>OX596181.1:1117437-1764596 GCA_951394245.1 Cyclophora punctaria
CTAAGTTGTACCCGTTTTAGAACGAATTTTGTGACTAAAAGTAACCTATAACCTTCATTTTCAATGTGATTGGTCATACACAAAATATGTTTTCTTGGCTGCGTTTTTCTAAAGGTTATAATGAAATTCTGCGGTATTATTATATGTATTTGTTAAAATGTTATCAAAATATAATACTATTGTCTATGGTCTAATTGTCTATGGTTAATTGATGAATATATTTTTAGTCTATTCCAAAACCGTCAACCACCGACTTTTATTAGGTTATGGGCTCCTCACATTTTGCTAAGAAAATTAAAGTTATTGCAGTTTTCGAAGAGTTATTGTTAGTTTATTTTACGCGTGTGACATCAACTAATCAAGATGACCTCAAGTTTTCTTTCGAGTGTGCCAAAACTCAAGGGTCGTGAAAATTATGACGACTGGGCGTTCGCTGTTCAGAACTTGCTAGTTCTTGAGGACACGGACAAGTACCTCAAGCAAGAAGCAGCAGCGACAGATGCAGCTCAGACAGTAGCAGATGCCAGGGCACGCGCAAAATTGATCCTGACTATTGATGCGTCATTGTTTGTGCATATAAAGGAGACGAAGACAACAAAGCAGTTATGGACAAAACTGAAAGCTCTCTTTGATGATGCGGGCTTTTCAAGAAGAATAACTTTGTTACGTCATTTAATCTCCATCAGACTAGAGAAGTGTGAAAATATGACCAGTTACGTTACGCAAATTGTGGAAACTTCTCAACGGCTAAGTGGTACTGGATTCATAATAAACGATGATTGGATTGGGTCATTGTTACTAGCCGGTTTACCAGACAAGTTTATGCCAATGATCATGGCAATAGAGCATTCCGGGATCCAAATCACAGCAGATTCCATAAAAACGAAATTGTTAGATATGGAAAATGGCGACTCAGTTGAAGTGACCGGAAATGACAACTCAGCATTCATTGCCCGAAATTGGCCGAAGAAGAAACTTGGTAAAGTTGGCGGAAATAGCAAACATGGCGGACCAACTCCGAGTATCTATGCCCCGAATGCGTCAATGTCAAACTCAAATGACAGAACTATCAAAACAATAACATGTTATAAATGCAAACAATTTGGACATTACATGTCTCAATGTCCATTTAGAAACGAAAAAACAGAGAAGAAAAAGCAAACAAATGCATTCAGCGTTGTTTTTCTCAGTGGTAACTTTAATAAGTGCGACTGGTATGTTGATTCTGGAGCCAGCGCACACATGACTGCAAACGAAAGTTGGTTGACAAATATGATGGATTCGTCAAGTATACCCGAAATCACAGTAGCAAACAATACAACAGTTCCTGTATTAGGTGCCGGCGATGTACAAGTCACGACGAGTTACGGTTACGAGATCACAGTGAAGAATGTATTGTGCGTACCGACACTTGCGACTAACCTGTTATCAGTCAGTGAATTGATAAAAAATGGAAATAGTGTTGTGTTTGAACCCGGCCGATGCCTCATAAAAAACAGAGAAGGCAATTTAGTTGCTGAGGCGGAACTTGTCAATAATGTATACAAGTTAATCTTGCAAAATGAGACCTGTTTGTTATCATCATCAACAGTAGATGGACAAACATGGCATAGACGGCTTGGTCACTTAAACAGCACAGACATGAACAAAATGAAGCAAGGTTTAGTCAATGGAATGAATTACTCAGACAAATTTGTGACAAGTAAGTCTAGCTGTCAAGTTTGCTGTGAAGGAAAACAGTCAAGATTACCATTTTCGACGGGTACACGAGCTACAGAAATCTTACAGATTGTGCATTCAGACATCTGTGGACCGATGGAGTGCAAATCAATAGGTGGTGCAAGATATTTTTTGCTGTTTATAGATGACTTCACCAGAATGACCTTTATATACTTCTTGAAGTGCAAAAGTGAAACACTGACTTGTTTCAAAGAGTTTAAGTCAATGGTGGAGAATTATCAAAACACAAGAATAAAAATATTACGCACAGACAACGGGTGTGAGTATTGTAGCAATGTTTTTGAAGAATTTCTGAAGCATGAAGGGATTATTCATCAAAAAACTAATCCTTACACACCAGAGCAGAACGGACTCAGCGAAAGAAGTAACCGGACCATTGTGGAGAGAGCTAGATGCTTACTTTTCGAAGCAGAATTAGACAAGAAGTTTTGGGCAGAAGCTGCAAACACTGCAGTATACCTCAAGAACAGGTCTACAGCTTCAGGTATTGAAAAGACTCCATATGAGATGTGGTTTGGTAGAAAACCAGATTTGCAACATTTGCGTGTATTTGGGAGTCCAGTGATGGTGTATATACCAAAAGAAAAAAGAACAAAGTGGGATAGGAAATCCATGAAACACATACTTGTTGGTTATTGTGACAATGTCAAGGGTTACCGAATATATAACCCAATAAAGAACCAAGTTTTTACAAGTAGGGATGTTGTTATCCAAGAGAAACCCAAGCGTCTAGAGACTGTGACTGTTTCTGTAGAGAGCACAGATTCAGTGGGGGAGTTAGTAGAGGAATCTGTGGTGAAACTTGAACCCCTGAATAAGTCAAGTTCTTCTGAGTCAGATTACTTGGATGTTGAGGAAGAAAACATAGAGCCAGAAGCTTGTGGAGACGACCTGAACATACCATGGACCAGTTCACCTCCGCAGAATACAGAAATAGCTTCAGATATATCTACTACACCAGTTCAAGAAGTCCCAGAGAAGAGACAGAGGAGAAAGCCAGATAGATATGGTATAGCTAACATGTGTGCTACAACAGGAGAAGATGGACTGACATATGCAGAGGCCATCAGTGGTCCAGAGCGACTGATGTGGTCGCAGGCCATGGCAGAGGAGCTGCAGTCATTCCAAGACAACCAAGCGTGGGAAG
The DNA here is from genome assembly GCA_951394245.1 of Cyclophora punctaria. Classification (NCBI taxonomy): domain Eukaryota; kingdom Metazoa; phylum Arthropoda; class Insecta; order Lepidoptera; family Geometridae; genus Cyclophora; species Cyclophora punctaria. The sequence continues at coordinate 1,120,325 of OX596181.1, forward strand.
TTGTCGATACTCCCAGCAACGCGAGTGTAGTGCAGTGTAAGTGGGTGTTCAAAAAAAAAGTTTGATGTGGACAATAAAGTACGTTATCGTGCGCGACTTGTGGCCAAAGGCTTTACCCAAAAAGCTGGTATTGATTACCAAGAGACCTTCAGTCCAGTAATTAGGCATTCAACGCTGCGTTTGTTGTTTGCTATAAGTGTCCAGTTAGGCATGAACATCACTCATCTAGATGTGAAAACAGCTTTCCTTAATGGTGACCTAAGAGAAAGCATACTTATGCATTTACCTGAAGGTTTTCCCATAAATAATCCAAATAAAGTGTTAAAGTTAAGAAAAGCTGTTTATGGTTTAAAACAATCATCACTAGCATGGTATAAAAAGGTTGAGGAGACGTTATGTAACTCAGGATTTATAAAATGTAAATTAGAACCCTGTGTATTTGTTAAAAACCATGGTGATAACAAGAAAACCATAGTTGGACTATATGTCGATGATTTTCTAGTATTTTCAAATAGTGAGTCTGAATCTAATAATTTAATAGACATTTTGAGTAAAAAAAATTAAAATAAAGAATTTAGGTCAAGTGAGAAGATACTTGGGCATGAGAGTTAACATTAACAAAAGTAATAATGTAATTACTATAGATCAAGAACAGTATATCAACCAGTTACTGGAAAAGTTTGATATGTCTGAATGTAATACAGTAGAAACTCCTATAGAATGTAGATTAAATGTTGATAAGTCTAATGTATGTGAACAAAAACTGCCTTATCAAAAATTAATAGGTAGTTTAATGTATTTAGCTGTCCTAACTCGTCCTGATATTGCTTATTCAGTCAGCTATTTAAGCCAGTTTAACAACTGTTATTCTTATATACACTGGAATTATGCAAAAAGAATTTTGAAGTATTTATCACAGACTAAGACCTATTGTTTAAAATATTCAAAAGAAAGTGCAGAGCTTGTAGGTTTTGTAGATGCTGATTGGGCCAGTGATGCGACTGACAGACGGTCATATACCGGTTTTTGTTTCACTAAATCAGGCGCTGCAATTTCTTGGGAGAGCAAGAAACAAAGAACCGTTGCTCTTAGTAGCTGTGAGGCAGAATATATGGCTTTGTCGGAAGCATGTCGAGAAGCTATATATTTACAGAGATTAGAATTTGAAATAATTGGTTCTTGTAATAAAATTGTTATGTACAATGACAGCCAGAGTGCATTAAAGTTGGCAAATAATGATCAGTCACATAAACGGTCCAAACACATTGATGTGAGGTATCATTTCATTAGAGAAGTTTTAAGTAATGAAATAATTGAAGCTAAATATTTGTCAACAGCTAACATGCCCGCTGACTTGCTAACTAAAGGACTGCCAGGTGTTAAACACTATAAATTTATGAAAGATCTTGGAATTGTTGTTGTATATTGAATTTAAGAGACAATTTTGAAGTGTATAGTTTTACCTCCACTATATGTAATATACTTTAAAATTTTTGTTATTTTGATAAAGTGGGGGTGTTAAAATGTTATCAAAATATAATACTATTGTCTATGGTCTAATTGTCTATGGTTAATTGATGAATATATTTTTAGTCTATTCCAAAACCGTCAACCACCGACTTTTATTAGTATTGGTATAGCAAAATTATTTGAAGCGATTTGGATTCTAATTCTCACGGACTATACTATTGCTTAAACATATTTAGGTAGTTAGGTACGAAATAGATTTAAGAATTTATGAGTAATGAACCCCTAATCTGTGATATAAATAATTTATTTTCTAATTCAATTAAGTGAATTTAAATTCGAGGGGACATATACAAATAGCCGACCTCGCCACACTAAATTCAAGCCCATCAACTAAAAGCTAATTACATTCATCGCAAATCCAATACCTTACAATAACGTTAATAAAACGTTTGTTTAGCGAGTGATTACGTTTATTGGCGTGTCTGCGACCCACTGACCCAGTTCCGGGCCCAAAGACTCGGCTCTCTCTGAAAACTGATGGCCCACATTATTGGATTATTTACTCCGCTTGTTCATTATTTACTTGCTTTAAGTAAAACGTTACTTTGGTTAATTTATTTAGTAACTAGCAGCGCCCCGCGGTTTTACCCGCGTTGTGCCCGTTCCTGTGGGAATTTTGAGAATTTTTACACATGTAAACCTTCTTCTTGAATCATTATATCTATTTAAAAGAAACCGCGTCAAATCCGTGCAGTAGAATTCGAGTTTATCGCGAACAGACAGACATACTACAGGACGCGGCCGGGGACTTTGTTTTACAATATGTAGTGAACGAATGGCCTTAGTTTCGGATCTACAATCAAACCGATTCAAAGACAATATTTACTTATTTATTTTGTATAGATACTAACAGTGACAATAACATTAAACTTAATTTTTAATATGTCCGTCATCTGTTCATGATAGTCTATCCAATAAGAGTAGGGGGTGATTCAAAACCAGCGTTCTACTGAGGCCTCGGTCCAGGTAGAACATTTGCTGAGCCGCCTCCCATTGCTACTCTATTTTTTAGCTTTAAGTTTAACTTGTGACTGTCTTTTTCCTATTTTTTTTTTGTGGCAACAATTTGTATTCTACTTTAAACTTATCAGAAAAACATTACGATACTGATATTACTAGTAAACAGTTACTTATAATGATCTCTTTAGTTTAAGCGAACACTACACATTTTAAATTGAAACTACGTTTACAAATACAAGTGTATCCGTAAAAGGTACACGTAATATTACAAAATTTCCTTATTCGAACATATATACTCGTATTACCCCAAAAGAAAATGGTCATATTGAGCTTATTTACAAGAGCGAGTTTGAGTAAATAACATAGAATTACAAAATGTCAAATAGACATGTCAAAAGCTACTGGTAAGAGAGGAGTTTCAGTATGAATCACCTGATTGCCCGAAAAGTAAGATGACCGGTTACTTTCTACGGATAGTTGTCGTTACATGAGCCATGTCAGAGGCCATTGGCGGCTCAATAACTCTGACACCAGGATTGGTCAGGTTGACCTTCCACTCGATGAAGAAGAAGACGTTTAAATATGGGTAGAGGGAGAGTGTCGGAAAAAAATTCGAAGGTTTTGCTTTATATATCGTTATATTTGATACATAGCACTTTACGTTATAGAATGTTGAAAGAACACTGGTATTTACACACAAAGTAGGTCGACAATTCAACTAATTCGATACTCGAGCCAGCACTTCAAAAATTCCAAGGAAAAGATTTCAACGAAATTCTTTTGGAAATACTGTTTAGTTTAGTTTGGAAACTTTTCGAAATATTACCTTATATCGTTGAGTAATTAAATACTATTTAACGAGTCATTAAAAGCCTGTCAGCTAACGGTTTAATGTTTAATGCATCTTTAATGTACGTTTGGGTAACATCGCGTAGACACCAAATACGATTGGAAAGTGAATTCACAGTGACTTTCAATATCTTTTATATGTTTTATAACTTTTCATTTTTAACCGCCTATCAAAAGAGGAGGTTCTGTGTTCCATCGGTTTGTGATATTAGAGTCCCTCTTAAGAGCGAAACTCTGAGCTTATATTTGTATACGAGTATACGCTTCTTTCGTTCCTCTTATTTTATTTGCGATTTTCTCAAGAACTCTTGATATAAATAAATAAATACACACGACTAATCAGACCCAAACTTAGCTCTAAGATCGTATTGTGGTATATAAATAATTGAAACTAATTGATTACTACATATACATACACAAATCTACTATATAAAAATAAGTCGGGTTTTCCTCCCTGACGCTATAACTCCAGAACACACGAACCGATTTCCACGGTTTTGCATTCGTTGGAAAGGTCTCGGGCTCCGTGAGGTTTATAGCAAAGAAAATTCAGGAAAATCTCAAAATTCCCACGGGAACGGGGGCGCTGCGGGTGAAACCGCGGGGCACAGCTAGTACTTTATATGAAATGACACCCTTTTTGGTTTTCTACTATCAAAATGTATTGGAATATAAAGTGATAATCAGGTGACAGGTAAATGACACATCCCAATACCAAAGAAAAGGCTTTTTGCGAATTGATTGTAGACATACAATCAAATAGAATGCGAAGTGATTGTCACTTGTTCAGTGACGACCAATTATATAAACCATCGCACCATGCGGTAGAGATACGGTCCAAAAACTCAAGACGAACCAGGGTTGGCTTCTAAGCGTGAGGTTTGTTCTATTTTATCAATATCGTATTTATACTAAGTTCAGAAATGCACAACATACCGATAGCAGCAACGAATACTGTGCTAACTCGGAATAAACAATTTTATAGAAGAATTATTTGAAATATTATTTTTAATATACTTTTTAATTATGGCAGCTTTTTTTTGACATAGCCGAACTCTTTAGTTAGTATATTAACATTTAAGTTAAGTGGGGTGATTACGCCTAATCCTTATCAAATGTATGTTAATATTAACTTATATCCTCTACATTTTTGAACCGATTTTGAAAATTCTTTCGGACTATAAAACCCGTGTTTAACTGACTTAAAAATGTGGTATTAAAAAACCTGGAGAGAGGTCGGGTGTCACTTGAAAAAAAAAAATATTTAGAAAAGAAAGTCGTGTTAGTTAAGCCATTTATAACTCGAGGACGGCGGAACCGATTTTAATTATTTTTTTAAAAAGTTTATTTATCTTGATCAGGAAAAAGTTAATATAAGTAATTAAAATTCCGACATTCCTACGAGAAACTGTACGGTGCGGGTGAAATCGGGGGCGCCGCTAGTTAGCTCTAAAGCAGGACCATAAAATGGCGTTTTTCGACTTACAGCAGTATTCATTGCTTGTACCGACGCTATCAGTTCAAATTCCATCCGTATAGAGTAAACACACTACTGATACTCGTATTTGAATAACAAATACTGCATTTAATGTATACGCTTTGTAATTTATAATTTACATACACACATTTTACATGTTCATTACATTTTTGGATAGAAGAACGTAATCTCGGGGTTATTCTAATTCTGCCGAACCGTTTGACCGATGTTCATTATACCGAACACGATTCACCGAAATATCAAATATCAGAATCCTTATTTCATTAATGTTTTTTTAGCTTGGTTTAATGTTTGATTTGACGATGTAACAGCAAAAAAAAAAAATATTATTTTACCTGTATATCGTTTGTAAATAAATTGAGCAGCAAAAATGCTTATTGATGACGTCATTTATAAGGTTCAAATGTCAAAAAGTATTGAAAAGAGCTCCCATCTCACAGAAGATTAGGGTAAGTACATAGGTAGGCGTGGTGACGCCTAATCCTCCTCACCATACTACGAGTATCTTCAGAGAGATGAAAGGCCTTTACCCTGTAGTTGTACATTACAGGCTAATACTTACATAAGTAAGTAAGTACAGTGCGGATTAAGGTAGCTTTTCGCTAGATGATATAATATACAACGTTGCCATGATACGTTTGATGTGATTGTTTAATACCCAACGTAGCATAATAAAGGTGTAAGGACATCTATATGCTTAAAAATAGTTAATCAAAACCATGTTTCCTACTTTTCAAACATGCCTCGGGTTTGACATCACCAACCAGCATTTGGCAGCGTGGTGATTACGCCTTAATCCTCCTCCCTGTACTGATATCTTCTGTGAGATGAAAGGCCTTTGCCCAGCAGTGGGACATTACAGGTTAATACTTTTTTAACTTTTTACTATCTACATGAAAAGCAGGTTTCAACATCGAAACATTTTCCAATATTCTTTTGCCAAGAGGACGTCACTCGACCGACCTTTTACATTGTAAATAACTAGTTTATTTATATTCACAGCGAGCTCGGGAAGTACATAATATACTTACGTATGTCATGTATAGTGTGCAATGGTATTTACATAAGAGATTTTATAGTTAGTTAGCTGTTTTACCCGAAGCTACATTTTGATGCTTATTCTGCTATTCGGGGTTGATAAGGTCCATATCAAATGTCAAATATCAAATATCATGGAAATCGAACCAGCCGTTATTGAGTTTTCAAAAATACTTTTAATACAGACGAAGTCTCGGTCAAAGACTTTTTTAGGTATTACATATACCTACATGGCGTGAAAATGGACTAACCCGTCGCCAAAAATATGAAAGCGATATGTTAGTTAATTGCGATTGTTAAGCAACGTGAAGCCCGGCCCCTACCCCTATGGGCGGATAGTATTTCTATCTATGCAATACCGTGCTACGGGGGTACTAAGCAGACGGTCCCAGTTGTTTCAATTGTTAGACCATGTCGGAGGTCTTTAGGCGGTCTAAAAACTCCGCTATGACTAGGGTTGGCGACTGACCTTTTCCAAACGAACGTTGTACCATACTACGCATAAACTAAACAACGAAACATGGGGTTGAAAGGGGTGCTAAGGAAAAATTAGAAGTGTATTTTTAGCCGAAGGGTACTGGAACCCAAAACGTGCCACTATAAATAGATATAGGGAGGGGTAAGATATTCTCTTACAGTTAGTTTTGTTTATGTAATACTCGTAGTTGAGCAAGACTGTCTAGTAGAATATATTTCCCACAAAAATACTTATTGCCGGTCCCAATAACTTATTACTACTATTTTAATAGAAATAAATGTGAATTTTTAACATTTTCTGAGCCGTACACAACATGTGACATCTTTTATACATAGAAATTTCGCGTCACGTTGTTTGTCCGCGATGGACTCCTAAACAACTGAACCGATTTTAAATTTGATTTGCACTCCGTGTGCTATTTGATCCAAATTGGAAGATAGGATAGCTTACATCTCAATTTATAGTCGCAATATTATTTTATTGCAAATTATTTGTCTATTATTTGACAGTCAGGACAACAAATATAAAAAATGCCGGTAGGATTTCGCCGGGTCGGCGCAGTTTATTTATATGAAATAATGTCGGGGGTGAATTTCCCTAAAAAGTTATAAAGAAAAGGTTATAACCTATCCCGTATTTCCCTCTACAGCTCATAAACCACTAGTCGCTACTCTTAATAACAAAAAAGCTACAAGACGTCCTATAAGTGACATCACTTACATCGCTCAGAAATCTAAATCCGTCTCTAATCGAATTACTTGGAACAACTTGTGCCCAGAGTCTCGGATCGATAAACTGTACGCCTCGATGTGTTTCAAGAATCGTGGCTCTTGTACTACTTGATTAGTTTAGTCGATTTGATTATGATATCTTGTTGAAATATAGGCTTCATAGTAATAGATAACGTCGATTCGTCTTAGTTAGAGAAGTCGGCACGTTAACCCGTTGGTTCCGGTTACTTTCTACAGATAGTAGTTGTTACATGAGCCATGTCAGAGGCCTTTGGCGGCTCAATAACTCTGACACCAGGATTGGTCAGGTTGACCATCCACTCGATGAAGAAGAAGAAGTTAGAGAAGGTAAAGATTGTGTTACGAATGTTTTCTATAACTGTATAAGGGTGCGTTTCCACTGAAGCGTTGAGGGTTGCTTCATCTTACGATCTCGCCGCAGTAAACATTAACAAAAACAGACGTAAAAAAAACATAACTTTGTACTGGCCGTCCGAATAACTTTAACGGGCTGTCTTTTAAGTTATGTAACGACAATTTGTATTAAACAACGTAAAAAATCGTGAATATTTTAACGACCGTATGTTACGATAACCAACCCTTTGTAACGACCCGCCCTTAATGTATAAAAAAATACATCAACTAGTTAATTGCCGATTTAAGTGACGTTTCGGAATACGGCTGTTAGGGATTGGTTCTAGGTAAATCGATGTAAAATTTTGACTGAAAAATATTTATTAATACCTGCGTTGAGGGATAACATGTTTCGTTCTTTTAAAACAAGGCTCGGGTTTGAGATCGCCAACCCGCAGTAGGCACGTGTGGTCCTTATATCTTTGGTGAGATGAGAGGCCTTTGCAGTGGAATATTACAAGCTAAAGTAATAATGTTCAAACAATGTTTAGATAGTTTATTGAGACTGAACATAAGAGAACCAACCTGACAAGTTTTATCTCTTTATATACATAATAGTCTATCTTTTCTTCAATTTTCTCTTTTTATCTCCAATTGAAATAAAGTTTATAAATACTTTTGTATCCTGAAATTCTCATAGGAAATAATGACTAACCGAGGCGAAGGAGTTTACACAACAAACGATATTAGTTTTCAATTGTTTTCTTTACTTCAGTCACATTTCAACAAAGCACTAAGTCCTCAGGCTATTAAGTTGGTTTTAGAATGTAATTTAAAAATACATTTTCATTTATTTTTATATTTATGTCTAAGTATTATAATTTAACAATTTATGAAATGAGACTGAAATTGAATCTCATATACATAGCTCCATCCTTAACCATCTTCTAAGCGTATTTATATACGTCTAATAATTATTTACGACAAGTTTCAGATATAAAATCATGATTCAAGTATTAAATTATATACAATAAGTTAAAGTATATAATAGTATATAGGGATTAGGTACCTCATGAAGGCTGATCGATCGCTCGGAGTGCGCATGCGTGGTACCTTGACGGTCTGACGTCAATCCTTACTCAACGAGAGTGTAAGGAACTTTTTTGTTATTTTATAGAATGCATAACGATTCTTTTTTCAGTTCTCATGTGGTGGATTTGAAATTGGAATACTGCAATGTTTCTTTTTGTAATTATTGAGAGATGATTTGACTTTTATGTAGCACTAGCTGTGCCCCGCGGTTTCACCCGCTGCGCCCCCGTTCCCGTGGGAATTTTGAGATTTTTCCTGAATTTTCTTTGCTATTAACCTCACGGAGCCCGAGACCTTTCCAACGAATGCAAAACCGTGGAAATCGGTTCGTGCGTTTTGAAGTTATAGCGTCAGGGAGGAAAACCCGACTTATTTTTATATAAGTAGTAGATATATGATGTGTTCTCTTTTCGTTCTGTTTTTTTCTTTTACTTGTTTTCTATATTGGCCTTAAAATGAGAATGATGTATTCTTTTACAATTCTATCAATTGAAATAACTGTTTTTTTCCATTTTTCCTATATTTTATGTTTTTGCTCATTGTATCCCACTGCTGGGCAAAGGTCTCCTCCAAACATCACCAACCCTTCCTGTTCTTTACAGAAGCAAATCTTTGTTCAGAAGCAATTCCGAATAATCACCTTAGTTACACTAATAAAACTGTTAAAAATCAATGGATCATAAATCCCAATGCTTTGTTAAGTAGATCAATAGTTTCTTAATCCCTCCATGCATGTGTTTTCTCAAGTTAACTCGACATTACATCACAAAGGTTACTTTTGCGTCGTTTGTCTGTTGATAATAACAAATTAAACGAAAGGTTATCAATTATTTGTTTTATTGCGCACTTCATGCGTTGTAATAAGTGATAGGTACACGGACTTGTCTCTATTTGATTAAATAATTAGTTAGTTTATATAACTGTTCCGCGGTTTTATCTGTTACTAGCAGCGCCCTGCGGTTTTACCCGCGTTGTGCCCGTTCCCGTGGGAATTTCGGAAATTGTTATACTTAAAAACCTTCCTATTAAATCACTCTATCTATTAAAAAAAACTGCATCAAAATCCGTCGTTTTAAATAATACTAGCAGCGCCCCGCGGTTTTACCCGCGTTGTACCCGTTCCCGTAGGAATTTCGGGATGAAAAATAGCCTATAACCTTCCCGTTGAATGTGGCTATCTATTACAAAAAGAATTATTCAAATCGGTTCAGTAGTTTCTGAGATTAGCGCGTTTAAACAAACAAACAAACAAACAAACAAACAAACAAACAAAACAAACTCTTCAGCTTTATAATATTAGTATAGATGTAATAGTGCCCGTGGGGATTTTGGAGTGAAAAGTCTGTTATATTCCTTTTCAATGTAGCTCGTTATCATTTTCAAAAATATTTAATCGAAACTAGCGCCCTGCGCCCTGTGTGCCCTGCGGTTTCATCCGCATTTATTCCGTCACTGCTTACCGAATTACGACAAACATTTCAAAACCAGAATCAACTAAATCAGTCCAGCCGTTCTCGAGTTATAGCGAGTCTTACGAACCACGATTGATTTTATATATGTATGTATTAGCACATAGTGGAAATTTTGGCCCACAGCGTGTCCGGCATGCGGCAGACGTGACCAGCCCAATCCCATTTTAGTTTAGCGGCCTTTTTACCTGCATCAGCGATTTTTGTTCGGGAGCGCAGTATTGTGTTGCTATGTGGCGCCCGGAGACAGCAAGACGAAGTCGCGGCAGACCGCGCAGGCGGTGGCGGGACGAGCTGGACGCCTACAAAAGGGACTGGCAACTGGTGGCCCAAAATCGAGAAGAGTGGCGGGAATGGGGGGAGGCCTTTGCCCAGCAGTGGGACATTACGGGCTAACAGTAGTAGTAGTAGTATGTATTAGCAACATCAATTTTCGTTCGTTCAAAGACACAAACTCATCCTCGTTATTAGTATAGACCTACATTCATTTAATGATGATGATTTATTGTCTTGGTTTAGGAATTATCATTATGCAAAATCTGTACTTAAATTAGTACAGATTGTACATAATGTTGAATAGTTTATTTCAACGAACGAATATCTGGATGTACCAATGGGATTGAGTTAGCTTTATAATAAGTAAGTAAGTATTAGCCTGTATTATCCCACAGCTGGGCAAAATCTCACCGAAAATATCAGTACAGCGAGGAGGATTCGGCACAATCACCTCGCTTGCCTAATGCGAGTTGGTGATCTCAAACACGAGGCATGTTTGAAAAGCAGGAAACAAGACTCATACAATAATTTTAAAAATGTATTATTGTTTATGATTGTCACATTCTAGATAAAGGTCTAGACATTCTAGATAGGTTCATATTTATTAAGAAATTCCCTTTCGAACGCCCGGCTCAATTACAAGAAACAATTAGAAACATGATATAGTAGTATTAGCGGATTAGACAACCAATTGCGCCTACTTAGATCACATAAACCACACAGAAACACAGAAACCAAACCTTTAGATTATTAATACGAGGTTAGGTATCTAAGTAAGTTCTAAAGGCCTTAAAAAGGGGCCTCATAAACGCTCATAAACAGCACTTTAGCTATCAAATGGTTTGTCCCTTTCCAACATACGCTATTTGCCAAAGAGCGAAAGAGACAAAACACTTTAAAACACTGTTTAAGTTTTTAAAGTTAGTATTTAAAGGGGCCCATACACGGTAAGATTTATCTGTACGATCCGTCGCGTCAAACCGATGGTTGCGATTTCCGACATCACTTTCGATTGAGTAAATCGTTAACGATCTTGACATACACCATCGATTCGTCGTTTCGATCGGTTTGACGCGAAGGATCGTACAGATAAATCTTTCCGTGTATGGGCCCCTTAAGTAGGTTAGAGGCCAACCCTGGTGGCGGTGGTTTTATACCAAATCAAATCCTTCGACTTGGTCTGATTATTGACACTACCGGTACCGACAATTTGACGTGCCGTAAGTACCGTAGAGCTCAGATAGAGATACCGCTATCGGCCACCCATCCAAGTAGGAACTGAGCTGCACGTTGCCTAACAATCGGGATGAGTTAACATCACTTTGTCAAATACGCCACGGGCGCTACAGGTTCCAATCGCACTATACAGAAATACTTTGATATGTCTAATTCATTGTACAACTCATGTAGCAGTTTGACTGAGCGTTTACCAATCTCGAATGTTAAGCAACGTGCCGGGTGGAGAGGTCTAGAAACAATAGATACAAATTCATACATTCATTTTTATTTTACAAATTAAAGAATTTTCTCTCAAAAACATCGACACATGTTTAATATCATCAATGAAATACTTCAACTAATAACGAAAAATCCAATATCATGCAACATTCAACCTTAATGGTATAGAAATAAGAGCCACTTAAAATCTCTTAAAGAAGTCACGGACAGACATAAAAAACTGCATAGTTAATATTGTAATGTTAAATACTTTGTAGTTACGTGACCTTCGTAGCTCGTAGCACTTCGTAGCAACTATGGTGCTACGAACTTTGTTAACTATACATAGCAATAAATTATATACTTATTATTTATAAATAATTTTGATATAATATTGTGTTGAAAACGATATTTAATTGTTTTGATATCAAATTTAGATTTTTGAAAAAAAATAATTCTAATAGTAGATTTTCTTTTATCAAGAATATGTTACTCCTATTAATTATCTTTTATAATTTTTAAACTTTATGCTTTATATTTTTTGGAGACACCGATGAATTAGATTACCCAATAGATTATTTATCTGCTAACAACATTGAACATAAGTATATTATATTTTATCATAGTTAATAGTCTCTACATATGTTTAATTTATTTATGTAAGTAAGTACACTATATCCCTGTACCTAAGTTAAATACATATTGAATATTTAATCTGCTCAGAAAAATGTTAAGCATACATGTAATTTGTCACATTATAATTGAAAATAAGCTGACCCGGCAAACGTTGTTTTGCCTCATAAAAATATAGAGGTGGACCACCCTAATCACTATCAAATTGAAATGTAAGCTATCCCATCTTTCAAGTTGGATCAAATTGCACAGTGTGTAAACCAAAATTAAAATCGGTTCATTTATAATATAATAACACCATTGTACATAGTTAAACATCAAAAAAGAGAAATTTAAATTAAATAGCTTAAATAAATTTCTAAAGATTTCTTTGAACATTTTATCAAACGTTCCGTTAATTCTATTGAAATACTTATAATTGACTTAATTGAATTACGCAAAGACGAAATCGACGAAAAAAATTTGAGTATGATGAATGCCGCCTATTAGAAAATTTTCCATTCCAATGTATTAGAATTGAGGGGCGATATTTTAATGTAATTTTTGGCAACATTTTAGGTTTTCTTCAATTCATCTTATTGGCTTCAAGAAAATGTTCTCAATTACGGCCTTGCTATAATATGAAACATTTTCTCAATTACTGAGTTGCAATGTCATAAAATTGTTTTTTATGGCATACTGCCTATTTCCCGCGATTTTACTCACAGATTACCCGTTAAAAGTGGCCAAAATCTTTATTCAAGGTCTCTATTTATTTGCTAAAATTCGTCAAATTGGCTCAAAATAAAAAATGTTGAAAAGAAACGTAGTCAATGTCGATAATTCTCACACTATATACCTTATACATATATAATTATACGCTCCTGTAATTTATAAAAGAGTTACATTACTATTTGAACTGTACCAACTTCGCGTTTTCAATGATGCGGAGCATGCATTTGCTGTGCGAAATCGACCAATCAAAACGCATTGAAATTGTCAAACAACACATTGACAGTGTCAAAATCTTTTCGTAATGCGTTGTGATTGGTCAGTTGAGCTCCGCACAACTACTCTCCGATTCAATGGAAACCCACCCTTATTCTAAAAATACAAAGGTACCATTTAGTATTAGGAAAAAACTTGGCAGGTGCAAGTGAACGAGCCTTTTAATTATTCTCATTCCACAATAAGAACAAGTCGATCAATATTAAGCAGATGTGTCCAACATATGACGTCACGTTAGTATTGTCAACTAGAATTGATACGAGTTTCAGGTTTATACACTTAGCCCCTTCTCACATGGAGCTACTCAAAAAGAACTAGTCACAAACTTAAATTACTAACGAGTTGCCTGAGCGTCACAGCCCATACATGTTCTATGGAGGTTCGCACACGACGCGACTAGTTACTAACTGGTCAGTAACGCGTTAGCAACCGATCACGCGCGACGCGTCGTACCGGTCTCCACGCTACTGGTTTCCCAAGTTTCTTTGTTTTTTGTGATAAAAATGAACGAGCAAACATTAAATATTCAATTTGTGAAGGAGGTGGAAACATACCCATACCCAATTTTTTTTATCTATTTCACGCAGCTCTCGTGCTGCAACTGATAAGCTGCAGTTAACATTATTTCGAATATACGGATGAACCCAAAACCTGCGAATATTCCTTCGACGTCTTTTATAATAATAGTATAATACAATATCGTCGTCATCCTCGCTCGATTCAGTTGACATGTTTACCACTTGTTAACCGTGTGCTTTTGTAAACAGAAATAACAGAAGTGACTGAAACCTTACAACTTGAGTAGCGTCGTGTGCGAGATACAATTTGTAACGAGTTTGTAATCGTAATTACTGATTAGTTCAGTCATTTTTGAGTAGCTCCATGTGAGAAGGGGCTTACCCTCCTATAATAATCGATTTCTGCATTCAAAATAGCTTATGAAAACATATAAACGTCAAATAAAGTCACTGTCAATGTCGAAACAGTTTGTAACCATGGCAACAGTCATGAATCATACAAAATCTACCTTGGCCAGAATGACGTATAGAACAGACAAATAGCATTTTTTTTCTACTTTATTTGACTATCTAGTCTACTGTCAAAATGTATGGAATCTCTAAAGACCACGTGACTTTAATATAAGTAAGTTTTAGGGTGCGTCTCCATTGAAGCGGAGCGGAGCTGTGCGGAGCCCGATTAACCAATCACAGCGCGTTGAGATTGTCAAACAACGCATTGACATTGTCAAAATCTTTTCGTAACGCATTGTGATTGGTCAGTCGAGCTCCGCACAGCTCCGCTCCGCTTCAATGGAGACGCACCCTTGGTACGGTACTTTTCTACTGTCACGTGACGACCTTTCTTGTAAGTATAATTTGATTGTAATCAAGTAAATAAAATGCGAAACGATTGCAACCTGTCTAGGTAATTGTTTTATCGACCTTGGAAGACCTTGGAGGCCTTTTATACGTTTATTTGTTGTCAACTTACTTGATATGATATCTACATAATATAATAATAATATACACCCGGACAAATTCACACACGGTTAATTAGACTCAAAGTAGCTCTAAGCTTCGGTTATGGAAACTAACTCAGTGATAATACTTCATATACAAACTCCATACACAAATACTTTATAAGAATATATATGTAATTGACACCCAGACTTCGTCGCGAACACCTATGTCTTGACATATTGTTGAATGCTGGCGGGAATCGAACCCTCAACCCTCGATACAATAAGCGCTCTCACTGCCACTATGCCAACGGGCTTGACAAATGAATGAATGATTGCAGTGAGCCAAGAAAGGTACATTGTAATAGTCTTTGTTAATTAACGTTTACTTCCAATAGTTTAAGGTAATTGAAATAATTGGATTCAAAGTTAATCTTGGCAGTAGTTCTGACCCACTTTCCATTGTGAAGGCATCGGGATTGTGAAACGAAATCAAATATTCAACGAATTCTGATCTCTGAGTAATTCTACGTAGATCAGTTATTTTAACTTTACAATTATTACAATTAACCAAAACAAAAAAGTAAAAAGTAGTTTAAGTTTAGGGTGCTTCACCACTAGTATAAGCATAGCGTTATACTGTATAACGCTATGCTACGCTACGTTGTTATGCTATACTACGTTGCTATCCTATTAAACGTAGCATAGCTCATTTCTTCAATGGAAAGGTAATACATACAAACTAACCATTTTTTCATTCTTATAACTTTCTAGGTGACTTTTAAAAAAGTATAGCAAGTTATGGATTTTGCATAATATTATTACAGAAGAGACATTCAATCAATTACAATATACCAAATGGAAATCGTTACATCCGTTAGTGAACTATCAGTTACACGTGTGAAATGTATTACTTGTGTCGGGATCACACACAACATCCTGTGTCTACCGAGAGACCTTCTTGTTCTTTGCTTTTTCAAAGATGAACACTAATTTATCTAATTAACATGAAACCAATAAAATAAAATAATACTTACTGAAAATTAAAAAAGCTTACTAATATCATACAATATTTTAACTTTTAAAAGTATTCACCTGTAATGCCCACTGCTGGGCAAAGGAGTCTAAAACTGTCATCAAAAAACGTTTATCTACATATTGTAATGCCTAAAAATATACAATCATAAAATTACTCAAAACAAAATCTACAAAATCATTCACACGAAAGGTAAAAACCAAACATACCGAATACAGGCATACAACACATCTATGTGGGTGAGATAAGTGCGTATGCGCATGCGACGCGACGCCCGTGTCGACAAAATGGCGGCTACCTCGTGTAATGCCGTCATTTCCCGGAAACGCAGCGAGCGGCGCGCGCGCACCGAGGTCGAGAACCGGGCATGCGACTGCGACACACGGCCGCCAACGTGTTACCTAACATTTTATTAATACGCCACTCACAAAAGCTTAGAACTATAATTTATTAGTTGAGGTTTCACTAAACTGTAATAGGCAAGCGTGGTGATTATATCATTGTCATTGTTACCAATGGCATGCCTTGCTTGGATCCCCTAAATATTTTAAGATAAAAAAAAATCATCGCACTGATATCTTCAGTGAGATGAGAGGCCTTTGTCCTGTGAAACATTAAAGGCTTTACTTAATTGTTACTGGCCTGCAACTGTTCTTATTTGTTTAGTAATTTTAATTAAAACCTGAACACACGTTCCCATAGGAATTTCAGGATTAAAGTAATTCTTTTCCTAATTAATGAAGCGTTTTTGGTTTCAACTTTCGAGGGAGTAATCATAAAATTATATTCATCGATCTTATTTTATTGGTATTCAATAAATAAACCTATGATATCTTAGTAACTAAGATAAGAAAGAGATAGAACGATATTATGAGCGTTTATTGTTTGAGTGTGTATCTTATATGCATACCATACAAATAACTTCGGCCATCTACGAATATCTATACTAACATAATAAAGCAGAAAAGTTTATCTGTTTGTTTGAACGTGCTAATCTTGGAAACTACCCATCCGAATTGAATAATTCTTTTCTGTAATCGATAATCACATTCAATGGGAAGTTTATATGTAGTTTTTCATCCCTATATTCCCACGGGAACGGGCACAACGCGGGTAAAACTGCGGGGCACTACTGGTTATTTATATTTATGCAAGTCTATGATTTCAGTTTATTTAAGCAGGTCGAACTCAAAGCTGATATTCAGAAGAAAACCAAGCAAGCGTCGCAATTTTTATTTTATCATCGGG
Source organism: Cyclophora punctaria (assembly GCA_951394245.1). Classification (NCBI taxonomy): domain Eukaryota; kingdom Metazoa; phylum Arthropoda; class Insecta; order Lepidoptera; family Geometridae; genus Cyclophora; species Cyclophora punctaria. The sequence continues at coordinate 1,137,400 of OX596181.1, forward strand.
TTATTTTATTTAATACACTTTTTTAATTTATAATCTTAGTTTGATATCAGTCAACATTAAATTAACTCTATATACATTAAAATGATAAGTATTTATTTGTATACCAACGTAAAATTGTCGGTCCCGGCTCTTAGACCATCAAAGGTCTTTAGGCGGTCTTAAACCTCCGACACCAGGGTTGACCACACACCTCCTCGTGTTCAGTTTACCCATCGAAACATTTCAATTTCTTATTTCGTTACAATAATCTATTTCAACACGTATACACTTCGCCCACGAACCACCATTTTGCCTAATGACTAATTAATCACACTTTATATATGACTAATTGGCTTCTATTTATAAACATCGCTCCACAAATATAGATCTTGTTCGCCGCTACAATCTAATTTGATTCAATTTTAACACATACATTGATAGTACTTACGAGTATTTCGTGTAACACTTCATACATTGGTAATTATTATGTGTATCACAAGGAACGATGAGCGGTTAGATCTTTTCATATTCAAAGTAAAGAGAAAAGTATTAGCCTGTAATGTCCCACTGCTGGACAAAGACCTCTCGTCTCACTGAAGATATCAGTACAGTGAGCAGGTAATGTATAAAGTTTTAGAATTTCTACTAACATTACAAAGAAATTTTAAATGGTTTTAATATGACAAAATACTAAAGTGCTTACTGTTCTTGTGGGCTTGGCCTGGCAGTGGGATCTTACAAACCAACATCATCTGTTAAATGTAACTTAATGTGGTTTGCTTGAATAATGCTAAGATAACAAAAGTAATCAATTTCGAGTAAGTTAGTGGCCAACCCCGCGAGGCAAGCATATAACTGCAGACATATCTCTACTTCTTCCGGGTGATTTTATGTCTCGCTCTCGAGCGACAAAAATAGGACGCATGTTGCCGTTTGTAGACAACATGTAGAGAAAACTCCCACAGATAATAAAGCCATTCGCATTTAGTCTTCACTTGATAATTTTTTGTAAAAAGTAGAGATAAATCTCAGAGAAAAAAATTGTCTTCCGTTATATGCTTTCTGGGCCGGTGTCGGAGTAAGACGCTTTATTTTATACCGAACTAGCAGCGCCCCGCGGTTTTACCCTCGTTGTGCTCCTTCCCGTGGGTATTTCGGAATTTTTAATACATATAAACCTTCCTCTTGAATCACTCTATCTATTTAAAAATTCGCGTCAAAGTCCGTGCAGTAGTATTTGAGTTTATCGCGAACAGACAGACAGACAGACGCGGTCGGGGACTTGTTTTATAATATGTAGTGATTACCCACATGAATCATGATTAACCGACGCGAAGGATCGCTGGTAATTGAATAAATAATCTTTATTTATTGATCCAGTTTACCTTTCATTGCATTAATCAATGTATTAATTGTAACCGCGATCTCGTGAATATCACGCATTATTTATTCATTAAATCATGGCTTGCTTACCCTTTCCGTAGGTATATTTAATTTAATTTAATAATAGCGAGTTGTGGTTTTGTCTATACTCAGTGGCGGATTCAGGTTTTTTGTTTGGGGGTTGAGTGTGGTGAGGGTAGATTTTTTTTAAAATACATGTAAAGATTAAAATGAATTTATTCAGTTTTGGCTCTAAAGAGGCATCGAGTTAAGTTTGCTTGGTGAAAACTTTAATTTACAACTAATAAAGATATAGCAAGCTATCTTCTTCATCATCATCGAGTGGATGGTCAACCTGACCAATCCCGGTGACAGAGTTATTGAGCCGCCAAAGGCCTCTGACACGGCTCATGTAACTACTACTATCCGTAGAAAGTAACCGGGACCGACGGCTTAACGTGCCATAACAAGCTTACTTTACTCATATAAATAAGTGATATCTCTCACACGAAAGTCAATATTCTGTTTACATATTGAATTATCATAATTTTGTTAAGAGATATTGGAAACAAATAATAAAAAACTAGACAGCGTAAACTCTAATACTGTTCAAAATCATTACCCTCCTTTTTTACTCGCCAATTCGGGTAAACAGAGGATGAATCGATGTCATATTTATCTACCTTTGAGGCCCATGATAAAAGATGGGGTTGAATTCTCTATAGAAAAAGTTTTGGGCTTTCTTTTGTGTATGTAGGGGTTTAATGATTTATTGAGCAAACTATTTTTTCGGATATTAACAAGGTTTAATATTTTCCCAGTTTCTTACTTTTTTGACGCTAATTTTTTTATTGTATTGTGTATATTGATTTAGTCGTATTTAATTGAAATTTAAAACTACAGACTAACTTAAATTTAAATTGAGAGGTTGAACTAAGTATTCTATTGCTTTACGCGTCAAACGAAAAAAACCATAAAATATACTAATTTAAAAATATTGAAGTATAAACTATGTGTCTTTCTCTGCCTAAATTGATTAACGATCTTTTCATTCAATATTCCAATGAAACTTTGTAAATAAACAGTTAATTTTTATCCCGAAATTCCCAAGAGAACATACCGCTGCTAGTATTTTGCAATCACCCTTTCACGCCCCTGCGATAGCTTCAAATATGTATATAAACGCTTACCTGAATAAAAACATAATAGTGCGCGTACCTACTCTCACCCCACGCTAAACAATAGGCCGGTAGCACCTGCGTGAGCTTCATGAATAATAGATGGATGGATGGATGTAGAACCATGCCCGTCACGGAATTACACGTCGATATTGTTTAATTTAACTAAGTTTTTGTTTCTCCATCTCTAAGTGCTCGTGGCGTAGTTTTACTAAGCGATTGTATCTTATTGCGATGGAAATGTGTAACTCGACCCCTACTTGAATGAGTGGCCAATAGTGGCATTTCTATTTGAGCGCTACCGTGCTTCGTGGGCAAAATTGTTGGTCCCTGTTATTTCCATCGACAGACCTTCTCAGGGGCCTTAATACTCCGAAAACAGGGTTGGCCATAACGTGCACGACTTACTTACTTTTAGTGGCACTTTTCGTCCTGTACTAAACGCTGTACGCGGATATATTTAGTGAGTTGATAGGCCTTGCCCTGTGGGTACTTTTTTACATAATCGGGCCATTCGTTTGAACTACAGACACGTCAAAATTTACTTGTTGCTCTGATGCCGCGACGTCTGAAATTACTACTTTTAAAAACGAAAAACACATATTAAAACAATCCTGGTTTTTGGAATAGTTTAAACTTGTTTTACCCAAATTTATCGCTAGACCTAGTATTTATCGTTATACGATGTCGGAGGCCTTTACGCGGTCTTAGATCCGACACCAGCGTTGACCACTAACCTACACGAACATACTTACCTAATATAATTCACTAATTCTTGGCGACTTAAACTTAACCGGGTAATAACCTAATAACTAGGTTGATAATGTAATCACAATGAGAACATTACCAACCAAGATATGATGTGTAATAATTACGTCTCTTAGTAATTACACGACCTTTTATACATAACTTAAACGTTATTACAAAGTATAATTACTTTCACATTTGGCTTTCGATATTTTGCGAAAGGAATTGAAATATAAGTACATGATATTTTATATTAACTATTAGTAAAGTATATGCATACGTGATTCCGCCTAATTCTCGTCACTGATATCTTCAGTGTGATGGGAGGCATTTGCCCAGCAGTGGGATATTACAAGATAAAACTCTTTTCCATGTTCATGGAAGTAGCATCCGAGGTTTTACTAGGGTATTAAAATTATGAGATTATTGTAAGACCTTGTCTGCAGATTTTTTTTTCTTTCTAAAAACAAGGGGTACTTACTATATCTGTGACACCTTTGCCCTGCATCTTACAGGACGATAATCAAATCTTCACCTACCTACATATTCCTAAAAAAGCTTAAACAAATAAATAAAAGCTCCCAGAATTAAACCTTAACCAAATATCTTCTTATAAAGGTTTAAATTGCTTTTATAATCGGCCATTTTATTTTATTTGTGGTATTATTCTATGCGCGGTCATTTTCGTGGGAACCGGTTTGGTTATACCTGAGTTTTATTACGAAGGTTGATGCGCCTGCGCCGGTGACGTCACGCCGCGTCTCGCTTCAATTTTGAATGTATAACGAAGTCGTTTTCAGCTTTGAGTTGGGTGGAGTTTATGAATGATATAGGTAATGATTATGTTTGTATGTATTATCTTGTTATATATATGTTTTTGTTACATAGTGGTATCTGTAATATTCTGTAATTATTTTATATTCGACTAGCAGCGCCCCGCGGTTTTACCCGCGTTGTGCCCGTTCCCGTGGGAATTTCGGGATTTTTTTACATAAAAACCTTCTTCTTGAATCACTCTACCTATTACAAAAAACCGCATCAAAATCCGTTGCGTAATTTTAAAGATTTAAGCACGTCTTTATTTTATACTATGTAAGGATGATATAGAAACGTTGTATAGGTTTTTGTTAGGGGAACTGTAGCATGAAATTGTAATACATAATTGGATTTTTTATTTGTCTTATCCTTTTGTCCTGATATCGTACACTACATACGTTTATCAAAACAATGTCCTGGTAAACAAATGAAAGCTCCCTTTCAAAGGTCTTTAGTAAACAATTTACGCTTATATTAATTCAAACCCCTTGTCCTCAGAGCGAAAAATGGCTCGCCTACGAGATGATGAAGGAGGAACTGTTAGAAAAGATGAGGAAGCTGGAAGAAGATCGTCACACGGTTGACCTCTGGAGCAGCGGCGAGGAGTGGGGCAAGCGACGCCGCCGCCGGCAGGTGACGGTGTCCCCGCCCTACGTGGTGTACATGCTGAATGATGCAGACATCATGGAAGACTGGAGACTCGTGAAGAAGCTGTTGGACAGGTGTGATTAAGTAGTCGTTGGACTTTGGTTAGTGTAGTAATGTGTCTGGTAGAAGTTGTAGGAGAGGTGAATGGTGTGCTGATGATGGATAGGGTGACTGTAGCCATGGATATGATGAGGTTACCATGTCTTGATCGAGTAGAATAAAAATAGAAATTCTTCTACGTCTCGATGGCGTATTTGAACTTAAAACAGAAATGTGATTCCATGTCTTATTCCGATTTATTTAGTATCAATATCAAGATTGACATTAGAACCACATAGAAGTACAACCAGGTGATATCAAATATTTGAAATCAAAAACTTCATTTTAAAGAACATCAATCGTACAATTGAATTAAGAACGTTTTGAACTAGTAAATCAGGAACAAGACCGGATCATGTAGGTATTAGGTTAGTTCGTAACCCCACAGATGTTTAGTACCGAGGGATGGTGGGGTAATATCTACCCTTTTCAATATGTGCAGTAAGTTCAGTGTTGCTACCTCAGTAACAGCATAGTGGACAACAGGTGATTTACCCCTTTACTTATAAAAATAGATTTAATGAATCGGTCTAATAAGGATGTAACTAAAACGTGGCCACCATCGCGCGTTCTCAGGAGTCAATTATACGAGTATACCAAAACACAGCCACAACTACTGTACCTCGAAACTTGGTACAATGTTCCTTTGATGATATAAATTAAGACTAAGAAGATTTTTGCGAAATTCAACCCCTAACAGGGGCCCTTTCACCTGAATCAAAATGAAGGCGGCCGCTAGTTGAGGTACAAATGCAAAGTTGTTTTAAAAAAATTCTACTCATTGAAATTCAATTTATAATGACACCTGGCTACAGACATCATCATTTTAAGTATACATTGATTAAATTTAAACATTGTTTAAAAGAAACTGATTTGTAATACAAATGAGAGTGAGTTTATTTGTAGGTTCTTTTTAAGTAATACATATATTGAAACTGTTTTCATACTCGTTATCTAGCTATAAATACTATCTTTCTATTTTTAATTTATAAATGAAAATGTGAAATCGTTTTCAGTTTCAGCTCAACTCACTTTATTACATTGGTATGAAAATCGTTTCAATTTGAGTAAATATAATTAAATAATTATTTGGGAAGCCTTTCCACTAAATATAAACGGTACAATTTAAACAATCTTAATTAAAATATTAAACGATTGTTAAAAATACTGTTACTAAGTAACAGACTGGTTTTGAAATAACTTCATTAAGTATCTGAGTCTAAACAAACTCCTTGCAGGTTTCAGATAGGTCTACTGAATAACCTGATATACGTCTATCACAATAAAAACTAAATATCTTTAATATCAATACTTCTATAAAAATAAAAATACCTTTACCCTATGTCGGCCACTCAACTTACACCCTTACTTACGATCACTTACAATTGACGGTCAACTTGACCAATGATTAACTGTGCGCATGACACCATCATAACTTATTCAAACCTTTTTCTACTTTTGACAGGTGATTAATGTCAATGCTCAGTAAACGTCTGGTTAACTTTCAAAAGTTAAAAGTGTGATATACCTTTCAATATAAGAGCACGCTTAATCGATAGAAATGAAGATTTTAGTTACACGCTTGTAAAAGAGATAAAATATTCCTTTTAAAATATTAAATTATTAAGCTATTGCATAGCTTCTATCGCGGGCCTTGAGCGCGGGGACCGAATCCAGAAATTCCGTAACGAAAAAACCTCACGCAAAAAACCTAACGCTCCCCACTAACGCCATCTAGTGATAGAAAAAATAACTATGCAATAGCTTTACCGCGGCAGTCCCCGAGTGCCACACGTCTTTTTTTTTATTATGAAAATTCTTTTCAATCAATTCAACATTTATTTCACATGTGGTAATAGTTTAATAGGTAAGCAAAATATGAGTGAGTAGTGGCCAAACTTGATGTCGAAGTTTTTAGACCGCCTAACGGCCTCTAACACGGTCTATTGATCGAAACAACAGGAACTGTCAATTTTACGTGCCCTCTGAAAGTTATACCTAATCATCAACATTTTCTGAATATTGAATTATGATTCATATTCAAGCTTTATTATCTTTTGTAATGAAAACAACCTTTTAAGTATATTGAGTGGAAAGGCCTCTACGAAAATTAAAATAAATTACCATTCTTTTATTTAAACTAGCAATAAGTATTTGTATTTATCGTCCTTGGCAGGGTCGTGAAAGTATTCGGTCCTCCGTCAATATTGATTCGTTAAATTATGTTTTTTATTACTTCTTTTAACTTAATTTATATTCTTAAGTATTTTATAAATAAAGTGTTAAGTTAATTCGGATAGATAGACGGAACGATAGAGTAACAAATGTATTTACTTAATGTTGTTAGAGACAAAGTATTGAACTTCGACCATACCCTTTGATAAGCGTAAAGATATTATAAAATAAAACATAATTTTATTGGGATTTAAAAAAATCACGCATTTTAACCTAACTTAAGGTCGGTTTTAACAACTTATTCCTACCCGTTATCTAAGTTAGCAGATCAAGTCTCATGTCAATTTTAATCCATGTTTTAGCCGTTAAAGACATTTGTTTCAATAGGAACAATGTCAAACGGTTATCTGCTATCTCAGATAGCTCGTAAGGATTCTTTATTAGAACAGGCCGCTAGTTTCTGCTACCCACCCTGGCTAGCACAACGAATGTCACAGAGAGCGACAAGACGTGATATGATAAATAATGATGATATAATAAATAATGATGATATTATAAATAATGATGATATGATAAATATAATAGGGTCGAAATAGGCCTGTGAACAGCTTCGAACGAAGGATGGTACAGCCATGCCCCTTATTTGCTCGACTTGGCGGGGGTACTGGGGTACCCCCAGATACTGGATGTTGATTGGTAGAATGCTTTAAATTCGAATTTTACGTCAATGTGTCACCAATTAAAACACAATATTTATAATATCATGTCTTGTCGACTTCTGTCATGTTCGTTCTGGATATGTTTAATTAATCGATTAAGGGTGAGTTCCTTCAGCTAACGCTCACGTACCGGTTAACGTTAACACCCTCAAAAAACTTAAGAAAATGTAAAATCGTGGCTTCCAGACTTTGTCTTTGTAACTGACAGTTTGTATTTAACAGCGTAAAATGTCGTAAACTTTTTAACGAATGTATATAACGATGACAGTTTAACACAACCCACCCTAAGATTTTGACGAACATTTGACATTACGTATAGCATCATTAACCTAACACAAATGATAGCTGTCATTTGACTACAATGATTAGTTTGTCTTTGATTTGAATTTGTATTGGTGTCATCCTTATGTACGTTGATGATGCTATAGTTAGTTTTTTTATCTATGTTGTTATACCAAATAGTTTTCTATGTCTAATAAAAACGATAGCTTCTTTAAATTTCAGGGTTTCAGGGTTTACTTTGAAAGGTTATAGTTCGTTATAAAGTTAAGTCTGAAACGTATTCACAAACATTGCTAAGTGGATAGGAATAATAAGAACAGCGCAAACATGCGAGCTTATAAACTTAGATAAACTTAGTTCGTTTTAATAATCATTTTTAACATAAGTATTATTAGCTTGTAATGTTCACAACAGGGCAAATGCCTCTCGTTTCACTGAAAATACAATAAAGGATTAAAAATAATCACCACGCTTGCCTACTGCCGGTTGGTGATCGCAAAATGGAACTCTACACATTTTAATCATACTTCTTTTCGTATTAAACTTCTTTTTTGTTAATTAGCTAAAAAGCCTTATTGAGCCAACTCGTAATGAAGCTTTATTCAATTTGTGGTAGTGTCTATTTTGAAACATTAGAGAATAATTAATAATTTGTTACTTACGGTGCTTACGGTTTGTTAGACCCATCCCAAAGTAAGTTTTGTATTACGGAATCAAACATACTGATACTATACGTAGTTTCAGTGAGCGTAAATTGGCCTTTGTTGTAAGACATTATAGGCTATTATTAACTTTTTGTTTTTTATGAATTCGGTGACACATAACATTGTTTGTGAATACTAGACTAATGTTAAGATCTAAAGTCGTACCTATAACTTGATTACTAAGGTCTAAGTTCCTAAAACAATGTCCATTCAAAATATTTAGGTTTTCAATTCGCTGCTCCAGGTTCTCAATACCAATTTGTATTTAGTTTACAATCGAACGTTTTGTAATTTGTGAAATAAAGTATTTAAGAAAATTTCTTGTTATTTTATTTTTTGTTGTAGTCACTAGATTAGTAGATAATAATATATAATAGTTATTTAGATAATTTGGGTGTTTGTGTTCTAGACATGTGGCGATTTTGATAGCCGAAAGATAAGTATTATCTGTGTCAATACTCAATTATAACTGCTTAGAGATGTCAATACCTATATAATTGTTTATTTGACACAATTTTTCTTACAATATACATGACAAAACACTCATTAACCGCTCCTAAGTTAAGTAATCGTTTTCCATTTCTGAATACGTTGCCATTTCTGAATACGACACAATAAATTTTGACTGTACAGTCAACTCGAGAAAGTATTGAGCACTTTAGGACTTTGTCAAAGGATACAATTTGAAAATTTATATTGACATGTCAGAAGTTTTTTTAAAATTAACCTGTAAAGTGATATCTTCCGACGCCTTTGCCCGGCAGTCCCACTGATTTGATTACGGGCTAATACTGATACCTTTACTTTTATAATGTTCCACTCCTCGGCAAGTGTCGACAATCGAAGGTCGCAGATCCAGAGGCAGACCCAAGACTAGGTGGACGGATGTAGTGATGTAGTGTCTGAGTGCAAGATTTCCGATGACGACGTCGACGAAAGAGCGAAGTGGAGGAGAAAAATAAGGAAGGCTGACCCCACCACCATGTGGGACACATAGCCAGGAAGAGAGAGAGAGACTCCTGGGCAAGTGTCCCTCAACATCTTCCAAGCCATGATCTGGGTATTATAGAAAATGGTATGTTTAACATTTTCTTGTTTGTACGTACCAGTTGGAAATAGCGGTTGGATTACGAGGGTCGGGTTCAGTAAAATACGAGGACATCGGCAATAGTTAGTAGTTATTGCAATACTTAGTTGTGGTCAGATTTTATTGATTACTTTAATAACTATTTTAATATTTTAGTATATTATTTTTTTAAAGTATTAAGTACTTCTTGGAAGGAAAGGTTTTGTTTACCTTTTTAAAAGTAATATATTATCATTATAGTCCCATCCTACTGATCTTAATATGTATATAAAAGATTTATAAGTCGACAAGGGTTGAACGATTTAAAGATTCTTTTTTATTTATGTATCATGGTCAGGACAATAATAATAAGTTATAACAATCCTGATATTCCGCGGTCGCTGCTAGTTCAATATAAATTACTTTACTTGCGGGTACCTGCTGAAACGTAAAAACTATTTTTCTTTCTTATTATGTTTACCTTACAAATATAATAAGAACTCAAGCGCAATCAAGTAAAAATCAACACAACTATTTCTAGATTATTCCAAGATACACAACTCGTGGCCACTCGACCTCTTCTGACCTCAATATACTCCGCTGGATTGAAACCACCTAAGGGTAAGTAAAAACTCCTTTTACAGTATATTTTTATCTTCGTAATGTACTAATATGTACTGGTAGTAGTCGATTTATGAAAGGCTGAGCTTACATTGAACTTTGTCAAATTCATAGGTACTTCAATATTATGTACTAGCCGCGCCCCACGGTGTTATCCGCGCTGTACCCGTTCCCGCGGGAATTTCGGGATAAAATGTATTCTATGTGTTATTCTAATGTTTAACCTATATTACTGTAAAGTTTCATCCCGATCCGTTCCGTAGTTTTTTCGGGAAAGAGCAACAAACATCCATACATCCATACATACATCCATTCATACATACATCTTTCGCATTTATAATATTAGTAGGATAGGATAGGAGTTAATGGCATAAAGAATTTTCGAATTCCTTTACCGGATGCTCAATGTGTTAAAATATTCGACTTGTTTATGAGCTGGTTGTAATTATATCTAGTGAGCGTAGAGAAGTAGCCATTTCTTTAGTAAACCATTTAAACATCACAGTCTTGCACATACTATTTTTGATTTTCTAGTTATTTTGATTTGAAACATTTATGACATCTGTGTTTGAAACTATGTGCGTTTACGGATACACTACGCTTTTTATTTTTTAGTAATTATCTGTTGTTTACTCATTCATTAATTTCGAATAGATTAGCTTAGGTTAGTGGCCAAACCTGTTGGCGGAGTTTTAGACCGCCTAAAGCCCTCTGACATGGTCTAACATTTAATATTTTTTTACTTTCAAACATGATTAGTTCGACATCATAAATTCACCCCATTAGATTAATCGCAATCCTCACTAGACTGTTATCATCAGTGCGGACTTCAAAACTGGATTACTACGAGTATAATATGACTGTGATTGCCTTTGTCATTGACCATGTTTCTAGTGTGGGTACGGCCTTCTAAGCGGAGTGGATGCTATATAAACATGTACCATCTAACCAGGCCTTAGTAGTAAGCGACGATCATTCATTTTTCTACGTCCGTTGAGCGTTGAGAGCTGACGTCTTAACGTTTACTGGTGCCTGATCGTAAGCTGAAGCAACCTTTAAGTTGTATGATCTGTATCTGTCATCTAATACAGATGGAATAGAGCTCAATTTACTTATTGTTTTTTACATATACGAGTATATAAGTCTAATATTAGAAGGTACATTATATAATGTACATAATGGTTTATGTACAACGTTATCAGCAATATGTTTTATCATAATACTGATAAGAGCTCGGGCAATAAGACACGTTCACTATAACTTATGATAGAGTTATGTAAATTATGTATTTAATGTTATATTTACGTACTCATTGTAAGATTACCTTTATTTACTGATGTTAACGTAAATTATTAACGCGTTAGTCTGGAACTACTTGCTAGTTAAATTAAATGAATGAATGAAACAAGAGAGACTTTTCATTCGTTTCCAGAGGTTAGGTATCGTCCAAAGAGTCTCACAGTAACAGTTACAAGGCAGGTAAACTCGCGGGGTTTTGCAAGTTTGTAAACATAATTTTGACAAGCCCGTTGGCACAGTGGCATGGGAGACCGCATACTGTGTCGGGGGTTGCGTGTCGATTCCCGCTCGGAGTCAACAATCGAACGACTACGTCTGGGTGTTCATACTGTCCATTGTACATTAATATAAGTATTTGTGTATGTGTAATAGTATCCGTTAGTTAGATACTAGTTGAGTGTGAATTTGTCCGGGTATTTATTATTTATTTATAAATAGTTTAAGCAAATGTTTACCAATAATTAATCTTTGTTTACATAAAGTATGTAAATAAATGGACAGTTCCCTATGTATCATCAATTTCCTAAAAACATCTTACACACCACACGTCTTCATTTATCTATCATCCGCCCGCCCTAGTGGAAACCGCCCAAAACTGCATTGCAGATTACATTGAGTACGTTGTTAAGTAAAACAAACTACAAATATGTACTCTATGTATTGAAGGGTAAATAAGTAAAAGTATTATCCTGTAATTTCCCACTGCTGGGAAAGGGCCTCTCATTTTACCAAAGATATCATAGATATCATTATACGGTGAGGAATATTGGCGACCACGCGCCCGTAATATATTATATATGTTCATATGTATATATGTAATACTGAAGGGATGAACATGGGATTTATTCCCTTTACGGAATGTACAGTTTAGGTACTTAATCAGTCTTGTTAAATGACATTCTAGGACTACTACAAAATATAAATTCTATAAGCACTCTAGAAGTCTGGATTCTAGAGTGAAAATGCTATAGGTAGTTAGAAAACTAGAATACATTAAGAAACATCAAAGACGACTCGGAAATAAAAATTGGTACACAACCTTAATTGATAACGGTAAGTTTGGTCAGAGGGTGTGTATGAATTCGAGTTATCATAATGTACACACATTGAGAGTTGGTTGTTCCAAACGGTTGGTTATCGTAACAAATATACCAACTAAAAAAAATACGAATGCTGTTAAATATCTGATAAAAACAAGGTGTTGTTTTGGGCTACCAGTAAAAGGTCACCATTTTCCATTTTCTTATGTCCGTTGAGACATGTTATCTTAACGTTTACCGGTGTGTGAGCGTAAGCTGAAGTAACTCGCCCTAAATTATTGAATGGGTCAAAAAAATTTTTGAATATATAAATTATTTTATGAACCTTCAAATTAAAATATAATACAATAACCCTTTTTAACACAATAGGTTATATTTTTAATACAAAATATCTTTATTCCTTTGTAATTGAGCTTATGTCTTATCTTCGTTTAATATAACCTTTATTTAATTGGCCTTTCTATGAATAATAGTATCACAGGGCGTGGGCGGGCGAAGGCGGGCGGCGCCCACACAGATTTATTCAAGAACTCTATTTACTTTTGATGAAAATAGATTTGCGGTAATTATATGTTCTTACTTTGTATATTGGTAATTTAATTATTATTAATATTTTGCGTGGTAGTAGTCTGATTTACTTGGTGCTTTGTTAGTAATACATCATTTAGGTCTATTTATAATCTTATTTTTTAATGTATAAATCATTTTACTGCTAACAATTATTGGAAAACACATTTACTTATCTAAATAATTCAAGAACGAATGTAAGTTTTCACATTCAAATGGTTACGTTCGGTGGAATACTTATAGAGCACACTCATTTTATGCAATAGGCATTACATTAAAGATAATGTCTTTATGAGTTTTTCAATTGCTAGAAATAATTGAATAGATCAGGAATTTAGGGGTTTCTACTCAAAATTTTCAATCACTTTCATTCCTAGATTAATGCCATTATTTTGCCTAGATAATCATTTAAGATTAATCATTGATTAATTTATACTATAATTCTTATTTATACTTGATGTTTCTCCTCGGAGTCACGGGACAAGCCAGGTCTTTTTGAGAGGCATGCGAGGGGATACAGATCCAACTCGTAGAGGCCCTTTGGAGATGTTTAATGTAAACTATTATGATACTTATTAAGTTGAAGAATTTAATTTTTGTTAGTTTGAACGCGCTTATCTCAGGAACTACCAATAAATAGGTTGTATAATAAATAGGCTATATTTTTATCCCTTGATTCCCAAGGGAACATGCACAACGCGGATAAAACCGCGGGGCACTGCTAGTAACTTATAAATTGAGCTTAGATCGATAGCTTAGATAGTACCTAAGTAATTTAATACAGTTTACGTCCTCATGACAGTAAAATATCTCTTCAGAAACGTAATTCCTTCTCCAAACAATTAGTTCATCGGATGACGCATCAGCTGAGGAATTCTCGTCAAGGCTCGGTTGTTTAGAATATCGCTCGGTGAATCACAAACATCCGGGTTTTGTTGATAAAGGATGTTCCGATTGGTATGAGGGCTTTTATTGTTCTTTGAGATTATAATCCTAATAAGCATTTATATATACACACAGTATTGATTGATTTAAGACCGATCCAAATAACCTTTTTATTATTATTTAGCCATTACTGTCCCACTGCTGGGCAAAGGCCTCTCCCCTATCCTTCCATGCATCCCTATCCAAAGCCGAATAACCTAATAATCAACACATACTCTTAGTAGATCAAGTTATGAATGATCCAAGTATGATATTTTACCTTAGACATTATTAAAAGAAGAAATACCTACGTCAAAACGTTATCTGCTATCTGAGGACACGAGTTATCGGAACCGGCCCTCAATATAAATATATTTCAAAGTAAACGTACCTACACCTTATTTTTCTACCCTTTATCTTTGTTTGTGTGTAGGTTCCATTTAATTGTAACTTCTATAACTTACTTATAACTAAAGAATTATAACTTACTACAGTGTATTGAACGCCTCGGTGGTCTAGTGGTATGTGCACTCGCCTGCCAAGACTGAGGTCCCGGGTTCAATTCCCAGGTCGAGCGAAAACATGTATCCTACTTTTCAAACATGGCTCGGGTTTGAGATCACCAACCCGCATTAGGCAAGCGTGGTGATTACGCCTGAAACCTCCCCACTGTACTGATATCTTCAGTGAGACGAGAGGCCTTTGCCCAACACTGGGACATTACAGGCTAATACTTTACTTTTTTACAGTGTATTGAACTGGGTGGCTGTATTTGGACGGGTACCTACAGTAAAGGGGTGCCACGGTGCAGACGAGCGACGACAACTAGCGACTTTTCAGAAGAAAGGACATAAAATAATAGTGGGAGCCTGAGCACGGTACAGTCACAGCTGCTGTAGATCAGCCATACTCGAAGTGTGTTCCGCAGAGCCCTGGGGCTTCGTAAAACCACCGTCTTGAATCTATGAATGTTAAAGAAACAAAAGTTGTTCGATCAAAATTGTATTTTAAGTTACACGAAATAGAACACTAAAGCTTACGTCACTTATTTTTAAACATAATTAAGTGTTTAAGTAATTGTTAAAAGAATTGTTAAGACTAACAAACAACAGTTTCGTCCGCGTCAAACTCCCCTTCGTCGAAAACCCTCTAAAACTCCCTCCTAGGACACTCTTAAAACTGTTGTGACTATGATTAATGTGCGCAAGCTCATATCTCAAAGTGAAATATTTTTATCCAGTTTTGGCCCCAAAGAGGCTCTTTACAACAGCAGAGAAGAATGGGTATGAAATGAAACTCTGCTGGTTATTTTTTACAACACTGCTTTGCACATTATTTATAACTGATTTCTAAAAACATAGTCTAGTATAACCAAGTTTGTTAGAAGCTTTTTAAGCTCCATAAGCTCTTAAATTACAAGTAATATATTATTTAAGTTAATCTTGCTGGTTTTTATGTTCACTTAGTTAGTTTACGGTAGGTAGATCGTAACTAAACTCAATTCATTTTGGTTGGTGCTTAAAAACGAAGATCATCATCCTGATATTTGAAGATATATAAATCTAACTACAAATTTATGAAATCACAAGTTTTTCCCCGTGGTTTTACCCTCAGTTCCGGTGGGAATATTTCAAGGGTTGTTCTGGTAATCGGGCTGAGATGAATCCTAATTATCATGAAAGAAGTCCAGCCGTGCTTGAGCCCGTTCCCGTGGAAACTGCGGGAATTTTTATACGTATAGGTAAACCTTCCTCTTGAATCAGTATCTATTTAAAAAAACCAAGTCAATATCCGTTGCGTAGTTTTAAAGATCTAAGCATACATAGGGACAGACAGCGGAAAGCGGAATGCGAATTTGTTTTATACTACATGTAGTGAAGTGATGAGATTCGGAAAAAATATTTGATTTATATATAAAAACTGTTCATATAAAAACACATAAATTAAGTTTCAGTAAGGTCAGTAATTTAATTTTTCAATAACTAGGTCGGGTCAATCAGCCGTGACCTCGCGGGTAGCTTGTAGGTCAATGCAAGGATCCAATTAGGACATACAAACTGTGTTGTATTCAATGTTAATCTGATATACCTATGTACTATGTACTACCTAGGTGCTTTATAAAATACTACCTACTTACATATAAGGGTACGTTTGCATTACAGCGAAGCGGAGATGTGCGGAGCTCCAAGGTGCTTTTTAAAATACTACCGCGCCCCGCGATGATCCCGCATTGTACCCGTTCCCGCGGGAATTTCGGATAAAATGTATCCCATGTCTTATTCTGATGTATAACCTATATTACTGTAAAGATTCATCCAAATTCGTCCAGTCGTTTGATAAAGTAAGTATAGGTTAAAAAATTGCATCCAAAGCGAAATTGGTTCATAATGTTGCGAACTACGATATGAAAAATGAAAGACAAAATGAACAGAGATACACAGACGAACACATATCACAAACAGACATACATTTCTTTTTGTGTCGGTGCAGTGGCATAAAACATTAATTAAGAATCGTGTTACAAAATGACGAATCTATGTAAGTACTCTTTTTGTTTTTGATATCGGCTCCATAGTCGAAGCCTTTTACTAGACTAGTATAAGGCTCTTATGGTATACACCGTATACACGACATGAAAGTAACAGGACCTAGGTACTAGAAGAACGTCTGAAATCTTCATACTACTGTAACGTCTGAAATGAATAAACGGAATTTTAGATAATAGGATTTGATTATGATATAATGTATATTCTTCTACCCTCTTATGCTTTTATATTTATTTAATTTACATTATGAGGGTCGGTTTTTAAATATAATTAAAAAGACGAAAGCGGTACCTTTGCCCATTTATCTCCGAAATTACTTGTACTAAAATTTCGAAAAATCTAATGTACAGGAAATAGTCATTATCCTAAATTATCTTTACTAGGTATCTATAATAGAGGTGATTTTTTTTTTTAGAACGCGGTATTTTCAGAGACTTCCAATTTATATAATTCTTTCTGTATTGTATAGCTACATTCAACGGGAAGGCTTTAGGGTATTTTTGATCCCGAAATTCCCACAGGAAATGGCACAACGCGCGCTGCTAGTGGTAAATAAATTCCCATAGATAATTCCAAGTAAGGAGGTAATTAAAATTACGGTTCCCATTTCACACGATACTCTCGTGTGAAGGTATTTAGATACCTCGCGTTTTCTTCGAGTTTTTATTAGTAATTCGTATTATAATTTACATAATAGGTCTTGACACCTACGGTCCGGTAAGAGGCCTTTGCCCTGCAGTGGGACATTACAGGGTATCTATACAATCTGTACTAGTTTAAGCTAATATTATAAAGTGGTAAACTTTCTAACTTTGTTTGTATGTTTCGTAAGGGCCATTCTCAGAAAGTACCAATCCGATTTTAATAATTCTTTTTGTAATAGACAGCCACATTCAACGGGAAGATTATAGGCTATTTTTCATCTCGAAATTCCCATGGGAACGGGCACAATGCGGGTAAAACCGCGGGCGCTGCTAGTTATTTATAAACTATAACTGAATCACTTTTATAAAGTGTTTTGTCTCTTTTACTCATTGGAAAATAGCGTGTGTCGGAAAGGGACAAACCACTAGTTAGCTAAAAAGCGTTTATTAATAAGCTGATACTTTTTCACTACGTAATATATTTTCCTATAGTTACATAATAAGTATTTTATCAATTGTACCTATGTTTACGTAAACAACCTATGCTGTTTAAAGATTACCCCAAAACACCCCTTTAATTGGCAATGGGGATGTTACCCTTTGATAACAGGGATGCAGAATTAACAGACACCCTTTGATTCAAATTTCGCTAACCATGCCTAGGTAGGTAAGGGTTTTAGATGCCTAGATTGATTTCGTCTAGCCAGGTCAATATTAGGTCTTGTATTTTTTTAATAATTCCTCTTGCTACCTACATTATTTAAGTTTTAAAATTGTTAATTTAACATTTTTTAAGTTTTAAAATTGTTACTCGATTGTTCAAAACTATATTTGCATGCCAAATTAAGGTCAAATATGTTGAAACTACCCTTACATATTTTAACACCTTAATGTACACGTGTTATCTAAAACTAATATTGTATTATTTCCTTTCATTTGAAAAAACAAAGTACCTATGTTCCTACAATTTCTTTAAAATACGTAAACTAATACCTGTAATTTCTAGTAATAGCTGTAATAAGTACCTAGGTACCTAAGCTCATTACCTAAGTGTACCTCCGTTAATTTCTACTCAAGTTCTTATCAAAAATCCTAAAAGTAACTTATTCGGTTAGGTATCCACTTAATTAAGTTTTATGAGACGGAACTACATAAACGGTAACCATAAGCGACATAAGCATAAATGGTAAGCATAAGGCACGTAAGCATACCTCAACGTCCTAACTCACTCCCCACCCCACGCATACTACTTATTACTACATTTTCTATTCCATTATGTATATACTTTCTACTAATAGGTACATACATACATTATTAAGCAGAAAGAACGAACGTAACTTATTTATTGATTTATTGCAATTAAAAAAAAACTAGAATGAACACGTGTCGGCGCTGAAAGCATTTGACCTTGGGACGGCTATGTACTTACATACCTACTTCATGTTTCATATATGTACATTTAGTTACGTAATCCGCCCGTAAAACGCTCAAACCAAACATTAACCACCTAACAACACCTAAAACAATCCAATTCCAAAGTTTAAACAACCAATACATACGTACAAGCACTATTTACATAGTTATAAATATTATAATCTCAATTCTCAACTACTATGTTTAATACGATATTAAAGTTAACCTAATTCAATTAATAGACATAAAACGATTGCGTTGCATGATGAAAAGCGTGGCGTATGGTTTAAATGCGCTCATAACATGCAGAAAAGTTGTTTTTAACAAAGACGAAGTGGCATTCGGGTCGAAAATATAAATTGTGGAGAGGCCCACCAGTCGGGCGGATGTTATATAGCTACGTAGATAAAACCTTCCGCCGTAGCCAGCGCCTCTAGCGGCGGCTGAACACAACCCGACTTCATGCCGCGTACAGTGCACCGCGCAGGTTTTGATTATTATTTACTCTTTTCACTCATTTTGTTAGGTTATGTTGAACATTTTATTTTACACATTTTTGTTATTACAGTGAAATTGGACGAATAAAATGGTATTCTATAGCATTTAAGTAGCAAATGTGATATTATTAATACATAAAATGTTTTGAAATACGGTTTTAACTTATCGATAACTTAGTGATTCTATGAGCACATTTTTGGTATGCACTCAAATACTTTTTTAATTTCTTAATAGTACAATAATGATATTTTTTAATTACTAATTCCGTTAATCAAATAAATAAATGAATACAAGTTTGTATAATTGAAAAGCATCATTTATTGTTATTTATATATTAGAAATCAAAGAATCGATTATATAAAGAATTTTAATTATCTATTAACCTAAACCTCTTTATTAATGACCTACAATTAAGTTTAGTACTCTTTATTACAAGTGCTTGGAAAATTTCCTATTTATTAGTTTTTGGTGAGGCGTAACATAACAGGGAAATGGGTAAAAAAAATCACATATACTTTAATATCTTTATTCAAACTAAAATGCATACAATAATCAACTAAAATCCCTTAGAAAGGGCCCATTCACGTAAATCAGCAACATAATCACCCTTAGTTTCAATAGATCTCACTAGTTCATGTACTCTAGTCTCAACGTATCTATTATTTTTCTTTTTTAGATAAGCTTTTATTTCTTCATTCATGAGCCAAATGTCGCCATCAATGTTTTTTATGTGTGAAATTTTACGTATTCCACGGTATGTTATGCGTAAAAAGATAGGTAACTCTATATTTCTCGTTCTTCGGAGAAAGTAAGGCTGGTTCAATGCTTCTTCCTTGGGTGGTACCCATCCTGACGGATAGCTATCTTTTGGCTTCGGTATTGGAACAGTTTCGAAAGGAAGTAATTGTTCAACGTATTTCCACTCAGGTGGGTTCTTGACGACATCGTACTCGTATTGCTCCTTTATTCTCGAAGCAAAGGGAGATTGACCATAACTGGAGTATCTTTTCAATATCTGAAACAAAATAATAATTAAAATTTACATTTACAATACTAAACAAAATTAAAAATTAACATAATAATAATCATAAAAAGGTTCATTACAAAGGTACTTAATATGAAATAATAACATACAAGTTCCCTTATTTCACTCTGCAAAATATTTTTAAAAGATCAAAATACTAATATGTAATTTGCAATAACAAAAAAGTTTTCTCATATACAAAAATATATTACTGAAAAATAAGATATTATTTTTGTGAAGCAAAGCTTTGCGGAGGGGTGTACACCCATCGCAATGTCACATGTCGCCATCAAATCGACAATATTACACGAGCCGAGTGAAATTACATGAAAATAATTACCGATTGTGATCCAGGAACTAGTTTTACACCCGAATCAATTGCGTTGTTCAGAATTTGACCATTTTTTCCAACAAAAAGCCGCAAAAACGCGCACTGTGATCGGAACACCGTCGCCATTTTGAATAGCGAATAGAGCGAATTGCTACAAGAGCAATAAGAACTATATTATTCGTTTCGAAGGAAACATTATGGCGGACGCCTGCAGACATTCGGGCTTTTCAAAAATCGTTTTCTAAGTTTTATCGCGTGTTTATATTGAACTTTTTTCCATATTATGGTGCATTGTGTATCTAAATAACTGTTTATTGTGGTTTTTGGAAGTTCCATTGGATAAATTGTGAGTATTTTGCGAGGACATTCTGAGGTGCGCCACGGCTAGGGAAATGATTTGGTGCTTTCGTTCGGTCGACGCACACGCACTCGCTCAGCTGTAGGTGGCGTTAGGTGTCACTTGCAACCTCACGACATCAAAACATTCGAGTTTTTCATGAGTTTTCCGGCGCGATTTTCACGAGACTTAGCAATGTAAACAAATAACTTAGTTCATTTATATGTGGCCTAACGTTTTATGAATCTAAATATGCACTGATAATGGAGGTTTTTGACTTAAATACCGCTCAAATTATTGCGCGAACTGGACTATATCAGCGCGTTCTCTTTTGTTTACCACGATTTTTTAAACTATTTAATACTCGAATTAAGTTCGATTTACATGGTAAATGAGATCATATAACGCTTATTTACAGTCCAAACTGTTATTTTCTGTCAATAATTCGAGATTTTTAGTTGTATTTGTATTTGTAAATTGGTGTAATTCCCCAACAAAGTATTCGTTATTACCACGTTGCTATCTTGCAATAATGAGGTGTTTAAAATGTTTTAATGTGTTTTTATTACGTTTCAGATCCCGATGGCACATTTTAGTATTGTATATTGGCTCAGTCGTTCATATACAAGAATCAAAGGTTAATTTGAGAGTTGTATCACCTGAATCAAGTTTATAAAAGAAAGCGGTTGTGATAACTTGCGTCTGTTCTCCTATTACGCTTATTCCTGAAGACTAAATCACCCTGACTGTTGGTCCGGGCTATACACCACTCCAGCAGCCTTCAAACAAGTCTCCAAGCTCACATCGGTCTCTTGAACACTACTGATGAGTAAAGCACTAGCCCTTGCCTAATGTCGAATAAACGGGGATATATCCCTCACACATTCCATCATGAAAACTAAACAAGTCAAGGAGGAACAAGACAAAAGCCTAGATGAGGATACAGTCATAGAACCCAAGACCAGAGCCCGCAAGAAGGCCACTGACATCGGGGACGAAGACAAATCCAAACCTAGCCAAGATGAGGCCAAGACTTCCAAAGATGTAAAGAAGACACAAGCTAAACCTAGAGCTATAGTCAAGAAACGTCCTCTGGGAATCAGGAAGGCATTGAGAGGGAAAAAAGTAGCCGGAATCAAAGATAAACTGAAGAATGTTGTCAAATCAACTGTAACTCGAGGGAGGAAGGCTGCAGTCAAGGTTGAACCGGAAAGCGCTCAGAACAAGGAAGCTCTCCCACTGATTCCTGCCTCAGAGATCAAGAAGGAGCCTGCTGACGAGACTGCACCCAACTCGAGGTCAGCCAGTCCCAAGACTGCGGGTCGGAAACCCAGACTCAGCTCGGACATGGTCATGATGAAGAGCATGCTCAGCGACTCCCCAAGCACCCTGGTGCTGGGTCCACGCACAAGCCCTTACTCAATGCGTTCAGAAAGAAGCAATAGCCCTTCATTATTTGAAGGCAAAAATCTCAGGAGTGGCAAGCCTCGCAAAGTGAAGAACAACCTCCTTAGTGAAGTTGTGATGAAGCAGCAGAAGAAGAGGCGCAGACTGCTTTCGGATTCAAAGAATCCCGAGGTGTCTGACGCGGAGGACTGCAAGAAACTGAAGCGGGGCCGGTCGTGCTCCCGAGACGGTAGTGAGATCTCCAAATGTTCTGACAACACTGAATCAGATCTGAGTTTGAGTGAAACACTCAACGACTCTGACACCAGGGAGCTCAACAAAAAACTAGATAAATCTAAGACTGACCTAGATGTAGATATTGAAAATAATATTCAGATCTCTACTATTGACAAAGTGCCTTCTCTTAATGTTGACCCTAAACTAGCCGAATCAAAGGTGGACCCGGAGACCAGTAGCGTTGTTAACGACAAGAATAAGAAACTGAGCTTAAAAAGAAGTACTTCATTAGACTCCGACAACAATAATAGTAATAGGATAAAGTTAGAAACTTTGAACTCGCCAGACATAGAAGACAAACTATTGTTGAAGACTGAAAACGATACGCTTTTAGAAGCACGTAGTAGTATATTGACTAGCATGTCGAAGACATTCAACTCGAAGGAGATCACGAAGAACATGCGGCGGGCGCGGCGCGGGCGCAAGGCGGCGGCGGAGGTGCGGCGCTCGAGCGCGGCGCGCGCTCCGCCCCCCGCGCCCGACGACGACAAGCACGAGACCATCGAGACGCTGTCGCGGGACATCGACGACCTCATCAAGAACCTCGACCAGAACATCGACCACGACGACTCCGCGCAGCCCGCACCCCCACCCGCGCCCGCAGCCGTACCCGCACCCGCACCCATCGCCGAGCCCGTACCGGTGCCCGAACATAACGAAACCAAGAGCGTGGCCAAGTTCTACGGCCTGAACAAAACTGAAGACAATACTCCGGCCACCCCCGTCAAAGACAAGGATCTCTCAGGTTCCTCTTTGACCAATGAAAACACGCCGTCGAAGAACGACGAGAGTGATAACATAAAACTCCATTATGAAGAGGAGCCTCCAGAAAAGCCGGAAGGCCCCAGGAATGAGTTACCTTACACTTCTGTAGCAAGTATCGACAAGTTGATGGACAGACTGAAGGAATTCGAAGAGTTCGACAAGAGAAGGCAGCGGCTCGAATCAGAATCGAAACCCGACTCCAAACCGATGATGGTCACCAACGACGTGGTCCTGATCCCCAAGTCCGGCGCCGACATCAAACCCTTGAAAGACATTCAGTCGGTCAGATCTCCCGAGAAACTTTTCGAAAAGGAAAACGTACTGAGCTGCTTTGAGAATAATTCGGCTATTTCAATAGTCAAACGGGATCAGGTTAGGAAGTCGATTGATGTCGATCTTCCTAACTCCGTGACGCTTATTAAAAGGAACAGCGTGAGCGCGCGCAAGGAGTCTACGAGCTCAAATCATTCGCGGGAATCAGATACGCTTAGCAAGTTTGAGAAAACTCTAGGAAAAGACGTTACTTTGACCGAAATTCGGAAATCGGTAGACAAGTCTGCTCCCCCGCAAGTGGACTTGCATCAGTTCGCTACGCTGCATCCTAACAACTCGTCGCAGATTTTGGCCGGCGTCGGGTTGGACTCCAGTCAGATCTCCATCACTCCGCGAATTTCTGAAGCCAAAATCGCGAGCAATGATGTTCAGCTCACAACTGTTACGAAAAGGAAGTCTAGAGAGTCTAAGACATCGGAATCGGCGGATGCTGATGAAAAGTTGGAGAATAAAATCTCTGCTATGAAGTCGCCGAGTCACTCGACCGCGGTGTCCATAACTCCGGCTCCTGTGGCGATCAAATCTCCCGAGTCGGCGCCGGTGGAGACCGAAGCTCTGCCGCCGCCTCTCGAGAACATCAAGCCCATCCCCGACGTGCCAAAAGGATCCGACACACCCAAAATAGAAACTGTTGACCAAAAACTCGAAATAGTTGAAGAGACAACTAAAATTGACCCACCTGTCACTGAAAAAGTTGAATCTTCAAATATAACTGAAACTAAAGTCGAAGAAAAGATGGACGTTTCTACTGAAAAGGCTGACGAAGTTAAACCTGAAAAAACTGAAAAAGAAGTGACTGAAAAAGCGGAAGCAGTTGTTCAAAAGGAAGAAGCACCAGTGGTAGCTAAGGTTGAAGAAGTGGTCGTCCCTAGAGGGCCTGGCAGACCGCCTAAGAACCGCATCTCAACGGAAAGCCAACCAGGGCCAAGCAACGCTTTTAACGAGACGCCTGAAAGTCAGAAACGTAAAGAAAACGTGCTGAGAACCTTAGGGCTACTCACTCACAAAGCTGCTGAGCAAGCTAAGATTGATAAGCAGAGAGAGAAGGAGAGGATATGTAGTGGTTTCATGTCCAATAAGGGTAAAGTGGCAAAGTCCTCCGGGGATTACACTGGGACGTTGAAAACTGTGATAAAATTGAATAGGGGGTCGGGGGATAGGAAAAAACAGAAAAGCTCTCTCAAGATGACCTTCCAGAAGAGCAAGTACCGGACGAGCAAGACTACGCCAGAAATTGGAGACGCGGTGAACGAGGATGAGACGTTCTACACCATCGAGCGGCGGGAGGTGAGATACACACCATTCTTAACCAATTTTTTATTTTTATTATCTTTTATTTATTGAGGACAGCCAGTAAAACATCTTCATCAAGTGGATGGTCCCCCTGACCAATCCTGGTGTCAGAGTTATTTAGCCGCCAAAGGCTTCTGACATGGCTCATGTAATGACTACTATCCATAGAAAGTAACCGGAACCGACGGCTTAACGTGCCCTCCGAAGCACGGAATCATCTTAATTTTCGGGCAATCAGGTGATTCAGCCTGCAATGCCCTAGAACATTATACATATGTACAAACACCTAATACTATTAACACAAAATTAAATCTAAAAGCACTTTTTAGTGCTTTATTTATAAGTTTATTAGCTCTTTCGAACTTGAATAAATTGAATTCGGATATATTAAAACCTACACAGTGAAGTTACATTCCAACCCGAAAATTATTTGTACGAAAATCATCTTTTAATATTATAGAAGATTTAATATATTCATTAAAATATATTGATATAATTAATATTATACCTACATTATGTATATTTTGTGACATGAAAAACCATATAATACACAACATACAGGATTGTATATCATTTAGTTTGGTAAATACATATTTTCCTGTTACATTTTCCTGATAGGTACATAAATAAAAGAAACCTTTAGAATTTATTTTATATTGTGTATGATTATGACTAGTTATATGAATAGTAAATTGGTATGAAAAAGAGGGAAACTTACTATTACTAAACCAATCAACCCTTAATACATGGTTAAGCCTAATTCTACATTTATCTTCTTTTGAAACATAAAGTAATTTTTGTTTGTTTGTTTGTTACAGGGTGCCGCAGCATTGACAGAGGGTGGGCAAAGAAAGTCACATTACAGTAATCGACTAAACGCTGGTGTGTGGATTGCAACAACTAACATCACATAATTGTGTGCAAATACAACCTATTCTCACTCTAAATTGAATTTATTAGTTAACTAACAGCTCCCTTCAGTTTTACCCATGCTGTACCTGTTTGAGAGATAACTTTGGGATGAAAACAAGCTAAAAAGCTTCCCATTGAATTATTCTATCTATTGGTGAAAACCAGATGAAAATCCATTCACTAGTTTTCATTTAGCTCTATCTTTTGAACAAGAAAGATCTCTGTAGAGTATAAGCTTTCCGATATAAAATAGGTCAACTTAAAAGCTTATAATTTTGCTTAAAATTCTTATGAATATCTAATTCATTATCTTACTGAAGTTTTCAAACATTAAAACTTTGAATAAAGGTGAAAACACAAAATATAGCTTTTTATATTGTTGAGTAAAAAGCTCTTGAAAGCTCTCTTTACAATATTTGATCCATATTGTAATATAAAAATATATTTGCACACAATTAATTATTATTATCAGAACTTTAATCAAATTAGCGCACATTTTTGATCAATTTTCCTATAAGGGTGCTTTTCCACTAGAGTTATGCTAGGCTACATTGCTATGTCATTTTTGATGATTTTTCGATCTACTACTGCACAGTTACGTTGCTCTGCTTTAGTTATTAATCATGCTTTAATAGGCAAACTAGCATGGTAATGTAGCCAATATAGCGTTGGTAAAAATCACCCTTAGATATTAAATTATAACACACATTATAAATACCCGCTTGTGACATTGTTCTGGTAGTAAAATATAAAAAACCGACATAATAATATGAAGACACAAACTTATTTAATTGGACACTTAAATTGAATTTAATATCATAATAAGCTAAAGACTTCCCCAGGCTTTACTCGCGTTTTTACATTTATTTATGCCATTTGTATTATTTTGTCAACAATATTAACAGTATATTGACTAATGGTAATTAAATGGTGTGTGTATGTGTATGGTTGTGGATATTTGAAAAAACATTATTATATTATGGTGTATGGTATTTTCATGAGTGTGAAGTCGCAAAAACAATTAAGTATATTTCATACAACAATATATTATGGACTAAAATTGTATGATAATGTTCACTGTTTTTCTGACTCTATACCCATAACATAAAGCATGCAGTTTGATTTCGTTTAATATTTGATGTTAATTCAAGCAATTTGTTAATAGTACTAGCGGTGTCCAAGTTTTACCCGCATTGTGCCCGTTCCCGTGGGAATTTCGGGATAAAAATATGCCTCATCATCCTCTTGAATGTAGGTATCCAATATAAAAATAATTATTCGAATAGAATTGGGTGTTTCTAATACCATTCCGATTTGTATTATTCTTTTTGTCAATCGCCACATTCAAGGGGAAGATTATAAGCTATTTTTCATCCCGAAATTCCCTCGGGAGAGGGCACAACGCGGGTAAAACTACGGGGCACTGCTAGTTATAATGTATAATACAAAACATAACACTATACCACAAACGTTACTCTGAACAAAGCATGTTAGCTATAACTCCTTCTTCATAAATAGATGGAGAGCCTATAGCAGAACCGACAGAGCCAAAAGAGACCCTGAACCTGGTGATTCCTGAGAAGGCGTCTTCGTTCAGCATCCACCCGGACCGACTGTGCATGGACCAGTGCTTCTATTGTGGAGGGAAGTTCGGACTCTTCGACACTCCTCTGCATATAGCACAGATCAAGAGCTTGGAGAGGCAGAAGAAAGTTTTGGATAGTGAGTAGTTTGGATTGTGTTTTATTTATAGATGTTTCCTGCGGTTTGATACGTACCCGTTGGAATTTAAGGATATCCCAGTCTGATCATACCTAATTTTAGTTATAAGCTATTTTTCTATAAAGTTTTATCAAAATCCGTTCTGCAGTTGTTGTGTGATAAGATAAGTAAAATACATTCATCTTCGCAAATTTTCGTATTTATAACTTTCGTACGTCTCCTACTCTCCTTGTTATTTTAAGTGGGTTAGGCTTTTGCCCTGCAGTGGCTAACTTTTTCCAATCCTTTTCATTTATAAACATCGATAAATTGTGTTTCAATTTAAATTTGTGTCCTGATAAAAGCAACCTGATTACTTGACTAAACAGTGATTTATTTTCATTTCATTCAAATGATTGAATCCATAACCTTTCTTTCAGTGCTTTCGAAAGCTTTAATAAGATTTTGATTTTATCCTAAATTATTAAACCCACCTACATATTTCACCATAGACTAACACCGTATTGTCTATTGTAGACGAGGAGAAGCTGACCATAGACAGTTGTCTATGCGACGCGTGCTATCGGCACGTGGACCGCCGCGCCAACTGCCCGTCGTACCGCAAGCGGCCGCTGCGCCACACCGAGCCACAGCCGCAGCCGCAACCGCAACCGCACCCGCACCCGCAGCAGCCTCATGTGTGAGTAATCAGTACCTCGCGGTTGTAAACACTTTCAGCTCCGCAGTTCCGATTGTAATTTTCTTATTAGTCCAAAGACTTTCTTGTTGGTGTACATTAGTCCAAAGTTTGTTGGTGTAAACTAAATATAGTTTTTGATTCTACAAGAGATAAGGAAGATTTTTTTCTGTAAAACCTAGGTCCCAGAATATTAGACTATTTTTAAGCTCCAATTCCATTCCACGAGTCTAGGTATTCGTGGCTAATTTACTAGTTGCTATTGTTAATAATAGAGATTCATAGAAAGAAGTGTCGCCTGTGGTTTGTGATCACTTGTGTATTCATACCTAAATTCCGGTCGGTATCCGCTACAGTATTCATACACTACACTACTCTCTATAGGACCTTAGAAAAAGGGTACTGTAATAGGCACGAGTTGTTCAGATTCAAAGTACCCTACAAGTCAAACTTTTCATTCTATAAACGTTTTCATCATTATCTGACCCAAAGTTTTCATATGAATGTTTGTTCTCCAATCCGTGATGTAGCCCTCCGGTGTGCGGTCCCGCCGAGAAGCCGGCCAGTCCTCCCATGGAGGAGGAGAGTGAGGAGGAGGCGGCGCCCGCCCCGCCCGCCGCCGGCGCGCGCGCCGCCGGCTGCCACGCCGAGGGCTGCGGCGCGCGGGCAGACCACGCCATCCGCAGGAAGTGGCTCATCAAGATGCGGCCCAGCGTCAACAAGCTGGTCAGTATGGAACCGCGGCTCCGGGCCCCAGTCTAGCCCACTCCACCGGCCCCAGTGTTGACCTGCTCCGTGTTGCAGCTGAAGCTGCGCGGCGACTACCCGGGGCTGCACACGCTGCCGCTGTGCCGGCTGCACCACGCCGCGCTCGCGCCGCTCATGAGCTGCGCGCTGTGCCGCCGCCGCCTCACCAAGCACCACAACATACACTTCATACACCACGTGAGTACACTGGACACTACCCTACCCCGGGCTAGATTATTTCTGTATATCACTTATTAATTGATATGTTTGGAATGGTCGCAGGAGTTCCAGAAGATGAACCCGCTGTTCGCGGCGGCGGGTATCCCGGTGCAGTTCGCGGAGCGGCCGGTGCTGTGCAAGGCATGCCGCGACTACTGCGCGCTGCTGCAGCGCGGCGCGCTCGACCACTACGCGCACCAGTACCGGAGGAAGTACGTCACATGCTGTGTCAATGTATCTTTAATCTCTGTTTTGGATCTAGCTTAGTCAATTCCTATCGTGTTAGACCCAAAACAGAGATAAGTACTTGGAAGAATTCAGTCACATCTCTTGGCATGAATGAATCTTTGCCTTATGGCTGATTAAAATTGTTTCGCCATTGCTGTCGAATTCGGTCTAATCAGTACCTTTACTTCATTTATATTTATTTAAAACCAAGCATTATTTAAAACTTAATTTACTAACGACACTTCATAGGACAAATCATGTCTAAGAATACCAATATTTACTCAATTCCAGATTACTAGAAATCTACAACATAGAAGTGCCACCAGAAACTGACACCGAACAACAGCTCGATCCCAATCAAAGCCTCGAGGACGGCGCCAACAAGCACAAGAAGAAACATCGCAACAAGTCCAAACAGCGGAAATCAACCGACCCCGACAACAGCAGCGAGCACTCGGAGAAGACTAACGACAGTACCCCGGAGAAAGAACAGAAGGCCGACGACAACCGGCCTCTAGAAGAAGACATCGAAAGCCTCATTTCGTCTAACAAAATCCCAGTGCCTGGAGCCAAGTCGAACGATGCCACGCCCAGCGAAGGATCGGAAAGCGAAACCACGGGTGACCCGGACCAACCAGCCCTACACGTAGACAAACAAACAGAACTACAATATCTACTACAAAAGCAAAACAATCCTTCACAGTTCCTACAGACCACAAACTTGACTCAAAAACAGAAAAATCCTCTCAAAATACAAAGCTTTGGAGGGATCACTAAAGCTGGTCAACAGCATAGGATCAGCTCTAAGAATGCTAAGAGAATACATAGTATAGGGCAGAGCATAGCCAAGACTGATAAGATTCGCAAAGATGATACCGAATCGGAAGATTCTTCCAGGGAAGGTATTCCAATCCTCAAGAATATACCTCTGAATGAAGAGTGCACGATCGAAAGTATTCCTAACAAGAAACCAGCTGATATAGCTACGCTTAAAAACAAATGGCAAATGTCTGAAAGCTTCACTCAAGTCAAGAAGAACTTGAGCGAGTTATCTAAGAAATTAACTGTAGAAAAAGAACCAAAGAAAAGTGACGGGAAATACTCAAACCCTGTGAAGAGATTGGAGACGAACCCTTCGATATCTGTGCGCGAATTATTCCCCGGAGAAGAAGAAATGAACTTACAATGTAATATAGAGTTTAATAACGTTAAAGGTGTCACTCCGGAAGGCTGGGAAAAGTGTAGCACCGTTATACAATACGATGTTGAAACTAAGAAACTCTGGACCGAGTTACAACGCCCTTACGGTAACCAGTCGAGTTTTCTTCGCCATCTCATACTATTAGAGAAATATTTCCGAGCAGGTGACTTAGTACTATCGCATAACGCAGCGCCTAACGCCGCTTGTTACAGCGAATCGGTACAAAGTCGACTAAGAGCCTACGACAACGTACCAGAGCCTAAAAGAGTTGAACCAGTCAGTTTAATAGAATTCAGGAAGAAACCATCTATGAATGGAAAGAGTTTGCTGAAAAGCAACCAAACTGAAGACAAGGAAACGAAGAAGTTCATGCCACCGCCTCCCGTCACGCCTAAACCTAAGAAAGACAAAGCTAAGACTAAACAATTGCCTCCGGAATTGATTGCCATCAACACGCCTAACGCACAAGGCCGGAAAGCCATACAAAATGTTTTACACAACATTCAACAGTTGGTCAAAGGTGTTTCTGCGTCAGATCCGACCGAAGTTGCCGCAGCGCCGTTACCTTTGCCTAAATTTGATGCCCCACCGCCTAAATTCGATGCCCCACCGCCTAAAGAGAAGAAGGAAGGCAAAGACACGCCTAAAAAGAGCAAGAGTACTAAGCCGTGGAGACCCACGTTGATGCCTATTACTCCGGTAAGTGTATTGAATTATTTTAGATCCCTGTATCTTGCAGAGAAGGCTTGGGAGATTGGAATCTGTACTTATTCCTACACATTTCATTACATGTTTTACCTATACGCTTTCCTGAGGAAAATTCAGGATAAAAGTAAAACAAATCTTTCCTTGTGAATCACTCATCAGTTACGAAATTAATCAATGACTCTGTCTATCATTGTAACCTGCATGAGTAGTTTTTGAGTTCATCTCGTAATAATCAGACTCGGCAGTGAGATTGAATTATAAATATGCCGGCATGCCTTTTTTTATATCATCTTTCTTTGTTACAGGAAAACCTTGCCAAAATTGCGAGCGAGCCGACGCAGGTAGCCGTCGACGGGCGAGCGTTGCCGAGCCTCGTGCAAGTGATGTCGTCGGGCAAGCGCTACCACATCACGCTGCAGGACTACAACAAGATGTGCGTCATGAGGCGAGAGAAACTCCAGCAACTCAGAGACACCAAGAAGAAACGCACCTCCCTTGAAGAGACAACCGTTGTCACCGAGCTACAACCCTCTACGATGCTCGGTAACGGAGGCTCGGTCATGCAAAACATTAACATGGAAGACAAGGAGAAGAAGGATGAGATGAACCAAATTGGAGCCAACGCTGCTACCATACTTAAGAATGTTGGACTGAAGAACATCACTATTGCACCAATACCCGCTAAAACAGCAACGGTGACATCGCAAACGCTTCCCGCACCTACAGTTTCGTCTCCATCGTTACTGGTGTCAACGCCTATAAAGATTCCTCAGTTATGTTCTTCCGTGTCAATCACTAGTGAAACAGTGCTAACTCCCCATATAGGAACGCCGATGACTACAATGACACCGATGCTTCTCCCAAAAATCCCAAAATCTCTGACCGTTATCCCACAAACAATGGTGGCAACGGTACCCCAAAATGTAGTAGTCGCTGCCCCATCACAAATAACACAAGTGGACACCCAGCGACCATAACGAAACATTATATTCGTGGTGTTATAACCACGATAGTGAACTGTGTATTTATTTTAGTGAGATACTTTAGTGATGGTTTAGTGAGATCACCGTTGAGCCTTATATGTTTATAATGTACATATAGTGTAGTGTAGTGGACAGCGCTGTGAATATGGGACTATGAGTGGAATATCAAGTGTAGACTCAATGTGAACTCGTGCGAGTGGCGCCGGCGACGGCCAACAGCCAAATATGAAACTACTACAAATATGATCAGACAGTAAATTCCTGACTAACCTGGATTGTAATGTATACGATATTTTTCTAATTCGTCGTCTCTAGTCAGGGGAAAATTGCATTTATAATTTATTGTTTAAATTGCTCGGCGTCACTCGCATGGACCTAGTTAATTACTGTAATAACCGTATCTGTTTAATAAATAGCTTAATGTTAGCGAATCACATATTTTTCCATTGTTATTACTATTAAGTATCATTAATTGAAGAAACACTCATTAAACATTTTGTAGTTATTAAAATGTGAAATATAAAATGTTTAAAAAAATTATTTGTCGTGTTTGTACACCTGTGGGGTAACCCCAAACTATTGCATTGGAGATAGACGAAAATAAATCTTAACTCTATTGGTATAAAGGTGGAATTGGTCTTACAAAACATATCTGACTATGGTAAGCCATTTCCTATCTCTTATCATCAGTATAAAGTTGTATTTATCTCCGTTGCTTCTAAGTTTGTGACCTTTTTTTTAAGTTTGCTTAGCGCCGCACATAATATAAATAATATACAGAAAATAAAATTAAGAAACATAGAAAAGTAAATCCATAGAGATCCTCTAATTTTAAAACAAATTAGAGTATTTTTATAAAGTAATAATAAGATATATAGCGCGGTTTTCACTTCTATACATATGTTTACTCCTATAGATGTCTCTTTGCATCAAATTCAATTTAGTAACTTAAATATAATAGAATAACTACAGTAGATATACCCAACTCGAAATAAAACAATATTAATTAATTTAAACTTTATTTAGGTAATAAAATATAATTCACATTTAACTAAGATTACATTATAGAAACTGTATAAAGCAATAGAATACTTAAGCAGTAAGGTTCAATTTCGTACTTTACTAAAAGTACAGTCAACAAAAACATTGACAGAATAAAAAAAAATATTTTTGACAAAAAAATACTGCCGTGTCGCAGGCTTATTTTTATATATAAAGCAATGCTAGCAAATGATGTATCTATAAATAAATGTAAATATATAAAACTTACATTACTTAATGAAACGGTATATCGAAAGAGTACACACACATCAAAATTATTAAGTGATTGACTTCGTGCCTGACAATTCATCAAATCAAGAATATAAATGAATGATTGCACTGTACATACGTCACCGTAGCTCATAGAAATCTCCATTTTTATATAAAAACAAATAAATGCTCATCGTTGAAGTACTTTGGGCTTATAAACTTTGTTTAACAAAAATAATTGACCTTGATAAATTATTTCTTCTCAGTATATTTTGATCTAATAGGAAATTAGTAATTGATATGAATATCCCCGTCCAATAAGAATTCAAATTAAAACAGTAGGTATTTTTTCAGAAAACAACTTTTTTATATCAAAACAAGGTTATTTAAGACAAAATGATGTGTCGCAAAGTTTATAAGTCCAAGTGATGAATGTTAAACACATATTATTATAAATTGTTGAAATGTTAGCGTATTTTATTTGGTCCACTGTAAATCGGTCCAATGTTGAACGTTAGATGTGTACAGAATAATATTTTAATGCTTTGATAAGACGATGTCTGTATAATACAGAAAAAATACTTTACATATTTAGTTACTTTCTGTAAACATAAGAAAATATATTGCTTTTTCTGCAAACCTTATTAAAATGGCTATATTGGTTGATTATTAAATAAAAATTATAATAAAATAACTGAATAATAATGAATTGAAATAAATTTAATTATTCATATATTTAGTTAATAATCCTAAAAGTTCAGGCCAAAATGTGTTCCTCAATGTATTAATACGGCCTAAGTACACAGACATCGTCGTATCGAATGATAAATGTTAAGATTTGGAAGTTCAATTATAATGCAGTATATTATAAGCATTTCTGATTTATTTGGATGGTACGTAAAGCTGTAGGCACCCGACACTTCCAAAGATTGTGTTAGTTAACGAACTTATTATGTTTATATTTTAGTTTTTATTATTTAGGCGATATTTAATTTTTTCGTCTCCAGTTGTCTAATAAACATATCCTTATCGACAAGTTGTGTTTTTGTTAATTGCAAGTACTGTTGGGGAAGTTGGCGGATGCTTATTTTGCATATGAGTTTCGCTTCAAAGAGGCTAACTGCAGACTTCCCCTGCCTTACCTCATAATTTTTAATATAAGATCTTTGGCGTTATTTATAAGTTTAAACTGAATAATTATCGAGCTTTATAATTTATTGTGCCGCATCGTTTGTAATGACGTCTTCATCGTTGTATTTCCTCTTGTGTTTCGAGCCCTTGGTTCTCTTCCATTTCATTCTGCGGTTTTGGAACCAAACTTTCACCTGCGGACAAAATGGCGATTACTTACCTGTCTCTGATATTAAACTTTATTTTGAATCTAATTATTTGAATTGATGCTAAAATAAGACCACTTCCATTTCCCTTACACAAATCAATCTTCCCCTTTTACAGACATACACATGAGATATTGAATATATATACAAATAAAATGCTTCCTTTAATTTATTATATTAAATTCTTACCTAATGTAAAATTACCTTTCTAAGAAAGACAATTTCTTGCATAAAATAGAATGTTTAGTGGGTTTCATAAGGACGGCATTCAATAACTAATAAACTATTTTGTCTGTTTCTGGAAAATCGGAGACATAAATTCAAACAACTTTGAACAGAAAATAAAGTATGAATACCTGTCTCTCAGTGAGATGTAAAGCCACGGCGATCTCGTACCGCCTCAGCCTGGTCAGGTAGTTAGCGCGGTTGAACTCGCTCTCCAAACTGCGCACTTGAGCCTTAGTAAAGGCAGTGCGTTCCTTGCGGGACACCGTCGGAGATGGGACCTCTGAAAAGGACGAAAACGGCCTGTAAAACCTCCGTTACGAAGTCAGCGGAAGTATTGGCAATAAGCCAATCACAGTGCTTGAGTCAAAATCGTTACTAATCAAAACTGTTGTGATTGGCCAACTCTTCCGGCGCCGCGTCATCAATGTCCGCAAACCGCCTGCGGTCTGCGGGCTAACTCTCACTGGTACCTTAATTTAATTATAAACACGAATTCAATTAAGGTTAACCCAAAAGATCTAGTACCAGGATAATGTTAGTATTGGCGGTCCACAGAAAAATTAATAGTGTCCCATGCGTCGGTCTAATGTGAATCTAACGCGCCATTCTATTTGGTCAATATTAAAGGTAGTTTCAACTTTTAATTTAACTTTTTGCGCCTACCCTCATCACGGTGGTAACTTTCATGCCTTCAGTCTGTCCGCGACCACGAGTGGTGCAATACACTCGAAACACCGGAAAATCATAATTGAGTGATTTTACTTGCATTAACATAGTTAAGTTAAAAGTATATGTTCCAATCGCGAAAGTATTAAAAAATGCTATGGAACCATCTTGTTTTTAATAAGTGTTGTGGACATACCAATCTACAAGAGTTTAGTGTGGTTTAGTGTATGTAGGTACCTCCCAAGAAAAGAATACAGTCGGCGATGCGGTAGGTAAGTACTTATATGTATAATTGTACAACAGCATGTCAAAGCGCCAGGCGCCTTGTTTGTTTACGGATCATTTTATTGTGTTATTGTAGCGTATCCTGCGCAGGTGCGATTT
Organism: Cyclophora punctaria; assembly: GCA_951394245.1. Lineage (NCBI taxonomy): Eukaryota > Metazoa > Arthropoda > Insecta > Lepidoptera > Geometridae > Cyclophora > Cyclophora punctaria. The sequence goes on from OX596181.1 coordinate 1,173,776, forward strand.
ATTGCATTTCTTTGACGTTTATTACCTTTGCCGAAGCTGTTTAAAGTTTGACGTGTCAATGCATTTTTAACCGACTTTTATACAACTAGACCAGTGCAGATATACCTATTTGAAACAAAAACAAATCAAAATAGAATGAAACCCATTAGAAAAGGTGAATGATAGAATGGAAGGAAAAATAAATCTGAGGTCGGGAAGGGGAAGGCGGTGTTACTATTATACCCGTTTCCGTAAGAGTTCTGGGTTTGAAAATGTGCCATCACGTTCCTCTTGAGTTAGGCTATCACGTAGGTCCAAAAAGATCCGACCGGTAGATAAGCTCCTACATTCAACCATTTATTACAATATTAGCCGCGCCCCGCGGTTTCACCCGCGTTGTACCCGTTCCCGTGGGAATTTCGGGAATTTTTTTACATAAAAACCTTCCTCTTGAATCACTCTATCTATTACAAAAAACCGCATCAAAATCCGTTGCGTAATTTTAAAGATTTAAGCATACAGACAGACAAACAGACAGACAGACACGACACAGAGACGACTTTATTTTATACTATGTAGTGATTAGCCGCGCCCCGCGGTTTCACCCGCGTTGTACCCGTTCCCGCGGGAATTTCGCGATAAAAAGTAGCCTGTCTCTGGACTAACTGTGTAGATAGGTACCAAATAAATTACATTTAAATCGGTACAGTAGTTTTGGTGTGAAAGCGTGACAGACGTACAGAAAGTTACTTTCGCATTTATTAGTTAGGAAGTTAGGATTTGAGTAAAGATTTTTGCCCAGCTGTGGGACATGAGTTAAGTAGAAAAAAAATTCTAAGTATAAAATATATATAAACAAAGTCAGCTATTTTTAATTGAAACTACGACAACGGATTCGAAATGCGTAGTGTTCGTTCAAAGCTAAAGAAACCATTTAACTAAACTTTTTTAAAAGTTTGAACTAACCGTCTTCAAAGCTGTTCCCGGGCGCCTCCTCCTTCACCACGTTCTCCCACGTCCACTCGCTGAAGGGCCAGGCTCCGTACTCCGGGGCCTCGTGATGCACAGGTCCAGGGTACTCGAACGGAGCCTCGTAGTACTGGTCCTGTTCTTCCACTTGGTACGCGAAGTTTGGACGGATGAACTCCATCTGGTTGTTTGATGCCCTAGGCTGACTCCAAAGATGTGTCATGGCTATGGTTGTTAATTTTACAGTTTCTTTTTACAATTTTTAAGATTGAAAAGTACCTATTAGTTAATTTTTGCTTTGCTATCGATATATCGGTAAATAGGACACTGTCTAATTTTAGTTACTAATTTTAAATAGGATACAAGAGTAAAATGAATATTTTTCTAAATATATTTTTGGACTTTATACGCAATAAATGAAATAAAATCAGGCGACGATACTCTTTAAATGAATATTGTAAGTCCAGACGTCTTCCCGTGTTCCGGATAACTCGAATAGTGTTGTAACATTTGATTGTATCATAGAAGGATGCGCCCGCGCACGAGGCGGGGCTTCCATTTGGGCGGAGAGCCGCGCTCACATAGAATAGGGGATTAGTTATATTTTATTTATTGGTACCTTACTTAAGTAAATCCAATATGTTATTTAATTCATATTTCACCATTTTCACCATTAATTGATACGAATGTAGTTAAGCTTATAAAAAGTTTTATTTTTTGTTTGTTTGAACGTGCTAATCTTATAAAACTACAAATCTGATTTGAATAATATTTTTTGTAAGGGATTTTATTTTTTTACATGCAACGGAAAGATTCAGTAGTTCTCCATATTTGCTAACTTGATTAAGCTTGGCCTGCATAGTAAAGTTTAAGGATTTAAACTCTCTTCAAAACTTCTAAGTAGGTATATCTAGTCTTTCTTTGTCTAGTAAGTACAATGTCTCACTTATGAGACATTATTTTAGCCTTTTCAGCTTACAGATACTCACCCTGATACAGTAATGAATAAGTCGATTGCTAAGTTCGTTCAGTTGGTTAATAAGACGCCGCTAATGTACCTAATCGAACCTTTGAATAATTCAAGTCAGAACAATAAGGTAGTCATCAGTCTTTGAAAACGTTCAAGTAAGAACAAGATTTACCCAGTATTTGTCCAACCAATAGCCTCAGGTCATTAATTAAGTGATTACCTCGTGCCCTGTGAGAAGACCCCTTGCTCCCCGGGGACTTCGCCCCCGTTCCCACGGCCCGACCACAGGGTGGCGATAGGTTTATCACTCTCTTAATAGTGGACGATATGGGAACGGGGATGTTTCCAGTTTGTGTTGTTTTATGTGTGGACAAGCTAATAAAATGTGTCACCCTGTGAAGCCGGTAGATGCTTGAGAAGTAGGGCTAAAATTTACTATAACGGGGGTCAAAAGTGTGGAACTTAGACTTTTTTAACTTAACTATGTTATCCCACATGGTATTTTTAAATTATCTACCTAAATCATAGCTAGAATATTTCTCATTACAATTTCTTTCAAACAAAAAACTAATGTAAAATTGGACGATTTGTTTAGGAGCTAGTGAGTTAGTGATATCAAACCCGAGCCATGTTTGAAAAGAAGCAAACATGTTTTCGCTCGACCTGGGAATTGAACCCGGGACTTCAGTCTTGACAGTGCACATGCCACTAGACCACCAAGGCTACTTGGCTTTATCTAACTCATGTATCTAGATCTACTACCGTACGGCCTAGCTTCCTATTGGTTAGGAAGTGTAAATGATCGGAATAACCAGCGGCTACCAAGAGGTCGGCTAGTTCATAGAGCCGCCAGTCGTTTGAGTAATGATCGGTAAATCACGCGTTTAATCATCAATTGGATACTTTGTTTGGAGCAAAATTACCTACCTAGTAGTAAGTTAGGAGATGGGATTAATAGGTAGGTATGTATCTAGGTACTTATTTAGGTGGGACCTAACGCTTCGAGTCAGGCAAGGTTAATTGTACTAGTAATAAGCGGGTCTATACTATGCAATTCCATAACGGAAATGCTATTTAAGAACTTCTAGATACATACCTTGTTATTGCCATTAGAACAATAAATGTAGATATACCTAAACTTTAATCATATCTTTCCAAATATAGTACTTATTTAGCTTAGCTCTACGTTCTCTACCCAATACACATGAAAAAACAGTACAATATAGTTTAACAAAACTTTACAATTTGAAATATATGTCGTAAGTACTTACCTAATCTGTTATGTTTTTTCCCGCGCCATATTATTTTTTTAACGTCTGTCAGTGCATTGCATCGCGTGCGCCCCCTCGCGGCGTTTGTTTCTTGTTGTGTCAGCTGGCTTGATGACTACTTTATTGAGGCGATATTTCAATATTTATCTCTCATCTTACCTATAGCGGCTGTGGCTAAGTATCTTACTAAATTCTGATATGATTCTGTTTGCGGGTATTTTGTAATTCTAATTCAAATCTTACTTAAATTGTATGTTTGTTACTCTTTCCAGAAAAAGCTACTGGACGAATTTAGATGAAACTGTACAGTAATATAGGTTATACATTAGAATTATACATGGGATACATTTTATCCCGAAATTCCCGCAGGAACGGGTAAAATTCGGTTAACACCGCGGGGTGCGGCTAGTCAAGAATAAATGCGTCATAATAAAGAAGACGGGGTTTTAGCATTCTTAGCTTAGGTTTAGTATACTTTGTCAGATATAAAGTTACCTAGGTAGTAAGTATACATATATAAGGAATGTAAAGTAGGAACTATTTACTAGATAAATTATGTATCTGGTAGCGTAGTAAATGTAAATACGATGTGTACCTACTTAAATACTTGTAGATACTTTAATATTTATCTAATGGACTGTGAGACATGAACACAAAAGCAATAACTAACTTGTAATTCGGGTGTGTAATAGAGTCATATCAGTTATATATTAATTTCATTTGTGTAGTATTTTATATTAGGGTTGCCACTTGCCTTCAGCTGTGCTTATTATGTATTTCTCTTGTTATGGAAATTGTCGTTCCAAGAGGTTAGTAGTTAGGTTCTCATAGGTGCCTAGACTACCACCTACAAAGGTAGTCTTAACATACAAGTATTGGGTCCTCTTTCTGATACTGAAATGGGTGTTTCTCTGACTCTTGATATATCTATATATTAGAAGCGCCCCGCGGGATTGCCCGCTTTGTGCCTGTTTCCGAGGGAATTTCGGAATGACAAATACCCTATAATAACCTTCCCGTTGAATGTGAAATAATAATTCAAATCGGACTGGTATTCCAAAGGGAAGCGAGTTCAATAAAACAAAAAATCAATCTCTTCAGTTTTAAAATATTAGTATAGATAGAAAAGGTCATTCAATATTGTTTTATTCAAAAGTTATTTTTCTCAGTCAGTGGCAACCCTACATCCTAAATAAATCGCATGGCCGTCCTGATGAGCTTACCAGGCGCACACTCATACACCGTCTTATTTATTGTCGGTCAACAGACGTTCTATATTTTGACTGTTTTTAATGATGTTATAAACTTTATTATGAAATTTACTGTGTTGTCGTCGAGTAGGTATCTAGTAGTCATTCATTCATTTAAATCCACAGACGTAGAGAGCATATATAATATCTGGGCGACTCCGGAGCGATGTCATTGAAGCGAAGCTTAATCGACCAATCGCAACGTTCGGTTGAGCTCCGCACAGCTCCGCTTATGTATATCCTACATTTAGGGGTTGTAAGTTATTTGGTAAAAAAAATCTCTTAATAAAACAAAGTAATTTCGCATAATAAAGTTGTATTTAAATTAAATATTACAAACTCAGTCATCTTTATAAAACAATCGATCACAAAAGCATCATTAAATTATTGACATTCTTAATTTATTGCACTGATTACATTACGTACAAAAGCAATAAGCTACATTCATTTTCATCTATTCAAATAAAATACTAAGAGGTATCTAGGCTGTTTGTTAATTCCTAGGTCATTGAGGTCGATTAAGAGTATAAAACAATCGACCAATGTTAGGTAATGTGTTTTCAACTTGATTAATTAACTTGGTATGATTGCTTAATGCAAGTGTATTTTACATACATAATAGGTCTTAGTATGTTCCACGTCGATTTTGCTTAGCGTGCCGAAGAAAATACCTACCCCCTTATTCATAAATGTTCTTTAACTAAAGCACTATTACAAAGTGTTTTGTCTCGTTTACTCTTTGTGAAATAGCGTATGTTGGAAAGAGACAAACCATTTGATAGCTAAAGTGCTGTTAATAAACGTTTACGAACAAGGCCCTTAAACTTTACTAGTTTTTTTACCAGAATAAATTATATCTTATTATGCAAATAGCTTTGATTTATATATCTGTATAAACTTGCTTAGTTTCCGCCTCTCTTTAAGTATTTTTCATAATAATTGATTGATTATAGACATTTATTTAGTGATCTATTAAAATATTATATTTTTAAGCTATTGCATAGCTTCTATCGCGGGCCTTGAGCGCGGGGACCGAATCCAGAAATTCCGTAACGAAAAAACCTCACGCTCCCCACTAACGCCATCTAGTGATAGAAAAAATAACTATGCAATAGCTTTACCGCGGCAGTCCCCGAGTGCCACACGTCTTTTTTTATATGTAAATAAAATATATGAAATACAAACAAGCAAGCAAACCGTATAAAAATCTTGAATATTAAGTTCTGAATCTGATTTAGTTCCTTTTTCGTAAATGCGTAATCCTCTTTCAATAGGTACCAAAGACAGGCAGACATGTTACAGTTTTTAGTACCTATTAATACTTAGGTACCTATTGAAATTACTTATTAATAGATATTATAATAGGTTTTAAGTAAAAAGTTCTGCAATTATCTTATTGTTGTTTTAAAGTTACACTTAAATTATAAAGTAACATAAAATTCTAATAAATTAGATGAAGGTAAATAAATAAAATAATAACGATAACACAAAACCTAAAATGCACCTTTATAATGTCAATATCTAAGTTTTAGCAATATTTTATGCTCGATACCTTCAACTCAAGCGCTACCACTCAATTTAGCAGCTCTTGAGAGACGTTTGAGTTCGAGGGTAAGATTTCCATTTTAATTTATTTTATAAACCAGAAGTGCCGTTTTTAATTTCAAACGAAAAGCATGTTATTGGAGACGAGGGTGTTATAGGCAGTAATGTTAGGCACTTTAAATTCAAGATTCTAAATTATTTTTATAACTAGATTCAAAATGGAATGTTTCGAGTGTGTCTGTGTGAATTGAACGTTAAGTTTTTTTTTTGCGCACGCACACATTTTGATTTTTTTCATGCGTGTAGTGAGTGCAAGAAAAACAACAAGGTGGCGCTGGAATAATCCACCTTACAGGAAATTATAAAATTTCCCGCCGTTTTCTCTATCAATGTCAGATCAAATGTCAAAATTCGAATTTTACTTTCTAAATGTCAATGTGAATATTTTATTTTTATTTTCAAATGCCAGTGTGAATATTCTATTTATTTTATTTTTTAATATTCCTAAACAGACACGGTCTAGAACTAGAAGCGTAGCGTCATAATTCTGACGAGTGTGTAAGAAGTGTAGGTTACAATGAGATTAGTCCTAGATGTACTAGATGTAGCTGATGGCTACCGCGCCGGCGCGTGCGATTGGTCGGCACTCGTCGATGGGGCGTTACTGAGCGCGGACAGGGAGTTTGCGCGCTTCATGCTGTTGAAACAAAAAACAAATTTTCAGTTTTTTTATGTTTTGTCAATGTCAATAATGAAAACTTACCTTACTTATTATTATATAGTTTATAGAAGAAATGCTTAATGCAGTAGCCAAATGTGCAATTCATTATTATAAATATTGTAAAACTGATAAAATCGAATGAAAATAGCAGACAAGAAAGAGAAAAAATTAAGGCATGACATACTTGGGCATTTAAATCTGAGGCATGGGACAGGTGTCATCTCAATACAATTTCGTTAGTTAAATTCAAACTGTACTCAGTTGACAGCTGTCGCCTATATTTACAGTACAAGTCGTTTACTAGGTCGCATGTCCCTATATTACCTGTCGGGGTCAGTGTAGTCTATGTCAGGCAGGTGCGCCGAGTGCCGGCCCGCGAGTCTGTTCAACAACCTCACCGAGGAGCGCCGCAAAGACTCGCGGAGTTTCGACAAACTGCCGCTTCGTTGCACTTGCACCGCGCACTCCGCCTCCTGCCCCCGTGTTATGCAATTTATAGCTTCTATATGTGTAAACTTATGAATATTTGTATACTGTGGCATGTTTGTGTGGTCTGTGGCGAGACTGAGTAATCTGTCGCTGAGGCAGAATGTTAATTCTACTTTGGCAATTTTTATTTTTTTGTGTGGGCAGGGCAGAATTAAATTTTTTCAGTGCCATTTTTTCATGTGAAAAACTTTGAACTACTAAAATAATGTATGTCTACAATGGAAGATAAATATACAATTTTGTTATGTATTTCTGTGTTGTGCTAGTGTTAACAGTGATAGGTAATGCTTTTTCTACAATGGTAATGATGTGTCAAACTAACATGAATATATTTTTGTGACAACATTTAAATTTTAATGACGCTTTCACGGAATTAATGATACGACCTAATTCCATGAAGCTATCATGCACTAGCCTAGTCTAACAGCGAAAGCCGTTTTATACTGAATGTCATGCCAATGTCGCCTCGTTTCGGCTATAAATTGCATAACACGTAGACTCACTTTCATAACAACAAAAAATAAAACAAAACCGTAATGTTACCATAATATTTTTATTTTAACAATTTCAATTAATTCGACACGAATATCGAGACAGTACAAAAATTGAATATCTTTTTAATTGTGACAGGTAAAGTATAAGTGGTTTTCAATGGAGATTCTTATTGTAATCTGTGTATGCCAATATTTAATATATAGTGTACATAAAAAACTTGCATTCAAGCAGCATCCACTTACACTGCTATAAAAATATCTATTAATTTCAGTCATACATTACAAGTTGTCAAAAAATCTGTCAACCAATCAGATGGCTCGATTCCCTGAACGTCGCTTTTGATTGGTTGTGCGATTGTCATTTTGACAACTACGAGTGTACGCTTAAAAAGTTAGATTCAATAATAATAATACGCCTACCTACTCAATATAAAGCTTAGACCATACACTGGAATGAAAGTTTAAGCACGTTATAAAACTGACGACAATAAATAAATAACTATTAAATGACGTTCACAAATTAAAAATAAATTCACATGAACCATGCTACGCTATTCTAATTAAAGAATACAAATTATCAGCACATTAAAATTATTAAAAAATAAAAATTGTAAGCGAAATAAAATAATCGTTGTTCGACATGCTAGCTTGTTTAATTATTATTTATTCATTATTTAAATAAATATCCAATTATCCCCAAATCCACAGAATATAAATGCAATGTAATATATTGTATCTCTTTAAAATATTATATACCTACTTGTTTTATCACTTTTTTATAAAGTTTCTCATAACTTTCAATTTAAAACTACTTTGTAAATGAATAAGTACAAAAGGCACCATTTGATGAATTCAAGCAATACAATTATTACAATAAGAAAGCGATTTATTGATTTAAATCAATTATAAGAATAAATTGATCCAAAAAATCAAAAACCCTTTGTTAAAAATAGAGAATCTTTTAATTTTTATAATAAAGAAAAATTAAAGATTCGAAATGAAAATGATATTACAACCGATTGAAGCAAGAAAGTTCACAAAAAAGTGATAAAAAAAGGTTATGAACAAATGAATTTTATACATTAAGTTACAAATATAATAAATAAATCAAATGTATAAAATGCACCATCAATTGACTAATAACGTCATTAATTTAAAATACTAAATCAACCGTCTCAAAACTTCGATATATAATTAATATTCATATATTTATTCAAACACGGGGACGGCTAAACAATATGCTTTGATAAAAATCTCTATCACACATAATATTTGTATTTTTTTACGATTTTCTTTTTAATAAAATTCACTTAACAGTTTACTATCAGCATGCTAATAAATAATACTAAGCTAATAATAAGTTTTTCTTTTGACGTTTTGTTATAAAATGTGTCAACTAAGTTATGAGAAAAAGTGTCAGAATAACATTGTTGTTATACTCTCCCATACAAACAGTTAAATCGATTTTAATAAAATTTGAAACAAGGTTAGCTTACAAAATGAATAGAAAAATAGGATAACTTTTATCTCCGAAAGAAACGGGTTCAACGCTTTCAAAAGCAAGATATTTGATTGTATTTATAACATGTTATAAAAAGTCTCCCGATTATAACAAGGTGTAAACATTCATAACAAAACCTCAAAAGTAATTATAAAATATAATTAAGTGTGTGAACGAATATGATCCTTGACATAACAATAAAGAGAGAACGTAGTCTTTTATTTAAATTCTGAGCATGTTATAAAAACATATTTAAAAATATATTATGTTACATTTAATAAGTTTAAAGTTTCCAAAACTTTTCATAAATCACTTTGCTCTATTATTTTGCATATTTTTGTACACTTTTATTTTAGAAGATTGAGCACAGAAAGTACGCTATTATTATCTTTACGAAGGTTCTCATAACAAAATACTAGGACGAAAAAAGGATCATAAACGTTGTAAAAAAAATGTTAAGCGAGTGTACAACTTAAACACTAAAAACGTAGGCATTAACTAAGTTCTAGTCTAGACTATTGGTGTGCTGGACTACTACCAGTGTTGATCCCTAGTGCATTAAACAACTTTGACTTAAGGTTCATGCGTGGCTCACTCGCTTGGTTCGCACCCTATTGTACATGAAAACAAAAGAAATAAAAATAAAAAAGAAAATAAATAAAAATGCAAAATAATGTGTTTGTTAGATGCTTTGTGATGTGTGCGTGAGTGAAATGTGTGCGATTATGATAAATAATGTAAACAATTATGATACAAATGATAAATATTTATGAGACAATGTGTAAATTAATATGAACTTATTATGGGGTGGAGTGACACTGTGATCCAAAATGCGACAAAAACAATATAAAAGTTCATCCAAGACAAAATAACACACCAACAGACAACGCAAGACAATGTATAGTGCCATAGAGTCCATTTCTTCCTACCGTGGAATCGAACCCAAGAATGAAAAGTGCAAATAATGTGACCCAGTGCAAATGATGAATTGATTATATTATACACAAACGAACAACAGACCAAGTGCAAACATTAGGTAAAACGAACAGACAAGACATTACATAATGATGCCGAATGGCTAATTGTTTTTTGAATAAGTAATTACCATTTGACATCAATAAACATTGCGTAACAGTTTTAAAATCTTGTAAGAACATTTGAAACCTTGTAAATAGAGGAAATGTAATTAAATACTTTTTAATTTAATATTCATATACATTGTAATAGCGTAGCTACTTAACTATGCAATTTTTAATATGATTTAACAAACGTTACATAAGTCACGTGGCTCGAGTAAAAAGGTACACTGATGGTGAATTGCACAAGAATACTTAATTTTATTTAGTGCTTAAATATGCTTACAAAACAAATGACGTTTGTTTCTTAAACAGATTTAAATACTTAATAATTTAAAGAGCTTTTGTGCAATCCGCCTTTAGTCCGAGATTGCTGACTATGTTATTAAAACTGTTACCCAAAAACGAAAGACGAAGCGACACATCAACCCAGCCAAGACAAGTACACCTGTATCACCATCACCTGGTGACCTATCTCCTAACCTCGTCTGCGTCCGGGTGGTGTTCCATGGAGTCGCGGCTGCCGTGCCGCGCGCTGCGGGCGCGAGACTGCTTCATGATGTCCAGGGCCTAGCCAATATCGAGGGGTCAGTTTGGTGACATTACCAATGGGAATTCTTTGGTTGATAGAGAATTTACTTTTTTGGTGGTAGGTAGGTGGTTTAATTGGGGTGAAAGTTAGGGAGTCAGTGTGTGGAAATATATGGTAGGGGTTTCTAGGGTAGATTTGATTTGCGATTGGTTCTATAATCATTAATTTTCATTTGAGGTGGCAGGTAGGGGTGAGAGGTCAGCTTGGAAATGCAAAATGGATAGTGCCTAACATACTCTATAGAGTAATGTACCACAATATAGCCAATATAATACGGATCACAATTTTGAAATGCTTGTAATCTTCTTTTAAATATAATTAGTGTTACTAATGTGTCAATTGATAAGACAAAATTTTAACATCCATTTTGAGACACAGATCCTATTTTGTAATTTAATTTTTGATTTGTATGTCCGCATGACGATTTGTGTATGAATGAGAGGCATTACTGCAAGGTGGTTCTAAATGACATTACTTATATTTATTACTGTACTGCCTTCAGTAAGCGAGAAGCTTCTAAGTGATGTATTGTAGGCACTTGATATTTTGCTTGAGAAGGGTTATCTCGTGGTTTCGTGGTACCAAATACTGTGTTTGTCTTGTGTCTAAATCACTTACTTGTTGGACGTGCTATAGCGGCGTGCACAAAACAATTCAAACGTTTTATAGTGAGTTCTTAGCTTATCATAGAATAATACTAAGATATAAGTATTAATATAATAAATAATAATATTATATTGTGTTCGTGTAGCGTGTACGTTAGTAAGAAAGCAGTAATACTTCTAATATTGAAATAATACGCAAATGTTACTGTGACAAAGGGCTAATTCTAGAAGAAGATTGAATAATAAAAATATTGAAGTTCACTACGTTTTATACTGAAACGTGTGATTCGCAGAAATAGAGGTAGAATTAACCCTTTACAGTAAAACAAACTAAACCACTATTGCAATATTTTACTTCAGTGCACTAAAATCGACCCACCCAACAATTATACAAAGATACTTTTTGTTATTCTCCTGAAAAAAGTTCAGAAGCAAGTTTTTCTGATAACAGGTAATTTGCAACCAGAGATTATAACCAAACCTAAAAATCCTTTTGAAGACCACCAACATGTGCGACATATCGATATAGACGCTAAGGTTTAGAATTGGAATATAATGATATCACTAAACAATTTTATTCGGATTTTCACCGTTTGAAATTAATCAAAATGGTTCTCATTTTAGGATTCTAAAGACGAAATAGATTGCTCGCCCGAAGCTTATCATTAGCCAGAGTCATCATTAGGTTACCAGCTCACGGTCAAGTCATTTTTTTCAGTTTGACCTTGACTTGACACACATAGAACAAACAACGATTGCTGACTGTAAGAGGACGACAGAAGTTCAGTTATTTTCAAAGATATGGAGCCATCATCTAACTCATAATCAATAAGTTTTCCATCAGCTAGAGGACACTAAACTGACATTAAAAGAAAGCAGAGAAAGCTGAATCCAATGCGGCCGGCCAGAGCAAAATCTCAGCTCACCAATTAAGTCCTTTTTGGTCAACTTGGTCGAGAATCTTTGACTTGAACCATCGAACAGTGCACGGTTCTGTTGACGGTAGTTCGAGAATCCAAGCGAACCGGGGACCGATGGTCGCAACGCGATTTGGTCGAAACAGTCGTCCCCTGTATGATGTGTGTAAGATGATTAGAAGCAATAGAATTTAGGATGATTGTGCTCTTAGACTTTTAGGGCCATATTAATAAAAGTAATAAGATCAGTTTAGCTAACAAACGGTTTGTCACTTTCTGACATATGCAATTTTCCGAAGAGCAAAAGAGACACAACAAATTTTAATTATTACAGTGTTTTAGTTACAGAGCGTTTATTAATAAGACGGCTAGGGTAAAGGATCGAATGCTTAATCGGACGTCATATGTGCTTCTGAAATGACAATAGCTCACAATAAAGGCCTAGTTATGAACGACATTTTTAGCTACAATGACCTCTGACGATTTCATATAATCATCGACAAAAGAGGTATGTTGCTTGCTGGGTGAGTCGATTCAGTTGCTAGAGTAGATTATTTTATGAATATTCTATTCGGAGTTACGATAGTTTAAGATAGTGTAACGCTAAAAAATCCTTTAAAAATATTTCTGTTTCAATAAATTAGTATGTAACCTTAAAACGTAACCAAATATTGCAAAGGCACAAAAAATATTTAAAAATAGTTGTTTTATCACACGAGTTCCTCTGAGCCATACTTGTAGTTGTAATGTATTTTATACGCGTCTTTGTATGCATAACTATCGGTACCGTTGGTAAGATCATTTATGTGCAATTGACATAACTCACTACGAACAACTTCCTCCGTTTACGTTAAATGCGGCACTATTTCAAAGACACAAACCAAGACGCACACTAAGACAACGCTCATATACATTTACCTATACAAGTATAGGCAAAAGAGCAGTGGTGACAAAAACATCTATACTCGAACACATAGTTTTAACGTACTCACACGGGTTTTTTCGTGTTAGAAAACTAAATAAAGCAAGTAATAACTTACTTTTTATTTCCCGACGTTTCGAGGGGATTGCACCTCTCGTGGTCGCGGGTGAAAAAACCCGTGTGAGTACGTTAAAACTATCTATACTCGAGTATCGCCTATACCTCAACTCAAAATTCCGTGCAGTGACATCTCATTTGTCAAATAGACACACTGGTCACAAGTTTATGAGGTTGTACTATATATCATCACCCTCCCCCCTCACTGATAAGTACTGTACACCTTTGAGTGTTACTACATCAATACAGCCCCCCGCCCCCCTCACTGATAGTCCTCTACACTTGTTCCACCTAACTATGAGTGTTACTCTATCATCAAACCCCCTCACTGATAGTACATCATCAACCCCCCCCCCCCACTAATAGTCTCTACACTTGGTCCCCCGCGGTAGCGGCGGTGGTGGTTACCTCCTTCCGGCTGCGCAGCGCACAATCCTCGAGCGTCTCGGCGGCCTCGTACTTGCCCTGGCGGCGGTACAGCGCGCCGAGATTCTTTAGCGTTGTCGTCACTGTTGGCGAGTCCACCTGTATGGATCGAATAAGACATTAATTTTAACTCTCTTTCTTTCTCTCTCTTCTCTATCTGTGTCTAGTCTGACATGTAACCTCCACGAGGTATTTATCCTTTGCTTTACTAATACATACATGTATGTGACAGTTGAACTTTGGTGGTAGGTAGTACTTAGAAATTGGCTGTTATAGTTATATTTAGAAGACAATGAATTTATAATGTCACTAACTGTTTGTTCACTGCAGTTTCCGCCCTCAGTATATGCACTCATTATCGTCTTTTCTGTAACTTGGTGGATTGATTCAAAACAATCACTGTGTCTCTTGGTTATCAATAAAAAATAGAAAAATGTTTAATTATAATTATTGTCAATACATTTTGTTGGTGTTATTTCATTCGTATTAGAAGTGCAGAAAATTAGACTCAGTTATCCATGACATCACTTGAACTTTACAATATGTAAAACTCAATCGAAACAGGAATAATCAGCTTATTTACGAAATGGACGACCTAAACTAATAAAGTTATAATTACACGCCCCGGTGGTCTAGTGTCATCTGCCCATTCCCGGGTCGAGCGAACTGTTTCTTACTTTTCAAAAATGGCTCGGGTTTGAGATCAAACCGCATTAAGTAAGCGTGGTGATTACGCCTAAACCTCCTCACTGTACTGATATATTTAATGAGATGAGAGGCCTTTGCCCAGCAGTGGGACATTACAGGCTTATACATTTACTTTTACTAATAAATTGTATCATACCTTGGCAGCTTTATGCCATCCGCCGTAGTCTCCATACGGCGCATTCTCCTTGTGAAGATGTTTGTTCTCCTCGCGTTCTTCTGCCACTTGCCAAATAGGCTTGTTGTCCCCTGAAAATAGACAAAAAGTTAATGTACTAAATAATTATTAACAGCAGGAAATAATTCGATACATAAGCAAGATAATATAATAGGGTAAAGTGCAAGGTAAATGTTTGAATATGCCATAATTATACTTTGTTTAGGCAAAAGCAATGATTCTGCTTATTTTTGTGACTGTATGAGACACCGTTACCACTAAGCTTAAGAATTAACTAACAGGTAACATAAATAAACTAATACGAGTATATCAAACACAAACATTAACCTCACACTAAAACATAAAAGCACTCCCTTAATCCATAGACAAAACATGTGACACAAGTCGGGAAGGTGTGACACAATGGCAAAAAGAAAAGAGAAAACAAATTAAAAAGAAAATAATTAACCAAATATTTAAAAAAATACTAATTGTTCATGAGTTTTGCCTTTCCTACCTGTGCCACGAAAACCAAACTTGTGTCACTCACCTAGTCAATCAAACTCGAATAACGTAATACAATCTTCATACAGCATCATTAGAAACCAAAAAAAATACTATAAGACTTTTTATCAGGTCATAATACCTGTTACATTGACGTCAGTGGTGTAATACGGTTTTAGAAACCGTTACTAGTAAGTGCAATGGAAATTCCACTGACTTCAGCGTCAGTACGGTATTAATTGTCTTAAATAAGATTTTCCATGCCTTCAAGGGCTACTGACGTCAATGTATTTTGCAATTGATACGAAAAAAAACAAAACGTCTATATCACTGTTTTAATAATACAAAAATATATATTTCAATAACTGATTCAGGACATTGGGATTAACAAATACAGTACTGATCGAATTGTCTGTAATAAAATGCACATTGTACTACACAGTACTACTATCAGTTTTTCGAGTAGTATTTGACACATTTTTAGTATTTGATTTGTATTTTTAAAATTAAGCTTTGTAATGATTTTTCATTAGGTAATTGGGCATGAATAATGAATTATAATTATAAAATAATAAATTATTATATCATTAATATCATTCATAAGGATTATGTCACTTTGGTATAAAATATCAGACAGTCTAACAATTTTAACTTTTAAGCTTGCAAATAGAGCAATACTGAGCAACACTTTCTCAGTCAGAAAACCATTTTGACGATCTCATATTAGTGAAATTTACTGGAAATAACTAGTGTACAATGTACATCTTATTAACAAGAAAATTATATTACAAAAATACTTTGAAAACTTCAACCGCATTTATCAACATATAACAAACATACAGTCACATTGAAAATACTATATTGTATATGCAAATAATATATTTGGTATCTAAGGCAAGGTACAATCGAGACAGGCATTCGAGAACCGTACAAATCATCTTTTTGTAACAAAAAGATAATCGAGACTAATACCAAATTAAAAAAACTACTATTCTTTAATCTATGAACGGTATTCATAAACTAAGAACTCTGTAAGGTAACTAATGAGCTAAGGGTATTTCAGACTAGGCAATAAAGCAAGTTATTTGCAAATTTCAATAAACATTCTTTATAACTAGTTTGATTAGGGTTGGATTAAATATAATGCAGAGTTCGATAAACACCCTACTATTAGAAATTGACTATATAAGAATTATGTTTTTGTTACTGTAAATATTATCTCCAATGAAAAGAATTAGGGAAAAACCGTGTAAGATTTTTAATTTTTAAGATAGGCAAGGTTACGTGGCAAGATGATAAAATTACATAGTGAGAAAATACCCTTAACAAGACATAAAAATGCGAAAACAAGCTTCTTAAAAACAAATCTAAAATACTAAAGGAAAATTTCATTACTACATAATTGAACTAACATAATCACGTATTATATTTTCCTACATCTACTAAAAATATTCGCAAATCATAACACATGCAATTATAAAATAAATAGGATTAATTAACATTAAAATTGTATATTAACTAAAAGCAAGGCACATCATTTGATTGTGATAAAAAGTATAACATATCTGTAGCCTACATTTTTACGTTTTATCTGTGCGTATAAATAATATGCAAGGAATATTTTAAAACTATATAATTATGGAAGACTGTAAGTCCTGATCATCTTTACTAATATAATAAAACAGAGGAAATGATTTTTGAACTAGCTATTCTCTCAATAGGATTTGAAACATTATTTCATTGTGTGTAGTGTTCCATAGTCACATTCGAGAGGTTATTGTATAGTTGTCATCCTGAATAACCCACGGGTAAATCAGCAGGGCGCTGTTATAATATATTTGGTTAATTCTATTACTGTTTACTGGTAAATTTGATAATAAAATTTATATAAAAATATAAATGGTAATAGGATTAAAAAATAGAATAATAAAATAAGATTTCGAGTAACATAACAACTTCAAATAACATAGCTTAATGAAATTGTAGATAAAATTACTTTGTATAAATGTCCAATCACATTCAAAATACGTTATTAAAATAAGATTTATTTTCAGTTATATTAGACATTAGATAAGTATAAATAAATTACAAATATAAAATGCATCTTAGCCTCAACATAATATTAGAATGTCCTTCCAATCATATAACAATTAAAATTGGTACATCAAAAATCTACCAATATTTTAAATGCGAAATTTTGCATGAAGCCGACTAGGCTAAACAACGACATAATTTTATAATTAACTTGTAGAAACGAGACATAACATAGTATTAATATTATAAAACAAAGGTCTGTATGTAGCGCTAAACTACAAACAACTGAACGGATTATATTTAGCACACACTTAATACCACATAAGCGTAACCTAAATTATCCCAGAATTCCCACAGGAACGGGCTAAACACGGGTGAAACCACGGGCCGTAACTAGTAATTAACAATTAGCTTAAATAATATTGGTCGAGCAACAACAAAGTTGCCAGCAACGAATTATCACTTAGAATTGCGAGTTATTTTTTATTTTCTTTTTCACAGCGTTTTAAAATAACTATAGGAAGGAATGCATCAGTAGAGATACGCATTTTTGGACAACATGTCCAAACAAAGTAGGGGTTTTTGCGTTTTGGAATTCTCTGTTTAAATAAAAAATATTCAATAACAGACCCCTTAAGGAATAAATTCATTTATCTATAACAAGATGTTAGCAAAATCTCCCCCCTATTTTATTTAGACAAGTTTAAATATAACAATTAAACCTACAGTTAGAGAGAACTCATTATTTTTTTGGCTTTTTTAATGATGCTATATACTCTGAAACGGAAAAATAAAATAATAACATAAAATAATACAAACTTAATTAACTAAAATAATAACTTGAAAATATAGTTAATATAACATGTGTGGGGTATATTAATTTGTGTTGCTACAAGAATCTTTACAGTGTGAGTGCAGCTATACTCAGCGGTATAGGATCCCTAATGGACAAACTATAACCAATTTTTTTAACGCGAGTAAACTCCCAATTCACCTAAGGTGGTTTGTTTCGAACGGTTGGTTAGAGTAACGTTCGTTAAAAAGTTCACGATTACGTACGCTGTTAAATACAAAGTATGTATTCATAAATTAAATGACAGTCTATTAAAATATTTCGGACGGCAAGTAGAAAATCACGTTTTCATTTTCTTACGTCTGTTGAGACTGACATTGTGTTAACGATTACTGGTGCGTTAGCGTAAGCTGAACGAACCGTTCTTAGTATTTCGATTTAACCGAGTACCTAGTCTGTTTCCTAGAAAGTGTACCAAAACAGTGCCAGTGTATAATAATAATGAAATGCTTACCATCAATAGTTCCGAATTCCCGCTCGTGAGCGCGGGTCAACACTTGTTTGTATAACGTCTCGGCTTCCTTGTATTTACCCTGTAAATTATTAATATAGTTTAGCAAGCGTATATCTCCTCTAAATCTCTGGTCAGGTATTTTAAGCTATCCTATTGGTTAATATTTGTCCGTTTCTCCGCTCCGCCAGCTCGCTCACCCTTACAGAGCTATCCCGAGCGGTAGTTCCACCCACGATGTCAATGGATGGCGAATTTTACGGTTACTTATGAACATATTGTTAACTAACGAAAAATTCTGCGTTGTCAAATTTTACGAAAAATAATGCGTTAAATTGTCAATGGTTTTTAGTTCCCATTTTGTCGACAGTTTATAAATCTTACTGGTTGGATTATGAACCAACGGCGTTTACAATTTTCCGGTGATTTTGATAGTTTATTGGACTTGACGGCACAGTGCTGCCATCTCATGTGCCTTTTCGGAAAACCCTGATTGTTTCGTTATTATATAGATGGTATGTACCTGCTTGAGATAGCAGGAGGCGAGGTTGTTCTTGGTCTTGGCGACGTTGGGGTCGTCGGGCCCGAGCTTGCTCTCGTAGATCTCCAGCGCGCGCTGGTAGTACTGTTCCACCTCCTCGTATTTGTTCTGTAATTCAAACATACAACATACATTATTTAAAAAAAAATTATACTATATATTTATTGTAATTATATATCACAGACATACACACAATGCCTGGTTTCATACACGATCCTAGCTTTTATGGATACAATGAAATTTGTGATAAAGTAGCTTTGACGTGCGACTATGTAACCGTTGGCCGTCACTTCAACAGATAAAAGGCATGAGTCAAGTCAACGTTAAAGGTTCTTTTCCGGTAAAATGCTTTGTTAAATTTAATTTAATTTCTTAACCTTAATCCCGGAATTCCCTTATGAATGAGTTACACGACGCTAGTACAAGACATTACCTGGTTCTGACACAGCAGCGCGAGGTTGTTGAGTTGTTTGGCGACGTCGGGGTGGTCCTTGCCCAACACCG
Source organism: Cyclophora punctaria (assembly GCA_951394245.1). Classification (NCBI taxonomy): domain Eukaryota; kingdom Metazoa; phylum Arthropoda; class Insecta; order Lepidoptera; family Geometridae; genus Cyclophora; species Cyclophora punctaria. The sequence goes on from OX596181.1 coordinate 1,193,369, forward strand.
CCTCGCGGATGCAGAGCGCGCGCTTGCACAGCGGCTCAGCTTCGCGGTACTTGCCTGAGGACACACAAATCTCTCGTGAAACGGCTGATTTTTCAGCAAAGCAAAGCAAAAAGTAAGTTTCGAGTAGGTCACTGGTATCGGAGTTTTTAGACCGCCTAAAGGCCTCCAACATGGTGTAACGATTTAAACAACCGGGTCCGACAATTTAACGTGCCCTCCGAAGAACGGTAGTGCTCAGATAGAAATGGCACTATCGGCCACCAATCCAAGTAGGGGTCGAGCTGCACGTTGCTTAACGATCGCAATGAACTAGTCTAACTACGCCACGAGCGCTGCAAAATGTTGTTAATGAGCGTTTATGCAAGGCCCTACTTGTTTAATAAGTACGCACCTCTCTTCCCGTACAAGACGGCGAGGTTGTTGAGCGTGGCGGCGACGGCGGGGTGCTTGTCGCCCAGCGTCTTCTCGCGGATCGACAGCGCGTCGTTCAGCAGATTCGCAGCCTCCTTGTATTTGTTCTGGTCTCTGGAATACACCAAGTATAATAGAAATTAAAATAATATTCATTTGCTTTTGAACTAAAGTCGTCGATGTAGGAGAAAAGGATGTTGAACTCAAATGGGACTGGGTTGGTCACGTTTGCTGTATGTCGGACTCGCTGTGGGCCAACATTTACACCGCAAGAACCGCCCGGAGACAGCCAGACGGGGCGGGAGGGGCGAATCAAAGCCAACAAGAGGGCGATTAAGTGGATCTAATTCGAGGATAGTAGGAAAAGGGAAAGGCCTTTGCCAGGCAATGGGATGACACGGACTAGCAATCACAGTATTAGTACACACCTGTAGACGAGCGCCAGTATGTTGAGCATGGTGGCGACGTCGGGGTGGTCGTGGCCCGACGTCTTCTCCAGGTCCTCGAGCGCCTGCTTGCACAGCGGCACGGCCACCTCGTAGCGGCCCTGCGACGCGTACTGGATCACGAGGTTGTGCAGCGTGCGCAGGCGCGCCGGGATCTCGTAGCCCGCCTGCTGCGCGAAGTGCAGCGGCGGCGTCGGCGACATCGCTGCGGGACGAACGGCGTAACGTTACAACTGATACTGTCTAGTGGATCAACGATCTAGTGCCCATTTCTGTAGGGATTTCTGAGTATCCTTATTCCTCATGAATGAAAGTTCGAGTCAGTAGGTTGCCAAGCTGGGTTTCACTTTAATTGCTACTGAATGGAAGATCATTTGCCAGGTCATCATTTAATACAATAATAACACGAAAAGCTTAGCTGCTTATGATTAGATGCTACTAGACTAAACGCTATTTGAAGTAAAGTGGTCTATAATTAAAATGTCTCAGTACTACGGGAATACCGACTAACGACTAATTTAAGTCAAATCGAAACCCATAAAATTAGGAGCAATCTTAATTTGAATAAAGTTTTCTCGTAATTGTTTTTTTTTTTAACTAAATATTTTCATACACGATCAAAAGGTAATGTCAACATGACCGTGTTATTATGGGCGTGGTACCGTGTGTAACATGCACGGCGGAGACACTCACACTTGTTGTTCCTGTTGTCCTCGTGGTCGTCGTCGGGGAACAGGTCCACCATGGGGTCGTCGCGCTTCTTCTCGCCCTGCCCGCCGCGGTTCGAGTCCGACTCCTCGTTAATGTCGCTGTCGTATTTACTGCGTACAAGTGGGGTGGGTCAGATTAATGTCGTGGTAATGGGTGAGGTAGAATTAATGAAAATATAGATGGTTATGTAAGTAGAAAACTTATATTAGAAAATGTGTTAAGTAAAGAGAGCTTATTTTTTAGCGTTTTAAAAAATACCTAAATAGTTCGTAAAGGTGTCAAACCTGGTTCAGATTTTTTAAATATCTGTTGAAACTTTGTCATTCGCAATGTGGTCTATAATCAATATTTTGAATCTATCCACTATTTCCACTACTAACCGTCAATTTAGAACATGAAATACATCTGTGGATTTAACCCTGCGAGAGAACATTAATGGCTCTCGAAGGTATGGAATGCGAAGGTGACTACACAAAAATGGAAAAGACACTTATGAAAGTTCTCTGAGACCAATATCAACTTACCGCATAGAAGCCATAAAGTCCAAATGCTTGTTATCCTCCTCCAGCTGCGCCACCTTCTGCTCTGAAGCCTGCAGGTGCTGCTGGGCCGCCGCCAGCTCGTCCCGGAGCCAGGCGTTCTCTTGGCACAGCCTGCGGACTTGGGTGCGAAGCTTCTGCTTCTCCGCCTCCACTGATTGTAAGTGGGAGGCAAGGGCCATCATCACCTGGTGACAAAGTCATGTATAAGGTTATCAGCTTACTAAACATATCGGGGCAGTTAGGAGGGTTATGTGATAAAAGAGCTAATGGTAAGTTAGCTATAGAGCGTTTGTCCACCGCCGCCGGCACCGGACCGTCACCGGGAACGAGATTATTTCGGCCCGAGTTTATTATGACGTGACGGATGTGCGGTGGACACGCGGCTAAAGCAAAACGCTCTAAATGTATCTACCGCTACTTCGGCGCCGTCATCTCTTTCCCGGTGACGGTCCGGTGCCGGCGGCGGTGGACAAACGCTCTTAGGGTAGGTTTTATAAAGGTCGAGGATACAACCAGCTTCTGAAGTAAAGTTGGAGTAGGTTAGTGTCCAACCGTATGGTCGGAATTGTAAGACCAACTTATGGCTTTAGGCATGGTGTAACGATTATAATAGCCGGGATCAAACACCCAAACAAATATTGAGGATTCCATATTTGTAGTAATAGACACTAAAATCATCGAGTTCCACCGTTTGGAAAGCCTTTAACGAGTTCGGTTACAAAGAAAATGGTATAGCAAAACGTCATTTAAACTTGCTTTAGGAAATCAAAGTGATACTCATAAAAGTCATATCATAAGAAACGTATTATAGCAACCTTTGTATAACTTTGAGCCTACAATTAAATCCGAATCACAGTAAACCCTCAGGTATACCACCCTCCAAATTAGAGGGAGAATAATTGAAGTCTCCGAGGTTCACCCGACTTCAAACAACACCAGTTGAGGGTTTACAAAATGCACCCCAACTTGTTTAGATAGAGAACTGCAAGCATTCGCACGTTCATCACTTCATTTAGTGAAGTATATGTGTGGGGACGGGGATGGTGGAGGGGTTGTGGTGCAAGTTAAGAGTTAGGAAGGAGAGATAATAGTTAAGACGTCGGAAAAATACTTAATTCTTCCCTTTATAGTGTGTATCTTCTTGCCTGAATATTAAAACATAATATCTTCGAGTCTCGTAGGAACTTCTAAAGAAACACATTTCCAAGCGAAAATGGGTCAGTTTACAGTGGCCATTGAATGCGAAGTGAATGTAAAATAAAAGCGAAGTGTACCCGTAAACGTAGTTTCAATTCATAGCGAAGTAGTTTAAACATTCAACTTCTATGATCAAACTACTTTTACCTTATTCGGTCACTTGGTTATGGTAGCAATTGCAAGCGCCTAATAAATTCAAATTCGTTATTCTCTTAAATAAGTAATTCTAAGTAGAATAGTGATTTACTATAATGGGGCTTTTGAAAAAAAAAAATTTTGATTTTTTTAATGTATTTTAAAACTTTATTATTAATAATATTGATATTTAATGTAAAAAACTTAAAAAAATATTTTTTTAATTAATTATAAACAATTAAAAATTGATGAAATTTCAATAAAAATCACGTGACATAAACGCGCCATGATTGGTCACCGTAGTTGTGACGTAATTATGTTAAACCATAGTACGTACTGCGTTTACAATCAAGATTCCCGCCCTTTTATTCTCTTTCCCTCCAAAAGTTTGCGATGTAACCGAACCTCTTTTCATAAACATATAAACCTTCCTTTACAACGAGTGAAAACTCAGTGGTGAAATCTAACCAGTGAAACTACATAACATAATTACGTCACACGTTTGTTCGGGAGTTGTCGGAGTGTTTTCGGTACTGGATTCAAAAATTAATTTTTATTTTGAAATAACTTTTGAATTATTGCGAAAAAAATAAAATAAAAATAGTTTTGTTATAAAACTAATATATAATCTTTCCATTTATCACAAAAAATTTTTTTTTTCAAAAGCCCCATTAAGTAACACAAGGTGAGAGGTTTAAACCAAATCATCCCGTAACTTGAGCCAAACATAACGTCGTCATCCTCAAAAGAGGGTGAATACTCTTTGTGCTGGCTCTTAAACACAGGCGTAGTGGTTTAGTCAAGCAATTTACTTAGCTCCCTACCACCCCCCATTCATGCACGTACCCTAGGCAACCCTTTGCTATAGATAAAACGGAGCGAGAAAATGGAGTTTAGCTTTAGTCAACTCATTTGTAAATATACCTACTGCGAGAAGAAATATACATTAAAGTCGATAAAAAGATCTAACGATCAGCCCATACTTTACAATTTGCTTTAATTAATCTATATGTCTCGCAACAAAGGCATGAAAACCAACTTATGTCTACACTAGCAGTGCCTCGCGGTTTTACCGGCGAGGAGTCCGTTCCCGTGGGAATTTCGGGATGAAAAATAGCCTATAACCTTCCTGTTGAATGTGGCTATCTATTACAAAAATAATTATTCAAATCGGACTGACAATTCCCGAGATTAGCTCGATCATACAAACAAACAAAGTAACAAATTTTGTCTATTTATAATATTAGTATAGATTGTCTGTCTTACCTAAAGTAAGTTCGAGGCCAATCCTAGTCTCCACTAACCTATACGGACCTCCGACATGATCTATTGATTAAAACAGGCACCGACAATTATACGTAGCCTCCGTCTGTTCTAAACATGTCTACCCTAAGTGTGCGTCCATACTGCGGGCCTAGCGCGGTGGCGACGGCGGGCGCGAAATATCAAACGTATGAAACGCGTGTAAGTGTCCATACTGAAGTGACTAGGCGGAAGCCTAGCGCGACAAGACCGAGCGACTCCGCGCGCGGTGATTTCAAACGCACCGATCCGCGCGTTGTGTCCACAGTGCGGGCCTAGGCGGCGAGCGACTTAACAAGCGGGCAGTGTTGCCGTTCTACAAAATTAAAAGTCCCTAGTAATATGAAAAATTCCGCTAAATATTGGTAAATATTTTTTTTTTAATCCGCTAGAAGTCGCTAAATCTTATCGCTGACGTTCAAGTCTAATCTCGAAGTTCGCGCCTTATAAATTGGGGTTTTGAGAGGGCGCCGATCGTTTAATTTTGGCAAATATTTTCATTTTTCACAAAAAATAACAAAAAAATAAAATCAACACATTTATTCAAAAAATCACAACAGGGGAATTCTCGTTTAGTATCATTTTACGTGGATGTTGCCAGCAGGACATTTGAAAATCAGCTAAAAAAAAGAGACGTGGGTGTGGCACTCGGGGACTGCCGCGGTAAAGCTATTGCATAGTTATTTTTTTTATCACTAGATGGCGTTATTGGGGAGCGTGAGGTTTTTTCGTTACGGAATTTCTGGATTCGGTCCCCGCGCTCAAGGCCCGCGATAGAAGCTATGCAATAGCTTAATATGAATAAGTATTAAACCAGGTATATTATCTATTTAGAAAAAGATTGTGAACGAGACACATTGTGGGGTTGAAATAGAATATTTTGTGCCAGAACGGATGTTTATGGTTGTTAAGGTGTAGTGGTGGTCTTAAAAAACACATTATTCTTCATATATTTTCGAAAAAAAAGTCACATTTACAACGGCTCAAAATCCGCTAGAAGTCTCTAAATATATTTTTGTCGCTAGCTCATTTTTTTTTGCCGCTAACCACTTATGAATTCCGCTAGATCCAGCGACAAAGTCTCTAGAACGGCAACACTGCAAGCGGGTGGCAGGTGTATCAAACCAGTGGTCTTACCGCTCGGCGTTTTGACGTAAAATGGCTTCGATCAACAATACACACTAGATTTCGGGTCAGCGCAAATAATACGTCTGGGTGCTTAGGGTCTCATTTGAAAAGTGAGCCACTCTTTTATTTAGTTCCCTCGAACCACAGCCAAAAAAGTTGCAAAAATAATGGCCGGAAAAACAATTTAACGGCCGGAGTGTCTTACTTTCTGTGAGTACATGTAGAATAAGTTATATTTTAAGCTTTTAAACAAAATAATATCAAATTTTGAAAAAAAATACTGATTTGAAGTCACCGCTACAAATGTTTGGCCAACGTTGGCGCAAATTTTGTGAAACAGAACAGCAGAAACATGGAGTAGATTTGTTTTGTAGTAATAATTTATTTATCCGGGGGGCGATTTTTTTTTTATGTCGTGGGGGGGTGGTTGGACTTATAAATTTCGATTTTGTAACTAATCCCGGTAGAGTATTCGCTGCCATCTTGTTTTAAGTTCATTTTTTTTTAGTTTTTCTGAAATAACTCGTTAATTTTCAACTCTAGAGCAAAAATGACAGTAAGTTTGATCATTATTATTTAATATATACGCTAGGATCTATATTTGCAGAGTTATACTCTCAAGTTTATCAAAAAAATCGTAATGAAAACAAGTATGTATACTATCAAACCTAGATAGCCCAAAACATAAATAGTTTTAAGTAAACTTTTACGTGCATATTACAAATTATTTAAGTGTTCAACACGACTCCATTCCATCTGTAGTTCTTCTAAAAGAAACGAAACGAAAGGAAGGTAAACACGGGAATAAAATACTTTATTTGTAGGTCGTTAAGGTTGATTTCACACTAAATGTTGTCTTTTCGTTTCTAAGTGACAGTAGTAATTTTAAATATTTGAAGATTTGCTAGGTGTCATTGTTGTAATTAGGTTGAACTTCGAACTGTTTTAAAACTTTTTGGTCAGTTCGGTAGTAAACAAAATAAGCTGTCACACGTAATTCACGAGGACATTTTTTAGCTTTGATTTTGTACGTGACCCGAAATCTAGTTGTGTATTGTTGATCGAAAATTGTTTGCAACCCCTGATATACGTCTGATCGCTACTAGAGCTCGCGCCTCAGTGTGGCCACCTCCGCCGCCGCCGCCGCGTAAGCCACCGCGTAAGTCACCGCGTAAGCCACCGCGCATTCACTGTGGCCGCACACTCAATCAACTAACTGCCTGTCTGTTCTGTACATTAGTACCACAATCTTGTGTAGAATTGTGTAACTTTGATGTCGGAGTCCGAAAGCCTGGAGGCGTTCGATATTAAAACGTTTGGAAGCGCATCTGCAATGTAATAAACAGTCTCCATAAGGTTTGCAATGTTCTACTGCAGAGCAAAATCCTCTACACTTACTGAGGATATCAGTACATTGTAGAATAACGTAAACACCACGCTAACCTCGGTGTAGGCAGGCGACTGTAAATGTCACTACACCACCGAGGCGTGAATAAACGGAATAGTTGCAATAAAGTGAAGAGTTACGAGAAAACCTTAGGCTTTTACACCTAAACCTCGAAGCTTTACCTCGTTATGATATTATGGTATAGATAAGCGAAGTTTATACAGGATGGCATAAAGTTTTCAAAGCCACGTTCTGTTAACGACTTGCCGGAGTTTTTGGGACCTTTATTATTGAAGGGATAAGTTGTGAAAGATATAAAATTAATCCTGGATTTTGTGAATATTTCATAAGTTGAATATTGAAGGTTAATATTTAAGCGAGGCTTTTTAATTAAAACAAAATCGCAATACTTTTTAATTGTATGTATATGTTTAAAAAAGATTAGACAATGTAGAACTTACCTACCTTTTAAAAGCATTTTTTATTTAAACTACCGGTATGAAGACAACTGAACGGTCAATAAATAAAATAGTAACACCAAATACGTTACTAAGCGGTCTCCCAACTTATCTTAACTCACAGACATTACTAGTGACCCAAATAAACCTTTCCCTAACTAATCGGTCCCAACATTCCCTTTTCAAATCCCTTCTATTCAGACTGAGTGTATACATTCATCACTTCGGCCAGCCTTTTGGCGCGGTGGTGACCCAAATACTATCTAGATCCTTTAGGCATTCAATGCGGTCTGAAAGTAGGCCGACGCTTGAGGGTGTTGATGAAAAGTTAGTTGAGCAAAGAGTCTTATATGCAGAGGTGTCTTAGTTTATAAGAAACTGGCAGCGCCCCGCGGCCTTGCCCGCGTTGAGCCCATTCCCGTAGGAATTTTCGAAAATTCTTTCTTAGTGTGCACTTACGTTACTTGAAGAACCATCCTGCCAAATTTCATGATTCTAGGTGTAGCGGTTGAGGCTGTGCGTTGATTATCAGTCAGTCAGTCAGGACTTATATATATAGATTGTTTTTTATGTTTATTCAATAGTTTATGCAGCGCACGCCAAAAACTGATTTATTTTGGCTTTTTTTTCATTCCTTGGGTTACATTATTGCAATTTTAAATAACACATGACCGTACCTATCTAAAGTGTACTCTTCGTATTGAACGTACGAAGATTAACCCTTACAAACAAACAAAGTGAGAAACTTTGTAATATTAGTATAGAAATAAAGATATGCGTCACAAAAATATAAAACAAAAAAACACGAAAAAACATAAAAAATTAAAACAACTTTATGCGCCACGATTTCTTGAGCACGGTGATCACGAAATGTAAATATAAATTACTGATATTTAAATCGATTAAATTGAATTTATGAAATGATTAAAAATTTTAATAAATACTGGTGTTTGTTTCATTAGAATTATAGAACAGTGAGATTGTTTGAGGCACCACAATGAACAAGATTGTATTGTTTATCGTCGCGGTGGTGGCGGGTTTGGCTCTGGGGCAGGGTAAGAAATTATCTTCTATAACTTTTTCATAATATTGTTATTATATTACTACACGGTTGTAAAGTATGCAACGAAGCTCGAAGTTTATTAATCAAGTGGATATGTATCACGCGTCGTGCTTTAATCAGCCAAAATATAATAAAACTAGCAGCGCCCCGCGGTTTTACCCGCGTTGTGCCCGTTCCCGTGGGAATTTCGGGATAAAATGTAGCCTATAGCCTTCCTCGATAAATAGACTATCTAACAGTGAAAGAATTATTCAAATCGGTTCAGTAGTTTCTGAGATTAGCGCGTTTAAATAAACAAACAAACAAAACAAACTCTTCAGCTTTATAATATTTATAATATATAATATAATATATAATAAAATTGTAATTACAGCGTATACTCTATTTTTTCTTGATTGACCCAAAATATTGACTAATGTCGTCAATTTTCCGGCCGAAGACGATTGCTCCTGAAGAAGAAAAAGGTTTAGTGATTTTATTTCATTTTAACCCTATCTCTAAACCTTTTTCTTCTTTAGAAGTAGTCGTCTTCGACTGGAAAATTGATGACATCGGTCCACATTTTGGAACAATCAAGAAAAAATAGAGAATAAAAGAATTACATTTTATTAAACGGGTCTTCGGCTCTTTGTGATAAATCACCCGAATCATAATAACTTTACGTCATCGATTTCTGTTTTTTCCCTTGGCAAACCAGGCATCGCTTTAGGTACGCTTTAGGCTTGTACTGGGAAATTCGATGGCGTTTCTCAGTATAAACCCAAAAAATGAAAAATCTTCGAACATTGGTGTTACTTTGTTTCCAGGTGAGGCCTTCTTCAACCCATTCTCTGGATTCCCTGGTCTGCCTGGTGCGACAGGTTCGCCTGGTCAGCCAGGAACACCAGGAACACCAGGAACTCCCGGAACTCCAGGGCAGATCGGTTCAGCAAGCAACAACCTAAACTTAGCTGCGAGTCAAGCCAATACCAATAGTCCTAACTCCCCGCAGTCTACTATCGCAAGTCAAGATGCCCAGGCTGGGCAATCGGCAGGCGGTTCATCGGATGGCGGCTCAACTCAGGGTGCCGGCCCGTCTGGCTATCGTCTAGGTTGGGATGAATCATGAGTTATAGATTCCGTTTTAAAATTATTGATTATTAAATGCATTTTTTGGAAATTTATGGACTGTTTTACAAATCATAAATATGAAGGGCATTATACAGATTGCTGCGATTTACAAGCTATACCTAAAAACTGTGTATGCTATAAAAGGATTTTTCCTCATATGATTCCTGAATTCGTTTTATTCGTATAGATTTATCACATTGAGCCAGAATATGAGTCTAACCATAAAATATCTACATATCAATCAGTCAGTGCGCAAGTACAATGCCCATTAATTAAATTACATATGGCATACAGATGTAGGGACCGCAAACCGCAAGAATGACGCCTAAGTGTCGACCCGACCAATAGACTTACATGTGATGCGGAATTCGAGCCAATGACCGCACAACACGTTTCACCCCCATTGGTCAATGCACGTGAGAACGACAATGCAAGCAGGATGAGGTTACGGATGGCGGTTTTTTATTGGATTTCATTCGATTTGCTTGTAGTATAGGATTTGCATATCAAAGGGTAGGTGTAGGTAGTATAGTCATTCAACCAAAACAATTTGTTCTGACCATCAAAATAGAATGTCTATGCCATTTCATACCAATTTCAGAGGATTACAACCTATGATATTCGAAAAATGTAGATTCTACCTTCGAAAGTTTCATCACACAATTCGATTTTATTGGCCGAAAGCATAATACAGAAAAAAACGTTTGCAGTTCCGGATTTCGAATGCGAATTTCCACGAGACACGATATATCAATGAGCACAGTAAGCAGAAGCTCAAGTTGAATGTCATTCGAACTGTACCGTTAGAAGAAATGTCAAGAAAAACGAAAATATATCATGAGCGTGAACGTGACAAAACATTCATATAGAACTCCGCAGTATTTCAGTGGTGGCAAAATACCTTTAATACAAAATCGCGTTCTCAGATAATTTACAAAGGGGATGACATCAGGGAATCGTGTTCGTGTAGAAAAAAGTACTTACTTATTCTTTAGAGCCACCATGACCCAATTTTGTTAAAACAGTTAAAAAACCTAAATTGTCACTTACACTTACATAATTGTAGGATTTTTCTTTATATTAAACAGAAGGCGGGTGACATGGGAACAGGGTTGGCATCAGGAAATACATAAAAAAAAAGAAGAAACCATCACCAACCTGCGCTTCCCCCAATCCAAGTTCTATAGCATCAATACTCTTCCTCACGAGCGCAGCCTTCTCGTGTTCATGCTCAGTGTTCGCTGCCAGTCCAGCCAATAGCTGTGAGTGTTCAGCCTTGAGGGCCTCCAAGCCGGCCGCCACGGTGCGGGCGCCGGCGACCATTTCCTCCTGCGACATCGCCGTCATCCTGCCTAAGGATTCGATCTTCTTTCTGTGGACAATAAAAAGTGGAAATTAGCAACATGTACACATGTATCAACTTTTTTGAAGGATGAAAATGTAATTATTAAGTTCACTTTTCTATGCTAACACCGAAACAAGGATATGTTATTGCATTCCATCTATCAAACATCAACGTAGCTGCTAGATAGGAAATACTCAACACAAGTAATCTTTTAATATACTTATACATGTATATTTTAAGAATTTTGTCGTATAAATTCTTCCCTAAAACTCAACATTAACCTTCCCACAACTAACCTTTTTATCAACCCTTCTAACGTTTTACTTGAAGATATTTATAATGATACAAAGCACATAAAAATACAATATTTCCAAGTGACGCCAGCGGCCAGTACCACACCGGGTGTCACCGCTCCAACGCGTCAAGTGCACCCGTGCCTCACGTCGCCACTCAAACGTAAACTTGGAGTATCAAGTTGTGTGTTAGATATACGACTGCTAGACATGCCTTGCGGTTTGTATAGTACTTTGAGGAGTTGCGTAAACGTGAGTTGGATGGAAGTTACTAATGAGGATATTCCAGAAGTTACTACTGGTACTAATAAATTTATTCCAGAAGTATTGATATACACAATTCATAGATTTTATTTATTAGCTGCCAATCCAATCTATTTTCAATATTTGTATATTCAGTATCTAAAGCCTACACGACAACAAAATGCAAAAAAAAACTGATAAACGGAATACATTAGCAGTTAAAACCGAATTTAACATCTTCATCGGTTTCCGGCACGGCCAATTGAAACATATCCTAAATTCTGCTACAGTTCAGTCGAAAAATATTTTCCTCCATTGCAATGACAGTGAAACTAGGTGCAGCAGTAAAGAAATAAACGAAATCAGCCATAACAAAATTACCATTCAAAGAGGGTTAGTTTATCATACAATGACATTAATACGAAACGGTCACGCAAATTGAGATAGAATGATTTCAACGGAACGCATTATTCAATCAGAGTCGAATCGGTTATCATATTGTCTTCGCAATGGAATGGAAACTGCTTTCTGTGTGCATTGCGATATATGTAATATATGTATATTATGTTATATTTTTTGATTGAATTGAATGAATAACAATAGGTATATAATACGAATACAAAAGGAAATTGTCTGCTTACTCAGGTAATGAGTAACCTTATATATTATTCATGTGAATGACATATTAAGCAAGTACGATATTATATTGAATAACTGAAACCATATTAAATCTGCATCCAAAGAGCACAAAAGCAAATACATTTCACAAGAACTTCCGACACACTGGTACCAGGGCATCAGCCAACGGATGGAGTTCGAACCGCGCCCATCAGACAACACAGTTCCACCGCACAATTGGTGGATGTCACAGTTCCAGTTGCGAAAGGCTGGGGGTGCGCCGATTTGGAACGATATGATGCCGTGAGAAATTTTGATTGATTCAGAATTGTATGCCGTAGAATGTCAAATGTTTAGCAAGAGGATATGGTCCATCATAGATTGGATGAACAAGTGCCGAGGCATTTAAGACACAATGGAATTTATATGAGAAGAATTACATATAAAGAGTAACTTTAAATAAATTTATTGCTTAGCGTACAAGCAGAAAACGTGTGGGCTGTGTTAAATATTTGTCTTTGATATTTATTGAAATCCTAGGAAGACATTAAATAACAGGTTCAATAAAAATATTGCTAGTGTTCACGTGGCCTTGTATTTATGTAACCAAAACTTACAAATATGTAGTACAGCATTGGAGAAGAAACCTTAAAGTTATTAGGTAAAGCACATACGATGGAAACTACAAACAGAATGTAAGTACCAAATATTGTATTAGAATTTAAAAAGATTACGTTCATAATTAGATTTAGAAGCGGTTATACAGTCAGTTATTATTATTACATTAGACAAGTCTTTTCGTATGACCAAGGTGACCGGCGTTGTTATATTGCGAGAAATCTATCCTTTTTCAGGTCCATAACTATGCATCGCATGTCATTCCATCCATATTATATTGATATGGAAACAAAGGTCTATCAATCTTCATTTAAAACTTTCATAAAACCATCACCATACGGCTTAAGATAGAAATAAAACAACCTCACAGTGCGTCCTTGAGTCACCACAATACAAATGAGTCACGAGTTAAATACAAATTATAATCACACACCGCGTTTAACATACTTAACATAGTCCAAATAAATCCACACAAAATAGGTTAATAGCACTTCATAGGAAGTGCTATTAACCTATTTTGTGTCTGGATAGCCAGACATTAATATTCAGTATTCACCTCACGGCTAATAACAGTACTAAGTATTGAAACGTAGTGTTACCCAAACATGGAATAAAGTATTATGTCAATAGAACGCAAGACCATGCGGTCATAACAGTGAAGTCAATGTCATGAGGTGATAATGAACGATACTGAGGGTCAGTTGTAGATCGTGAAGTTAAAAATACTAACGCAAATATAGTTGAGAGTGATAATGGAGACTTGCATAATAGTTAGGAAATGGACCAGGTAAATATACAAGTCTTTGTAAAAGATCGAGCGGCCGTAGGAGTTCGATAAGGCAGTATAGAAGAATACATTATTATAAAGGCAGTATATCTACGAAAAGGTTTAATAGAATAGATTCCCTTCCAGCTGAAGGCTAAAGCGAAAAGAATATTAAGGGCTAAAGCAAGAAAGGCAGAATCTATAGATACTTGTTGAATATGCTAACGATAAGTAAGCGAACTTTTCTAATTAACAAAGCTCAAATAAGCAACTCAAATAATTACCAATGCAAATTAATGTCCATTAAAGTTCTAACAAAAACACAAATCGAAAAGAAAATAGACGACACCGTTTTAATTGGAAAAATAACAGAAACAGACTTGTTCTTAATAATATGCTAATGCTACCCGTCGCAGTGCGGTTACGAACCGGCTACCGAGGACTAACAGACAGACAATAGGGCAAGGCGAATGAAAACAAAACTATTGATCGAAGAGATAATAGACTGGAGCAATTGAAAAGAAATACAAACAATGGTATAATAACAATACATATATTTGCCAGTATTATGCTTGGAATATACTTAATCGATGATAACAAAGTAATTTTTTGGTCATTGCGTGTCAATGTTATGATTTCTCTAACAAAATAATACGAATTTGGGAATAAATAAAAAATGTTAACTCTTTCGTACAGCTAGGTTCAGCCGTCGGCATTTAATAACGTTTCATCATCATTAGCTATGTCTATTTATTGACTTTTCTGAGTCTCATTTCCACCAGGGTTCGTTCAAAAGAGCCTCTTTGGGCCAAAGCTGAATACAAATATTAGACTTTGAAACAATACTGTTAACTTTATAAGGCTAGAAACTCCAGAACCGCAGTAAATCTTCAAAAAAGGCATTGCTTTTTTCATATTTTGATACATGAATATTCTTTTCGTCCCTAATGGAGAATCTTTGCTAAACCTTCAGACCATGATTCAAGTAAAGCTTTAGCTTTGAGACAATCATGTATTGGAAATATGTATCCCATTTTCCTATCCCTGTTATCTTTTGCCATTCTACCGTTTACCAGATGAATCGAAAACCATGCACCATCTGCCTCCACAACATATCGAACATATCGCATAAATATCCAGATACGGCCACAATAAAAGAATGCAGGGATCTACCCTTGCGAAAAACAATGAAACAGCAAAAATATATTCTGGTTACTTTCTGGTTTTATACCGAAATGGGAAACAGTACCGTTAATTCAATTGGTAGAATATATTTTGCCTGAGTTTATAAATTGGATTTGTGATGCTTTCTAATCGTGAGTTATTTATGAAACCCAAAAGGCTGAAGTTTCAATTGAGAGTGTAATACGTTAGTTTAAATAACTACCTATTTCTGTAGTTAATGTACTCATTTCGAACTATCGCGTGATTACTTTAACTTATTAGTATTATTTATTATTAATACAGAACCAAATATACTAGCCAACAATGCAGCTATTTCTAGTATGCTGATAAGGTAAAGGAAAAATGATTTTCTATGAATGAAAAGCCACAAGAATTAGGGAGGTAATTAAAAACTACGAGAAAATCCAACTTGATCAGTAAGTACCAAACATAGATAAGATCATAGAATAAAGAAAGGCACCACAATTCCGAATATATAGCATATTGATCTTAAAGATGAAAGCAATTTCGACCATAAGATACCGGTATCAGATGATAAAAACCAATCACAACATAATGTTTATAACCTAAGGGTGAGAAGTAAAGATGTTAAGTATTATCTGTGAAACTGTAAACATCTCGGCCTTGCTGGTGAACTAACTCGGTCAAGATTGTTTCGTAAACAGAGGAAGGAATGAGCTTGCTTGCTGTATTAGATTACCTGTTATAAATAGTATTACAAGTGTTGGTATAATAGATTGTATGGGTATTATTAGCTTTAAACGGTCTGGATCTGGTTGAACAGTCATAATACTCTCGAACTTTATGATAGGCAGCGATATTTTTTCTAAATATAAAGAATTCCTACCTATGTAATGTTACGCTACGTTGCTGCGCTATGCGCTTTATTTTCACCAGTCATATCAAACATGGCATTGCGTAGCAGTTAATCATTATATTGCTAGTCAATGCCTAGTTGCTTAATTTAAGAGTGTATTAGTATCTCAGAAAATAATATGTACAAGGCAGTGTAAAACTAAAGCCAAAAAAATCCTGCATGAAGTCCACTTAAAATAATTCATTAAAACTCTTTCATTTTAATGACACTTTAAGAGAGAAAATTAATTGAAAACCCGTCCGGAGCTCGACAGTCTAATGAAAAAGTAGAGAATAATTCACAAAGGATTATAACGGTAAACGTTACCAGAATAATTTTAGGACACACTTTAATTTAGGCGAGTGGCAACACAGTGGGTCTGAATATTAAACAAGTTGAACTAAATTCATTAACGAAACAACAACGAAATTGAACAACAAAAAAGGTTTTCTAATAAAATAAGTAAAATCGATAGAACACACAAAGGCAAAGGCTAATGTTACGAATACCACGAAAGAGATAAAAGTCTTTAGACTAAAGCTTTATCAAAATAGGATATAAAAATATGTACTTCGGTAACAAGCAGGTATCGGAGATGATTGGCATCTCGAGTCAATTACAAAGAAATATTCCACGTGTTGACATTCCAATAATTCATTCTATTTCGAACCCAAAGTAAGGGACTATGGAGGGGGTGGGGGTAACCTTGCCGAAATTCATAACCCCCTCCCCTGGCGGGCGACGTGGGACGCATAAAACCCCCGTCGCCATGGAAACCAAGGGCGACAACCCTCCGTAAGAGACTGGCTGTATTTGAACAGAAAATTACGATTTCATATACATTTCATGGCGAATCTAACATCTCAAATTATATGGGAGTGATGATGTTGATCTTTCGGGGATAATGTAATGTTCGAACGTAAATCAGGAACTTGAAGAAATCTGATACACATAACTGAGCAATCTCTGGGATATATTGGAAAACAAGCAATTTACCAATGTAATAAAATAAGGAACATCTCGATATTGGTTATATTTTACGTGTCTAGCAACGAGAAATAATAATATTATACGTCTAGTCCTAGCGTTCGTAAAACGGCGCTGGAAAACCGGTAGATTCTTTAATTTTAAATTCCTACAGACGTAATAAATCTTGCTTTGCTGCAATAAAGTGGAATACGGCCTGCAGGGGATTAAAGCAACAAGGGTGCCGTACGATGTAAAGCCTTATAAAAATACATCCATCCTGGCACGGTGCCAAGAATTAACTACGTAAAACATAAACCTACAATATGCGTGCGATGTAAAAGAATAATATAGCTGCTCACGGAAACTGGTGAAGCGAAAACGAACGAGACATTTAGAACAATTTCAGCACCATTTTCTCTTTGAAGGCACCCTTTTCAAGTGGCTTGAGCTCTCGTATTACAGTTCAATGAGCCAAATAAATTAATACTTAAGGGCAAGCTTTTATGTGATGAGAGACATAGATTAATGTACAGTAAATAGGCAATGGAATAATAACCCGCATTGTTAACTTTATTGTCTCCGAAGCAAATAAAAGTTTTACAACTCAAATTGACGAATACAGACAGTCTGAAGCCACATCAATCATAATTAACGGTACCATTTCCGATGAGTTCCTGAACATTAGATATCAATTATACATTGGGCAGTTCAGTCGATGAGTCAGAAATATGTTGACTCTCGACTCCTGGTTAATGCAATTTACACCGTTCACACACGTAAGGACAAAGCCTAGGCCAATCGATCCGTCTAGACATACTGGCGGGACTCGGACGTATAACCAGACCAGTTTGCATTAAAAATTTCTGAACTAACGTACAGTTTTTTAAGTTCAATCGTATTAGCGAACGTGAGGGAGTTACAGGAAGAAAACTGCACGAATAACTTCAGACAGACAGTTATGGATTCGACATTTATTAGAGGGGTATTTTTATTGAATGACGTAGTGTGTAATGGCATGAGGCTTCCAATTCAATTAAGAAATGGAATTCATTCAGGTAGTTTTAAACCTGCCTAAAGCCCTCCAACAACGTGGACCGACCACTTTATGCGCCGGCAAAGCACTATAGCAGTTATAAAAATGCCACTATCGGCCACCAATGCGATTGGTGACCGCGGTGCACCTTGCTTAACATTCTTCACTTAAAATTGCATTAACATGGTTTGATACCCATAAAACTACGAGAGTTTTATTTTTAGTTTTAGTGGTACATACATACTTAAATTATTATTTCGTTCTACAGCAGAATCTCACCAACCAGTACTTTTTAAGTACAAATTAATTACAACTTCAATTAATTTGCACCAACTTCGCAACCAAACCAACCGAAAGCCTTTTGTTAAGTACCAACAATCAGAAACTTTCTTAATATTCAACAATTTTGATTTCTGTATAAAACACAAATAATAGAGGGTGGATTTGTACAATAGCTGATGTGGGCGTGATTCTGTGAAGGGCACAGGGCACAAAGGGAGCTTACTTCAGGGCTCGAGAAGGGTCAAGGACACTTATAAACCTTTGTTTGAAGATGGGATCCCTGAAATTACGGACAAAATAAATGGCACACAATATGTTAACAAAACTTATTACTGCTTATTGAAGAGCAATTTTGTGAAGAACTCATACATTATCGATGTACTCGTGTTTATTAGGTTGTTTTCCTTACTGAGTAAATAACATTTCATGCTATTTATTCTTTAGTTACAAGTGCAGATGTTTCAAATATGTATTTCTTTTAAAAGAAATTATGAATTCTTAGGAGACTTAAAGGGAAAATTACTGATTTTATGATCTATTAATTAAAGCTGTTATTACGCCTAATCCTACCGTACTAATCTGAGCAAACCTTTTGCCCTTGGGATTTCAGAAACAATTCCTTTTCTAATTAATGCTTTGTCTTACATAAGTATTATAAAATATTTTGCTTTCTGAATTCAGTGTATATAAAGATTGCTATATTGTTTACATTTTACTGTCAACACAATAGTAATTATGATAGAACAATAGATATTTCATAAATTACGGCTTCAATAAATTTAAGGCCAATTCCTTATTGAATAGTCTTTGCATTGAAATGAAAGAAAATACTTAATTCATTTCATTCGCTTTATTTAATCCCAAGGTATGTATATAAAAAAACAGTTACACCATTCGAAATTGTAGAAATTTTCTCCGATAAAACGTTTAATTATGATATTATTGACGGTATGACCATTAATATTACTTTAGCAATATCTTGAGCATTTCAATATTTTATTAATTTAATTGGGAGAAAGAAGTAACTTTCTTAATAATGAAACAAGCAAGAAACACACAAGAGCATAGCAAGTTATGTTCTTTCGATATGAATTGTGATTGTTCCATCCTTACAGCTCAATAATGATCGGATTTTGAAGATATAGAAAAAAATATATACCGGCCGAATTGAGAACCTCCGCCTTCGGTGTTTGAAGTCGGTTAAAAAGTGGATAGAGCAGCACTCTAGAGGTGGTCGTTACAAATCATAAATAGTTACTTATAACGCGTTATTTGCTTTTATTTCACTTTAATGACTAGTACTTACAAAAATCAATAATTATGATAACGGGTATCAACGTCAATACCAATAAATAGTTATGGTATTACAATAACGAGTACCAATCGATCTCTACAGCACTTGGGATTACATAACATAGAGAAAGAAATGTGACGAAAACAATAAAATTCCATGTTGATTCAAAGTTAAATAAATCCAAGTTAGAAGTTTTTAGATGTGGTTGGGTAAGTGTTGAGTATAAACGCCATCGATTCACCGCAGGCCAGACAGACCATATGAAACCGCTAATAGATAAAATAAAAACAAAGCATGGTTCAGATAGATACATGATAATAATAATTATCTGTATCCCCTCGCACGCCTCTCAAAAAGACCGGGCTTGTCCCGTGACTCCGAGGAGAAACACTTAAATAATAATTTTGACCAGAGTGACTAAAACTAAAGCAAATAATTAGGAATCAGAGTAACTAAAGTAAACTACATAAACCAGAGTCCATCATCATAAAAATACTGTTGATAATAAATCTCGCAGTGCTAAATAACGGCCTCGTGCTGATTAATTAACTGTCATCCGGTCGTTTCGATGTAATTAACACTGAAGTGGAGTGGTCAATCAGGTCGAATTAGAGGTAAATACTCTCTCATTGCACTGATATGCAAGTATGGTATAAAGATTATAAAAAACTGGTAATTTGGTCGAATGAAACTAATTATAATAATATGCAAAAGTGTATTTGCATTTGAAAACATGACGCCAACCAACATAACACGAACGTACGATTGTATTTTCCTCTCTCCACATAAATGAAAACATCACAATATCAGGATGATAACAGAATACATAATAATTGTAAATATAGGACATGGTATGAAATACAATCAATATAGTTTACTTTACCGTAATATTTTTCATCACCAGTCATTCAATGCACCACTTCAATTGTTAATTAACTGAATTGAACGTACGAAGACAGAAAAGCCATTCATAAAACCGTCAGTTAATTAGTAACCTGTACTCGCGACACACATGCCTGAACGTGCAAACTAGAGCTTACAGATTTTAATATTCATCATGCTCCAGTTTCAGACACTAACATCGTTAAAACACAACACATTCTCTTTAAAACTAGTGATTTCATATATATTATAAAGAGGTAAAATTTGTAAGTTTGTTTGTATGCTCGAGCTAATCTCGGGAATTACCCAAGCGATTCCAATTATTATTTTTGAAATAGATAGCCACATTCAACGGGAAGGTTATAGGCTATATATCATCCCGAAATTCTCATGAGAAAGGGCACAACGCGGGTAAAACCGCGGAGTGCTGCTAGTTTCATATATACAGAGACCACTGACACACATAACACAAACACATCGACAGGTGCGATAACCGATAACGTTATCCTTAATGGTAATACAACTA
This sequence comes from Cyclophora punctaria, assembly GCA_951394245.1. Classification (NCBI taxonomy): domain Eukaryota; kingdom Metazoa; phylum Arthropoda; class Insecta; order Lepidoptera; family Geometridae; genus Cyclophora; species Cyclophora punctaria. The sequence continues at coordinate 1,214,169 of OX596181.1, forward strand.
AAATATACTCACATTCTGTAGGCGTTAAGGGTCTTCGACATTATAAAACCGTTGTTCAACTAACAGACACAATACATTTCACTCCACATGTAACTACGTAATCGATAAACACTAATTATTCCGCACTTGTATACAAAAATACTAAGCCACTATGTGTTAATACTGTTCACTGTAAAAATGTTGGAATTGATGTTTGTCACGACTTGCTTGTTTGCAACCTTGGTCTCGGTAACGAAGCTAAAGCGCAAACACGTAACGAAAATAGATATACCACACAAGCCTTTGAGCAACCGACAATCCGCACCAAACAGACGTTTACATATATTTTTGTGTATTTATCTAACAACGCTCAGGTCATCCACGTGTTTTTTGGCACGGATACTAACGGAAAATAAAATCTTGCCAATTGTTGCACAATTCCCGGTGTACTGAGAGGGGGGTATACGTTGTCAGCGAGTGGAATAGGGATGGCTATACAAACTATGTTGTTAGAAATAGATCAACTCCTACGCATCGGGACAGTTGGCGGTACTGTGTCGTTGATCCCTATGGATCATTCCCTGGCTATTTTGTTTGTTTTGCTCTTTTGTTTGTTGTTTATTTGTATTATGACATGACACGTGTAAACTGCAAAATAACGAGCTACTATATATAAAACATTCTAATCAATACTTTACAACACTAATTGGTCATTGTTATCAACAATATTGTTGAACATATTTCCTCATACTCAATGTACAATGTACGCCAAATTCATTGAACTTGGATATCGGTTCAGTATAAACTTTCATTAGACAATTTGTCGTAAATACTGGTTGCGCGCGCATGCCTCAAGAATTCACGACAGCAAATGCATGACAAGTTAAGCAATTAATTGCATATACTAAATGTTTGGACTTCTAACTTGCATCGGAAATTAAGGATTTTGCGAAGGATAGTGCTGAAATAAAAATTTACTTTTATCCTGATCTTTTGTTATAAATATTTTTTCCGGTTATTATCCTGTTATGGGTAGGTACTATAGAAAATAAAATATATAGATATTTATTTCTATTTCATTCTATCCTGTAGCAGATATATGTGTTTCAGGTTCATTGATGCAAGCGGGGTAGAAATAAACGCAAATTAGATTTCAAAACACCATCTTATCATACAAAGGTATAAAAGATATTTGAATCTAAATACTCAAAATATTTTCTATAAAAAAGGTAAAGGTTTTTATCTAGAAAAGTAATACTTGTCAAGCAGACTTTCTGTTACACTATATTTGAAACTAGCAGCGCCCCGCGGTATTACCCGCGTTGTTCCCGTTCCCGTGGGAATTTCGGAATGAAAAGTAGCCTATAACCTTCCCGTTGAATGTGGCTATCCATTACAAAAATAATTTTTCAAATCGGTTCAGTAGTTTCTGAGATTAGCGCGTTTAAACAAACAAACAAACAAAACAAACTCTTCAGCTTTATAATATTAGTATAGATTCTTTCCAGGCGTCTAAAGTATATCCTAGTAGAATTTCAATGACAAAGGCGCTTCGTAAAACTGAGAGGAACGGATCCCGCATGTTGAATTCAAATGACTTCCAATATCATTGTGAATAATGTACGGAGGATGAATCATAAGAAATGTGGGATCAATGGGGATTTGCTTTGAGATATGATCTTTGATAAAGCATGAGAGGCCGCAATATTGTATCGAACATGTAGGTTTCTTGGGTTATCAAAAGAGAAAATATTAGTAGAATAGCAGGGAGTTTCGGTTAAAGTAATTTGATTTTAATTCTACATATGTATTTGTTTCGTTAAAGAAATGTAACATCTGTATTTTTAGGGTGGTTTATCACTACATAGTATAAAACAAAGTCGCTATTTTTGTCTGTTTGTCTGTATGCTTAAATCTTTAAAATTACGCAACGGATTTTGATGCGGTTTTTTGTAATAGGTAGAGTGATTCAAGAAGAAGGTTTTTATGTATAAATATTCCCAATATTCCCACGGGAACGGGCACAACGCGGGTAAAACCGCGGGGCTCTGCTAGTCACAGCATAAATTAAGAGCAACATATCTTAAAACCTCTAAAACATTCAAATTCTACTAACACACAAAACATCAGCTACTTCCAGCTAATGACAGACAAGTTATTGTTACAGTCAAAATTCTAACAGTTTAATTCAAAATAAAAATGTCATCTAAACTATACATTAGCGCTAAAACCCGATTAAATGAAATTTATCGGGAGATAAACGAGGTTAACGGTACCGGCACTCGTGAATAATCCGAGTTAAGAGAGCAATCATTTTTTAATAGACGATGAAAATAGGTCACGCTGTGCCGACAGGGTATTGCCAATTGAAAGTACTAAATAGTTTTTGATCGAAAGGAAGTTTTGTTTAGCATAGATTTGATATAATGTCGATCTTGTACAGTGAATAAACTGTAAATGTAAAGGTATTTGTTAAAGGTTTAACTTGAATATTATCGATTATAAGAAAGAGAGATTAGGTTTCCTATTAATTATACTTCTTAACATGTTCATTATTATTTAATAAATTATCCCAAATTATAAAGGACTCTAAAGCAAAACATGATAGATATAAAAAAAAGATTTTGTAGGAAATGTGTGATATTGTATCATAAGGTGTCAATAATATAGACGATTTTTCAGTGACGAGTCAAACAAAGTGTATACGCATCAATAAAGTATTATGAGGGTTGACGCGATGAAATTTCGTACAGGGTTCAGAATGCGGAAAAAACGTGACGTCATCATCCTCCTGTCTTACTAATATCATAGATGTCAAAATTTGAGACAAAGAAAGAATTAGCTCTTTTCCTTTGATTTAACAAAGGTTTTGGAAACAACTTGGCACTATGTTATTTTACAATTTGGATTAGTTACCCGAAATATACTTAAGGTTTTCAAAAAAAAAATCTTGATCTTGGCTTCAGGCGAGCGAAACCGCGGATCGCTGCTAGTTAATACTATAGCAAAAGTGACAGTAGATAGAAAGTATACAACAATACATTGTTTGATATAGAAGCCATTATCGACTGTATCGTTGATAACATTTTAAATTACAGATTAAAATCACGATTAGGTTTTCGCTGCTGGTTATTGTCGCTGTAGCCAACAAATGATTAATACGACTTGCTTCTGATGAAAATAATGTTCCAAATCTTACGTAACTATTAATTATTAAGGGAAAGTTATTGCTTGTTGCCAATATTGATCTAGTTTGGCCAAGATCATTCATATTGTGTAGGTGTGATTTAGTATTACATCTAATATGCCACATAGTACTGACGTATTTTCTTAGCAAGCGATGGAACAGGATAGAAGAGACTTAAATTTCACTATTGCTAAGGAATAAAGATTACATACTAATTGAATAAGTTCCATAGTGACTGATGCTTTTAGGTGAATAAGCTTTCAAAGATTACAAAGGTTAACAATGAATGCAAATTGTACATGACAGTGTTTTATGCTGAAAACTAATAGCGGATCTATATAACAAAACTGTTATGGATGGAGTTATACATTTTAATAGGAAACCGGCTGCATTTTTTCCGTAAGGAATTTAATACGATAGTGTTTTACGTCTTTGTGAAGAATACAAGCAGATCTACAAAGTAGAACGCTAAGAATTACAGTACCAAGCATACTTAAAAATTTGATTGCTAAGATTCCAGTAACAACTTGTTCTACAAAGATAATCAAAGCATTTTTCTTCGTCTCTAGTAAACATTGGATCTATTCTCGTGTTATGAAATCTAGTACGCAAATAGCTTCAACCCTGGGAATATTCATCGATGTTTTATAAATTTATAGCATTCCGGCCGATTACCTAACCCGTACGAACGTAAGGAAATTGTGGAAACGGCTCAGAGCCATGATCAAATTAAAATTATATGTTTGTATAGGTATGTAGTAGTAGAAAGGTAGAATATTTGTGAAGTAGGTTCAGTAGTAAGAAATTTGGTATGAGGATTTTAAGAGATCCTTCGATTATTTCGCAACTAAAGTTATGCTATAATTCAGGATATAATATACAAGCAATTTATGATGGTCCGTCCTGTCATCATTACTTCACAGAATTCAATCCGATTACACCCAATATGAGTTGGTATAACAAGAACTGCTTCGCAACGCACCGATAAACTTATCAACGTATATATAACATCTTCTTTTCCTATTAACAGGTGAAAATAGGCACATAATCGATAATATTTACACAAGACCTCAGTACAAACACGCAATCCAATGAAAAATATTCAAAACCACTGAAAATCCGTATAAGGGAGACGTACAAACTGATAGTACAAAGGGACGGTAGGTTTAAGGACGCGTCCGGCGTGATATTTTTTATTTTATCGCCGGTTCGACGCGCGGAGGACGTCCGTTCGCCACGCGATCTCGATGCGTACTGAAGTGAATCGCGTTTGGTACCGCGCCGGTGGCCTAGTGAAGCGCACGCACTAACTATATTAGCAATATCGATAACAATATGATATGAATGTAGAGATAGAGTTTTAGTAGACTGGTGGTCTAGCTAGTTGCGAAGGAACTGCGTGAACAAAGAAAGTTGCATTGATCGATAGAGTAAGTTGAAACAATAGCTTCATTTACATGATTGCAAGAAATAGTTATTGTAATATATTATGAAATGAATATCACACCTACTTAAAATTTATCTATACTAATATTATAAAGCTGAAGAGTTTGTTTGTTTTGTTTGTTTGTTTGTTTGTTTGTTTGTTTGTTTGTTTGTTTGTTTGTTTGTTTGTTTGTTTGTTTAAACGCGCTAATCTCAGAAACTACTGAACCGATTTGAATAATTCTTTTTGTAATAGATAGCCACATTCAACGGGAAGGTTATAGGCTATTTTTCATCCCGAAATTCCCACGGGAACGGGTACAACGCGGGTAAAACCGCGGGGCGCTGCTAGTGTTAGCTAATAATAGGTACGTCATACATAAATAATTGATTGCTTTCATAATCTTTAGAGCTAGGCACTTATCGACGAAGATCTTTTGGTATCTATTGCCACTTTTTTCTATGTAAATGCTCAAAAAACATTTTTATAGGATTTTCTTCTTTACTATGCGGTAATGTTTCAAGGTAAATAAAATTAGCCGCTACAAATTACTTGACCAAAATTGAGGAAACATCAATACAAAATACAATTGCAGACGTCACTTACTCCAGCAAAACAACAAGGAATATCTCAATAACCAAAACAAGGGTATCCTACACCAACGAGCGTGTAACGAAACACACGTTAAAACGAATAACGAGGTAACTCTATAACAGAACATACCAAGTAGAGAACTGAGAACGCAACCGTGTTTCACCGCCCTAGTTTTCAAATCGCGTTAGTCATAGCCACCCCAACCCCTGGCGAGCGCCACTACATTAGCACTGCAGCGTACACGGACACACACACACAGGGACACGATGCAGGGGCGCTGTGATGAGCTGATTGGAAAAAGAAGGGTTCTTGGCGGTCGATATTTTTTGGGATAGTTTTTGATTATGTTATGTTTTTTGAATGCGAATATCTCATGGCTGGGGGTCTTTCAAATACAATTCGAAATAAAATAACTTGGATAAGCCCAGCAAGGATTTTTCCATACTTCTTTAAAATAGTAGCAGTATTGGCGGTGGTAAAGTATAAGGATGTCCTGCTGCAGAGTTAACCTTTTGAGCGCCAATGTCGGCTATAGCCGACATACAACTCCGTGCGTTCCACGCCAATGTCGGCTATAGCCGACATGAATTGTTATTATTATTTAACCTTATATTTGCTTAATAAAAGAGTATTTGTTTATCATATCTTATTTATTGAAGTAACAACGATATAACAATTTATTTTTAACTCAAACCTATCGATAAAAATAAATTGTATGGAAGATTTTTATACCAAAAAAGATGACAAAAAATACGTGCGAACGGCCATGCCCCCTGCGCCATTGTCGGCAAATGCCGACCGCTAGTGTTGTGCCAACTTTTTATATAATCAACAACCTGTATGCTAATGTTGAGAGTAAATATACAATTTTAGTATTATTTCATTGCACAAATAGCATATAATATTTCTGATACAATAAATAACATTATCGGTGCCCCCTGAGTGAAAAAATATTAAACTTTTTTACCACCCCTCCATACAATCGATACAATCTACTGTGCCGTGTGCCCATCCTTATTCTATTATCTTTTATGACTGTCCTCTACGCCACGGTCGGCATTAGACGACGCACTCTGACGTCATCTGCGTACGAGTACACATCTAGTGTTGTCCGTTGTTCGTTTGTGATAAGTTTGTTATCGTGCTCTAAGTGAATTGTGTGTTGTGAAAATGGCTGAATTGAGCACATCGGAACTTCTTCACATTTTAGAAGATATTGAAGAAGATAATGATTTATGTTATGTCTTTCCCACGGTGTTAAAATATAATATAATACATTTAAAAATATCGTTTTTTTACGACAGCACGTGTTGTACAGTTTTATGATTTACTATTGCACTCGTATATTCCATGAAAAGTGGGAACAAAGAAATAACAAAAACAAAAGATGTATGATACATTTTTAGGAATAACGGCTTTTACTAAAGAAGTCCTTAGAATAGGACCATTACTAATTTTATTTACATATCATTGTAAATAAAATAAGTAATTTTATTCAATATATAATAAATAATGCTAAAATAAAAGGTAGGTATTTTAAATGTAAATTTTAATCGAAACGCGCGCGTCCCTACTCTAATAAATAGCGTGCACATAATGAATTCACCGACTGACCACGCCAATGTCGGCTGGGGCCGACAACATCTATTGACTAGTGCTGGGGTAAAGTTACTATGATCTTTTTATTTGATTACTTATCTTCAAGCGACTTTGATGTATTAGTATTTGCTAAAATTACGAGCTTTGGTAAAATTACTAAATTACTAGTGTGTGGTTAAAAAAAACTTCAATAACAATATGTTGGTATACATTTACGCACTTTATTTAATCATTATTTAACCGGAAAAACACGTTTTCAACATGCTATTCCCATCCTTATATTTTTTTAGGTATTTATCTCTGATTTTTGGGGCTGGCGTGGAGGGCATTATTTATGTTTTATTACTTGGCGCTCAAAAGGTTAAAGACTCTCATTCATCTCTACAGTAAAGAGGATCAGGACGTAATCAACAAGCTTGCCTTCAATAGACTTTCATATTATTCTTGGTAGTACTGTAAGGGAAATTGGTGTGCCTTCGCTATAAACTTTTTCACGTTATACTCGGTAGAGTAGCTGAAATTACTTGGCTCTGAACGTCAAGGGAATTTCGGTTGAAAGTGTAATCGACCACCAATTCGCTGACGGTACGAAACGGAATTTGAATTTCAGAATAATATAGGTTTCTTATAATTTTAAAGCTATTGCAACTCTTAAAATAAAACCTGATAAATGGTATCGAAAACAAAACTAAGAGAACGGCATGAGAAATCAATTTTCAAGCTCAATTTACATCACGACTATTTATTTATACAATTTCACACGTTGCTATCGCGCCATTGTACGTGCCATAGTTTAAATTTTCGTCTACATCTATACTAATACTAGCAGCGCCCCGCGGTTTCACCCGCGTTGTACCCGTTCCCGCGGGAATTTCGGGATGAAAAATAGACGTTGGCCGATTCTGAGACCAACTCAATATGCTCACAAAATTTCATGAGAATCGGTCGAGCCGTTTCGGAGGAGTACGCGAACGAACACTGTGACACGAGAATTTTATATATAAGATTATAAAGCTGCAGAGTTTGTTTGTTTGAACGCGCTAATCTCAGGAACTACTGATCCGATTTGAAATCTACTTTTTGTAACGTATAGCTACTTTCAACGGGAAGGTACGTTTAGGTGTAGGCTACGTTTCATCCTGAAATTCCCACGGGACCGGGTGCAACGCGGGTAAAACCGCGGGGCGCTGCTAGTATTATATATTTTTCAACATTAAAAAACAATACATTAATTTCTACCTTCTCAGTTCTAAACTTCCCTACTCAGTTCTCCAAACCAATTTAAGCCTAACTCAATAAAGAGTAAATTATTAATTGTCCTAAAACTTTCTAAATTATAAATTGGATTATGGGAAATTAGATTAATCTGGAAATAACTAACTTGGTCCTAAGCTTTAATAATAGGACGTCTACATTTCAATAACGAACTTCAGAAGGTTATAATTTCATTGAAAGTTCTATGAACTACGAAATCAATAGGAAAGTTCGAAATACTTGGAGATAATGAAAGTTAGATGAAAAGAAAGTTTTTGGGAATAGGTCTTTCTCTGTGATACTTGATAATGAAAGAAAATCTTAGTTTTATCAAACTGTGTAAGAAGCCATTGTCTTGGATTTAAAACTCTTAATTTAAAACTCACACAGTTTAAACAATTGTTAAGCAACGCGCAACTTGGTCACAACCTGATCGGTGGCCGCTATGGCTTTTCTATTTCTGAGCATTACCGTGCTTCGGAAGGCACGTTAAATTGTCGGTCCTAGTTTTCTCAATGTTAAGACTATATCGGAAGCCTTTAGGCGGTCTAAAAACTCCCGACACGAGGGTGACAGGCGACTAACCAACTCAAACTTTCTTGCATAGTATAAAGGTTAGCTTGCCCTACCTATGTAAAGTGACTTGAGGACAAGCCATAATCATTTCCCGGCACTTTTTCCCATAAATTGAGGTTCGATTTATCAGAAAGTATGTAATTTAGGAAATTCTTTGCTCAGATAACAGGGAAATCGAATCCAAACGACTACACGGACGATAACACTAACGACATTGCTGGGACATCAACATTGCATGGCGCTGTTTCTGATCAAATATTAGATTAGATGCGATTGTATGAAGTAAATATTGATGCGGGTAGTTTAAACGTAATCTTCTAGCGTTTATAGTGGTTATGTCTAAATCGAATGTGGATACCAATTGTGGCATAGCAATGAAATAACATAGCGGAACAGCATAGCAAAGTGGTAAGTCACCCTAAGTATAAATATGATAGATTTTGTCCAAAATATAATATTATCATGTATCTATGTGTCTACTGCGCCTTTTCTTAGGCTAAAGTTATCAACATTGTTACAGTATCTAATGCTTAAAACATAATCCATTTTCTGTTCCCAATCCTGCACTTTTACCAAAGAAAGCAATAAATTAAATTCCCACGAGAAACCTACATTGTTTCAATAAAATACGACTTAAAATTAAGAGCACAGGGACTCCACAAGGTTCATTTGTTAAGCTTAGGTGTAAACGTTATATAAGTGAGGTTAAGGTCACATGAATCGATTTTAAGACGCCTAAACGTCTAGCAAGCGTTTTTATAAAGAAAATTCACCTTCACTGTAATGCTTGCGAATTCAGCTAAATCTAAATGGAAGCTAGATCTAGTGACGTAAGTAGAGGAAATGATCCCGCATAGAAGTGGAGTTTTTTTGGAGATTTTGCCATCAAGATATGGGTATGAAGAAATTGCATGGTCTTTAGATAGGTTCCTTCTAAACATTTGTATAAGCGTTTTGTTATATATGAGAGATAGTTTTAAAGATCACTAAACATCCCTTATACTTCCGATGTTAAATTAGTCTTGTGTTAGAAAAATATCAAAGCTATCAAAACTCAAAGCTCGCCATACAAAAAAATATATACAGAAAATAAGTCTTAAGGATAAAATAATGTCAAAGCACTTTGTATAAAAAAACTTGATAACACAGACACTGAAAATATAACGCAAAAACTTTGCAGACATGCACGATTTATAGCTCGGAGACTCGAGGGATATAGTGCTGTGTAAATAAAACTTATAGTAAGTAAGACTTATAGAGAACTAACTTTATTCTATAAAATAGTATCAGAACAACAATCTAAAATCCTTATAAATGACAACACAATAGGACTATTTAATCTACTTAAACTACTTTCATGTCACAACACTGATCAAGTCAGCTTTCCCACAAAATAACTGCCTACAACTAGATCGATTCCTTCATTTTGGAGCTTAATTGCTTCAAGCAAACACAACCATGAAACTAGTACTTCACGTCGAGACTTAAAGAAGTTCACTTAGGGTCCGTTTCCATGAAAGCGGAGCGGTACTGTGCGGAATTCAATCCAAGCACAACGCATTGTCAAACAAGGCATTAACATTATCAAAATCTTTCGAAATGCGTTGTGATTGGTCAGTTTAGATCCGCACAGCTCTGCTCCGCGTGAATGGAAAGGTAACCTACGTACCTTAAGTACAACGATGATTTAAGGTACGTAGTAGTAGTAGTGACAAAATACGTAGTAGTGACAAAATACAGAATAGCAAAAACTGCCCAGCAAGTAAAGGATTTAATAGGATTCAAAGAGTCAATCTCTCCGGCAAGATAACTTCAAGATCAACTCATTACTGTGTGGTAGAGATAACTAAAGATCGTACAGATGAGATCACAGCGGTTACATAACACTGCGGGTTTCGACAGAGGAACAGTAAATACAAAACGGTTACATATGACGTCATTAGTGTGGAACTAGTGCAGATTCCTGGGAAATCCCGGTGCAGAATTTCCTGGCTGGGATTTTTGTAATTTCTCGCTCAGATTAAATTGAGCTTGTTCAAATTTACGGCTACTAATAACTTGCATTATTTAGTATTATAAAGTTGGATGGGATTTGGGATCAGAAAACTTGAGAAAATTCTTTTGATTTTCTTCATGCTCGGTTTGAAAACAAAACTTATTTTAAAATAAATAAATATACAAACATAATGTATTCGATATTAATATTAAAATCGAAGTTCGAGCATATTTCAATACAATATTTAAGATATTTTTAACATAATTCTTCAAATCATGATTTTGAATATAACGAAACTTGTTTGCGCAAGGATTTAGTACCGACACAGAGGTAAAAAAAAACGAACAGGAAATGATACGACAATATTTTACGCAGTCGAGCAAGACCTTGACCTCCTTACCTCGAAAACGAATTAATTTAATGTCATGTCAAATGTAAAAATTCCGGGGCTGATGAAATTATTAAGATTTACCGTTTTGATAATGGTATTTGGATAAGCGAAACTCTCCTAAGACATTTATGATGTATAGAATGTAATAAACTGAAATGTGTCAGGCATGTTGGAGCTATTCTGCGACAAAATAATCTAGATATAGATTCTATACCATACTAATAAACAGGTTGCCTATTTTAAACCGGTCAGTATGTGTTGAAACTACCACAGATACGAAGCTCTTTTCTTCAAGAGGGATTCATGAGGAAGGCTAGAGACTATGTTTTATCCCGAAATTCCTTCGGGTACGTGCAAAACGCGGTTAAAACCGCGGGTAGTAATAGTTGTCAATAATCTTGAAAAGCTGAGATTGATTAATAATATTAAACTAAACGTGGAATTCGAATTCAACAAACTGTTTCTGAATATCGATTCAGAAACAGTTTGTTGAATTCGAAATATAACTTCTCACGAAGATTGCAATTCAAACAAAAGCTTTAAATAATAAATGAAGCACAGATGAAGGCATAAAATAGTAAGACCTTTACAGAAACTATTGTCTAGGTTCTAAATCTGATGTTATCTCAAAGTGACCTTTATAAAGGACGTAATGGTTAACATTAATCTTGCTGTTCTAAGGTCTGGGTTCTGGAGCTTCGGCTCGCAATTTGCTCACTGAATTTGAACTAACAATACAAACACAACCATTGAGCATACAATTTCACAAACAACTTTCTCTATTGATTTACTGTGTTGTGACGTAAGCAGGGATACAATGGCGCCTTGTATTTGCAGTAAAAGGTGGTATAATTGTTGAAATCAAAGCAGCAATTAGAGTATTTGCAATAGACGCAAAAATGTTTTTGAAAGGCTGAATTTTTAACACTTTAGAAAGCATTTTTTGAATGAATATTTTAAAGCAGAATAAGTATTTTAAGTACTTTTTAATGTATCGATTGGATTGGAGATCAACCCTCAATGAGCAAGCTAGGTGATCAGGCCTATTAAAATTTGTCTTACAGATATAATATGCAAGTCCTTGCCCTATGTTGGAATCCTATGGATTATTATCAGTCGGCGGTTTGCTAAGAGTAGTATTTCATTAGTCAAACGGCGTCCAGTATTTGATTGTTACTTCCAGGTACCTAACAAATATAAAACGTCAACAAACTAATGACCCGTATAAGCATTTAACTTAAAACCAGCTAACTAAATAGTGAATACTCATATACATATTAAACAGTGGCCATGACTAAAAAGACCATTGTAAGAACAAAACTATGACGAATACAGTTACAATACTAATACTTAAAGGAGAGGTTGACAATTAAAGTGGCATACATGAAAATGCTTCGAAACTTTAAAGTTACACCGAATGTTTACTGCGTCACATTTGGTGGGAAGTTAAAGTTCGTAACTTGTTAAGTCGTAACGGAACTTCATTAAGTTGTTTTAGAGATTTATGAACTAACTTTATTGGTCATTTATGTCCTAACTAGGCGTTATGGACGGATGGATGTATACTGCACTGTAAAAGATACTATTAAACAAATCTCGAAAATTGAGTACTTATATTTGGTGTCTAGTCAAAAATTGTATTTATGATGTTTGTTGGGTTTTTTTGTGGCTTGTATAAGGATAACTTCGCTTCAAGTTTATATGAAAAACAATAAAAAGAAAGGACCAAAGGTTACATTGATCAGAGGCCTTTGCCGAGCAGTGGGACATTACAGTACAGGCTAATACTTTACGTTCCTACTAGCTCACTGACTAACTGCTAAGTGCAGTATCATAATTTCGTTATCATAACATCATTTTAACTTATTCCAGCAGGTATTTCGTATTTCATAACATCATTTATCATGGAGGCAGCAAAACAGTTTATTAAAGGTGAGTGGCACCGTTAATAGACTGCTGCGAATTCGATCAGCGAGCTAAATGGCTGGTAATGAAACTTGCGGGACCTTATTAATATCGAAGATGGGAGGAACGAGCTAGTACTATCAGAGCAAGAGAGAACTTTATTATTGGAGATCGAACTTTGTACGACTGACTGACTGATTTAAACGGATTGGAATGGTGAAAGTGTAATAAAAAATCTGCCGACTGGAAATATTGTCATGGTTCCTAAGAAGCTTAGTGAAGTTTGAAATCCCGATAAAGTTGGAATTCAAATCTAGATGAAGTCGAATTTCGAATCCCGATATACTTAGTCGAATTTCAAATCACATTAAATAAATAAACGAAACAACGAAGTCTTTCAAACCATGCTACTGCTGCGTGAAGTCTGGCTTCTGACTTGGATAGTCTGGAGAAGATGCTATATGTCCTCATCAAAATCGAATCTCCAGTTCGGGAGTTACCACATATATACATAAACACATGCCACCCTTATTACAGTATTCTTAGGAGCAAAAATACCCAATATTGTTTGATTGATCAAGTAAATTATGTACGATACAGCCCATCGTATATATATAAATAAATCCTCGCGCTGAAAGGTCAACCAGACGACATTGTTCCCTGAAGGGCACGAGGTTAAAATCCGGGTGTGTCACATAACACATTATTGAGTGCTATGCAAATGATTTAAACTTCCGTTTACGCTTACATCTTTTGGCAACCGTCTGGTATTAAATAACAGTACAAACGCCAACTCAGAAATAAAAAATGTAGCCATGAACAAACGAAGCTATAGGATCTTTATAGTTACGCCATCTATTACTCGAAAACGTTTTTCCGCCGCTTTTCATTTTTCATGATTTCGTTTTTTGGAATCCGTCTCTAAATCTATTAGAGGAATTTTAATACGTCACACGGGAACGTTTACGCTGCGGGTAAAGCCGTGGGTCACAGCCAGTCATTTATGATAAATGGATGCAATGATTAATCATTAGCGAATAAATTAATTTTAAGTACAAAGTTTTACCCAATAACTTCGTTGTTAAAACATCAAACAACAGGTGAAAGATTCTGAATTCATTAACAACTATACCTACATATATGTAGGTAACTTTCTTACAAGAGATCGGTCGATCGAGTTGGCAAGAGCTGTGAGTCACCACGGTCACGGCCACTGGTGCACCAGTCCAGCTCTTTATTTATCTATAGGCACCACTGATACAACGAGATCTTAGTTAATAACAGTGATTCATACCGCTGAAGACTGGAGGGTTGATGACCTATCGACGGTAGCGTTATTGAACACTTCCTAAATGTGTTCTACTGTTAAGGTTTTCTGTCTGAGCGCTACCGTGTTTTGGGTACGTTAAATTGTCGGTCCGGGATTTTTCATCGTCAGACCATGTCGGAGACCTTTAGGCGGGCTAAATAAAAGAAAAAATTCCGAGGAAACTTCGGGTTCGCCACTAATCTACTCGAACCTACATACTATATGTGAAGTAGCGTTCACTATTCTATAGCTGGGCAAACGCATCAATATTTTTTTAGGTATTAGTATAAAAGTATAAGGCTGTAATATCCCACATGTTTGAAAAGTTAATTGGAAACGTGCTTTGCACGGCCCGGGAATAGAACCCGAGATCCCATTCTTGCGTCTCTCGGGAGTCTCGAGCAAAATGACGCAACTAGGTCGTTTGGTAGATGAAATATAGATTTTCTGTCACTATACTCGATATCACGATATTTTAGCGCCATTTATTATTCCGTGGAAGTTCCCGATAAAATTCCAATCATGGTTATTGTGCATCGGCGACTGCAAACCGGATCTTTGATATTAAATTAACTGCGAATCTTGAGATTGGCTATATAGGATGAAATTGTTGTAAATCCTTGGTCGTAGATTATTTGTCGATTAAGTTTATTGTGATTTCAATGAAATGAATCATTTCTGTTGCGTAATAAACGAAGTGCAAGCATGTTTAGAGTATTTTGAGGAAGGTAATCTGATTTCGATCTCTTTTATTGACACGCAGCATTAGTGACATCTCAAATAGTTCAAATACATTTATAATATAACCAAGAGCGAATAAGATCAAATGAGAATTCATTAGGATATTTTTGTACCAAATGAGAATGTGACTAAATGCAACGAACTCGCTAAAGTAAAGTATTAGCCTGTAATGTCCCACTGCCGGGCAAGGGCCTCTCATCTCACTGAGGAGGATTACTCACTAAGCTCACCAAAAAACCAAAAATCTTTCAATATATTGAACATGAACAATGCCCCGTTTTTTTACCCGCGTTGTGCCCGTTTCCATGGGAATTTGGGATGAAAAATAGCCTATAACTCTCCCGTTGAATATGGCTATCCATTACAATAAGAATTATTCAAATCTAACTAGTAATTTCTGAGATAAGTCCTTACAAACAAAGTTAGAAACTTTATACCTCTTGATAATAACATAAATATAAGCATATGTATATATGTATATAATAAAGATTTTGTCAATGATCCTCTTCTAAATAACATGTCACCATATTGATATACGAGGCACGACATAAAACTGCAATGCAGACAAAAACATGTCCTGAGTACTCGCACGATTACTGGACTGTCATGTTATAATCGTAAGCACGACGCTTACATCACGTCATTGGTCTGTCACTTCACTAATATAATAATAAATCATCGTTGAAGTAATTTTGGTAGTTTTCGTTTTTTCGTTAAAGAGTTTTTGTTGGTTACGTTACTTTCGAATTTGGAAAATCTGCGATAGCCATATGAAGGAATATATATTTTATTTTATACCGTCACGGGAACGCGCGAACGAGTAAAAGCAGATATAAAATTGAACAGATCTAGATTTTAATTAACGTTTTAGTACCGCAAGGAGAAAAACGGTGCCTATTGTAGTAGGTCAGTGGCCTACCCTAGTGTCGATAGAAACAACCCACCCGAGACTGACTACTTAACATGCCCTCCGAAGCACGGTAGCGGTCAGATAGAAATGCCACTATCGGCCGCCCATCCATGTAGGGGCCGAGCTGCAGGTAGCTTAACAATTTCAATAAGCTCACAAGTTATGATAAAATCTGTAGTTCGTCTTTATACGTTAACTTATCCAAAATACAATTAACTTGATCTTTGGTGAATAGAAAGTTCAATATTTAGTATCAGTGGATAGTCCGAAGCAACAATACTTAATTTTAAAAGACAAAATCGTGAAATACCATTTAGCAATACATAAATCATGTAAAAGACAATGAAAGTAATCAGAAACCACCTACAATTGGAATGAAAGTCGATGTTCTAGCGGATCGAAGGATCGGATCGAACTATCACGTACTAGACCACCCAAAGAATGGAGAGAAATCAAAACTGTAAATTAATTATTTTAAAGGAGAACGAACGATGGAGTCTTACGTTAATGATGGCTTATTCAGAATAATGTTATTATACTTCATTATTATTATTATCTATACAATATTATAAAAAGGTAAAAAAATTAAGTTTTTATGTTCGAGCTAATCTCGAGAATTACCCATCCGATTTGAATAATTCTTTTTGTAATAGATAGCCACATTCAACGGGAAGGTTATAGACTATTTTTCATCCCGAAATTCCCACGGGAACGCAGTCAACGCGGGTAAAACAGCGGGGTATTATATAAGCCTTTTGCGTCCCATTATTGGGCAAAGGCCTTCCCCCCATTTCTTCCATTCAGCTGTATTAAGAGCTTCTTGACACCAACCAGACAAGTACATGTCAAGCGGAGTTGACGAGCTTGACATTGTCAAGCTCGTCAACTCCGGTTTGGTCGTTATTGTACTTAATATTAATTATTAGAATACCAGAGATGATCTCAAAGTCTAACTACCTATTTATACACACAACCCGTGTTAGAATTCCACTAGACGAATTCGGTTGATTTTATTTACTGACCTAGCAGTGACCCACGGTTTTGCCCGCTTAGAGCCTCTTCTCGTGAGAATTTTTAGATGAATAATAGCTTATAAGCATCCTGTTGAATTGAATGTGGCTATCCATTACAGAGAAGTACCTTAAAATCTGATTGCTAGTTTCTAAGATAAGCACGTTGGAACGAACAAAAAATCAAACTCTTCTGCTTTATTATTTAATACTAGCGACCCGCCCTCGCTTCGCTTCGGGTAGTCAAGATTTCATGTAGGAAAATCGGGATAAAACATTGCGTGTCTCCCGCAGGAATATACACAATCAAAATTTCAAGTGGGAAATTGGGGATAAAATATTACATGTCTCGCGCGAGTATATATGTATACACAATCAAGATTTCATGTGAGGAAGAATTCGGGATAATACCTACATAGCACGTCTTCGTCGTTCGTAGTTCGTAGGTAGGTAAGTACCTATATCCCCGCGCGCTTTGACCGCACGAAACAGTAAGTAGCCATAAGAGACCCGCCATCGAGCATTACTATTTTGTAAGCAGCGCCCCGCGGTTTTACCCGCGTTGTGGCCGTTCCCGTGGGAATTTTGGGAATTTTTTTACCTAAAAACCTTCCTCTTGAATCACTCTACCTATTACAAAAAAAACCGCATCAAAATCCGTTGCGTAATTTTAAAGATTTAAGCATACAGACAAACAGACACGAAACAGAGACGACTTTATTTTATACTATGTAGTGATATTTCTCATCATAACTCTGAAACTAACTGTCCGATTTTAATAATTTAAAGAGGTACACAAAGAAACATAATTAACCTTGATTGTAGAGCCATTTATTTTGATGTAGATTCATATCATCATATGAATATCATCAACTTAAAATTACACTCCTTTTTTAACTAATTAATTTTAACTTAAAACGGTTATTGTGTCTTAACTATAATAGTTAGACATATGCCCTCGGGAACTTATTTGTTCGCAATGATATGTACTTTGATTGTGTAGAACATTGTTTTTGTGTATCATCAATAGATTTAGTAGCGCACGCCAATAACCAATTTTTTTAGGCATGTTTTTCATACCTTGGGTTACATATACCCGCGTTGTGCCCGTTCCCGTGGGAATTTCGGGAATAAATATAGCCTATGTCACTCAGGGATGTGTAGCTTTCGAATGGTGAAAGAATTTTTTAATTCGGTGCAGTAGTTTCAGAGCCTATTCGAAACAAACAAACAAACAAACAAAAAATCAAACCTTTCCTCTTTATAATATTAGTATAGACTAGCTGTGCCCCGCGGTTTCACCCGCAGCGCCCCCGTTCCCGTGGGAATTTTGAGATTTTTATTCCCTATAAACCTCACGGAGCCCGAGACCTTTCCAACGAATGCAAAACCGTGGAAATCGGTCCAGCCATTCACGCGTGATGCCTTGACCAACGAAAACGGGTTTCATTTTTATATATATAGATAGACTAGCAGCGCCCCGCGGTTTTACCCGCGTTGTGCCTGTTCCCGTGGGAATTTCGGGATGAAAAATAGCCTAAAACCATCCCGTTGAATGTGGCTATCTATTACAAAAAGAATTAATCAAATCGGACTGATAATTCCTGAGATTACCTCGAACATACAAACAAACAAACTTACAAATTTTACCTCTTTATAATATTAGTATGGACTAGCAGCGCCCCGCGGTTTTACCCGCGTTGTGCCCGTTCCCGTGGGAATTTCGGGATAAAATGTAGCCTATAGCCTTCCTCGATAAATAGACTATCTAACAGTGAAAGAATTATTCAAATCGGTTCAGTAGTTTCTGAGATTAGCGCGTTTAAACAAACAAACAAACAAACAAACAAACAAACAAACAAACAAACAAAACAAACTCTTCAGCTTTATAATATTAGTATAGATGATATTATCATTATGATGCCAAAGACGTTTTGTTTGTTTGATTGAAGCCAACTACCCATCTTCCTTAACAACCTTCGAGTGGAATTCAATTAAAGTAAATTAACTAAATAATTTAATTAGAAACTCGGAAACGGTTTATTTTGCATGTTATTCATTAAGCCTTTCTATTTTACAAGTTAAATGCTTTCGCTTTTAAAACATCTTCATTTTAGTTATCTATTTATTATTATTGCTATCAATTAATTATATTGATATTATGTTAATTAAAAGAGAAAGCAAGGTAACCCTTAGCTGGAGTCGGGGGTCAAAAATTACCCCAACGAAACAGATTTCTCATCATAACTTTGCAGTTATAATTCCTACACTCCTGCGCGTTTACGTAATCTCATTACGTCGCGGGGTGCGGCGGGTGGCGGACGTGCGTCACTCTAACTTTTCTGGAAGCGTAGGTACGTATACGCTTGGGGTCAAAAATTACCCCCGACTCCGGAAACGGTTGTTTTATTGTATAGCCGTTTTCTATCATTTTATTGTTTTTTTCAGTAAATTACTATCATCATGGCTGGGATTTTGGGTGACAATCAAATTTTGCATATGTTAGAAGACGAAGGTGATGAATGTGACTCCGAATCCGTCCGCGACACCACAATACCTGCCTGTGACGATGAACAGATCAGTGATTGCGAGGAAGCAGAGGTACTCAGCTGTTCTGAACAGAGTGAATTAGAGACAGACTATGATAGCGACTCTTCAAATTCAAGTAGTGAAAACGAACGAGAAACTCAGCAAACTGCAGGTTTTTATAGAGGTAAAGCTAGACTGTTGTGCTAAATATTTTGTAGTTTTATAAGAATTAGAGTTTTAGACTGTCATTTTTTTATCTTTTACTGATTTCAATAAATGTTTATATTTTTTGTTAATTAGAACATCTAAGAAAGAGATATAGAGTAATTTTTTTATTTCATTTTAAGTTTTTTATAAAAAAATAAGCTTCTTAAGTTGACTCTTGAAAAATAAGTATAGAAAATAAGTGAAAACTTTATTCTAAAAAAATGTGTGATTTTCTATTTTGAAATGTCCTAAATATTGATAGGTTTTTTAGATTTTATGTTGTTTTTTAATAAATAAAAAGAATAATTTAAAATATATGGATAGTTTTATTGTTATGCCTTATCAATTTACTGGGGTCACTTTTCACCCCCGACTCCAGAAATGTGTATGAATTTTAGCGACTCCAGCTAAGGGTTAGAAGCAATTAACAGATCCATTTAAGCAAACGCAGAAAAAAAGTCTACATATATAAAAGATCACTTGTAATTTACATGTAAACCAGGAAAAGAAAAACATAAAACCTCTTAAACTATTCCTACCAATAAATTCAATTCGGAAACTTGTCGACAACTGCATTATCTCGAGGCGGAATTCGATGTTTAAGTATTCAAGGTCGAATGGGAACAAGAGAATACGTTCGAGACAATGAAACAAATGGTAGGGGAGAAACAAATATAAAAAGGTGACAATAAGTAGCGTCCCGGTCGCAAATAGACCGGTCCAACGGGTCTAGGAATAACTACAAGACTGAACTATGTTTCCAGACTTGGGAAGATACGTGAACTGGTTTTAAAAAGACTTGAAAAAGTGGCTATAACATATTAGCCATATAATTTCCAAGTTAAAGTCAAAAATAGGCATCAAAAAGCTGATCCTCCTTTTGCGGACCAAGGTTGAAGTTAAATGACCGCAAGAAACTATTTTTATCGGACTTGAAAAGTTGGAGGTTAAATTTTGGTTGGCATATTATTTATTTCATGGGGGAGCATAAAATACACAAAATCGCGAATAAGAATGTGTCTAAAATATCTACTTTAAATAGGTACCCATTTAAAAAAACGAACATATTAAACTTGCAACCTAACTTTTCTCGAATCGAAAATAAAAAAATCAATACCTAATAAAAAGATTGACAGTGGGACAGTAACGTAAAAAAAGAAAAAAGCTTATTTAACAAAAGTTTTTAACATTGTGACGTTTCCCCTCTCAGAGGCGAGGATGCCAACAAGTTCACGGTCGTCCGACCATTGACAATGATTCCCCCGACATAACGACTTGTCTGGTCGCCACTCGCCCGGTTCCGAACACCTGTTCTTTCGTCACAATTCCACCTGTCTTGGAAACCGTGTGCTACTTAATTTCAGTTGTTTACTTTTCTAAGGTATGATTGGTATGTTTGATTAGGTGTTATTGATGTGATGTGCTGGTATGTTGAATGGGAAAGAGGCCTTAGTAGTTATCAAGAAATGTCGTGTATTTATCCCTATTTAATTTAACTACCTAACTAAAATCTCACATACTTATAATTTGATAACTTGGTTACTGTATGTTGGACATTTATGCATAACTATTTATGCACTACTATGTTAATACTTGACTGCTTATAATTTTATAAATTGATAGGAGCGCGGTTTTACCCGCGCTGTGCCTGCTCCCATGGGAATTTCGGGATGAAAAATAGCGTTTAACCTTCCCGTTGAATGTGGCTATCTATTACAAAAATATTTATTTCGTTCGAGATCAGCTCGAACATACAAACAAACAAACTAACAAACTTTACATTAGTATAGAAGTATAGATTACAAATCTATTAAACTTTAAGCTTAAATAGTTGGACTGATTTTAATGAAATATTGAAATACATGTTACATTGGTACATTAATGAGAAAGATTAGACCTTGGAATACGACAAAGGCAATTTTTACCCCAAACTTCTTTCAGCAATGGGAATGCTGTAGAATATAGATGAAACAGCAAGGAACTGTTTGTTTCCTTATAATAATGGATCTAAAATATATCTTCTCACAATACAATAAACCTTGGTGAGTTACTGTTCTACTTGTTTCAAGTACATTGTTCACTCTCTCATAAGATTCGGAAATAATTTGTATGTTTGATTAGGTGTGGTTACATTTTATTCAATTATAAAGAAGCTTTTTATGGAAGAAGTTTAAAGAAAAAATATTATAGTATAGAAAGTATGTAATATAGGTTTGTAAAACTTCTATGCCCAGAAATATACCTTTGAAGAAGTAGAAAAATAGACAATGTCCCTGATACAAATATAACTGAACTAAACACAGATTATTTGGATTATTACCCATTTTGCTACACTATGTTCTACTTCTATCTTAGTATTCTTGGAATTACTAAGTCATTCCATTAAATAAGGAAATTATTAAAAAAAGTATTAGAATTGAATAATATTCCCATAACTCTCATTATATCAATACCCATTAAATCAATATGTGTGATATAAAACATATAATTATGTATCAAATAAAACTAAACATTAACCATAATAGCCATAAATACAATAGTGAAAGTATAACAATCGATGACTGTGTCAAACAATGAGATATTAACACAACATGAATCACACACTACATTGAATATTAAGTGTTCGCTAAATCAGTTGCTGAGCCAAAACATTGGCGATGAATCAAGCATTTTCTTTATTGTATAATAGTTGTTAGTAAATAGCAAGCAGGTTTAGATTGGAGGTAAAACTGACAGGATTTACTGTGTGTCTTTATTTCCTATGTTATGTTAGTGAAGCTTGGACACTGCTTTAGTTTCTTCTTCTTAAACTTAACAGCTGGGCTCTTGTGGATGGAGTTCTTTCCACTTTATCTTCTGCCTTCCTCTTTAACTGTTTGTTATTACGACTTATTTAGTTATGTACTAAAAAATTTTTTATGATGAGTGCAATACTTATTGATGTTTGTAACTTGTTTACAATATTTATAGATATAATTAAGATAATTTAGAAAACAGATTTATATTGTAGTGCTGATTGTAGATTTATATTGTAGTAGAATAGAATTATCCAATAGATTTTTTTAAATAGAACTTATATAACTTTTTTATATCAACTTAAACATTATTTCGTGTTTTTCTTTTAAATTAAAACTAAGAATATGATCACGATATTAAGGTTTATTACATGGTAAAGTTATTCAGAACCATAACAATAATAATAAGTTAAATGAAAGACACAATTTATATACAGTGCTTATCACATTCATACACATTGTAGGTCCAATTTAAACTTCGTCAAGTTCGGGTATTTCTTCATTTATTCTTTGTATTTTAAGGAATGAGCCTTTATTACTAAACTAAATAGTCCTCTATGAGATTGTTAATTTGAACTGTGGGCAATTTGATTAGGACATAATTATCATGTAACCAACACAATAAACGGCTTTGTACGACTTCATATAGGTCAGTAATCACAAGATTGTAGAAAAATAATATTTCTTACGAGAATTAGACCTTGTTAGCTGCATTAGTCATCAAAATATGCTTTGGATAACTATTGAAAATTTCAAAACAAATATAAGATTGTTCCGAACCTAGACTAAGTTTAACATAAATTTAGTCCAAGTTTTACCTTTTATTGCTATTTATTGTTAGATATTAAAGTACAATGACGCGTAAAAGAAGAAAAAAACTTTCCGAGATCGGTCTACCAAGCGGAAAATGGCGTTACGAATTGACTTATTTTATCAATGTTTTAGGCCAAAATCAATAATAAATATATAATAAATAGCATTACAGTTAAAGCCGCAACAATTGCAAAATAAATTACACATAAAATACAAAGAAAATAAGCAAAAACACTCACCTTTCTAATAAAATTGACAGCAATACAGCACTAGAAAATTCACAAATTGTTTCAATGACACCAACATTACAACACCAAGTGACAAATGTAAATCAAATTACCACAGATATGAATGATCTTGTCTTGTCACACGTTTAAAAATAGTGAATGAATGAAATTAGAGTTCTGTTAAGATTGACATACAGCCACAGTAAGTTATAAAATTAAATCAATAATTAAATGAACACGTCTTGTTCTTCACATTGTCTTTTTTTTTAGATCTTTATATTTATTTGAATGCGTTCATTTGCATACCCTTGTGTAACAAAAATTTTTGGACAAAATGGTGATCTTGTATTGACATTTGACACGTACTTTTGTCGTGATAAAACTTTCATATTTTCATTTCATTCATTCATTAATCATCTGTTATTCATGGCCATGGATGAATACTGTTCAAAGATCACTATTGATTCAAATCAAAGTAAATTAGGTTTATACTTGAGAATTCAAGTTCCATTTTTTTTAATGGCTTTGCTAACTGATAGCCAATCCTTCAATATATTGTTTGCAGTTTGATAACTAACTAATAGAGAAGCAAGAGGCATAATTAGACTACAGAACTACCCTACATCTACATAGAGGGCATCCATTTAAAAACTAGATAGATATTAGTTTGTTATCTCCCATGGTTATCTCGAATTATGATAATGTCAACACAAAATGTCACTGGCAACTCATCTGCATGTCATCAGTTATTGTCACCGTCCTATGATCAGTCAGAGTCACTGTCAGCGTCAATCTGTAAATTAAAATGTCAAAATCAACCAAAAATAAATTCGTTTCGTACGATTCGTAATTCGTAATTTGTTCGTATCGTACGTACGGGTTCGATCGCATCGCACCAGTCCTTTTTTATCACCAACAGACAGAGGAGTGACTTGAAATTGTATTAACTGTTCAGGTTTTTATCAAAAATGATCAATAAATTACTACTGCTTTGTGGGAGTCCTAACCTTTCTTCAATTAACATAATATAAACCGCTGTGTCTTGTGCTAATGTGAACAAAACATCCTGCATGTAGCCCTGATAATTTTCCAATGAATAATCTATGTATATCCGCTTGTTTAACGAAAAATGACTAGTTTCGGTTTAGGTGTGTATATTTTGGCGGTTGTTTGGTCTGTTTCGTTTATGTTGTGTTGGGTAACAGTGCGCACTGGACACTATATTGGGAAGATAGCGGTAATCGTGGCTTTAGTGATTTCATTGTTGGTTTACACTTTGCCAAAAGTTGAAGTTCATTTAGTGTATAGTGCCAAATTGTATGATAAACTGTTCGTTATACGTTACGCGACTATATTTTTCCTCTTAGTAAGTGTAATCATTGGGTCAGTGTACAGTTTTTTCCACAACTGTTTGCAGCCGATTGACATTAGAAAAATCAGAAGTTTCGGTAGCTAAATCTGATCGGTAAGTGGAGATACGGCAATACATTATAGTTGTTGCTATTGTGATTGTTTGCAGTTCGAAGTAATGAGCCCCTATTAATAATACTCCAGTTCTCTATGTTATATCTTTCTATTCTATATTATTATGTTGTATCATACCAGCCTTTTAACCTTACGTATTTATCTTAACTGCTTAAAATTTCCATATTTCAAAACATGATGAAATAAAAAACATAATTCAGGAAATGCTGGAACTTTTACAACTACATAAGTTGTAACCAAATCTTTGTTTTTCAGCAAATAAGTTATAATCATTCACTAATACCCACTAATGTGTTTGGTATCTGGTTTTTCCATGTTTCATTACTTAAGTACTTACATTTGCATGTATCATCGCATTCGGATCTTCATCTTATCTTCTATGCTTAAAATTTAATCCCTTCCTCTCTACTCATAGTTTTTTATATCTTCACTAATATTATAAAGAGGAAAACTTTGTTTGTTTGGTTGTAACAAATAGGCTCAAAAACTACATCACCTTTCGAAAGCTACATTATCCACGAGTAACATAGGCTATTTTTCATCCCGAAATTCCCACAGGAATGGACACAATGCGGGTAAAACCGTGGGGCGCTGCTAGTATATAATAAAGCTAAAGAGTTTGACTGTTGTTGGTTAGATTGTGCTAAACTCTGAAGCAACCAGTTTGATTTAATTTGTTATAATTGTTGTGGATAGCCACATTCAGGAGAAAGGATATACCATCACCCAAAGAGATTAAAATTGCAGAGCACTGCTAGTAAAAACATACTTTTACTTCAACTATAATATACTTAATTTTGTTATACCTAGTTTGTTTGTACTATCACACCATAGCTGAGACTACACAAATAGTATTCTTATCTACAACTTATCTGTTATTTGATTTTTATCATTAAAATCACAGTACCTTTATTGTCATGATAAAATCATTATATTCTTAAGTATTATTTTATTAGTAAAAGATTCAAGGGTATTTCATAAAAAGCAATGTAACTGGTTACAATTAAGCCTGCATTGTTAACTACTGTGTATTCTGTGTTGAGTTAATTTCAAGCTGCTTTGTGGGTAAATTGTGATTTCTTAGTGTACCTATGTGGTAAAAATATATGTTTTATAATACATATATTTAAAATGAAGAATTTGTTATGAGAGGACCTTTAGATCCTTGACATAAAGTGTTTTTGTTTCTTTGTTAATACATATTTTACAAAGCAGGCATTGTGGTGATATTTATTTGTAGCCTATATCTAGTGGAATTCAAGAAGCTCCTTCTTTTAAGAATCCATGGGATCCACGGCTGAATATACGCCATAAAAGGTCTATTACCTTGTTCCAGTTGCGAAGATGTCTAATGCAATCTGTCAGTGCTTGAGGTCACCGATCCGGACTCTGGCGGGGCTTCGACGTGCGAGACCCATCTCCACCTCTATAGTGCACAATGAGACGATACTAGTCAAGAATAATGACGAATTTGTTAATAAGGTAAGAATATGTCTTAGACCCACATATAGTAGGCACCTTGATCCAAATGGGATCTTTTGTGCTCAAAATTCTCTTAGAATTCTACACTTCATCTTAGCCCTATTTTTTATCAACAGGCTAGCTAGTATTTGTGTTTCAGAAGATATGTAAAATGTCAGTCCTGAGTCCTGGTTGTTATAGGCCTCTGTCAGTAGGAGGATATTCAATCACTACATAGTATAAAATAAATTCGTCTGTTTCGTGTCTGTTTGTCTGTATGCTTAAATCTTTAAAATTACGCAACGGATTTTGATGCGGTTTTTTGTAATAGGTAGAGTGATTCAAGAGGAAGGTTTTTATGTAAAAAAATTCCCGATATTCCCACGGGAACGGGCACAACGCGGGTAAAACCGCGGGGCGCTGCTAGTTACATATAAAACTATGAAACTGCTGTACAGAGTGAAAAGTGATAGTGATATTAATGCTACTTCGACATAGTTTCATAGTGTTGTAGGTATATTAGCTACGAGCAAATGTACGCCAATCAATAGACCATATTTGTAAGGTAAACCTCCGACCCTAACTTGTGTATAGAGTATGTACTTGGTTAGTGATGTCACCATGACGTCATCATTCGTTGAATCACAGATGTGATGGTAATAAACTTTGAGATTACTATAAATAAATCTTTAAGCTAACAAGATTCAAATAATTGAGATATTTTGTCGGGATATTAATCGCGAAACAACGCATACTGTATATATTCTATTTTGGAGTAAAAATACGAACGACTACCATTAGTCTGTATTTTAAGTCTTAGATAATATAAAGTACCTCTATGATATGATTTAGTTTTTTTATATTTTAGTTTTAATTTTTATATACCTATGCATGGGTTTGTAAATAGATGTACCTAACAACTATTTATGCAAATAAATTGTTTGAATCTGAATTTGAATGATCGATGTTTTTTCGACACAGATGTATATTGCACGTTAAATAAATAAATAAATATA
Source organism: Cyclophora punctaria (assembly GCA_951394245.1). Lineage (NCBI taxonomy): Eukaryota > Metazoa > Arthropoda > Insecta > Lepidoptera > Geometridae > Cyclophora > Cyclophora punctaria. The sequence goes on from OX596181.1 coordinate 1,241,579, forward strand.
TTTTATTCATAATAAAAAGAGTACACTGGTAATAGCAACTAATCTTAACTCTATGTACATACATGAAACACATCACAGACAAACATATCTTTCAAACACTAAAACACAGCCTGTTTATCGTAAATAATTAATTATACACTTATTCAAAAATGTTGTAAACGTTAATGTCTGCGTCCATCGACTGCAATTAATTTATAGAAGGAATACGATATTTATACCTTCAGTGATTAGATTACGCGCCTTTATAAGCCTATAGAACCCGACTACAGTATTAAAACTAACAGGTAATGAACAACGACAAGCCAGTGATAGTGAACTTCCACGCGGATTGGTGCGAGCCGTGCAAGATCCTCACGCCCAAACTGCGCGAGCTGGTGGAGCCGCTCGACCACCTCGACCTCGCCATCGTCGACGTCGAGGACAACGCCGACTTGGTGCACACTTTTGAGGTAAGAAAGTTCCAGTAGGTTCGTGACCAACCCTGGTGTCGGAGATTTTAAACCGCCTCCGACATGGTCTAACGATTGTCACAACCTAGACCGACAATGTAACGTACAATTGAGCCATGTGATGACCATTGAGCTATGTCAGAGGGCTTTGGCGGCTCAATAACTCTGACACCAGGATTGGTGAGGTTAACCACCCACCCACACGATGAGGAAGAAGAATTTAACGTCCCTCCGAAGCACGGTAGCGCTCAGATAGAAATGCCACTGTCGGCCACCTATTCGAGTACGAGTTGAGCTACTCGTTGCTTGACAAACGCAATGAGCTAACATCGCTTAGTCAAACTACAAGCACTTCTGTTGAGGTGAGCTCACTAACATTCTGGGGTATTGATAAGGCTCCATACTTTAAAAAGATTACATGGATGGAAGTCTTAACCAAAGCTGGCGTGTTCCGGCTGGCATTAATGGCGGGGTTTCGGATAAAAAGAAGCCTTTGATGTAATTTCTCTATCTGTACTTAAATTCATCGCAATCGGTTCAATAATTTGCGCGTGGAAACGAGTCACTTTTGAATTTCTTAAATAATGAATAGTTTCTTAATTAAATTTAATAAAGTGAAGCTTTGTGAAGTGAAATATTAAAAATCTTTTTGTAATTCCAGGTGAAAGCTGTCCCAGCCGTAATAGCGATAAGTAACGGTCTTGTAGTGGACAAGTTCATAGGTTTAGTTGATACCGACATGATCACAGGACTCATAGATCGTATGTCCAGTAAAAAGAACAAGTCGTAAACTGAACTCTACAACTATCACAATAAATAGCAATATAGAGTGTGGAATATGTATATACTTACGTCTGAGTAAGACTTTTAGTCATCGAATTTATCGTTTAAATTGTTAGTTAAATGTGGTCTTTGTTATGTTGAAAGTTTTAATCTAATGTGGCAGTTAATAGTTATATAAATTGTAATGTATTTAGTGGAAAATGGCAAAGTTGGTATATGACCACTTTTAAAACATGCTAGCGAAAAACGTATAGTAAAATGGAATCCTTGATCTTCGTCTACGAATATTGTCTCATATTAAAACATCTCAATAGTATTTAAAATAGGAAAGTGACGACTTTCAGTTTCTGTAACTTCACTATTTTATTCAACGTTTCAATTTAATATTACAACTCAGGTAAAATCTACGGGTTATAGTAAAAAATCTCCTTATACATAGTCTTGTTAGTTAAAATACAGAGAATCTTTGTTATGATATATATGTATGGATTTTTCACATTATGCCATATTATGTAGAGGCTAGTACAAATTATTATTATACTTTCACATTTCTGTAATTATCTGATTCTTGCCGTGTCGTTTACACTTATTAGAAAAATATAGCAAGATTTTAATTCATGCTCGCCAAGACAAAGAATTTGTCTTAGATTTTCTCTTCTCTAAAGGAATCTCTCTTACTTCAATTCTAAACTAGCAGAGCCCCGCGGTTTTACCCGTGTTATCCCTGTTTCCGTGGGAATTTCGGGATAAAAAAATATCCCATAACATTCCCGTTGAATGAGGCTATCCTTCACAAAAAGAATTATTCAAATCGGATTGATAGTTTCTGAGACGCGTTTAAAAAAACAAAACTATCAATCCCTTGAGCATTATTATGTTAGTATAGATGAAGAGAAGATATTAGAGAGAAGAAATAAGACAAAATGTTTGTCTTTGGTTGGCGTACATCTTAGCCCTACTAGCCATAGTAATTGTCTATTGCTAGTAATTTTAAACATATATCGATTTTGTATATAAAATCTAGTTATTATATGTTCATGATAAAATTATACATGAATGAGTTCGACTAAAAAAATATGTTATTTGAAATGAAATACAAATATTGTCTTGTTAAGTTTTTATTTATTTCGGCCTAATGTTTGTGATTTTTTAATTATGTATAATAGTTGTAGATAGCACAAATATTATAGAAATTGTAATAGAGGTGAATTCAGTTGGTATATGTGCTCATTTCCTTGGCATGAGACTGTTTATCATTTCGGGTTTCTCGACATTTGTCTTATCAAAATGTTTTCTCTATAAAAAGACGAAAAATCTGAAATAAATTATTTTCATGACTAGAACATGACTACATATGCCAATTGAAATGCTAGCTACTGTATTAGGTATATCATTATAAAGACGCGTAGAAAAATACGCCTTTGAAGCTTAAACATCTTACTAAGCGGTATACTGTGTACCAAATCATAGTCTTAATTCTACAGTGAATACCGATTAGTATTTAGGTATTACTGACCATACCTATCGATCGTATATCGACGCCATCGATCGATGGTGCAATAGATTAGTCGACATCGATTGATATACATCGAAGGAAACTAACTATACTATGAAATAAACTATCGAGTGACGTCATTAAATCCATTATACCATCGATCCATCGATGCAGTCTATTCACGATCGATGAATTGGTCTAATAACACCTTTAGTATCAGTTCGTAAGTTCGTTCAAGAATTTTAGTACATAGTATAGTTATAGCGCGCATTCATTTCTTTAGGAAAATCTATCTACTACGAATCTGAGAGTGCTTTTTCTGCCTAGCTAGTCAGAATGTCATTTAAATATGTGAAACTTGTTAATATGTGTTAAAATCTATTTTCTAAACCACTTTACATTTAAAGTTGATGACAAAGCCTTGAGTAGTCTGTTTCTGGAGTCTAACTCCTTTTTTCAAAGTCGGTAACTTCTTTCAATTATTATGAAGTTAAATTAGTGATTTTGAAATAGATAAATATTACCAATATGTAAAAAGTAAATATCAACTTCAAGTATCGACCTATAAGATCGATTTGCAGGGGAAATATCTCATTGAAGGTATCAAAATAGTGAGAAGGATTAGATGTAGGTAATTATTGCGCTTGCCAGTTCGGGTATACCATAATACCTACGGAAAGGTATGTTTGCACTCAAACACTTGAGGTCGAAAATCGCTTGCACGTACCAGGGAAGTATATATGTAACGTAGGTAGAATTGAACGTCGATTGTCAACCTATTTTCAGCTTAGGGGCCGTCCATAAATCACGTGATGTTTTTTTTGCCATTTTTTGACCCCCCCTCCCCCTTGGTGATACATCGTGAGGTTTCAGTCAACCCCCCCCCCCAGCCTATATCACGTGTATTTTTTCATATCTACAAAACTTTGCAACCACATGGATAAAACACAGGTTTAATGGATATAGATTACCTATTTAATAAAGAAAATAAAGGATCACAATTAAAACCAAAATTAATGTTCAATGCAGTAGCAATGAAAAAATATCTAAATAAAAAACTTAAAAAAAAAAGAATTAAAAAGAAATTAAACGTCTTCGGACCACGGAATCATGACGTTGTCTCCTACGCTTACTACCGGCAAAGCGTCGCGCACATCAGATGTTGGCACATCGGTCATCATCTGAGGATCTACTTCCTACAGCGGTTGTCTCGCGGCTCGCGGGAACTTCACTTCGGTCGTTGCCTAGCAACGGTGCATCAGTGTGCGCGTATTATAACCTACAGCGCGTGTACAAGTTTAAAGTTCGAGTGGCCAAAAAACGAACTAATAAAAAAGTGTATTGAACAAATTATTACGCCGCTTTTGGTTTTGTATTCCGAAAAAAAATACACGTGATATTTGCTACAACCCCCCCTCCCCCGTGGTGATGTTTGGTGATTTTTTTAAAGACCCCCCCTCCCCTTTTGAACCTCACGTGATTTATGGACGCCCCCTTAGTGGTTTACCGACAACCTAATGGTTAGTTAAATTAAAATTAACGCATTTAATCGAGCTTCTTTTGTGTTGTGTGACTAGTATAGTTATTATAGGTGCTTTACAAATTCCATCCTTATGAATACCTACCGTTCGGTTGAATTTAAGAAGTTGTCATGTGCGAATTATGCTTTTATAGTGTTCAATTTGCAACATTTTAGCTATTTGGGCGGTTTACATGACCCGTTTTACATAAATTCACGATCAATTCAGTCTGATTTAAAAGAACATTAATGAATCAGTAAATAATTTCTACATACACTTGGTATTGGCTTCAACTGATGGATCATATGAAAAACTGATAATGAACTGACCGTGGCGACAACAGCCTTTTCAATGATAGTGTTCACTTTACAACCCACCTTTTAGTATATAGTTCTAACTCCGCATAGAATCACATTTTGAAATATACCTTATCATATTAAACATAGAGTCACGTTTCGATTGCCGGGCTTTAGGTATATAGACACGACCATAATTGGGTCCATGTAGGTGTAGGTCACAAGTATATAAGTCAGGTTATACTTTGTCCAAAATGTATAAAAATAAGACGTATTCTTATATATTCGCTACTCTCCGGTTTAGACTGTTCTTTAAGAAAGGAGTTTTATTTAATAAAGGAGTTTTTTTGCATATTTAAAATTGAGCCAATGAAATTAATCTCAATATCAATTATATGACAGTTCCTGTTAGTTTGCAAAAATCTTCTATCATTAATTATAGCATTTTATGAAATAATGTGTATTGGTAATTATTAAGTTCCTGAATTTGAGGATGCATTAATTACACTGATAGAAGCCTTATGGCGGTCTAAACTGACACGAGGAGTCTAAACCCTCTAACTTACTTGGAAGTTATTAAATTACCCATTTGCCATCAAGTATCTACAATTGGGAGCAAAAAGAAATAATGACGAAATGATTCGAGTGATGCACTATCATGAGACTATTTCCTAGATATATCTTTGGGTCCTAATGTCTAATTAATGCATCCTTATTACTATTAGTTAGCACTTTAAGTAGTCAGACAATTTACCTATTTAAGAATCACTATTTGTAGGTTAAATGAATGTGACTATTCTTTAGTGAGATGAAAAATAAAATATTTTATGGAATTTATTAGTTTCATTTCATTTTCTCTTTTCAATTCTAAATGATGCATAAATATTTTAGGACATAATATGCTGTAGTATTACTAACTATGACACTCTAGATGCGTAACAGTTTGTTGTAGTCAGTGATTGATTCGTAGCAGGGTGTCGTAGTCACTGATTGATTCGTAGCAGGGTGTCGTAGTGATTGATTCGTAGCAGGGTGTAGTAGTAAGTGATTGATTCGTAGCAGGGTGTCGTAGTTACTCATTGATTCGTAGCAGGTTGTCATAGTCACTGATTGATTCGTGTCGTAGTAGGAAAACAAGAATACTCCCCATACAATTTCCAATTAATAACTGAAATGTCCACAGTGAGATGAGAGGTATTTGACTAGCAGGTACGGGTTCCCGGTACTCGTGATTCATCTGATCTACTCCACACAGTAGCGCGGTTTTAGGACCTACGCTATTTAAAGTAATATTTAAATTGTTAAAACTTTAAAGTTTAGGCAGCTTTGTTTATCTTATCCTATGTGTCTCTTTGGTAAAAGCGACTATATTAGAGCGAAATCAAGCGAAATAAATGATGACTGACTCACGTTGTCGACTTCCTGGCGTATGGTTGGCTAACGTACCGGACGAAATGAAAATACCAAACATGAATTTACCACTTGTATTTTATTGTAAATTATTTTGATATTTAACATTCAACATCGTAGTCATGGGTGATAGAAAACAAATGTTTATAATACAACGTTACATATTTGTGATACAGTTTGTGAAATATTTTGTCCTCTTATATGAAGGGTTTACATTATCAATAGTTGTCAGCAAGTTTGTCAAATACTTATATTTGACAGACAGTCAAATTGATTTGGTCATATTAGCATAAGTAGCACATTCTTTAGCACTTTAACATCATTGATATAAGTAGTTTGATAAGGTTTTTATGAAGAGGCAAATTGTCGACTAATACCTATCATCACAGAGCAGCGATACGCGCACTCCTACAGTGCGCGTATCGCTGCTCTGTGCCTATCATACTAATATTATGAACTTTTTACATTAAACTGTACAGAAAACACTTGGTCATGGACGGATTGTGTTTTCTTTTTAAATCGAAATTATAATAAATATTTATGAATAGCTATTTTTAACAAATTCGATCAATTCAAACTACTTTCACACTGGCCCTAGTTTTATACAAATGGTTTGTTGTACCTGTACTTTAAATAGTTCTTTAAATATCACTTCTAAATTACTTTTTATTATATATAGTGTTTTAAGATACCCGAATAAACGTCGTTCAGTGTTCTGTAATTGACTGTTCTGATTTTTCTTACAAACAGCAGAATTCCTCATCAGAAGGGCCAGTGTATTTAAATATTAGATATGAATTTATTAATGGTAAAAGTGTACAACTGCCTTCAGATCAATACAATCAGATAATTTCGAAATAACACTTAAAGGCCAAAATCGCTTACACGTCAAAAATCATTGAACACCAAAGTTGGTATATCTACGGTGAGACCGTCAAGCAATAATCGCTTTTACGATCAATCGCGAACTTACCTGACTGTACCTACTCTGATTTTTAATATTAATTGAATATGATTATTTGAATTTACAATTACTTTAATATATTACAATAGATATATATTTTAACTGGAATAAAATGCATTTAAATTCATAATAATGATGCAACTAACACTCAAATATAAATACAATTAGTAAAGTCGGTGCACTTTGTCAAGATAGCGATAAAAAAATTAAATTATTATTTGAAATCAGTCCAAAATATAATAAGGCATCTTCAGAGTATTATTTAATTGAAACACTTCGTTTTGGTGAACCGAAACGAAGTTTTTGTTTGCAAATTGTTGTCGATGGCTTCCTATTCATTCATTTCGAGTAGCTAAGTGGCCAACCCTAGTGTCGGAGTTTTTAGACCGCCTAAAGGCTTCCTTTGAACTTCCCATAGCGAGCGATCATTAGCAGCTGCTGTCAGTGCTGTAGGGACATATTACTGCGTACAATACAAAACCCACCTCAAACACAAAACCTCCTTTCACCTGTAATCTGAACCAGCCTACTTCACTTCACTTCACTCGTGTAAAAGAAAAAAAAGTATAAATAAAAAGATTACGTTAAAAAGAAGCCGCCTTGTCAATATTTGATGAAACTGTTGACACGCAAACCATCTTAACTGTGGGCAAACAAAAGGGTTCCTAATGCCCTTTTTAGTACAGAAAGGCTGGACAAATATTGAGGGTATTTGTTGACATTGATCGGTTGCCGTCTTACGGTCTTCTCACTTTCTAGATGCTTCTAAGTTAACTTAACTAGTAAGTACATTGTCCATCGATTGGATCAAGAAGGTACACTTGGCCATAGAGCATACTTAGAATCCTGTCATTCAAACATTTATAGTACCTATTTACATGCCAATAAAATTCAAATTTAATAATCTGTCAAGTAGCAAAGTTCTCAACGTTTCCACGGGATGGCCGTACCTATAGCATAAATAGTAAGAGAGTGTCTATTTATTAGTATAAATTTATAAAAAAAACAGTGTGGGAGAAATTGGTACTGCAGTTTGCGGTCGGCTGCATAACTTAGTGTCGCCACGTTTCGAACTTATAATATTTATAACAATTTGCAAACAAGAAAATGTTAAAATTTCAAAAAGCTAACGGTTAGGGGAACATACCGGGAGATCGCAAACTAAAAAAAACCACATCAATTTTTAAGTTTAATAAATAAAAAAAAGTATAAAAACCCATACACATTAACTTTGGACACTTAATTTAAAGACAATTTGTTGACGAAAACAACTGTTCATATAATTTATTGTTCCCCATTAAATTCGTGAAACTCAACGTGCTTTTATATATTATAATGTAATACATAGAACATTACATAAAATACATTTAATTAACAACAGTTAACGTTAAAGGGTCAGTCCAGACGATAAAATATGTTATATAATTTGTGCCAAAGGGTGGTTTTACACTGCAGATTTTTCTAGATACATAACATCGTGTTTTCGACATAGAAAAAGCTTATATGTTAGTATAACACGAAGATTTAAACCGCTCTTACTGTTTTTAAAAATTTCCTGAGATATTAAATAATGTGACATTAAAAAGCATAAGTTATATAACATTATAGTTACTAATCTGAACTCGCCTTAACATACAATATAAAGGACTAAGACACTTGTACATTTGACGCGAATAGCGAACATTCACTGTAGCACGCGGTTTCGCTATAAATATCTAAAGCTAAATACATAACATGAAGTCACAGGTTTTATATATTTAAATACCAAAAGAAATAAGTGTTGAGCTAACATTCAAATATTTGGTGTCAAGACAAATATTTTAAAACGCATCCATAGTTTGAATAAACTGGAATAAGCAAGTTATTATATAACAATGAAAATGAAAAAGGTGATTGTATATAGTTTTGGTTTAAATTGAAAATTAAAACGCAAAGCCAAAATAAGATAGAAATAGTTTTTTTTCAAAATTGTAACATAAGTTGTTTTATAACATTGTACCGCTAGATGTTCAGATGTTATATAACATTTTTGCAATCCCCAAGTTTACTCAAACCCAAGAAAATAAATAAAAAAGTAGTTTAAAAACATTAACTTACATAAACATATGACATATAATCAATGTCCATTTACACATTAAGAAATGATACATTTAATTGATATTTTTATACATTATTTACATTATATTTACACAATTTAGCTATAATGGAGTAATTTTTACAATTAACATTTTTTCATAAGATTTTTCATAACAGACAAACTTTTACGTTAACATTACGTAATAGTGTCATATAATGTGACATACCCTCTAGACACAAAATCGATATACATACATTTTGTGTGAACATTTTCTGAACTTGACAATTGTCATACACTTTCATGTACTTATAATAGCACTTTATAACATATAATTATTTCCTCTCCGATGGTTTTGGCAACCAGTTACCAAAAATTACACAACTGCGAAAACCAACTCAGTTACGCTGGTTGCGTATTCGTAATTAGATTTTTTTCGGGCAAAAATGTAGTAGCACGAATATGATTTATTTATTCGAAAGCAAGTGGTTGCAAAACAGCCGAAATTATTATATAATCATATATCTTGAAAGATTTTATAACTTCATAACAAGTTTTTTTCTTCTGACATACCTCTTAATGATAATATATGACGATTTTGAGGTTCTATCTTTTCAGAATTAACCAGAATATACATTGAGGAAGCATATGTGTCATTATTAAAGTTATTTGTATTAACAAGTTAAAGGTAAGGGCAGTTATTAGCATTTGCCTTCATATTAAAATTAAATATCACGAAATAGAGATTTAACTCTCTTCATTTTATTGTGACCACAAATCTCAATATATACGCGACATTTCGATAACAAATTCGCACTTCTAATAGTTTCATTAACAATCTTATTTCCTTCACCATAAAGATCACATTTTACTCATGATTAATTTTCAATTGGACTATTCAATCTAATGTTGATTTATTATTAATAGATTCAAAGTCTATATCATTTTTTAATTTACTGTCGCCAACTACGTTTTGTCGTTCGTCTGAAATTAAAGTATTGAGGTTTAGTAATCGATGTGAAGTGTTCATTCCGGCAAGCATATAACTGAAGACAAAGGTTTTCTCTTCGTTTTAACTCTACTTTTTAGACAAATTTCTCTATATCTACATGCAACGTCATAAACTCACGTTTTTACTCTCAAATGAAAATAATTGTTTTATTATCTATGGTAGTTTTCTCTTCATTTTATCTACAAACGGCAACGTGCATCCTATTTTTGTCGTTCGAGAGAGAGACATACAACCGGAAAGAGCGGAGATGTCTCCAATTATATGCTGGCTCTTGTATAAGTGTTCAAAGTGTATGTTTTATGTGAGCCTGTACGTGTCCAGGCGTGTGGCACGTAGTCTACGTATTTCAGAGAGGGCGCCACCGCCATACAGTTAACTTGTGATCCGTTATTTAATTCGTAAATAAATGTTTAATTGAACGTTTCAAATATAAAACAGTGATAAAAGTGAAGTTAAGTTTATAAAGTACAATATATATTGGAGGCAATCCACTAGATAAACTCTTGTGTGTAAAACAACAAAAAAACTTTCAAATCTCAACTGTTGAAAAATTTTTGTAAAAGTAGTGAAAAGTGAAAAATTTGTGCATGAACCTTACTTTTATTAATTTTCTAAGTACTGTAGCCGCAAGAACTGGTTATAATAGTGATTTTTTGTAGGATTAAAGTGACTTTGGTTAATATTTAAAAAAGCCAGTCATCCCCGCGAACAATTATTTGATACAGCGCCATCTGTTGATGAGTAGCTAAAATATTGGCAGTCAATCGAATTTTGAAGAAAACTTTCACTACTCCACGCTAGAGGACGCTGTATTTAATTATTTTCGATACAAAACAACAAAATGAGTTCGACTCAGAAATGTTCAGGATGCCGCAATCTCTTGCCGAAAAGGACGTATTTACGTTGTATGGAGTGTAAGGAAGCCTATGATTTGGAATGTGCCAATGTCAGCGAAAAACTGTACTATTTAATGGAACGGAAAAACCAATGGAAATGCCCTGTATGTCTTAGTAAGCTGCCGAAGACAGGAAACATAAACACACCAATAAGAACGCCAATACCACATTCGGAGCCCCAGGGGGACGCCAATGTTACTCAGCGGGCAAAGTCAGCGCAGTCCACCAGGGCCGCCCTAGAACAACTTGCCACGGAACCGGAACACCAAGCACATACCGATATTCAGGAGTTAAAACAGTACATACATGAACTATTTCACAGTGAGATGACTACCGTTCGAGAAGCCTTGGCAGACATAGCGTTCACGATTAAAAACCAGAACACCATCATTGAACAATTAGAATCTCGTGTATCAGATCTGGAAAGTCAGTTGAAGGAGGCACATACCACAAGTGATAACTCAATCTTGGAAAACAAGATTTGCCAACTCGAAGCGGTCATCTCCGACAGAGAACAACAAATATTGTCAAACGACATTGAAATTGCTGGATGTCCGGAGATGCCGACAGAAAACTGCACACATCTTGTACTCTCGATTGCAAAGAAAATTGGCTGTGAATTAGACGAGAGAGATATAGTATCTGCGCATCGTGTGGGACCCGTCAAGGAGTCACCGGGCCCGTCGTTGGCGGCGGCAGAGGCGGCGGAGGCGGCGCGCGGCAGCGCGGCGCGGCCCAGGGCGCTGGTCGTGCGGCTCGCGCGCCGCGGCCCGCGGGACGACATGCTGCGTGCGGCGCGGGTGCGGCGCAACATCACCTCCGAAGGCTTACAGCTACACGGCCCGACATCCTCGATATTCCTGAACGAGCGACTTACAAAAACCAACCGCATTCTGTTTCAAAAAGCGCGCGCCATGGCACGAGAGCGGAAATTTAAATACGTATGGACGCGGAATGGCAACATCTTCGTACGCCAGGACAATGGAAAGCATCGGGTTCAATTGCGCACAGATGACGATCTATTTAGGGTTTTCGGTAATCCTAACATTGGCTCTAATGTACAATAATAATATAAATTTTATAAATGTTTCCTTACCTGTTCATTTTTTTAGAATATTCATTTTATTATTTTTATTTTATTATTCCTTTTGTATTTTTTCTGAACCGCCTCATGTAATAAATGAGAATACATTCATTAGTCGCTATTTGCTTAAATTTAAATTATTATTATGTTTTTTAGTCATGTTTCCTAGATTACTCAATTTAGTTCCTACTAGTGTGTTAATTATTCTCAATATTATAATTTTTGTTTTAATTTTCAATATTATAATCCTTGTTACTATGAGCTGCAATATTTTTATAAATCATATGATAAGTTGTAATAGTTTTATAAGTAATATTAATCTTCCTTTGATCTCCATACATTATTTGAAATTAGTTTGTAATATTGTACTACCTAGTTTATCCATTTTTATGTTACAATTTTACTTCTACATATACATAGTTATATTAATAGATAGATCATACCAAAGCACAAACCTAATACACACACCACACACATGCAAACACTCACTCACTACACTTTACCACACTTACATTCACATAATAATATGCTCAAATATAAACATATACAATATTTTCCATTATACTATTAATAATTACTTAACATTAAATATAAATAACATAATTAATGGCTAACAACAAAAATAAAACATTAGTTATAGGTTTATTAAATGCTAGATCGTTAAATACCGGGGCGGATGAACTAGTGACAACCGTTCAAGCTTACAAACCAGACATATTAGCTATCAATGAGACGTGGATCAAAGAGGGCGAAGAAAACCTAGCGCCGACTATACCGGGCTACACATTTGTGCACAAAGCGAGGAAAGGAAAACGGGGGGGAGGCGTAGGTTTTTATATTAGAATAGGAATTAATTTTCGTACAAAAAACCACCCTGTATCTTCACTTGAGCAGTTGTGGCTAGAGATTCAGCTCCCGGGAGCAACGCTAGCTGTCGGAACAGCTTATAGACCTGAGAGTGTAAATGTTAACGACGCATTGGACTCTATTAGCGAATCAATTAATGCTTTAGCGCACTGCACTTATACTTGCATATTAGGAGATCTTAATATAGACCTACTTAACAAAACATCAGCTAATTCAAAAGAGCTCATACACTTCTGTCACCAGCGTAACTTCGACCAACTTGTTCAGCAGCCAACTCGTATTACCGATAGTTCAGAAACTTTAATAGACCTTGTTCTGTCAGATAGTGCTGCTAGATGTCAAGGTGTTCAATTAGTTCATAATCGTTGTTTAAGCGATCATGCTATGGTTCTTGTCGATTTCAATATTAAGAAACCCAAGATAAGTCCCAATATTAAATTCATTCGGAAATTGAAAAACATTAATATAGACCTATTCAACTCGGACCTTAATCTCCTTCCTTGGCATTCGATAGCTGATCTGAACAATGTGGATGATATGGTTGAACAATTCAATAAATTAATAATGTCGCTATATGATACACACGCTCCAATTACTAAAGTAACATATAGGCACAACCCTCGCCCGTGGATTACAGAGACGATAAAATTAATGATGGATTTAAGGAACCAAGCGCTAGTTAAGGCACAGGCAAAAAAAACTGATAGTAGTAAGGCGTACTACCGCAGCCTCAAAAACTTTGTTACGGCTTCTATAGGAAGAGAACGAAAAGCTTACTACAATAATTTTATAAATAATAACTTAAAAAAACCAAATGTACTATGGAAACACATTAAGAACTCTAGTCTACATACATCTCCACAAACACAGATTATTCCTAATCACTTAAACGACCCTGAAAAAATCAATGACCACTTTTTAGATTTACCACCATATAATGAAAAAGATTTAGAGCTAACACTAAAAAATGATAATCAATCTTTTGCTGACCAAGACAAATTTAGTTTAAAACCCGCCACTGAAATAGAAATTTCACACATATTAAACAGCATTAAAACAAAGGCATCAGGTCATGACGGTCTAACTATAGATATGATACTTCTCACTCTGGATGTAACGCTCCCCATTATAACACAAATAGTGAACAAATCTATCGCCACAAACACCTTTCCCACCAATTGGAAACAGGCTCTAGTTAAACCTATTCCAAAGAAAAATCAGGTTAACGATTTCAAAGATCTTCGCCCCATTTCAATATTACCAGTTTTGTCGAAAGTCCTAGAAAAAGTTGTTTCAAACCAAATCACATCCTTTGTTGAGAAAAACAATATTATACCCAAGTGCCAATCAGGATTCCGTAGAGGCTTTGGTACTGAAACAGCTTTGCTACACATTAGTGACGATCTGACTGAAGCCTCGGATAACAAACTAATCAGCATAATGATATTGTTCGATTATTCGCGAGCATTTGATTGTTTACCTTCCAAATTGCTTATAAGTAAATTAAAACAGTATGGTTTCTCATCTGAAGCTTGTCTTTGGGTTCAATCTTTTCTTAGTGGTAGGAAACAATGTGTATTATTGGATGGAGCTGATGGTAACGTAAAATACTCCACAGTTAAACCTGTAGAAAGAGGTGTGCCGCAAGGGTCGGTGCTGAGTCCACTCCTCTTCTCCATTTTCACTGCGGACTTACCATCATGCTTCAAATCTGGCAAATACCATCTGTATGCTGATGATACCCAGGTCTATTACTCATTTGAGGCCAAAGATATGAAAAATACTATACATCAAATTAATGACGACTTAAAAAGACTCTATTCCTGGTCAAAAAAGAACGCTTTAGCGCTTAACCCGCTTAAGTCACAAATGATTGTATTTGGCACTAAATCTCAAATAGAGAATGTACTGGAGTGTGAACAAAAAATAAAAATTAATAACACTACAATAGCTAATGTTACAACTGCACGAAATTTAGGTCTTTTAATGGACGTAGAACAGAAGTATAGTGAGCATGTAAACAATAAAATCAGAACCGCCTTTTTCAAACTCAAAACATTATACAACATTAGGGATTATATAACAGAAGATGTGCGTCTTCACTTAACTGAACTATTGGTACTTTCCCATTTCAATTATTGCAGCACAGTGTTTAGTCCTCGAATTAATGCCAGTACCCAAAGAGCTATACAGCGTGTTCAGAATGCCTGCGTCCGTTTCTGTTTTAAGGTGCCTAAAAGGGAATACATTACCCCCTTTTTAAACCGTAAAGGTATTCTTAATATGAGAGCTCGACTGGAACTGCATTATGCGTGTCTTACTCAGAAAGTGATATGGACGAAGAAGCCAGAATATCTGTTCGAAAAGTTAACGTGGGTTAGGGACATTTCTGTGAGAAGCCGTCGTTCCAATAACATTAACATGCTTAGGTTCCCTGCGTACACATCCGCGCGGTACAGGGGATGCTTCAAGTTTGCAGCAGCAAGCATATGGAACGACCTCCCTCCACCTCTTAGGTATAAGATGAGTGTAGAAACATTTAAATTAAAATATAAACAGGCCTTGTTAAAAAGGCAACTTGCTGCTGAAAACTTAACGCATTCTAAATGGACACACTTTCCACTTAAACTATTTTTCTAATAAACCTTTTTTTCTTTTTTTTTTTTTATTGCTTTATATCATAAAACAAACTTTTCATACCAATTCTTGCACGTATCAATGAGCATACACACACACACACACACACACACACACACACACACACACACACACACACACACACACACACACACCCACACTCACACAAACCCACACACACACACACACCCACACTCACACAAACCCGCACACACGAAACACTCGCACGCGCGCATACACACAAACCCGCACAGACACAAACACACACACTTTCATTGATTAGGCGACCCCTCTCCTATTTCAACTCCCTCCTAAGATCTCTGGGAGTCAGGAAGGGCTGAAAAACAGCGTTGTGTAGACTCTGTCCGCACAACACACAGCTGAGCCCCTTACCTTTTGCCCATTTTCTTCAAATGTTATTAATTTTAAGTTTAATTTTTTCTGTATTGTACTTTCCTTATGTGGCAATAAATTGATTTTTATTTATTTTATTTATTTATTTATTTTGTCGTGTCAGGTACACATTCGTGCAGTAATGTGTGGTGTGTGTGTGTGTGTGTGTGTGTATACGCACGTCAGACCTCGTCCCCGATGTCGTGCACCGCGTGCTCGGCGATGGGCACGAAGCGGTCCTCGATCTGCACGAGCAGGATGGTGCGGTCCACGTGCGAGCGCAGGCGCGGCTCGCGCGCGTTCGGGGACCACTTGTGCACCACCTGCCGCCCACAGTACTACGTCACTACACATACCGACTTATTGATAAACGCTCGCTAAACTGACACACCATTTGATAGCTATAATGTTCTAAATACGCATTCATTACTATGGCCCTTAAGGTTAGTAATTGGTACAAGTAAAAAAGTAATGGTTTAAGAGAGAAATGTGTTTAAGCAAGCAAAGTGAGTTTCTTCTTGACCCAGAGTGATGAAATCAACTTAAAACTTTGGGAAATAAAGACCATTTTTATTTGCAAGAAAATTAAGAAGGTCCTAAAAATTTTTGCAACGCTGTACACAACAGACTAAGTTCGAGTAGGTCAGTGGCCAACCGTGGTTTCGGAGTTTTTAGACCGTCTAACCTCCGCCTAGACCTCCCAGATGGTCCAACGATCGAAACAACTGGGATCGACAATTGAACGTGCCCTTCGAAGCACAGTAGCGCTCAGACAGAAATGGCAGTATCGGCCCGCCATCGTGTGTACTGTGTAATGAGCAGTGTGTGCACACCAGTCCGTCCATGCCCTTGGCGGGCGCCCAGCCGCCCCAGCTGCTCCTCCCGCCGCGCGCGCGCTGCTCCTCGGCGGGCCACTCCACGTCGATGCGGCGCCCGAGGTCGATGCAGTCGTACACGCCCAGCGGCTCCACTATCATCACCTTGCTGCCCACGCTTATGCTGCGGCATTCGCTTCTGTCATAACGAGTTAAACGGTTACTTTATTGCTTAAACTTTTGTACATTCAATGAAAACAAATAGCAGCTTCTGTAGCCAGTATGAATTCGTAGCAGAATTTCGTAGTCACTGATGGATTCGTAGCAGAATGTCGTAGCCACTGATGGATTCGTAGCAGAATGTCGTAGCCACTAATGGATTCGTAGCAGAATGTCGTAGTAACTGATTCGATTCGTAGCAGATTGTCAAATTCGCAATGATAATCTCGTAGCAGATTATTCAGATATTAGCTTTTAAATGACAATTATTTTTACTCTTAAGGTGTTTAAATACCGGAAAGTTGAGTACTAAAAAAAATGTCACTTTGTTAGTACACATTTGAATAATACAACTAAAGTAAAACTGAACCACTAACTCGAATCCTTACCTGTTAGACTCCGACCGCCTCACTTTAATCTTCACATCCTTCGACTTCGAGTCTCTCTTCTCTTTACTAGCGTCATGCGGCTGTTCCTTCGACTGTCCCGTCTCAGGCTTCTCAATGTATCGCCCGGTGAGCTCGCGGTAGCTCTCGCGTTCGTGCCGAATCTCTTTACTTAGTTTAGATAAGTCTTTTGATGTGCCCTCGCTGTTGAAGTATCTGGGGAACATAATAAGTATGAATAAGTTCATTTCATATTTTGAATTGAAACTACGTTTACGGATACACTTCGCTTTTATTTTTATGTAACGTTTCGGCCTCTTTACAGGAACCGTGGTCACAGAAGAGTTCAACCTTTTCCCTCTTCAGGAGCAATCGTCTTCGGCTGGAAAATTGACACATTTTGGGACAAGTAAAATAAAATGAGCAAGTTTTTCTAAAGCGTATTTACGCAAGTATGACACACGATTCAATTAGTTTACGTATACGTATAGTTTATAGCAAAAGTACATTAGACCAAACCATCTTGATGGTTTACCTGTGGTGGTGGTCGCGCGCGCGGTTGGCGATGATCTTGCAGTCGGGCAGCGACACGTCGCCCGCCAGCTCCTCCAGCGACGAGCACGAGCCGCCCGCACTCCCCGCCGCCTGGGGAATACTGCACTGTCAACACTCAAGTTTTTATCTATATATATAAAAACTAGCAGCGCCCCGCGGTTTTACCCGCGTTGTGCCCGTTCCCGTGGGAATTTCGAGAATTTTTTGACATAAAAACCTTCCTCTTGAATCACTCTACCTATTACAAAAAACCGCATCAAAATCCGTTGCGTAATTTTAAAGATTTAAGCATACAGACAAACAGACAAACAGAAGACAAACAGACGCGACTTTGTTTTATACTATGGAATGATGAAACCCGTTTTTTGTTGTCGTCGCATCACGCGTGAATGGCTGGACCGATTTCACTAATTCTTTTTTTGTTGTATTTGTTATTATTAGGAGAAGGTTCTTACGGAAAAAAATATTAAGAAAATCTCTCAGAAATATTGAAAAATATACATTTAATTTTGCATATTTAAAAAAACACGCGTAACGAATGTCAATGTCATTCACAGCCATAGATTATATTGAAAGAGCATTGTTTGTTCGGAAAGTAGTGCATCATTGCTACGCTAAGGCGGTACGAAGTTCGCCGGGTCAGCTAGTTTATTTATAAATTTTACGCCTCAGTGGCCTAGTGGTATGTGCGCTCGCCTGCCAAGACTGAGGTCCCGGGTTCAATTCCCGGGTCGAGCGAAAACATGTTTCCTACTTTTCAAACATGGCTCGAGTTTGAGATTACCAACCCGCATTAGTAAAGCGTGATGATCATGCCTAGTCATTCTCACTGTACTGATAACTTGTATTTTTTTCTTTTCTTTTATTTGTACTAGCTGTATCTCACAGTGTAGTACAATAGATGGCGCTAGTGTGAAACTTTGTAAATTCAGCTTACGTTATTTTCCCAGATTGAGTGGGGTCGCGCCCATACATATTTTTGAGCAGAAAGTAATCGTCCGCTATAAAATTAAATTAGTAGGCAAGACACTGAAGAAATGTGTATTAAAGATTTAATTTATAAATAAAATTATAAATATTAACCCCTAATGCAAAAGAATAGTTGCTATAAATTGTCGTCAATGTGTGTGTGTGTGTCTCTGGCACGCAACTTTTAAACGGATGGACCGATTTCAATTTTATTAATTTGAAAGTCATATAGTGTACCTTAGCGCTGACAGCTCGTCGCGGCTGGTCTCTCCAGCCGCACTCCCAGCCACTCGCCGTACCCTGAAACAAGACAGATATACATCTACAGATCTACATTAATGAGATGCGTGAGGAATGGGTGAAGGTTTTACAAACCAACTTAAAAGGGGGGCGTTTTCAATTGTAATATTTTTTAATAATCACAGATATATCCGCCATTTATGAGCCCATTTTGGCAGTATATTTGATGGTCTCATTTAAACAAAGCGTGCCCAACGAATTGTGTCGTGTACCCGCCACGTGTAGCTGTCAATGTGAGTTACCTGCGCCTCGTGGTTGTCCAGCCGCCGCCCGCCGGGCAGCAGCCTGAAGGAGGCGGCGGCGCGCGCCCGCCGCGCGCCCGCGCTGCCGCCGCGCGCGCGCCCGCCGCCCTGTATACAATAACACTTATTACTTACTACTATACAAAGTAAAACTAAATATACACAGAAATTCTATGGCGAATGGGAGGCGATGGGAGAGATCATTTCCCAGGTAAAAAAATAATAAAAAATAAATCCTGTCATTTTTTTCATGAGAACATAATTAATTAGTTCCTCGACACGTTTCGGCCACATACGGTAGCCTTCATCAGGAGGTGGGTGAAGCGCTCGCGACAGCGTCTCTCCCCGCACACGCGAGCGAGCGCGAGCGCTTCACCCACCTCCTGATGAAGGCTACCGTATGTGGCCGAAACGTGTCGAGGAACTCTCGACAGTAGTCTCCGTCGTACGTAAGTTCCCGTTTTAAATAAATAATAATGACATTAACGTACGTTTCAATTAATAGTAAAATAATTAATTAGGCCTATATTTGTTAATAACATAAAAAATTTCCACAACCAATTTCCTTTCACAGCCGTGTTAACAGTAGTACCCAATTGGACGGTAATATTGACACTAAAACTGTATCTTCTACAACAACGTTTTAAATATTTTTATCTACACTAATGTTGTAACATTCTACTTATGTTTCCAATACTTGACTTATAATTACTACTGTTATAGCGCAGACAACTAAAACACTCAATTTAAGCAATTGCACATGATGTTATAATATCCACATCGATATCGTAAAATCTCATTATAACACCGCGCCCTGCGCGGCGCGCGCAGCTGCGCTCTCATTGGTTAGATTTTAATGGCGGCAAGTTCACTGTGACAATACACGTACGCGTGAATTTAATGTTTCGCAATGTGTTTTGTTTTTAAAATTTTGTTTGATTAATTGCATTAGTGAAGATAAAGTAGTGTATGCAACTGCATATAACACGGGTATTAAAACACTCGTTACTATTATGAAACTCGCTGCGCTCGTTTCATAAACTCACACTCGTGTTTTAATACCCTTCTTTATATGACAGTTGCATAAACTACTATTAAAATATACAATAACTTCTACTATGAATAGAAATATATTTGTACCAAGATGAATTTACTGTCGACCGCAAAAGATGATGAAGTCATGAAATATCCCACAACCCGTGAGTATATATATAGACAGGCGGCTCACCTGGCGGTCGCGCGCGCGCCGCGCGGCCCGCTCGCGCCGCGCGTCGCGCCGCCGCGCCGGCGCCTCGCACGCGCTCGCCGACACTGACACGACATACATACTATTACACATTATACTTATTCATATCATACTAAACACAATATAGCTTCGATATTAGAAAGAGAAAGAAACAGAGAGAGGATGAGAGACGTCTTTAAAGAAGAGAACATTGAGACAGTTGTCTCTCTTAAACTTTCATAAAGTATCATTATTGTTATTTATTTCGCTACTAGCAGTGCCACGCGGTTATATCCGCGTTGTTCGCGTTCCTGTATGAAATTTGGCAAAAGTAGTGACAAACCTTCCTCCTGAAGGATTTCGTCCTCTTTTGGGGGCTCTGTTTTGTATATCTCAGTGTATAGTATAGTATGTTAGTGAGTGTAGCGTGTTACCGTTACCGTCGGGCGCGTCGTCGGGCGCGCGGTCGCGCAGCAGGCCCGCCAGCGAGCCCGCCAGCGTGCCCGCCGGCTTGCCGCCGCTCGCCAGCGAGCCGCGCGTGCCCGCTGCACATCACAAACAAAACATCTTACATAATATATCATTCTACTGTACATGTGTATGTCACTCAACTCCTCCTAAACGACTGGACCGATTTCAATGTTTTTTTTTGTATGCGTTTGGGTGGCACCTTGGATGGTTTAGATTGACACGAGCGACATGTATCGGGTCGCGGGTGGAACCATCGCGCGGGTTAGCTAGTATTAATATATAAGAGAGTATACCTAGCGAGGTGCGCGAGAGCGTGAGCGGGTGCGGCGGCGGCGCGGCGCCCGCCTCGGCCGCGTGCGCGCCGCCCGACGAGCAGCCCTCGCCGCAGCGGCGCCGGATGCTGCGGGGATCATATTTAATACCTACGTACTGCCATTTCAATGGGGGAACATAACGTGACACTTATAAATGAAAATGTTATGAAATATTTCACATTATGTAGATGGAAATTGCCACACATCATACATGGTGGAATAAAATTAAACCCCCAGAGGACGGCTCGTTCACCCGAAACAAAGCGAGGGCGACCGCTAGTGTTCATATAAAAGACAAACCGTCTCCATAGTAAACGTACTCACACGGACTCAGGGCCTCAAGTCTGCTATTACAATAGTGTCAGAATGGTCTATCATTGATTTCAAAATTGTTGATTTTGACAAGTTTCGTAATCTACTATTACAATGGCGTCATTGTGACTTTCCAATGGTCGACCACTGACACTCCATTGAAAGAAATGGCATATAATGGTAGTCTCGTACATAATGACAAATGAATGACTGACATAAGCGGTAATCTGCTAAACTTTTGACAGTTCCTTTGATCAGTGATCTACCATTGAGACATCATTGTGCAATCATTGCATTTGATTCATGACGCGGTAGAAAAGTGTTTGTTCGCGGTTTGTAAATAGTGTTTATTAAGCTATTGCATAGCTTCTATCGCGGGCCTTGAGCGCGGGGACCGAATCCAGAAATTCCGTAATGAAAAAACCTCACGCTCCCCACTAACGCCATCTAGTGATAAAAAAAATAACTATGCAATAGCTTTACCGCGGCAGTCCCCGAGTGCCACACGTCTTTTTTATTTATCATTTGGAATTACGGTCATGTATTCACTACGACTTAATATTCTTGAGTTAGCTAACGCAGTGGATGCTAGAGAAAGAAGGACGGAGGAACGCAAAAGACGTCGTCGAGCCCGACGCTTGTCAAGAATGAATACGGACCCCTTTATTGATATTCCCGAGGCGGAATTTGTGAATTCTTCGCCCTTCACTAGTACGGCTGCAGTAGCCAAGCGCCAGGTCCTCGTGGTTTTCGAGGAAATCAATTAGCGCGGAGATTTGCTCAATTAAGACCATTTTGATGAATAATGTGATGAATAATATTTTGAAAAATATACATTTAAAACAAAATCAGTTAACCGGCGGCAGTTGTGTCAAAGTCAAAGTCAAAAGTCAAAGTCAAATATTTTTATTCAGTTTTGGCCCCATAGAGGCTCTTTTGAACGTACCACCCATTCGGAAGAACATCAGCAGAGAAGAATGGGCAAGAAACTCTGCTGGTTATTTTTTTTTAAGTCAAGGTATAGTACAATTTAATACTTATAAGTATAGATTACATGTCAAAATCAGCTTGACTTGCTGGTGCAGGAATTTGACTCCAGACATATTTGTCCTCAATGTAATCAGTAACGCTATAGTATGCTTTAGTCAATAAAACGTCTTTAACGTACGATTTGAATTTACCTTCACTAAGCCCAGTTACCTCCTTGGGAATTTTATTATAAAATTGAATACATCTACCAATGAAAGACTTCCCGGTTCGCGCTAACCTGGACTTAACAACAGCAAGCTTATTTCTATTTCGCGTATTAAAACTGTGGTGATCTCCGCGCACCTTAAGGTTACTCAAGTTTCGGCGGGCATACATTATATTTTCAAATATATATAACGAAGGAACGGTAAGAATTCGACTGGATTTAAAACGTTCCCTTAGTGACTCACGTGACCCCAATTTATAAATCGCGCGAAAAGCTCTCTTTTGGAGTCAAATATGACATTACTATGTCACATTTGATTTAGACAGCTAATAAAAGATTATTGTGTTATTTTTCTTATAAGTTTATTGCTATTTAGGGACTTCTTACTACTTCAGATTGTTTATAACACTAATAAATCCTATGTAAAAATATATCTTATAAAAATCTAGCATGAATAAATGTTCAAGTTTAGTAGTAGTTTTTCGAAAATAATTTCTACCAACGGGTTTTATAATAATGGCAGCACGACAATGTCATTCTATGTATTACAATTCTATTACGAGACCACTGACCGACCACTGACCGACCATTATGAATTAGCAGATTACGAATTTTTGCCAAAATGACAATGGGGTCGTATTGGAATGACGAGTTTATAAAAAATAGCAGACTTGGGGCCCAGTTCACCCGCGACCACGAGAGGTGCAATTCCTTCGAAACGTCGGGAAATAAAAAAGTAAGTTATTACTTCTTTTATTAACTTTCTAACGCGAAATAACCCGTGTGAGGACGTTTACTATGTGTTCAAATCGTGTAAGTTTAAAAAAGAGTATACCGTCTCCAGATGGACGTCAACTTGTCTTTGATGAGGGAGACGGTGACGGCGGCGCCGAGCAGCGCGCGCAGCGGCGGCGACGAGTCGGCGTACGACGTCGTCAGCGGGGACACGTAGATGGGGTAGCCGATGGGCTGGTCGCACGACGAGTTGATGATGTTGCGCAGCGCCTGCCACAATACGGCCTTACTAATGTACACTTCGTGGGCACATTATGTCGTTACTAATGTACACTTCGTGGTCACATTATGTCGTTACTAATGTACACTTCGTGGTCACATTATGTCGTTACTAATGTACACTTCGTGGTCACATTATGTCGTTACTAATGTACACTTCGTGGTCACATTATGTCGTTACTAATGTACACTTCGTGGTCACATTATGTCGTTACTAATGTACACTTCGTGGTCACATTATGTCGTTACTAATGTACACTTCGTGGTCACATTATGTCGTTACTAATGTACACTTCGTGGTCACATTATGTCGTTACTAATGTACACTTCGTGGTCACATTATGTCGTTACTAATGTACACTTCGTGGTCACATTATGTCGTTACTAATGTACACTTCGTGGTCACATTATGTCGTTACTAATGTACACTTCGTGGTCACATTATGTCGTTACTAATGTACACTTCGTGGTCACATTATGTCGTTACTAATGTACACTTCGTGGTCACATTATGTCGTTACTAATGTACACTGCAAAGTGTTCTTCATTGAAGCTACGTTTACGGATACACTTCGCTTTTATTTTACATTTTTATCTCACGTACCGGCCCTTTTACAGTAGTTTACAGGAACCGAGAGGGGCTGAAACGTCAGATAAAAATGGTCACAGACGTGGAGACAGTACAAAGCGTTTATTAATAAGGCGGGTCTGGTATATGCCCTCAGACCTGTATCGATAGAAACATCATCCCATCAACCAGCGCATACAATTGTGTTTCCACTTGTATGCGAGTTGCTGACGATTATAAATGATTGTAATGATCTGATATAAAAAAAGATTATTATTTGAAGATTGTATTAGCCCCCGGTGAGGCGGGCGGTAGTGGGCACCTGCTTGGCGTTCTGTATGGAGCCGCGCTCGGGGTTGCGGTTGCGGAGGTAGACCAGCTCCTGCTGCTGGCCCGCCCACAGCCCGCGCACGCACTCGCGGTTCAGCTTGATCACGCGGAACCCCAGGTGCCGCTTGTTCAGCATTATGATCTTGTAGTCGTCGTTGCCTTCGTCCATCACGTGTCTACACGAGGGGATAACAAGTCGGTGGTCAATTACACTGGTGTACTTGTACACGTATGTGTACGTTTGTTTATGGACTTGTATGTACTTATGTATACGAGGGTGTAAGTGCGTGTACGTATGTGTAGATGAGTGTAAGTGCGTGTAGGTGTGTGTAGTGTAAGTGAGTGTAGGTGTGTGTAGGGTGTGTGTACCGCAGCGCCAGCAGGTGCGGCGCGCCGCGCAGCACGTTGTGGCGCCAGGCGGGCGCCGCCTCGTGGCAGATGACGAGCCGCGCCGCGTGCGACGAGATGGCGGCGTGCAGCGCGCCGCTGCTGCAGTACTCCTCGGGGAACATGAAGTGGTCCTGCACACACACACAAACACACACTCAACCATCAGTCGCCATCGACACATTCATCAACAATTACCACCAAGTATCGCCCATCAACCGTCACCAATCACCAGTCAGCAGAAATCATCAACTGTCACTCACTACCAACCATTCAATCACAAATATCACCCATCAGCGACAAACAAACATGATCAATGGTAGTCACTATGGACTATATGCCGTTTCGAACTAACAGCTACTATCGACTACACTTAAGCTATTACTAACTATCTATCACCCACATCGACAATCACCTGTCATCAAGTATCCAGTACCATCAAGTACCAGTCTGATTTGAATAATTATTTTTGTAATGGATAGCCAGAGCCACATTCAACTTGTAGGCTATATTTTCATTATACTATTTAAACTATCACGATATGAACACATTGTAAACACTAATCCCTCGTGAACACGGCCGTTGCGACACGACCGAAACGTTGAGGTATGCATTAAATGTTTAATTCGCGATTAAGTCCCGTCTAGATTAGTGTTTACTATATTTTCATCCCGAAATTCCCACGGGAACGAGCACAACTAAGTAAAACAGTGGGACGCTGCAAGTCAATTAATAATATGTCACCTCATACATCCCATCCATAACTAAAACCATACCAATGATTTATCATTGACATCCTAAGGACATATTAAACCAAAAATTATGACACTTTAAATTTCCCGGTTTCTTTAATTATTTATGTCTGAAAATATTTTTTCCTAATCTTAAAACGTAGCTAATTTACTTTTTTTTAAAGTAGTGTTCGCTTACCTATGAAACGAGTAAGCTATTTAAGTTTGCTCTTGGGACAAAAACCTTGCTATAGCGAGTATACTCGATGATAGCTAAAACTAAAATAAAAGCCTGCAAAGACAAAATGCTTACCTGATGCAACTTCAAAGCCATCCGTATCGCGGGCGATAGTACTGAATGTAGCAGTGACATATCTGCGAACACCCATTCGTCGCGCGCGCATGTGATTCGGAAATCACCCTTGAAGAGCGAGTGTAGACCGTATAGGAAGAATTCCACACTGTATGGAAAAAATGGAGAACGTGTGAAGTATATTCCCTTAAATGTACACAATAGGCGACGAAAAGCCGGTCGATATATTTGTCCAATATGCAATGTATTTGTATATACGGGCCCAAACCCCAAATAAGTCGATAGTATTGCCATTCTGATGGTCTTATTCCCAATATCGTTAATCATATCCTAAAGTTCTTTGCTCAAAGTAATTAAAACCTTTTCCACTTGCGAAGAATCACACTAAATGCAAAGTAACGACACCAGTGAAACAAAAGTTATACATATACGATTACGCCCAGGTTACCCATTGGGCAAATACTTCGGCCAGCTTCGAACCATGTATTCGAACTTTAACCTTCATACCTGGAAGCTGACAGATGTTGTGCGGCGGCAAGCGCGCGTCGTCCAACGAGACTGAGCGCGAATAGCAACGTGTGGAGATGAGAGTCTCTAGCCGCTCGGCGTCGCCCGCGCCGGCTCAGACAAGTGCCCACCCACTCGCCGTACACCGCCCAGAAACGAGACCTAACGTAAAAAGGCAACACTTAGTATTGGTTTTCTAACATTTTGTTGGGCAATGATTGTGTTAATCCTTCCAGAAATTTAGTAAACGATGTTATGATTGTCTAATTTGGAGCTCTGATTACATTTTCTTCAAAAGGGTAAAGTTACTAAAGAAATAACTAAAAAATAACCAAAAGTACAAGTAAAGAACAATTTAGAATGTACCTTCTAAGCTTAATCAGGATTCGAAGTTAAAAAAAATCTCAAACTACTTTATTTGATCGTCAAAAGGTTATACATCAGAATTTTATTATGCATCTCAAAACTTGTAAAAAACCATCAAAACTCACCTAGTAATCCCCGAAGCTCTGAAATCGTAGTCCTCGTCCAAATTGACATTAAATATAGGATCCAAATCCACATAGTTTCTCTCGTTCATCGGTTTGAGAGCCTCGGCCAACACCGGCGAGGCGAGCCAATGGTCGAGGCGAGGCGATTGGATCGCGTAGTAGACTATGCTTTTTACGTAGTAGGTCAGCAGTACCTTTTTAATTAAGAAGTATCTTAATATGCTGGTTTCTTAAGTTTAAGGAATCGTAACTTGATATAATAAGAGAGAAAAATGTGTAAAATTAATCGTTTTGTGTTTGTCAAACTAAATTTTAAGATAGGTTGGTAGTTTGTGTTAAGAATAATAGTGTACGGATTTGGATACGAAATGGCAGACTTTTAGGTCATAATGTTTATTTAAAGATGAGATACTTCACTACGATAATCCTGCACGAGACTCAAGGGACTATAGTAAGTTAGGTTAGCCCTTTTAACGACAGGTGTATAAAACGGCGAATTAGACTATGAGCCAGAAGAATGAAAGTGTAGCGAACCTTGCGAAAATCAAAGGCCTGCAGCATGGAGAGCGCGGAGTTGTCGGTGACGGAGTAGCCCTCGAGCACGTAGCGTGCCGCCGCCAGCTGCCAGGCCAGCCAGCGCAGCGCCCAGCACGCGCCCGGCGCCAGCAGCCGCACGCCGCCCGCGCGCCCCGCCCAGCCGCGGCACCACCACCACACGCCCTCTGCACACACTCCGACATCACTACTCATCATCAGCCGCACGCCGCCCGCGCGCCCCGCCCAGCCGCGGCACCACCACCACACGCCCTCTGCACACACTCCGACATCACTACTCATCATCAGCCGCACGCCGCCCGCGCGCCCCGCCCAGCCGCGGCACCACCACCACACGCCCTCTGCACACACTCCGACATCACTACTCATCATCAGCCGCACGCCGCCCGCGCGCCCCGCCCAGCCGCGGCACCACCACCACACGCCCTCTGCACACACTCCGACATCACTACTCATCATCAGCCGCACGCCGCCCGCGCGCCCCGCCCAGCCGCGGCACCACCACCACACGCCCTCTGCACACACTCCGACATCACTACTCATCATCAGCCGCACGCCGCCCGCGCGCCCCGCCCAGCCGCGGCACCACCACCACACGCCCTCTGCACACACTCCGACATCACTACTCATCATCAGCCGCACGCCGCCCGCGCGCCCCGCCCAGCCGCGGCACCACCACCACACGCCCTCTGCACACACTCCGACATCACTACTCATCATCAGCCGCACGCCGCCCGCGCGCCCCGCCCAGCCGCGGCACCACCACCACACGCCCTCTGCACACACTCCGACATCACTACTCATCATCAGCCGCACGCCGCCCGCGCGCCCCGCCCAGCCGCGGCACCACCACCACACGCCCTCTGCACACACTCCGACATCACTACTCATCATCAGCCGCACGCCGCCCGCGCGCCCCGCCCAGCCGCGGCACCACCACCACACGCCCTCTGCACACACTCCGACATCACTACTCATCATCAGCCGCACGCCGCCCGCGCGCCCCGCCCAGCCGCGGCACCACCACCACACGCCCTCTGCACACACTCCGACATCACTACTCATCATCAGCCGCACGCCGCCCGCGCGCCCCGCCCAGCCGCGGCACCACCACCACACGCCCTCTGCACACACTCCGACATCACTACTCATCATCAGCCGCACGCCGCCCGCGCGCCCCGCCCAGCCGCGGCACCACCACCACACGCCCTCTGCACACACTCCGACATCACTACTCATCATCAGCCGCACGCCGCCCGCGCGCCCCGCCCAGCCGCGGCACCACCACCACACGCCCTCTGCACACACTCCGACATCACTACTCATCATCAGCCGCACGCCGCCCGCGCGCCCCGCCCAGCCGCGGCACCACCACCACACGCCCTCTGCACACACTCCGACATCACTACTCATCATCAGCCGCACGCCGCCCGCGCGCCCCGCCCAGCCGCGGCACCACCACCACACGCCCTCTGCACACACTCCGACATCACTACTCATCATCAGCCGCACGCCGCCCGCGCGCCCCGCCCAGCCGCGGCACCACCACCACACGCCCTCTGCACACACTCCGACATCACTACTCATCATCAGCCGCACGCCGCCCGCGCGCCCCGCCCAGCCGCGGCACCACCACCACACGCCCTCTGCACACACTCCGACATCACTACTCATCATCAGCCGCACGCCGCCCGCGCGCCCCGCCCAGCCGCGGCACCACCACCACACGCCCTCTGCACACACTCCGACATCACTACTCATCATCAGCCGCACGCCGCCCGCGCGCCCCGCCCAGCCGCGGCACCACCACCACACGCCCTCTGCACACACTCCGACATCACTACTCATCATCAGCCGCACGCCGCCCGCGCGCCCCGCCCAGCCGCGGCACCACCACCACACGCCCTCTGCACACACTCCGACATCACTACTCATCATCAGCCGCACGCCGCCCGTCACTCATCATCATCACTCACTAACATCATTCATCATCATCACTCACCAACTTCATTCATCATCATCACTCAACGTCATCACTCACCACTCAGCATCATCACCACTTCGGGTTCGTTATACGCCCGGAGTCAACAATATGTGACAATTAGTTAGTAAGATTCCATATTTTTATAATACAAGCTAGAGCTTAATTTGAGTCTAATTAAACTTCAACGATTTTTCAAACATATTATCTGATGCAGTTCTTATTTCTAAAATTGGTGACATGGTTCCTAAAAAACTTCATATCTATTGTAGTTTGAGACTTGCCCATACTAAGTATAGTGTGTGTGAGAAGCTGTGTATGTACGGGCACTGACCGCTGGTCTCCTCGGGCCCCTCGGAGATGGCCTCCACCTCGCGCTGCTGGCAGTAGGTGCCGCGGAACTCCAGCCCGCGCAGCTGGAACGACACCAGCCCGTTGCCCAGCTCCACGATGTGCACCAGGCAGTTCAGGTAGTCAGATGCCAGCACTGGGAACACAACGATCAGTTTGCGTTACAAATCTTCAGTAACTTAATATAATAAAGCTGAAGAGTTTTTTGTTTGTTTGACCGTGCCTATCTCAGAAACAACTAATCCAATTTCAATAATTATTTTTTTAATGGATAACCACATTCAAAGGGAATGTCATAGGCTACTTTTCGCCCCTATATTCCTACGGGAATGGGTACAGCTAGCCACTCACCGAAGCAGTCTCCCTGCTGCACGGCGCCCCAGCGGCCCAGCATCAGGTCCCCGCACAGGTAGTGCTGCAGCGACCGCGTCAGGTGCTCGTAGAAGATCGAGTTCAAGTTATTGTCGTCTGGAGGGTAAGGAAACAGGTGAGTGTATCAAGAATGGGAGTTAAAACCAGCTGATTCAAACAATATACCAAATTAACTAAAATTAAATTTGTTTGTGTCTTGTCAACAAAATATAATGAATCTGAAGTGTTTTTCGTTTATTTGTACGCGCTAATCTCTAGAACTATCAGTCAGATATGAAAAATTATTATTGTATAGAATAGCCACATTCAAGAAGAAAGTAGAAATAGGGCAAAAACAAAAGGTCTACCTACATAAAATCGCATAATTAATGTCTCACCGGATCCCAAATTCCGCTCCAACTGCGATGAAAGCCTGGTATTACTCTGATCCACTCTCTTCGTGTTGTAATCTCTTTCCCAGAACTTGACGGGCCGGACGTATGACGTCATGAAGATGGCGCTTCCTGAAAAAAAGGCAGAAATTTACAATAGAATACATTTAAATGTAACAGTATTGACAAAAAGGCAACTTGACTGTCATAAAAAAAAACTGCAGTTTTTTCAGTAAGTTTAATTGTTTATGAACAACATGCCGAAGCCATCAAACTGAAAATGGAATAGAATTGCAGAGCATGCCAGGTGTGGGGGGCAGTCGTACCGAGCGCCGGGGTGAGCGGCGAGGACAGCAGCGCGGCCAGCGCCGCCTGCAGGAACAGCATGCCGGAGTGTGGGGGTGGGGGGGTGTGGGGGTGGAGTCGTACCGAGCGCCGGGGTGAGCGGCGAGGACAGCAGCGCGGCCAGCGCCGCCTGCAGGAACAGCATGCCGGAGTGTGGGGGTGGGGGGGTGTGGGGGTGGAGTCGTACCGAGCGCCGGGGTGAGCGGCGAGGACAGCAGCGCGGCCAGCGCCGCCTGCAGGAACAGCATGCCGGAGTGTGGGGGTGGGGGGGTGTGGGGGTGGAGTCGTACCGAGCGCCGGGGTGAGCGGCGAGGACAGCAGCGCGGCCAGCGCCGCCTGCAGGAACAGCATGCCGGAGTGTGGGGGTGGGGGGGTGTGGGGGTGGAGTCGTACCGAGCGCCGGGGTGAGCGGCGAGGACAGCAGCGCGGCCAGCGCCGCCTGCAGGAACAGCATGCCGGAGTGTGGGGGTGGGGGGGTGTGGGGGTGGAGTCGTACCGAGCGCCGGGGTGAGCGGCGAGGACAGCAGCGCGGCCAGCGCCGCCTGCAGGAACAGCATGCCGGAGTGTGGGGGTGGGGGGGTGTGGGGGTGGAGTCGTACCGAGCGCCGGGGTGAGCGGCGAGGACAGCAGCGCGGCCAGCGCCGCCTGCAGGAACAGCATGCCGGAGTGTGGGGGTGGGGGGGTGTGGGGGTGGAGTCGTACCGAGCGCCGGGGTGAGCGGCGAGGACAGCAGCGCGGCCAGCGCCGCCTGCAGGAACAGCATGCCGGAGTGTGGGGGTGGGGGGGTGTGGGGGTGGAGTCGTACCGAGCGCCGGGGTGAGCGGCGAGGACAGCAGCGCGGCCAGCGCCGCCTGCAGGAACAGCATGCCGGAGTGTGAGGGTGGGGGGTGTGGGGGTGGAGTCGTACCGAGCGCCGGGGTGAGCGGCGAGGACAGCAGCGCGGCCAGCGCCGCCTGCAGGAACAGCATGCCGGAGTGTGGGGGTGGGGGGGTGTGGGGGTGGAGTCGTACCGAGCGCCGGGGTGAGCGGCGAGGACAGCAGCGCGGCCAGCGCCGCCTGCAGGAACAGCATGCCGGAGTGTGGGGGTGGGGGGGTGTGGGGGTGGAGTCGTACCGAGCGCCGGGGTGAGCGGCGAGGACAGCAGCGCGGCCAGCGCCGCCTGCAGGAACAGCATGCCGGAGTGTGGGGGTGGGGGGGTGTGGGGGTGGAGTCGTACCGAGCGCCGGGGTGAGCGGCGAGGACAGCAGCGCGGCCAGCGCCGCCTGCAGGAACAGCATGCCGGAGTGTGGGGGTGGGGGGTGTGGGGGTGGAGTCGTACCGAGCGCCGGGGTGAGCGGCGAGGACAGCAGCGCGGCCAGCGCCGCCTGCAGGAACAGCATGCCGGAGTGTGGGGGTGGGGGGGTGTGGGGGTGGAGTCGTACCGAGCGCCGGGGTGAGCGGCGAGGACAGCAGCGCGGCCAGCGCCGCCTGCAGGAACAGCATGCCGGAGTGTGGGGGTGGGGGGGTGTGGGGGTGGAGTCGTACCGAGCGCCGGGGTGAGCGGCGAGGACAGCAGCGCGGCCAGCGCCGCCTGCAGGAACAGCATGCCGGAGTGTGGGGGTGGGGGGGTGTGGGGGTGGAGTCGTACCGAGCGCCGGGGTGAGCGGCGAGGACAGCAGCGCGGCCAGCGCCGCCTGCAGGAACAGCATGCCGGAGTGTGGGGGTGGGGGGGTGTGGGGGTGGAGTCGTACCGAGCGCCGGGGTGAGCGGCGAGGACAGCAGCGCGGCCAGCGCCGCCTGCAGGAACAGCATGCCGGAGTGTGGGGGTGGGGGGGTGTGGGGGTGGAGTCGTACCGAGCGCCGGGGTGAGCGGCGAGGACAGCAGCGCGGCCAGCGCCGCCTGCAGGAACAGCATGCCGGAGTGTGGGGGTGGGGGGGTGTGGGGGTGGAGTCGTACCGAGCGCCGGGGTGAGCGGCGAGGACAGCAGCGCGGCCAGCGCCGCCTGCAGGAACAGCATGCCGGAGTGTGGGGGTGGGGGGGTGTGGGGGTGGAGTCGTACCGAGCGCCGGGGTGAGCGGCGAGGACAGCAGCGCGGCCAGCGCCGCCTGCAGGAACAGCATGCCGGAGTGTGGGGGTGGGGGGGTGTGGGGGTGGAGTCGTACCGAGCGCCGGGGTGAGCGGCGAGGACAGCAGCGCGGCCAGCGCCGCCTGCAGGAACAGCATGCCGGAGTGTGGGGGTGGGGGGGTGTGGGGGTGGAGTCGTACCGAGCGCCGGGGTGAGCGGCGAGGACAGCAGCGCGGCCAGCGCCGCCTGCAGGAACAGCATGCCGGAGTGTGGGGGTGGGGGGTGTGGGGGTGGAGTCGTACCGAGCGCCGGGGTGAGCGGCGAGGACAGCAGCGCGGCCAGCGCCGCCTGCAGGAACAGCATGCCGGAGTGTGGGGGTGGGGGGTGTGGGGGTGGAGTCGTACCGAGCGCCGGGGTGAGCGGCGAGGACAGCAGCGCGGCCAGCGCCGCCTGCAGGAACAGCATGCCGGAGTGTGGGGGTGGGGGGGTGTGGGGGTGGAGTCGTACCGAGCGCCGGGGTGAGCGGCGAGGACAGCAGCGCGGCCAGCGCCGCCTGCAGGAACAGCATGCCGGAGTGCGGCACGGAGAAGGGCTGCGCGAACGCGTGGAACGCGCTGCCCCACGTGATCTGCCACGGCGCGATGTATGTCACCACGAACTGGATCTGGGGGCGGAACGGAGGGGAATGTTCACAATATAGCTGCAAGTATATGTGTCAACAAATGGCTGCAAAAAAACTCTAGGGACAGCCTGGTAAAGAGTTGAGTAGAAATGTCAATTGATCGATTTAAAGATCGCATCAATACTGATCGAATACGAGAAAGGGCCCGCCTCATCACGATTTTTTACGAATGCCCTTATTATTTTAATTTATTGAGTACGATTATCATTAATGATTTAGATCTTTACATCCTTTTTTTCTCCAAAAATCACATCAATGACTGTAACGACATATAGAACGCGAGCGAACTAGTGTTTCTCGATTTAGTGATGAAATCGGTCACTTCTTTGAAAACACCCGATTTTTGTAAAGCTTGGTGATTATGCCTAATCCTCCTCACTGTACTGATATCTTCAGTGAGATGAGAGACTTTACTTAAGAAATCGATTCGATTATCACTACATAGTATAAAACAAAGTCGCCGCCTTTCCAGTACCTTTTACTTCTTAAATACCAACAACCATCGGATTTTCTAGGTACTATCTATCTACACTTTTTATTCTATTATTCTTCTTCTTTTTGAGGAATGAAGAAAAAGAAGAATAAGAAGAAGATTCTATTATTAAATTATACACAAATACAGATGAATAATTCAGTTTTTATATTGCACGTTGGTGTTCCATACATACTACGAATAACAATTAAATACAATATTTTTCTAACTTACCTTCAACAAAAACTCGTAGACTTTACTGAATATGATAGCCGTTAAGAAATAGTCCACTAAGAAAGTTTCCGATATCTTCTGACTGCTCAGGTCCCTTTGAAAGAGCAGGACGGCGAATACCACGATCAGGTATTGACAATCGGGGTCGGAGTAGGCGTGGCGAAGACCTGGGAAGGAAAATACGACTGAATATAGCAGCCATACTGTCATACAAACCTCACTTACGTAACCCTGTTATGTTCTTTTGAGAGTACTTGAAGTTTTCTGGCAATGTCCCAGACTAATACACAAGTAACACAACTTAAAGTATAACATAATTTTACACAGGGAATTATAAACTAAATCCTACTAAAAATATAAATGCGATAGTTTGTGAGGATGGATGTATGTACATATTTATGTATGTTTGTTACTCTTTCACGCGAAAACTACAGAACGGATTTGGATGAAACTTTACAGTAATATAGGTTATACATCAGAATAACACATGGGATACATTTTATCCCGAAATTCTCGCGGGAATGGGTACAACGCGGGTATCACCGCGGGATGCGACTAGTGTGCAATTAACGTGAGTCAAACTGGTTTCTTAAGTTTAAGCGAACGCTACTCATTTTCAATTGAATCTACGTTTACGGATCCACTTCGCTTTTATTTGTCATTTTTATTTGACGTTTAAGCCCCTTTACAGGGACCGTGGTCACAGAAGTCTTCTGTAAAATAGAAGCGAAGTGTATCCGTGAACGTAGTTTGTATTGAAAACGCTGAGGCCTCACATTTGAGCGCGCAGACGCAGATGACGAGCGCGCCGAGCGGGTCCCCGAACTTGCCCGCGATGGCGGGCGCGTCGTGCGTGGCCGCCGCCACCACCAGCGCCGGGTACAGCACGTTGCGCTCCAGGAAGCACGCGTACACGTACATCTGGGGCAACACGGGGTGCTCACGAGCTTGCACAATACATCTTATATATCAAATTCTCGTGTCACAATGTTCGTTCGCGTACTCCTCCGAAACGGCTTGCCCGATTCTCATGAAATTTTGTGAGCATATCGAGTAGGTCTGAGAATCGGCCAACATCTATTTTTCATCCCGAAATTCCCGCGGGAACGGGTACCGTAGTTGAACTCCTCTGAAACGGCTCGACCGATTCTAATGAAATTTTGTATACATATCGGGTAGGCCTGAGAATCGGACAACATCTATTTTTTATCCCGAAATTCCCGCGGGAACGGGTACAACGCGGGTGAAACCGCGGGGCGCAGCTAGTTTTATATAAAAGTGTGTTTAGCAAAATTTTATTTTCGATGTGTCAAATCATCGAAACTAAAAGTGCTTCGTGCTTCGGAGGGCACGTTAAGCCGTCGGTCCCGGCTACTTTCTACGGATAGTAGTCGTTACATGAGCCATGTCAGAAGCCTTGACGGCTCAATAACTCTGACACCAGGATTGGTCAGGTTGACCATCCACTCGATGAAGAAGAACTAAAAGTGTCCGCAAAATACTGGTTTCTGAAGTTAAAGGGAACACTACTCATTTTGAATTTACGTCCGTACGTTGCGTCCTCATCCTCTCACCTTCTCGAAGCACATGGTGACGGCGGGCTCGGTGACCTCGAACATGTTGTGCTCGCGCGGGCGCAGCACGGGCCCCGCCAGGCACAGCCACGGCTGCTGCTTGCGTAGCTGCGGCACCACGTAGTGCAGCCACCAGCCCAGGCAGCCCGCGATCAGCCACAGCACCTGCGGAAATATGTAGCTTATAACGCCTTTTCGACAGAGAACGCTGAAGATACTATAGCTATCATAATATGAGAATTAGGAAAGCCTAAGCTGTTGGCAATCAACGTAAGAGAACTAAAGTGTTCGAGACGCCGGCTGAGCGACAGAGGACGATAAAAACACTGAAGCTACAAAATAAATAGATCCAGAAGACCAAATACTACTGCTACAAACACAAACGGACGTTTACACATCCTTTGTAGAAACAGGCGCCAGTGTGTGGACATAAACAACTCTCATTGGTTTACTTTGGAATACAATCTTAAATTTTCGGTGAGGTTCACACTGAGGATATTTGAATACATCAATTTATTACATACTAAAACTTGGGTAAAACTGTACTAAAAACATTTGACCGTTTTTTAATTCAATGATGGCCGATTTTGTATAAAAAATCAATTGAAATAGGTTTATCTGTTGAAAAAAAGTAACATAATAAAAGTTACTCACCGTATTCAGTTGTGGTCGTAGAGTCGTGAACACAGTAGTGGAGTGCAAGCCAAAAACGAACAACGCTAGGAAAGTGCACACTATGACGTCATTCTTCAGTCTAGCATTCACAGTCTCCTGCAGCTTTCGCGGCAAAGGATCCTCCATATCTTCTTCAACAGTATCAGTTGTCCCTTCTTGTTTGTTCCCTGTATTCGCATTTGAATCTCTACTTTTGTCTTCAGTTTCAGTAACATCAGCCTTCAAAGAGTTAGTCGAGTTCATTGTATCACCTCTCGGATCCATTTTTAAAGAGCTCACGCTAGACGCTTGCGATCTCTTTTGCGTCCTAGCGATGTTAGTCTCGGAGCTAAAGTTGATTTTAGAAGCTGAACTGCCGATGGAATTCTGTTTGGATATATTACTTTCGGAGTTATTCTTTTTCTCTTCCGTTAGCGTGTTTGGATCTTTTTCTTGTTCCACTGGTTGTTCTGGCTGTGTGTGCATCGGGTATAGTTCAGGAGGCAACAGATGTTTTTTGATCAAATTCCATATGAGAGTATAGTCGCTTGCGCTACGACTCAAATGGTAAGATATAGGGACTAGCAAGCCACAGAATATTGACAGCAAAATGTTATGTTTCGAATCTTGCGACTTCTTGTACTCAACTAAAGCGCTGTAAGCGAAACCATACAGCGTCCCAATGGCCGCCAAAGATCTCACAACACAGTACACTGCAGCGCTTAAGCTGCTGGTTGCGTTACCACCGAATATGTGCATATCTATCTGTTCTAGAAGGTACATTAGAAACGTATTCACTTGAGGGAACAACCCCAAACTGAACGCCAAAGGAAAGAACAGCAGAAACTTGGACAAAATCTCTTGGATGACGTATAAAAAACTGCGCTCATCTATTTGGATTCCGTAAATAGTCATCGGCTTCGTAACTTCTGTACTTCTTTTACTTCTTGAAGAATCCCCAGGGTCATCTATGTAACTATGGACTAAGCACAGTATCGCTGTGCATATACAGAAGTAGACAGGTCTTGAGAAGACCACCATTTTGTTGAATCCGTGAACTGGAGATGCCGAGTCTGGCTGGACACTTTTCAGCAAAGAGTATTGGCTCCCAGCCATTATAAAGCAGAACCAAAACGCGTAGATATCCCTGTAGAATCCCAAGTTCAATACTATAGACCCCAACACCGCCACCATTATCGCCAGAAAGATAGTGATAAACGTCTCCGAAAAGGTTAAATTCCTATCAAAAAGCGCCATCAATTTCAGTCTATCCATGGTCACTTTTACTTCTAAACATTTCATCAGTTTCCATTTGTAATAGCTCTTCGGCTTCGGATGATTTGCCTTTTCGATTTCATCCATCAGCTTTGAGAATTTACTTCGTATGTTTATTTCTACGCTTTCTTCGCCTATCGAAGGCATTAAGCTTGGAATGTTGGCGGAAGTGTTTTCGGCTTGCTGTTGGGCTTGTTGC
Source organism: Cyclophora punctaria (assembly GCA_951394245.1). Classification (NCBI taxonomy): domain Eukaryota; kingdom Metazoa; phylum Arthropoda; class Insecta; order Lepidoptera; family Geometridae; genus Cyclophora; species Cyclophora punctaria. Next base: position 1,279,913 of record OX596181.1, read on the forward strand.
TCACGTTGTGCCCTTTGTTGGGACATCAAGAAGTTAATGTGCATGCTGGGGAGTCCCATCCTAGATTGCCTCTCAGCCTCGATTTGCTCTAATAAACTATCAGTCACATAAGCTACGGGCGATCTCGGTTGATCCGCATACATAGCGGTCCCGCCGTCAAACACATAAAACCTCTTATTAGAGTTATTATTGAGCGTGATAGGAACTACTTGGGAATCGTTGTTGTTGCTCGTCAAAAGAGGATTGTTGCTGCCTTGATTTGACGAGCTTTGGTCTATACTATCACCGCGTTTCGGTTTGGCTATACTTTCGCTGTTACCAGCCTCAGATTCGAGAGAACCGCAGCTTCCTTCACCTGCCGTTTCTTGGGAGTTATCTCCTTCGACAGGTTTGACTCTGTTCGATCGTAAGTCCTCTTTGTATGGCAGAGGGATGGGTTGAGCTTGCGCTCGACCGGAGCTGTTCTTATCGAAGGTATACGACATCCAGTTACCATACTCATCCATGAAGCAATGTATCGCACCGTCAGTGGTATCGTCAAATGACGTCGCAAAATGTACACTGGCTGAGTTATTCGTGCCATCTGTACTGGGAGTTTTCTCTTTCTTTTCCGAAGTATTTTGAGGGTTGTTCCGCTGTCTGGTGGAACGTTTTATTTTCCGGACTCTATTCCTGTGGTTTCTATCCATTAGAGGCCTCAATCGGGGCCCATCTTCAGTGTTTTGGGATGTTTCTGGAGAGCCAGTTTCTTGGGAAACGTATGGAGGAACGCAGCAAGGGCCAAAATCTACTCTGGAGTTAAGGAATGCTGCCAGTAGTGGCATGGAAGTAGGGAGTAGAGTGTTAGTGGATGTCTGAGCCACTTCTTCGATGGATCGTTTTCTTGTTTTGTGCGTGTTTTCCCGCTCGCCCCGGAGACTTTGCCGGTGTGTTCGCGAGCGTTCGTCTCTGTTGGTCGGTGGCATGACGACCGTGTTCGCGTTCGTCGCGGCGAACAAACATTCCAAGCCTTGCACCAAAGCCGCCTGAGCTTCGACCGCGTCCATCATCAGGATCCGGTCTTCATTTTGATTCTCGTCCTTCTCCTTTTTAGAATCTCTCTTCTTGTTCTCCTTCTGGGACGAAGCTCGCGAACGCGCTAAGTTTTTGATTTGCTTTGGTATGGCTCCTAAGTTTTTTGGAACGTTTGATGATGTTTCGCCTAAGGCACTAGCCAGTTTGTTTAGCACTTCATCAGGGATGGTGCTGATGTCGTCTTCTTTGCTGCTCGGAGAAGACTGTAGTTCTTCTTCGAATAACCAGTCTATGCTGTAAACGCTTCTAGTATCCGTACTAGTCTCCACTTTAGGGTCTTCTTCATCTTCAATATCTTCCACCTGTATGTTGTCTTCTTCATTCTTTGCACCATCTCCTTTAGCAATTTCTTCTGGCGGTTTCTCCAAATTAGTATCGCTACTACTGCTACTTGAATTAGATATATCGTGGTCCCACGGCTTCTTTTCCACTGGTTTCTGTTCAGATTCTTTGCCATTTTGTTCAGCATTCTCATTGGATTCTAAGCTAGACTTTTCTATGAGCAGATCTTTCGAACTGGCGCTGCCTTTGTCGAAGTATTCTGCTGATAGTGTGTTGGGCGTTTTGCATTCACAGGCGTGTCGGTCTTGGCGTTTTACTACATCAAAGGGTTCTTTCGCCTTTTTCAGTCTTACAGCTTTACTTTTGTCGTGGGGACAGTCTGGGGCGTGTTTTATGTTGGGGCGTCGGTCACAACAGTGCGTTTTGCAATCATGGTTTTTCGATCGAACTACGCGTATTTCAGTCGCTCTGTCGAGTAAAGGAGATCGCGAGCCGTTGTTTTCGTAATCGGAGTCGCTGGATCGCATGGCTGGTGATTGTTCAGCGTCCCAGTCGAACCCTCGGAATTGCTTCTCATCCTCATAATCACTATAACTTTCACCACTAGAATCTAAGTCACTTTCCTTCTGTGACGTCTGCATTTCATCAGATATCTCAGCGATAGGATACACGATCTCGGATCCATAAGTCAGGTAGGGGTAGCTACACCCTTCACCGGACTCGTTTTTGGGGTATAAGTTGAGATGCGGCCCTCGCGTTAGACTTTTACTAGGGGGTGGTATGACCGCACTTTTAGGGTTTTTAAGTACTTGACCGCCTATCGTCTCGGCACTATTAGGGTGTGGACATAAATTAGACACACTAGGCGGCGGACAGCCTATTTCTAAAGCTGCACTCTTAATACGTCTGACTCCTGGACTTTTACCCTTATTTTTATCAGCTTCACCGGTCGGAGCTTCGGTTTTCACCATCATATACTCTCCTAGCTCAACACTAGCAAAGAAACCGGTATCAGCATTGTTGGAATGCCTTCTCATATGAGATACGAGTTGCGCAGTGGAGTTTAAGAGCGGCAACTGTATCGTAGACATTGTTGAATTAGAATTCCTTCTGTAATTGGAAGACTGGGCTGTAGCTAAAGCTGTAGCCGATTTGGTACAGCTTTCATCAGGATAGTTGGCGTATCTCCGTCTATGGGCGAGTCGTTTCTTAGGTGAAGGTGGTCCTACGCTTGGTTCAGAGTTATCTCTTGAATCAGAGCTCAATTGCCTGGCGAATTTCGATTGGTAAGGCTCCCCAGTCGCTTCACTTCCATCTAAGTACAACCACTCTTTGAAAAAGTCTCTGTTAGTAGATCCTCTGCGATAGGGACACTCATGGTACCGTCTGCTCACTTTGGCGAAGGGGCCTTCATCTACTAACATATGAACTGGTAAGTTGCTGTCCACTCTGGATGTTCGAGCCGCCTCTACTATCAGGTCTTCTATCCTGAATAGAACAGAAAATTGGTATGGTAAGAAAGGATTTTAAATCATAATTATGATTGGTCATTAATCTACTCGACAAGAAGAACTAACCTAGAGCCATGCGTCCTTCGTTTGCAGATCCGTTCCCTCCGATGGCCCGACCGCGACCGGCTGCGCGCCGCCGGGCGGCCCTTGGACGGGCCCGGCGCCTCCGCCGCCGCCACGCACAGGTCAGACTTGGTCGTCGCGACCACGTCTGTCTGTTTATTGGAGACTGCACTATCCTCTATGCTAGATTCGGAGCTGTTCTTCCGATGAACGTCTACTTTTAAATCTGGAACAATGTTAAGCAATATATTTTGAGGTGCAATAAATTTGCCACTAAACTATTCCAACTTACTTAATAGAAAGTAATTAGCCTGTAATATGCCACTGCTGGGCAAAGACATCTCATCTCACTGAAGATATCAGTACATTGAGGAGGATTAGGCGTAATCACCAAAAAGAAAACTGTCCTGTTACCTATGGTACTGTTGTTGGGCTTGTGGTACTCCAGCGAGGTGACGGACTCGTTGTCACTGCCCGGCGCGGGCTGCCCGCCCAGCCGCAGCATCTGCATCTCTACGCCTTCCTCCGCACTGGAATCATACATCAAATGTTTATTATTTTATCTAAAACTGAATAAGGCATATGTTTAGTCTCTGATTGCAAACTGACTGGGACATCAATGATAAAGATATATAGCTTAAAGATATACTTATATGAGAGATGTGTAGGTGCCATTTCCATCAGTGGTTTGCTATCCTTTTATTTTTGAATACCTCATGTAGCATAGCATAGATTTAGTTTTAGTAGTCATATAACTACTTAGTCAAGTATATAGACACCAAGTTAGACAATCAAACTTACACAGTATTATCGTTACAGGTAGCGGGGTCGGTCGGGGGCTGCACGATGATGCACTCAGTGGTGTCGTACATGTGATGGAGCCCGTGGTTCAGCAGCTTCAGGCCGAGGAACAGGGCGGCCACCAGCCCGCAGTAGATCACCCACCCGAGACTCGCCGGGGGAAAGTACTGGAAATTAAGGGTTGTATCAACACAGTTGGTTATCGTAACTTAATGTGTTAAAGTTCACGATTTTTAGGGTTCCATACCCAAAGGGTAAAAACGGGAACATATTACTGACACTTCGCTGTCCGTCCGTTCGTCCGTTTGTCACCAGGCTGTATCTCAAGAACGGTGTAGCTAGACAGTTAAAATTTTTACCGATGATATATTTCTATTGCCGCTATACTATAACAACAAAAACAAAAAATAAAATCTCCCATACAACAAAAGTGATTTTTTTACCGTTACTTGCTTGATACTAATAGCGGCGACAGGTAAACGCTTAAACTATTCACAGAATAAGTATTTAGTTTTATGCTCTCTTTAAATATAATACAAACTAGCAGCGCCCCGCGGTTTTACCCGTTCCCGTAGGTATTTCGGGATGAAAAATAGCCTATAACTGTTCTGTTAATGTTTGAAATTTCATTCAGTAGTTTTTGAATTTAGTGTGAACTACTGATAGATGCTGTGGGAGACTTAGTATAATAATTTGTAAATATTTTTAATAATAGAATATAATAAAGTTATCATCAAAACTCTAACTGTATTTCACCTAAAATGTGAATATGATGGTGAGAACTGTTAATACTCATGGCATAGTATGATTTTGATATGTTACATCATTGCAATTAATGCAAGTTTCATTCCAGACACTACTTCCATGGGTGGTCTATATTGGTATCTATATGTGAATGCTACAGATCCCACGTTAAATTAACAGTCTCCTATATTTCAATAATATGATCATATCACAGCTAGTTTAATAATAAATAACTGAACAAGAAAAATGATTCACTCTTTGATACCTACATGTTCTTCAGTAATAAAGAATGTTTTATAAATCAATTTATACATCCATAACAGTATTGATTTATTTATAATAGAAATGACTAGTTCGAATACAATAGTAAACAAACATACTTATTCACTAGCCATGAATACTTTACATTTTAAATACTAAACATTTCAATTTTGTATTAAAAGGTGAGACATATGAATGAAGACCATAATTGTTTTGGCTTTTTGATTTGACAGCTAGCGAGATGAATTCATTTATTAATTTTTAAGGAGGTTGGTGGCAACCCTATTGTAAGTCTTTTGACCGCCTAAAGGCCTCCGACATAGTCTGAGAAATGATATAACCATGACTGACTGCCTTATGCACCCTCGAAAGATGATGCAAGATGTATTGAGTATTTTCTATATATGTATTTCCTTTCAGCATGGTGATATTATGCCACCAGAGTTTTCTCTCCAGACTGATATCTTCATAGGCATTTGCCCAACTTTGGCTATAACGGCAAACGGTTATTTAATACTTATATCATAGAGGAGGTTTAAAGACTATGTTAAAGCTTAGAGCTGTGATTGAGTGATAAACAGTGACAACAGTGCACTGTACATTTTACTATAGGTACCTACTTTATAAGGTTAGTCAAACTATTATCCTCAAAAAACTATAGAAAAAGATGAAACAGTGTTTACTACTGATTTATAAGAATAAAAACAAATTCCACATTATGAATACCATGTATTTACTTATTTGTAACACATTTATGTGTTAAGGATAAACCGCAGCCTGCATCATTGTTAAAAGGAAATTTGATAGTCCAACAATCATCATGATCATTGTAAAGTGATCATAGGGCAATGACACCAGTGACTCAACTCAACCTAAACCATCAAGAAAAACAAAATCACCACTTGACCTGATTAGTGTACCACTGAAAATAAACCAATTTAGAGAACAAGTGAGCCGTGCAATACGTAAACAATACTCACCAGGTACACAGAGAACGGTAAACATAGTAAGAACAGCCAGATATAAAGGTGAACAGTGTTACAAAACAAATTCTGATGAGGGTCATAGAACCACCCGCCAGTCAGCGATGCCCAAACTCCTTGGCGTAATATCTCCAATGTCTGCGAACCCATTGTATACGTTATGTCCACATTTCAGCGCGAGCACACACTCAACCCGCACTGCACTACCGAATAATCATTTTTCACAACTGCAAAGTGTTTATCACCTTGCCTGCCATTTTGGTTGGCATTTCGCAAGCGATTTTAAACCTTACAAACACTAATGTTAACTCGATTTATAACAATTCACAACACTCAACATTATTAAGTACTACTGTGCAAAATAATGAACATTTCTTTTATCTAAATAAGTTTATAGTTTATCTGTACACAGGCATTATTATCAATAAAATACAAATAAAATCGCTTCGAGAGGAAAGTACTTCATTGCAAACTTTGACAGCTGAACTGAAAGTAAATTGTAGAGTTGCCATTTTCGATATTATTTCCCAAGTTGACATTTGTATTGTGATTGCTGCTTACAAAAATTCTTTGACAAATAATAGTGATGTCCCCACGATGTCCCTCAGAGCAAAACCGATGAAAGTCTCTGAAATGTACTCTTTGTGGAATTTGCCTTTGTACAGACAGTTTTATCTGTGAAGTAAATAAACCGCGACGTCTGTGACATTTCATTCAGTTTTATTTATTTACATTCAACTGGTGGCAAGTGATAAAAGTCTGTTCGTAGTCCGGCCGTGAAAATACATTTACTAATTATTATTTACGTATTTTTTACTTTGTAGTTTAACTACAGCATGTTTAATTAATTAATATCAGTGTTTATAATTTTATTTCACCATGGCTGATGCTGAAAGACTATTAAAACAAGCAGCAATGCAAATTGGTGCCGGTGGTAGTGCGGGTTTTGTAGAAGTGTGTATTATGCATCCTTTAGACCTGGTGAAAACCCGACTACAAATACAAACAAGAATTGTTGATTTTAAAAGTTCAGACCCACATTATTATAGTGGTGTCGTGGATTGTATGAGGAAGATGTATATCCATGAAGGTCTAACCTCATTTTGGAAAGGAATTTTACCGCCTATACTAGCTGAAACGCCTAAACGAGCAGTAAAATTTGCCACTTTTGAACAGTATAAAAAAATATTCATGTTCGGGGCATCCTCGCCGACGCCATTGGTAAATATTCCCAAAACCAAGTTATAAAATACCTACCTGACGTTACCATGAACGTTACTTAATTTTTATCTATGTACATAATATTATTGAGCGTAAACTCTGCTAGTTAGAGACTGATAAGAACTTCCGATAAGACTATTTTAATAAATGAGACAATTAATTCATTAAAGTATGTACTTTTTCTTCACTAAGTAACAAGCGAAAATTTAGGTACTTAATAAATATTTATGTTGCGAGCTCTATTTTTATTAGCTCTACTTAACAAAATAATTTCTGAAGTATTCTTGTATTTCGAAACTTTGTACAATTTCAGACATTTGCCCTTGCTGGTTTAGGAGCCGGCATCACTGAAGCTATTTTAGTTAACCCATTTGAAGTGGTCAAAGTGAACTTACAATCGAACAAAGAGGTCGCCACGAAGATTCCGAGTACATGGGCCGTTACTAGACAAATAGTACGAGAGCAAGGTCTCGGTTCGAAGGGGCTGAATAAGGGCCTAACTGCCACGATTGCGAGGAATGGAGTGTTTAACATGGTCTACTTCGGCTTCTATCACAGTGTCAAGGGCATTGTTCCCGAATATGAGGTACCTACTTACTTCACAGTTAATTAGTTCTAATAGGTATGTACTCGCAAATCGTCACCTTGAAATACCTAATGGAAATCTCCAAACAACATACAACTTGTGAATACCTAAACCTGATTTCGTTTGACTATTGTACAAAATTCTTATTCGACAGTTATTTTTAGTTGTTTATTAGCATTTTCAGAAGTTCTAATATAAAATCTTAATAATACAATTCCATTTCTCACTTGTTGTTTAAATATTTATCTTTTTACAGCAGCGAGGGTTTTGTTTACTTTGATAATATTCATATGCTTATATCTTTGATATTGATAAGACCTTTACTTGCCTACAAGGTATAAATAGGCTTATTGTTACGTAGTTGTATAAAACATCTTATTGCGCGTATGAATATCGCGACGAGTACTAATTGTGGTCACGGTCAAGGACAATCAACAGTAGTACTGCTAGCACTAAATAATATTATGAATGATGTGAACATGTTTTATGTATAGAGCATGGAGGTTGCTTTTAACACTTGCTACTTTGACTGGAGACATTATACTTGAACTATTTTATAACGAGACATCATCCACAAGCGTCCTTTTAGTCTTATAACTTCCTTTAGAAGAGGCCAATACTGTACCATGTCCTTGTATGGACGAAATACCGATTTAATCTTTATAGATAGTTACTCCTCATATGACCAAGATAACCATTGTAGCCCCAGTAAAAATATCCTTGCTAAAAATATAGTCCCTCTGCAGTTCTAAGTAACTTAAACTATTTCAATCCAGGATCCAGTGTTGGAATTCGGTCGCAAAGTTGCGATTGGGTTCACTTCCGGCGTTTTGGGTTCGTGCGTGAATATACCGTTTGATGTCGCCAAAAGTCGCATTCAAGGACCTCAACCGAGCCCTGGGATAGTCAAATATGCGTCAACCACTGGATCTATTATGTTGGTGTATAGAGAAGAAGGGTTAGTGGCGTTTTGTACTCTTACCTACCTATTACTAGTACGATGAACTAAAATCTGTCATAGGACAATGACAGATTTTAGTTCATCGTACTACAATCATATCGATAAAAACACATTCACGATTTGTCGGCCTATTAAGAAATAAGAGAAACTAACGAGCTAGGTAAGTAATTAGCTGGTATGTGACAAGTTCTGAAGCATTGACGTCACTTCTGATTCGATGGCACATTGGGTTGAAATTAAGAAATCCTTGATATTTTGATATTTTTAATACCATGATAAAAAAAAGTAATAATTCGTTAAATTTTTCCTTTTTTATATTAGGAAGGTACTGATCTATGAGTAATCTTCATATTTTTAACCACTATAATTTTTACAAGGTTTTACCGACAATGCCATTGTTTTAGAATAAAATTAAAACGAAGTATTAACAAAGTCATATTAATAATCGTTTATTTTTACCGATTTCAATGTGTCTCTTTGTGCAATTCCTGGATTCGGTTCGCGGGCAGATCGCCAAGAGATTAGAGTAAATACTAATTTAGGAACACATAGTGCATTCTGTTATTTTATAAACCTGTATTGCAACAGGCGTGGCGACTAGTATTTGCAGATTTAGTTAAAGTTTATTTACTAAATGAAACGAGTTTATATCACGTTAGAATATTTAACGTACTTATTTATTAAAATACGTACCCGGTGACGTTCCCAACAATACGTTATGTACTCTTACACTTTTTCATTTAGTATAATGAGTGCAAATCGTGCGAGTTAAAAAAATATATTAGTTAACGTTTATTCAAAATCAAAGTGTATTTAAATCAATAAATAAAATGTTATATCGCAACGCTCAGATCAAATGTTATCTTATTTAGACTTTTATCTCTATTGCTTGCCACTTAAACTGTTTATACAATAGAGTTTTTATTATGTAAATAACCATAACATGCATTACATAATAGATGGATCAGTACGTACATTATGATTCGCTTGGAAACAGTAGGTAATGATTTCGTTTCGAGTAAAACCTATGTTTACCTATATAGTCTATATAGTCTTAAACCTCACCATGTATCACCAGTGGATGGCCTCTAAACGCTTTTCATTGCTATCTGCAGAGGGCAAAAACCATAGGTTATCTAATTTTATTTGCTGATTTCCTATTACATGTTTAAGAACGTTGTATTATGGTGTACCTTCCAACCAATCATTGAGATTATTAAACTTTATTTCAGATTCCGTGCGCTTTATAAAGGTCTGCTTCCCAAAGTGCTACGTTTGGGCCCCGGCGGTGCCATCATGCTCGTGGTCTACGATTACGTTTACCACTACTTGGAAGACAAGTTTGAACTAAACAAATAGTAATTTAAAATTAATTGCGATCAGGGTCATTAGTAGGAAATTTTATATTGTTATTTCATGATGACCAAATATAATTTAATATTATACATATCAAGTTACCTAAATATATAGTATACTAGCAGCGCCTTGTCCTTTTACCCGCGTTATGCCCGTTTCCGCGGGAATTTTTCTTCCTTTTTTTTTAAATTTTCCCGTTGAATGTGGCTATTCATTACAAATGTAATTATTCACATGGGCTGGTAAAGAGAGAGGAGCGCTTTCAAACAAACCAAACAAAACTAGAATTAAACTCTTCAGCTTTATTATATTAGTATAGATAAATGGTGTCTACGTAACAAAAAGGTGCTATTTCTATAATTATGTGTCTACACAAATCTGTGACTAAGGTAGGTACATAAAACTTGCTGAATACAAGAGGTGATTATTCACGTAGCAAATCTGTGCTAGCAAATCATTCAATTGTGAACAGGGCATAGTATAATGAGTGTTGAATATTGTTAATAATATATTTGTTTCTACCTATTACATTTATTAGTGTTATTAGTCGTATATTTTTTCATGGTTTATGACGTTGTTGTATCACACAAAAGTGTGTAAAGTAAATATTTATCAATTGAAAGCATTTACGAATAAATTTATACTGAACTTGTCATGTGTTTTTTATTCAAACCAATAGTCATATTAAACTGGTTTCTTAAGTTCAAGCGAACCTATACTCTTCTTTTTGCTTAAATCGTAACGTTCCATATCTAATAAAACATATTTGGCGGTATGTAGTTGCGATATTTTTACTTTTTCTTGTATAGACGCATGACACCTCAGTCTTCTGTGATCACGGTTCCTGTAAAGGGGCCGAAATTTCAGATAAAAATGTAAAATAAAAGCGAAGTGTATCGTATACGTAGTTTCAATTCAATAATACATTAAAATAATAGCGTTGAAGTGTTGCTTACAAATGTAATAAGAAAGAGAACCTAGGTAAGTATTTGATATATTTAATTAAGTATATACGTTTGTAAAAATAAATAAATCTAAATTCCCTTTTATTCATCTTAGGGATTTAATATCCTACTAATATTATAAATGCGAAAGTTTGTATGTATGGATGTATGGATGTTTGTTGCTCTTTCACGCAAAAACTACTGAACGGATTTGGATGAAACTTTATAGGTTATACATCAGAATAACACATGGGATACATTTTATCCCGAAATTCCCGCGGGAACGTGTACAACGCGGGTAACACCGCGGGGCGCGGCTAGTACAAACATAAAGTCCTTGGGTCATCTCCGAAGTACACTTTACTCGGAGGATCTTTTTAAATAACTAAGAACAAATTATTAACAAATTTTTACCAATACTTCCAAAATATTTTTCGGAATTTGTCGGTTTAAGTAGGCATCACTAAAATAGACATTTCATCAGCGTTCTATTTCACGCAATAATTTTCCATTACGTTTAAGCAAAAATAATGCAAAAATATGTTATTTTATTTTACACGTTACTGTCATTTTATGATAATTATTGCGTAAAACGAAACCTACAGATTCTTTTGTTTGCCAAGGTTGTATTTTCTTTGTGACCTATTTTATTATTGAGTTGAGTTGGAACTATGGCAAATTGACCAAAATTCGTTTTGTTTGTAAATAAATCTGTTAGCTGATGATAATAAATGTAAGTAAATACTATTACTAATTGAATTTCTTATGATATTAGCATATTGTTCATGCAAAAAAGTACGACTAACTTTAAAACTTTTTGAATTTCAGTAAAAATGGATCAAATGCAGCCGCAACCTATACAGCACTTGTTGCAAGTTTATCCCTCGGAATCTAAGCTTCAGAATCAGATAATCCATATATCCCATCCTTCGTTATCTTCTGCGGAGGGTAAAGTCACGTATCAACAGAGTGTGACTTCAGATATGCATATACCAGTGACTTCTATGCAAAGTGATATGATATCTCAGAACCATATTGTGATGTCATGTCATCAAACTCAGCTGCAGACCCTGCACCATCCCTTGCAAGGGCAAGTATTACAGAGTACGGACTTGAACCATCAACTGCAGATAACATCCCACATGCTCCTGCCACCCGTTCCACTGTACAAGCAACAGATGTTAGTGAGTGAAGTCCAACAGTTTTACGGACAGTATGAGTATGCTAAGGAACCGAATGTTGAACTGAAGGTGGACGCAGAAGGACCGATTATGGACAATAATGATGAGTGAGTACTGTTGTACAGTGTTAAAAAAGAATTTAAAATACGAGAAAAGATACTTTTAAAACTAGTAAAAACTAAGTGAATTTAGTGATTTCTCGCATTATACCTATCTAAATCTACAGAAGAACTGTGCAATATTCTTAATATATAATTTAATGTATTAAATAACTATTAGATGATTAATATTCATTGGTTGTGAACACCATTTAATCAACTTTACCATTTGTTATTAACTCTATTCAATTAACATTTCCAGCTGCAAACCACAGAACTTAGAGCCCTCACAAAACCAAGAAACACCATTGACCAAAAAGAAAAGGACTCGTAGCAATACATCAACCCCAAGCAACTGGGCTTGCAATGTCCGGAAACTGAAACACCAGCGAGGGGAAGCATATATCAGTAGAAGAGGAAAATTTGTTCCCGAACGTAAGATTAAGACTACTAAAGACTGCCTCAACAGCTGCAAACTAAAATGCAATGAAAGAATAACTAACACAGATAGAGAATTACTATTCAAAGCATTCTATAGTTTAAATGCAAATGAAAAAAGACACTTTTTACTAAACACTACGGAAAGACATGATATCAAACATAGCAAAACAGTTGACAATCAGAAACGGAAGCATTCATTTAAGTATTACTTTATTTTAAGAGCTCAAAGGTATATGGTATGTAAGAATTTCTATTTAGGCACTTTAGCGATATCACAGAAACCTGTTTACAATGTGCATATAAGTAAGACAGACACAAATATACCTAAGCCGGACGGCCGAGGGTTATCAGAGTCCAGTACTCACGCTTTAGCCAATGAAATAAAAGATAAAGTCCGGAAACACATACTTTCTTTATCAACAGTGGACTCTAAACCAGTGAAACAGAATTCCAAAAAGAAACAGTATTTACAATCAGGGTTGAGTTTAAAAAAGTTGTATAATATATATTTAGAGTTGTGTGGCAAAGAGAATGAGGTGCCCGTAAAGGAATCTATGTACAGGAAAATATTTAAACAGGATTTTAATTTACATTTTATTAGAGTTAAGAAAGAGGAACAGATGTGTTGTAAATGTAAAGGTTCTATTAAGAAGAAATAAAATTAGGGAAGACATGTGTTATATAATTGAATTGACACTTATACAAATTATGTATGTTTGGATTTCTTCAAACGTACAATTATGTGTTTGTATAAATAAATATATTGGCCTCTCATCTCACTGTACTGATATCTTCAGTGAGATGACAGGCCTTTGCCCTGCAGTGGGACATTACAGGCTACTTCACTTACATAATTTGTTTTGTGAAGTTACTGACAATACTCCTACAATTATCATTTTTGTTAACAAATGGTTTGATCTGGGTCCTTGGTTTGGTACTGTCAATAATGCATATATTTTGTATGTCAGTCACATGGAGTTTAATGCATGTTAAGTTTCCTGTTTTCCTCAAACAATTTGCAGCTTGAAAAGGAATATTTTTTATTGAAATGGGCCTAAATAATTAAGTTTTTTGTTGTAAAACAGCTGTCCTTTAAAAGCAATGTTTAACATCTCTTTGATTTTCCTAGCAAGAAAAAAACATTTACTATTTGTTTATTAAAATGTGGTGTTATTTTAGTTTTTATTCTTATTTTAAGTTTCATGTTAATATGAGTATTAATAACTAGTATACTTAGTATGCATTCCTATATGTCAAACTTGTTAAAAATAATAATTTTATAGATTTTATTTTTCTATAAAACTGTTCGAAACCATGGCACTTTTTATTTGGATAAGTTTTAAATTATTCCGTTGACGAGATACGATATTTTTATGAATTATTGACAAATTTTATTACATTACTGTTTCTGTCCGCATGTATTTTCTATGATCAAGTTTGAGAACTCCTAGTCAAAATTTCTCAAGTGAAACAAAACCATGGTTGTCTGTATTGCGTATGAATTATTGTAATGATGTTATGTTTTCTCGGGTAATTTAATAAACTGTCTTTAAACTTGTATACAAAGCGACGTAAACCTCCGAAAACTTGATATAAGTGACTTACCGCCTTGTTCATAAACTGTCTTTTGCTAAACACTGTTATAAAGGGTTTTGTCTCTTTCCCTCTTTGGAAAATAGCGTATGTCGGAAAGGCACAAACCATATGATGATTCTTTACTAAATCTCCTTATGTTCACTAAATGAGAAACCGGAGATTTACAGAGCCTTTTCAAGAAATTATGTAAGAAAAATAGCATCATATTGATATGCACTGAGTATATTATATGTAAAGTTGAAGCTAATATTTTTAATAAAAAGTATTTTTATATTCATAATCAATGATTTTACTTTTTACATACATTACCCAATTGACTTCAAGTCATTTTCATTACAAATCAGAAGATCTATAAGAGATATAGATATAGAGAAATAAAACAAAAAATAATTATAACAAAATATTATGATTGCATTTTATTTATTAGTTGTACGAAACCACACACAAAGTGTTTAAATTATTACCTTAATATTTTATTATAAATACAAAATAATACATACCTATCCAATACAAAATTTTATTTGAATGTGCAAAGCAAAATAAACACAGTTTTACTCTTTGTTTGCCGTCGAATAGCAAATAAAGTTATGTTAATACAACTCAATATAATATCTGAATGACAATTTATATTATTTATTTTTGGAAACAATCACAGTTATTGATAAATCAGGGTGGTATTGAGGATCGGGGCAATCTGTTTTACAAACAAAATAATCATTTACTAGACTGTCAACATATACAAAATCAAATAAAAGAAGTCTTTTAATACGTGAGTTAGGTAGATATTCATAATCTAAAAATATTGAGATGCTTCTAACTTTTCTGGCTTACAAATTTGAAGGACAAACTGGAAAACAAAGTTCTTAGGTATTTATTAAGTTTAGTTTTATTAAAGAGATACAAAAATATAAAACCATCAAGTTTAAGAAAGCATTTCTCACAATACCTACTTAAATGTTTTTAACCGTCATTAAAAAGGGGGTTCTGTATTTCTTTTTTAACGTTTTTTATGCGTGGATTATTTACCCCTAAATTATTTTGATTTTGTATCACTTTACTTTAGCCCCTACCACTTCCCTGAATACGTTATATTTACTTAATCCTAGCGGGTATCATGACGCAGACTAGGTCTTCTCCCTTGTCGTTCTTGAGCTCCCATTTGACCTCGACCTTCACCTGAGGGTATGACTTCAGGACAGGCAACGTTGTCCTGTAACTTGCCTTTTCTCCAGCCTGTAAGATAAGTTGACGAAGGGGGTGTATTCAGGGTCAATGAAATTATTGAAATTATAAGTTTTTGTATGCACAGTACTACTGTTAATTGTAAAATACTGTGACAATAGATAATCTTTTTATAGTGTTTAAACATTTATCAATGGTAGCTACATATGTATTATTTCCATTGTCTAACTAGTACCTAATATACATTTGCTTCACTTTCTATGCTATTATTTCCTTAATCGCTGGGCTGGACCTTGAAAGTCTCGTATTTATTAGTTTAGTTAATCCAATTTCCCGTCAGATGCGCTACTACTTCATGTTAACGCGTTATAACATTCACAAAATATCATTGAGCATTAAAATTCCAGAAGAAATGGCCCTGGTGTTTTGAAAGGGAGAAAAGATGCTTTTGTTCAGCTGAGGACACACCAGGTTTGAATATAATAATACTTATAATATGGTACAAAATCTGCTAACTTAATAAAATGGTAATTCAAACATTAGACAATGAAGTAATAAATCTTGTTTAACCGCTATTAACTCAGTACGTTGTTGCTAAGACGTTGAAATTAATTTCAATTGGTATTTAAGTAGTGGTTTAATTGTTACCTTAAGCGGGCAGGTGAGTCCATTGTCCTTGCAGGCGTCGGGTTGTGACAGCGGGAACGGCACAGGCAAGCCCATGATGACTCCGTGGACTTCTGTACTTATTTCTGACACGTCGGCAGCTGGAATTATAAACATTGTTTTAAAAATTTCAGCACTATAACCCCGCATAGCAAGTTGTTGTAATATAGTTAATTAGCTTCGAGGATTTCGTTACAGTTATTTAGGGTTCCTGTTCCCTTAAAGAAAACCGGAGCTATTGTGTGCCATAGGTACAGGCAGCACAAGCCGAGACATTTGCCTGTTAATATTCCTATTTACATATGTAACTTACAAAATTAATTTTGATTTATGTATTGTATTATGTAAGTTTATTGTTGTTTAAGCAGGCGAAATGAATTACTTGATATTTCAATAAAAAATGTGCGAAGAATTATTTCTTTGGGCACTGTAGCAACCCCCCTTCACAGTTCTGAGTGCGGTCCTGACCTTATAATTCTCTAAAACTAGTTGTTCCTTACATGGAGTGAAGTCTATGCTGATGGTGGCGTTGGTGTTCCTCTTCAGCACGCACTCCTTGGCGTCCTCGGCGCATCCACTCGCGCCCACCATCTCTACCGTCGCCAGCTTCGACCCTGGAATACATGACCAGCTATGAGTTATTGTTAGAACATAGGGGTGCACGAAAAGACCTTTTTCGAAGAAGAAGTGCATAGTTCATGTGCTGATAGAATTGAAAGTATACTATGGGCCTTATTCATTTTAGCTATCAAATGGTTTGTCCCTTTCCGACATACGCTATTTCTGAGCAGCAATCAAAGAGCAAAAGAGACAAAACATTTTATAACAGTGTTTTACTTAAAGAACGTTTATGAATAAGTATTTTTCCCTGTTTCAAACATGACTCGGGTTTGAGATCACTAACGCGCATTAGACAAGCGTGATGATTCCCTACGCCTAACCCTCCTCATTTTATTGATTACTTCGGTGAGACGAGAGGCTTTTGCACAGCAGTGTGAAATTACAGGCTAATACTTTACTTTTAAAAGTAAACTAGCCTATCGATCGCGATTATTGGCAAATCGGGCTCAGCACCGCTCTACTTCCCTTCTATGGAAACACACCTTTACTGAATATGATAAAGTAACTAGGTATGAGAATAAAGCAGATTTAATACTTCAGGGATTCTGTGCCCAGAGGCGATTAAATTAAAATGTTCTTTGCCAAATATATTAACTTGTTTTTGTGGAAAATATCTTTAAAATAAAGACTCCAGGGACCGCATTGAATTGAAAATACAAAATACATTAACTTCAGTAGGAAATAGGCTTACTTCTTACTGTAACTTGTAGTACTAGTAAGGACCCGCTGTTTTACATGCATTGTGCCCGTTCATATAGGAATTTCGGGATGTAAACACAAATCGAACTCTGCATTATTACATAGTAACACTTGTACCTAGATATATTATTCTGCTACTAGCAGCGCCCCGCGGTTTTACCCGAGTTGTACCCGTTCCCGTAGGAATTTCGGGATGAAAAATAGCCTATAACCTTCCCGTTGAATGTGGCTATCTATTACAAAAAGAATTATTCAAATCGGTTCAGTAGTTTCTGAGATTAGCGCGTTTAAACAAACAAACAAACAAACAAACAAACAAAACAAACTCTTCAGCTTTATAATATTAGTATAGATTATACCTACTCGTATACTTGGACATCAAAGTAAGTTAAAATAATGGTCGTGGTTGTTGTGATCTTTAGACCATGTTGGAGGTCTTAAGGCGGACTAAAACTCCGACACAAGGGTTGACCACTATCCTACGATAGTTTACTTCTAAAAGTAAAGTAAAATATTAGACTGTAATGTCCCACCGCTGGGCAAAGGCCTCTCGTTCAACCGCAGATATCTCACACAGATCACAGATCACGCGTACTGTGTAATGCGGTATGGTGATCTCCAACCCGCAAAGTAATTAAATAAACATTATATTTATAATCGTAATTGTATTCTGATTTAAACACATAGACATTTGAAATACATTACCAGTTATGTGCAATTATCTAGTGATAAAGCATAACATAAGCGCTTACTAACTATTGTCATTCAATGGACTCTCTGATGGTTTATATATAGGTACCAATTTGGTGCCTACGGATTATCCCTGGAAGGTTATCCTCAGGGATTATACACTTCTTTCACTATTTTTGAATTAACTTGTTTTCATTATTAACCTAAGCTATATAGCTTTGGCTGTGCAGTAGGATTTTATTGACCGTTGCTTTATTGTATTTAGATGTAGGTACATAAGTTGGTATTTATGTTATCTTAATTAGCAATCCTATTAAACAAATGACTGTATCGAAAATTGGTTTAATTAAATGAGGATAAAGACTGCAGTAAATAACTAATTAGTAGGTCTCTATTAACGGTTTAAACAAAACAATGATGTCGTAATATTAAGGCATTTAAATGTATATTTTCATATGGATTATTAAACTAAAACGGCTAAAGAAAATCAAGGCAAGAAGCATAGGTAATAGGAATAGAACTAAGATGGTACTTTACATGCCTTGCATTCTCTATCTCAATTATACGGTGAGTTAGGTTTTGATGAGATTAGTTTTAAATAACGGAAAATGAAGGATTTAATATTTGTGTCTATCTGTGCCATTGTAGTTCCCAGGATAAACCAATTGGGATTTTGGTAGTTTTATTTTCGAAAGGAGATTTTTTTTAAATCGGTTCAGTAGTTTAGGAGTTCATCGCGCACTAACAACGTGACACGTAATTTTTATATACTTAGAAAAATATATTGAAAACAAATACCTCGAAAAACATAGTAAAATGATACGTCGTACTAACATCGTATCATTTTCTTTGTTCTTCGAATATATGTTTTTTTGCACACAAATGACATATTTAAATAATTAATGATAAACTATGAATTGCGGAATATTTCGTCAGACTCATGTTTTCTAACGATAAGGGTAATAATCTCCAGGTGTCTTATGGATAAACTCAAACGTACGTATCACTATACATATATGTATTATAAAACAAAGTCCCCGGCCGCGTCTGTCTGTCTGTTCGCGATAAACTCAAATGCTACTGCATGGATTGTGACGCAGTTTTTTTAAATAGAGTGATTCAAGAGGAAGGTTTACACTTATAAAAATTCCCGAAATTCTCACGGGAACGGGCACAATGCGGGTAAAACCGCAGGGCGCTGTAAAATTTATATGACAAACAAATACATATACATTCTCACAAACTTTCGCATTTATAATGTTAGTAGAATTTATTATAGGTTAGTTATCACCACGCGAAAGTTTGCAAGGTTGTATACGTACCTATGAATGTTCTAGATTGCTCATTCACGCAAAAACTACTTGACAGGTTTGGATTAAAATTGGCACAGAGTTAGATTAGAGTCTGGAAAAATATTTAGGCTCACTTTTTATAAAACGCCGATATACGCCTGTTTCTTGGACTTATCTAGTGCTTTTGATCTGGTCTTGTACAATATAATGTGGCGAAAGCTAGAACAGGACTCTAATACATCATATGAAGCCATAAGATTACTGAAATTCTGGTATCGAAACCAAAGCAACGTTTGTAAATGGGCGGGAGCTTTTTCAGAGATATATAACTTGGAATGTGGGGTAAGACAGGGCGGGCTGACCTCCCCCTGTCTCTTTAACCTTTATATCAATCAGTTGATTGAGGAGCTTAGTAATACTAATATTGGATGTTTTATTAATGGTGTGTGCATGAATAACATAAGTTATGCTGATGATATGGTGTTGCTGAGCCCCTCGATCGCAGCACTGAGAAAATTGTTGAAAATTTGTGAAAGATTCGCGGAGGCTCATGGACTCAGGTACAACTCTATGAAAAGTGAGCTGATGGTTTTCAAAGCCGGTACCAAAACATACCAAACTATACCAGAAGTAAAACTCGCAGGCACTCCTTTGAAAGTAGTATCGAAGTTTAAATACCTGGGTCACTGGGTTACTGAGAATCTCAGTGACAATATGGATATTGAAAGGGAGCGGAGAGCGTTGTCTGTACGCTGTAATATGCTGGCTCGCAGGTTTGCACGGTGCACTGATGCAGTTAAATTGACACTGTTCAAAGCATACTGCCAATCCTTTTATACGTGTAGTCTGTGGACCAGTTATACGAAGGCCGCATACAGCGCTCTTCGAGTCCAGTATAATAATGGCTTCAGGGTGCTGTTTGGTTTGCCGCGCCACTGCAGTGCCTCAACAATGTTTGCCGAAGCGCGTACAGACGATTTTTACGCAATAATACGCAAAAGGTGCGCATCATTGCTACAACGTGTGCGACGCAGCCCAAACAGCATCCTGCACACGATTGCTGACAGCTGGGATAGTCCGTTACTCAGCCATTGGGTGCAAGTCCATTTAAAAGTTAATATGATTCTAACATAGTATTTAAGGTGCCACTGTACTAACAAAACTTATGGTAAATATGTGCTGAAATAAACGATATATTATATTATATTATTATTATTATATTTATTCCGGTATATTCACAGGTATGGGTAAAACGCGGTTGAAACCGCGGGCACTGCTAGCATTTACATATGAGTAACTAGCAGCGCCCCGCGGTTTTACCCGCGTTGTACCCGTTCCCGTAGGAATTTCGGGATGAAAAATAGCCTATAACCTTTCCGTTGAATGTGGCTATCTATTACAAAAAGAATTATTCAAATCGGTTCAGTAGTTTCTGAGATTAGCGCGTTTAAACAAACAAACAAACAAACAAACAAAACAAACTCTTCAGCTTTATAATATTAGTATAGATTAGTATTATAAGCATATCATTGTGTGATGAAGTAGGTGTTTATTTACAAACACATTTATCTAATAACAAAATCATTAGTAAAGGTTATTGTTTATTGTTTAAAGGTTATTTCTGTATCGTCAGTTCATTGACATTACTGTTACCCGATTTAGTATACGGAATAAAATTTACTCTAAGGGCACGTTTCCATTGGAGCACAATAAGTTAGTAAGTAAGTAAGTAAGTAAGTAAATAAGTAAGTATTATCCTGTAATGTCCCGCTCGGCAAAGGCCTCTGATCCCACTGAAGATATCAGTACAGTGAGGAGGATTAGGCGTAATCACCACGCTTGCCAAATACGGGTTGGTGATTTTAAACCTGAGCCATGTTTGAAAAGAAAGAAACATGTTTTCGCGCGACAAATTGCAGCACAAATCACAACAAATTACGACAAGATTTTGACAATGGCGTTGTTTAAAAATATCAATGTTTAGTTTATAGCTCCGCACAGTTCCGCTCTGCTCTGCTTCACTGGAGACACAGCCTAACTTTGCTCTAGCATTATTGATTACCATCTTTAGAGAATTCAATGAAATCAACACTAATTAACTACGAAATTGACGTTGTCTTACATACAATACACATATAAAAACAATAATTAAACTCAATTTGGTATTTTTTACTGAATCTTTTAGTAATTTGCAGAGCTAGTAATTTAAGTAGTTTTTTTAAGGTTTTTATTACCCAAATCTGCACAGCATTTTGTTGCTTACACATTCACATCAAATTGACCTACAACAGTGTTGACACTATTTAGAACACTCTTAACCAACTTCAAAAAAGGAGTTCTCAATTCGTATGATCAATGTAGTCTGAATCAGGTCACCGCCGTGTCTTAATCATTGAACGTCCATCTCTTTGTGCGACGATTAGCCCCGTTCGTACTACTTATCAATTCGTGTTTTGATACTTGGGGTCAAAGTTAAATATAAACTACAGAGTTCGTTATAATTTATTTGTTTTTAAAGAGCTTATACTTTGATATGGACGCTTGGTTTTGTAAAGGAAAGTATGTTAGTGGTAAATACATAGATTTAGATTATTTTTTTGCTACCCTACATCCATGGGTAAATATTTATTGTTTTAATTATTCAATTGTCTATTCGTTCATATATGTACTTGGATTCAATCTTAGATGGTAATCATTGTTGCTTGATACTGCCTTTAATAAACACGTTGTAACAAAGCACTGTTGTAATGTGCTTTGTCTCTTTTTTGAATTTATGGGAAGGTAGCGCTGCGTTTTTTTTATCCCTGGCTTGTATTTTTAAACTAGCAGCATCCCATGGTTTTGTCCGTGTTGTGAACGTTCCTGTGAGAATGTTGGGATGGAAAATAGCGTATAACCTTCCTTTTGAATGTAGCTATTCACTTCAAAAATATTTTTTCTAATCGGATTGGTAGTTCCTGAGATTAGCGCGTTCAAACAAACAACAAATTGAACTCTTCAGCTTTTTGTGTTAGTGTGGAGTGTAGACTACCTCATTACCTACCTACGTACAGAAAACAAAAAAGGTTACATACCTTTTTGATAGATTTATTATGTACTCAAGTTTAATATGTAAAGTTATGCATAATATTATACCATCGCATAAAGTTAAGTTAACAAGCAAAAACAACGATTTTATGATCATATTAATTGGAATATGTTTCTATTACAATCCACCATGAATACTAGGTATAATAATAGGTACTAAAATTCCTAGTCAGCTAGCCTATCTGATTACCTATTTTCAAACAATGTAGTGTAACTTGATTAGGCGAAGCCAAGGGCTTTACAACTTTACATCTTTCCTCTAGTAAGTAGTGCTATGCTATGCCACTTTGCTATGCTACGTTTATAATGATTGGTGGATATCAAACATAGCGTAGGATACCATACAGCTCTGTTATAAGGCATCTTAATGTCGCCCATATTAGACTATAATCACTACATAGTATAAAATAAAGTCGTCTCTGTTTCGTGTCAGTTTGTCTGTATGCTTAAATCTTTAAAATTACGCAACGGATTTTGATGCGGTTTTTTGTAATAGGTAGAGTGATTCAAGAGGAAGGTTTTTATGTAAAAAAATTCCCGACATTCCCACGGGAACGGGCACAACGCGGGTAAAACCGCGGGGCGCTGCTAGTAAATAATATATGAATGTCTCTACTATCATTTTTTTCTGACGGGACTTGAAATGTGAAAAAGGTTGATTTTCTTAACAAAGTCGATAATAGCGTCTGTGACATAGATTTAGAATTTTTTTCGCTACGCTAATTGTGATAGCGTCTGTCATAATAATGGCGCTAGAAGGAAAATGGTTAAATGATTTGACATAGCAGGTAAAAACCTCTATACTATACTTTAAATCTCGTATTAAAAAAATAGATTATTTTGTACGTAAGGCCTCTAGTTGGTACGATTTAAATTAGGCACATATCAAACTGTAGCACGAGGTACGTTTGAGTCGGACATTTAACAAAGAGCCCAATACTAACTAAACTATTGTCACTACAGGCTTGTCACAGCTATCAAACCATGTTACAATATCCTATAGTTTGTGACACATTAAATGATTCAGAAAATGTACAATTATAAGAGAATAATGCATTTGTGTAAACAAAGGATGAATAACATCGTAACTACCAAACGATGGTTACAATATTTCAACGCAATTGATGACAGTATAATCTAAAAATTTAGAAAAAATAAAAATTGATGATTATTTAATTTGTTTTTGATGATAGAAACAATTCGCTTACCGCAGTCCGTGTAGAATTTGGCGTCAGCGGCTGCCATTAGCACTGCAATCGTGATTAGGGCGAGCATTATCGTTGATTTTT
Organism: Cyclophora punctaria; assembly: GCA_951394245.1. Lineage (NCBI taxonomy): Eukaryota > Metazoa > Arthropoda > Insecta > Lepidoptera > Geometridae > Cyclophora > Cyclophora punctaria. The sequence continues at coordinate 1,303,542 of OX596181.1, forward strand.
GTAAATATTTTGGAATTAGGGATCGCGCGCTCACGTGTGTTCGACTCGCGCGTCGCTGGCTGACTAACCAATGACCGCTCTCGCTACCGGATGGGCTATTGTGAGTGACCTTTATTGCCTTATAAAATGCGCGGGCGCTGGTCATAGAGTAATTACGTGGTTAGATTATATTGTGATGATGTCTATGTCTAGTTATTGAATTAGTGACGAGATTCGCACCATTGACATCTTTTTGAGGCCCAAGTTTGGTGCGATTGTGAACCTTATTCGTGAAAAAAATCTGCTATAGTTTTGAATGCACCAGAATGAACTGTATAGGCCTGTATGGTCAGTCCCAATAACTTATAACGACCCGCAACTTCAGATAGCAGGTTATATATTATATCAAATACTAGTAATCCATACTTTTTACCGACAAAAATCGACATTTACTTACATTGAAACCGATGTCAAAGCTATAAGATTGCTGTTTGATGTAGGTTATTAGGACCGGCTACTAATTTATGAATCCGTCCCTTCTGTTTCCCGCTCTTTGGTATCGAACGGAAGGTATTCGACGCAAGCGCACAGTTTCAGGAAAATTGACAAACATGTTGTTTTGTTTGGTGAATAACAATTAAATACGCATTACCAATGAGAATCAGAGATAGATTAACTGATAGTTTTAAATAGATACTCATAGAGATTCTTATTTATATTCTGTCGGTCAAAACATGCTACAAACAATGTATACTTCGTCGCTTTTTATAAGAGTTCCCTAATTCAAACTTCGATTTTCCAGCCATAGACACCTTCTTCTGTAGAAGAACAATATTTAGAGGGTTCATTCCATTCTTACCTACCACTGAGTCTCTTTATAAAGATTTTAACTCTTTTAAAAATAAATGAAGCATTAACTAGAATAATCAAGCTGAATAGTTTGATTTTTATTGCACTCATTCTCTGGTAGTTACGGTCGGATTTGACATTTTTTTGTATAAGATAGTCATGACTACAAATAGTGACTAAGGTTTCGCTGTGTCTATGATGACTAATGAGTTTTAGATTAGTCTTCTTAAAAGATAAATTGGGTTCAATATCAATATTCTCTCACTCTTTTTCGAGGTATATTTTTTCTTGATCTTAAATTATAAGATTTCTTGAATTAGAATAAGTGGCCATAAGTATATATTTTCATAATATAACGTTTAGTATATTATGTATTATTCAGATAACACGGAAAATACTCGAATATATCAACTTACCTAAGTTACTTACCTAAATATTTAAGTAAATTAAAGCACAAGAAACACATAGTGCGGTTTCGAACCGGGTGTGGGCCATGTACGGGCTGGGTACGGGTTGGTTGCGGGTCGGGTTCGGGCTAGTTGCGGTGTATTCTTTAGCGGACCAGTGGGTTAGTGTGACACCTTTCATACCAAACCGATACAAAGAGTACCACGTCCCGCAACCCGCTTCCGGCCCGCAACCGCACTATGTGTGTATTGCCTTAAAACTTATCTATCCAAGCTACATAACTTAGTGGCATCCCCCGCGTTATTACTATACCCATGTTACACCCGTTAGCGTAGGAATTTCTGAATAAAAAAATAATCCAGTACAAAAATAATATAAATATATGTAAACCCGAAAATACCGAATTCGAAATACCTAAAACGTAATATCTATTTCGATATTATAAAGAAAAGTGATGTCTTTTATTTAAAACTTCCTAAAGGATTAGCATTATAAAGTGCCACTGCTGGGCAAAAGCCTCTCATCTCACTTCAGATATCCGTACAGTCAGGAGGATGAGGAGTTGAGTAAGACCATGCTTGTCTACTGCAGGTTGGTGATCTCACACCTGAAATACAAAAACAAAATTAAGTAGGTACTTCTACACTAACTATTATAAAGAGGAAAGATTTGTATTTTTGTGTGTATATTATGTTTGTAATGAATAAACTCAAAAACTACTTGACCGATTTGATTAATTCTTTTTGTAACTGATAGACATATTCAACGGGAAGGTTATAAGTTATTTTTCATCCCAAAATTCCTACGAGAAAGGCACAACGCGGGTAAAACCGCGAGGCACTGCTGGTAATTAATAAAAAATTACCTGTAAATTGAAAAATTGGCCCTTATTCCAGTTAAAGGGATAATTGATGAGTACTTCCTTTACGAAGTTGGTTAATTGCGATAACATCTCGGCTTGTTGAGTCAGAGAGGGTAAAAGTGAGTGATGATTAGATTTCGTTGTAAAGCCACGTGGGTTCGTACTATGTCTGTCTGTCATACGAGGGGGATGGGCTCACTTATAAGCGAAAGCGTTTGGACTTTTTTTGTTAAATTTACATTTAGGGAGTTTTGCCTAAGGTATTAGTATTAGCCGTAATGTCCCACTGTTGGGCAAAGGCCTTTCGTCTCACTGAAGATATCAGTACAGTGAGGAGGTTTCAGGCGTAATCACCACGCTTGCCTAATGCGGGTTGGTGATCTCAAACCCGAGTCATGTTTGAAAAGTAGGAAACATGTTTTCGCTCGACCTGGGAATTGAACCCGGGACCTCAGTCTTGGCAGGCGAGTGCAAATACCACTAGACCACCGAGGCGTTTGCCTAAGGAAGGCATGCAAGTCCCAACATGCCCTAAACCTTGATAAAACTATCTAAATTTAGAAACACTATACTGTATACTTAAACAGCATACTTTCTTAAAATTATCAATAAACATTGGGACCAAAAACTTCTCCACGTCACAAAAAAGAACGTTGTGACTCCGATTAGATTAGGTTTTACTTTGTTCATGCTTACCTGGTTGAACAAAGTGAAATAATTCGTCATCAAATAGTTTTGACGAATTAAAACGACATGAATGAAAGGAGTCATGCTTCTTCTACGTATAAAAGTACCGACGGTTCAGTAGAGTTCAGTGGGTGTTTTTTTCGACCTAAACCGCAGGTCGCAGTAAAACTCATTGGCGTAAGTTTTCACACGTTACATGTCAAAACCATTCATTAAATCTCTACTGAGAAAGCTAAGTGAGAAAGAATTTATTGTCAGAATACACTTTGTCTGAATGAACAAAATAGCTAGGGTTTTTATTCGTAAAATATTGCTCTCTTAAAACCTATATACGCGTGCATTCAATTTTCATTTTCATCTCAGATATGCTCAACCTTCAACCCGCTATAACTGATATTTTATACCAAACTACGAAGGAAGCCACCGTTTACAAGACATCCGGTGTCAATACAATAATTGTATCGTCGAGTGTGAGATACATCACACAACTCATCGACTCATCGCGAGACGCTCAATCATTCAGTCTCACACATTGTAGGACATCGTGACGAGCAGGGGCGCAGCTAGGTGAGGGCGGAGAGGGCCATGGACTCGCACTGGGGTTAACATTGAAGCAGAGCGGAGCTTTGCGGAGCTGAACTGGCCAATCTGCCGTTCTAGAGTACCTACGGCAGTCAACAACAGCCTCCGTGGTCTTGTGGTTTGAGCGCTCGGCTCACGATCCGGAGGTTCCGGGTTCGATTCCCAGTGGGGACAATAGCTCACAAAAATCTCTTTGTGAGACTGCCCTCAGTTTGGTTAGGGCATTGCAGGCTGAATCACCTGATTGCCCGAAAAGTAAGATGATCCCGTGCTTCGGGGGGCACGTTAAGCCGTCGGTCCCGGTTACTTTCTACGGATAGTAGACGTTACATGAGCCATGTCAGAGTCCTTTGGCGGCTCAATCAGTCAGGTTGACCATCCACTCGATGAAAAAGAAGTTAACAACATATAAGATAGACAAGCCCGTTGGCACAGTGGCAATGAGAGCGCTTACTGTGTCGGGGGTTGCGGGTTCGATTCCCGCCCGGAGTCAACAATATGTGAAGACATAGTTGTTGGCGACGGCGTCTGGGTGTCAATTATATATTCTTATAAAGTATTTGTGTATGTATATGTAGTAGTATCAGTTAGTTAGATTCCATAATACAAGCTTAGAGCTTAGCACAGAATACCTTATTATAAGAGCTTAGTTTGGGTCTAATTAACCGTGAGTGAATTTGTCCGGGCATATTTATTTATTTATTTATAAGTATGGAGTATATTACAGTTTTCACGCAACGAGTGTATATTGTGCTTTATATTTGGGATGGTCGATTATCAAACATATTTCTCTATTTTCTAATTTAATAGTTTGATACGTACCTAGATATAATTGAAACGAGAGTACATAAAAAGGGGCTTCTAGAGATATCAAATAATTAGGTAGCTTAGCGTATTATTGAAACGATCTTTTTAAAGTCTTAGTTTTTGTTCAAAACACTTAAATATAATTATCCATTGTTATGCCTAAGTAAATTAACCAAAAATCTACATGTTTATGCTTTATAAACTGTAATCTTGTAGCTAGGTACGTATGTTTTTAATTAAACAAAGCCAAAGAATAGCTAAGAAAAACATGTTTCGCTGTCATATTATATTCATATTTTACCCTATTTTTGTGGAGCCTGTATTAAATTAGGGAAGTTTACTACCCTTAGGTGTAAGGGTGGATTACACTCTGTCCTAACGAAATTGCCTACGCCAGGTAGTGTACATACACATTGTAATTTGAAGAGTGAAGGTACATCTTGCATCACCCTAACTAAACAAAACACGTTGCATACTTCTAGTCACTAAATTGGCACTATTTTCTTTCAGGCTGTAGTGTGTTTATGAGTTTAGCAAAATATGGGATAATTAAAATTAAAATAGCCCTTATTTCCCTTAACTTAAATAACCTTTAAAAAATATACTTAACTAATACTAATATAAAAACTAAACTAAATTCTTATTTAAATAGGGTGAAAATTAAAAGTACATTAAATTAGTGGGTAGTCAATTTTTGGATGTAGGCCTCTTTTATCGTCTCCCAGGAGTGCCGGTCTCGCGCGCTCCTCGTCCAGGTGGCGCCGGCGTGCAGCACGGTGTCGTCCTCCCAGCGGCGGCGTCGCGGTAAATGTGGGATAATATCTTCTAGAAATTAATTGGAATGTGTACTCATTTTGAAATGAAACTACGGATATATTTCGCTTTTATTTTACATTTTTATCTGACATTTCGGCCCCTTTACAGGAACCGTGGTCACAGACGACTGTCTTAATACTGTAAAGGAGCCGAAATGTGTATTTTAAATAGAAAATTAGTAACATTTAAAAAAAATCTTGCAAAATTTCGCAGACTAATGCCATGTCAGAGGCCTTTGGCGGCTCAATAAATCTGACACCAGGATTGGTCAGGTTGACCATCCACTCGATGAAGAAGAAGAAGAAGCTGATTATTTTAATTTAGACATATAACATAGACAGATAACTATATACATATCAAGGGTTAATTAAATCAGACTTGCAAATTAAAAGGGTGTCAATTCCGAGTGTCCTTCTGGATCGCCATACCTAACCTCCAATGGGACCAATTAAAATAAAACAAGAACATTAATTTAATATTCATTGGGTTGGATAGTGAGATTCGCCCACACGTTATAAATACAATCCTTTCATACGTACGAAGGTTGGATATCGGAAATCGTTTAAAAATTTATATGTTATTTTGGCGATGTGTGTTGGTTTGGTCTATCAGTCGTTTACAAGCTTTAGAGATAAGCAAGTAGCCAGTGAACTGGCGAGTGCGATATACCACCTGTAAAAGGTATAAAAAGTATTAGCCTGTAATGTCCCACTGTTGGGCAAAGGCCTCTCATCTCACTGAAGATATCAGTACAGTGAGGAGGATTAGGCATAATCACCACGCTTACCAAATGCGGGTTGGTGATCTCAAACCCGAGCCATATTTGAAAACTAGGAAACATGTTTTCGCTCGACCTGGGAATTGAACCCGGGACCTCAGTCTTGGCAGGCGAGTGCACATACCACTGACCACCAAGGTGTACACCAGTATCACAGTCAAATTATACGCTTGCTCGCTCAGTTTGCATTGAAATCATCGCTAATACAACCAAATTGATTCGCTTCAGGGGGATTTATATCAAAAACTATACACGGTTATTTGATAAACATCGGAGAGGATTACCGCACAAGTGCAATAATATTGTGACTATAAACTGACAATAATGTTGACAATATTTTCTCCCAGAATCTGACTCAGTCACGCAGTCTTAACTGATTGGTGTAGACGCTTCATTGGGGTATTGTCAAGCAGGTACATACAACAAATAAAACCTAGATTTCTTACGGTCGCAAACCAAACCATGCGTCGTCAAAAAAAGTTTTAAAAGTTTTATTGTCCCCACAATTTCCAAACCATATGGTCACTAGTTCCTGTTATGTAGTAATAGTAACTATTACATATGCTGTGAGTCAGGTGAGTTATTATGACGAACATAAAACCCTACAGAAGCGAGTAAACGTAGTTAATAAACGTCGCACTATCTGAGATTACTAACAGACTCGTTCCATCACTGTAAGATAGAGAAGTGTGTAAACGTGAAAAGGAAAAGTTAAAAGTACACTATTAGTAGCAGTAATATTTAATACAAGCAGCGCTCCGCGGTTTTACCCGCGTTATGCCCGTTGCCATGAGAATATAGGAATGAAAAATAACCTATAACCTTCCTGTTGAATATAGCTATCTATTACAAAAAGAATTATTCAAATTGAACTGATAATTTCCGAGATTAGTTGAACATACAAACTTTAAAAAAATCCTCTTTATAATATTTGTGTAGATTCTACTTTTTGCAATTGCAATTGGTCAAGTGAGCACAGCACAACTCTGCTCAGCTACAATGGAAACGCAGGGTGCGTTTGAACTGCCGAGAACCGACAAATAAACGTGCACAGTAACACTATTCCATCCAAGTAGTAGTTTAGTCCATCTATACTAATATTACAAAGAGCTAAAGTTTTAAACGTTGTCTGTTTGTTGGCAGGGCCTAATCTCAGAGACTACCAATCCGATTTGAATTATTCTTGTTATGGGTAGCTACATTCAAAGGAAAGTTTATAGGCTATTTTTCGTCCCGAAATTCCCACGGGAACGGGCACAACGCGGGTGGAACCACGGGGCGATGCTAGTAGTTGAATAATCATTGACTTTTCAATTAAACCTAAAAAAATAGCTTCGCATAAACTGTGGTTAAAAATAAACATAAGTAACTATTTGTGTGCTAAAAAGGTCACAACACATCTAATTTCGTCCAGATATTGACGAAACACTCGGACAATTACCATTAACCACGATTGGACCAATGAGGATGTAATGTTCTATCGGTTATTGAACGAAATTGACGGCAATTGTCCAAATACATGACCTAATCATAGTTCAGGAGCCCATAGTGTAGGTATTTGTTTCGTTGAATAAAATATAGGTTTGTTAATATTAGAAGATCTTTAAGTGTATGCCCGTTGTTCCTGTATGCCGTGTCCCCGTCTAGGGGACCGTATCGGGGACACGTGGACAGTGCTAATTTTAACTGAATATTTAAATTAACAGCTATCCGCACCTTGTAGGCAGGGGTGGGTGATAGAACCGAATTCTATCTACAGGGTACGGAGACGATGGGAAGTACTTAATTTAAAATATTTAGTTTAACTACCACTGTCCCCGGGTCCCCGCCCCAGTGTATGGGGACAATGGGCAATATGGGCATACTATATTTTAAGGTAGATAAATATGTGCATAAGTATTTTTAATATGAAAGATAGCTTTCGGTCTATAACCTTTTGTTATTACGATGCTGTCTATAAAAACCCAGACAAGATAAAGCAGACACCTCTATATATAATACTTACGCCGGATACTATACTTAGGCCCAAATACTAAAATTCCATGTCAGTTTTAAGATCAACTTGAGTTGTACCCGTCTATAGTCAATTAAAGTTTCAACTAACTGGCGGTTTACACAAGGATTCTTAAATCTATTTCGCACCTAAATATATTTAAGAAACAAGCTGTTCATTCAAAACTGTAATTTATATTGCAGCAAATACAACACTATTTACAACGAACGGCATTTGTTTTTTAAACTTACGAATTTAGGTGCTAAATGAGAATTTTCTTGCAATACGCCCTAAATGTCAAATCCTAAGTTAACAGTTCTAGATTAAATGAAATACCTTGAAAAACCTTTCCCTTCGTTTATTCTGTCTGTACCCGCAGGCAAAGATGAAAACTTGGATAAAACTTATCAGTTTCATTTGACGTAACTACTAACTAGCTTCTTTAACTTAAGTGTCTTAATTTGTTCAATAACATTTTAGTTATTTTATGTAAAGACTTGATTTTCAGGTTTTGTTTCATACTAGCTGTGGCCTGTGGACTCACGACTTACTTTCAATTACTGTTGTTCAAACTGTACACGACTCGAAAACGGCTGGACGGTTTCGACTTAATCGGTACAACCGATTTCAAGTTTTGTTTCGTATTTTAGCGAGTCTGATGAACATACGTAAGTAAGATATTTGTGAACCAGTGGGAATTTGGCATGAAAAGTGGTCATAGACCTTCCTCTTGTATAGTCTGTATGTTGGTGAAAACGGCATGAAAGTCCGTTCAGTGGTTTTAGAGAAATCAATTATACAGACAGACAGCTTTTGGAGACTTTTTTTTATACTAGGTACAAGCTGCTCCCCGCGGTTTCATCTGCAGCGCACTTGTTCCCGTGGGCATTTAGGATTTATTATCATATTCCTGACCAAGATGAATAAAATAAAACAAAACATTAAAATCGGTCCAACCGTTCTCGAGTTACAAATGGTGTAACTAACACTACTTTCTGTTAGTACAGATAGCAACTTTAGAGTACTACGTAGTTTATGAATTCGTAGTAAGTAATCTAAATGCTAACTTTTTCGCAGTATAGTATGACCTGCTGGTAGGACATCTTCAGCAGCATCAGAGAGGGTTTCAAATAAATCAAACGAGCGCATTTTGAATGTTTTATTGAAATTTGACTTCGGGGAGTCACGACTTATATTTACATCAATCGAAATATTATAACAATCAATAAATACATGTAATGATTTCATTTTAACTTTATTTTATTCACTAATAGTTTAATAACAGACAAATATAACTTTCTAATGTTAACACATTAAGTAGAGCATGCAAAATAAATTAAGTTACATAAAATTATACTCTATTACTTATGTATCATAAATTAATAATTTAGTACATATTGGGCAGAAATAAAAGATACATTTATTATAAATAAAATAACTACAACTACATTTATTAGTAAACAGTTACTTAAAATTAACTTAAGTTCAACATAAGTTAATAAGCTTACACTACAAGTTAATGAAATAGTATCATTAAGGAATAGACAATAAGATCTATAAATTGATTACATAATTTCAATTACATTACTGACTAGATTCAGAGATCAATACTGATTTTGATTTTTGGCCGTAAAGTCTATCGAAGTGACACAAAGAATATAGAAAATCCACCAATGGAATGGAAGGAAATTAGCGATCGTCTTTTTTTTGTTGCCAAAACCTCGCTTTGCTTCGATAGACAGACAGATGGCATTAAAAATATGTAAGTATAATGATTGATAAGCTTTTTAAGAAGAATTTTAAGTAGGTATATGTTACGTAAAGTTGGTTCTAAGTTATTCTAAGTAAACGTGATTCGAAAGAACACTTTTGATTTATATATTTTTTAGTATTTTCTTTAACAATCTAAAGTCTAATCTATGAAAAAATATCGAAGCGTCTAGAGGTATAGTTATCTGTTACATATAACAGTATTCTTGCAGAGCTAACATAATGTCGGGAATAGTAACATCGTCTAGGGATTGGAATTTGTTCAACGATACATCGAGATAAGGTTCATGGTAATTATTAAGAGCTTGACTGCCAACACCATGAAATTGCGCTGCAGAGTCATATGTTCGACCAACATAATCTTGATAATTATGCTTTTTCACATCTCTATTCCCATTAGGCGGTGTCAAATCAAACATTAGTTTATCCTGGTTAAACTGTTGGGTTTGTAGGCCGTATTTTTGCATGTTTAATGCGTATTGAGTTTTAGTTTCGCGTATGATGTCGAGGGGTGTTTTGTCGAGGAGTCTACCGACCGAGCCCTGTCCACAGCAGCCCTGGGTCGTGGTGGTTGGCGCCCGGGTACGCAGCATCGGCCTCCACGAATGATCTGCGGTTGTAAGATCTACGTACAACGATATTTTAGACAGGACTTTTATATGTGTGGTTGGTAAATATAGCTAAGTATATATGTACTAGGTATGGCAGTGTCAGGAAACTTAATTGGTAGATATGGCTTAGACATAGTGGAAAAGTAAGTTCGAGTAGTGGTCGACCCTGGTGTCGGGAGTTTACAGACCGCCTTAAGGCCTCCGATATGGTCAATTTAACATGCCCTCCGAAGCACGGTAGCGCTCAGACCGAAATCCCACTATCGGCCACCCATCCAAGTAGGGGGCCGTAGAGTTATGTTAAAATATATTATAAAGAGTTTTAAGTATATAAGCTTTAATACTTTAAAATTAATTATCCTTCTTCTTCATCGAGTGGATGGTCAACTTGACCAATCCTGGTGTCAGAGTTAAAATTAATTTAAAGAGTAAAGTAATGTAATGTTCCCCTGCAGGGCAAAACCCTTTCGTCTCTTTAAAGATATCAGTGCGAAAATGTGTGCCCTTTTTTAGTTACACCACTTTTGTATGATACCAAAAATAATATAAGGAATGTATTCCTTAAAGTACCATCAGATTCGATTCTTAGCCTCAATTAAAACGAAGAAAAACACAAATTATAATTGTAAAGTAATTGAAACCCACTCTGTTATTCTGAATAGCAAATTATTCTCATGTTTCATTCGTTTATTTTGCCGCGGATTGCCAATTAGAAGATAGCTTTGGGCAATCGCAAAATGAGTCTGTTTTCCAAATTCAATATTCAACTACTTAGTAAGAGGCTTTGGTAAAACTAGTCGACTAATTAAATAGGTAAGAACTAATGTAATTATAATAGAAAAATAAATAAAGTATTAGCCTGTAATGTCCCACTGCTGGGCAAAGGCCTCTCATCTCACTGATGATATCAGTACAGTGAGGAGGTTAATAAGATGAACGAAAATGTGAAATGGTTATCATTAGATATATCAGTAGGCAAGCGTTTAAACAAAGCAACGCATTACCAACATGTTTACACACAGAGTTTTCAGATCAATTTAGAACTCGGGGCGTTAAAGTACATTTTATTTTCAGCAGCGTTAAGAAAGTGCTAAAGGAAATGTTTAAAGTGACAATCAGTAACTCTGACATCAGGATTGGTCAGGTTGACCATCCACTCGATAAGAAGAAGAAGTGACAATGAGGCCTGAAACCTTAAGTGACTCTGACTAAACCTAATCATTATTCCATTAGGCATTTGTCATTCAAAAAATGCGAGATCGCATACCTTGGCCATTTCACCTTGAAAACATAGGTAAAATACATATGGGGGAAAAAGTAGAGTATTAGCCTGTTATGTCCCACAGCTAGGCAAATGCCTCTCATCTCACTGAACATATCAGTACAGTGAGGAGGATTAGGCATAATCACCACGGTTGCCAAATGCTCAAACCCGAGTCATGTTTGAAAAGTAAGAAACATGTTTTCGCTTAACCCGGGAATCGAATCCGGGACCTCAGTTTATGGCAGGCACATACCACTAGACCACCGAGGCGTAACACATATGGGAATCAAGAAGAAATATAAAGATGTTTAAATATCTGATAGGGGATGCCCACCTGATGTTTCCAGTAGGTCTCAAGGGTCGTAGGGCGTGGAGACGCCTCATGCCACTGCCGCCGCCACCGCCACCTGTTGGTAGAAATATACACATTATAGGTAACCATACAAATATGTATATTATCTATGTATATAAAAATGAAACCCGTTTTCCTTGGTCAAGGCATCACGCGTGAATGGCTGGACCGATTTCCAAGGTTTTGCATTCGTTGGAAAGGTCTCGGGCTCCGTGAGGTTTATAGGAAATAAAAATCTCAAAATTCCCACGGGAACGGGGGCGCTGCGGGTGAAACCGCGGGGCACAGCTAGTACCGAAATAAAAAAGCAGTACTTCGCTTTTCCGTGCATTTATATGCTACAATAGAAAAATCGGTAAAGGGTTATCATCAAGCAAAGTTTCACTAATTTTAACTATGTGTGTACTAGCGCTGTTGGTGTAGTTTGATTGAGCGATGTTAATGCATCGCGATTGTCAAGCAACGTACCATACGACCGCTACTTCGATGGGTGACCGTGGAATTTCTATCTGAGTGCTACCGGCATTGGACCCGTTAAAATGTCGGTTCCGGTTGTTTCAATCGTTAGATCATGTCGGAGGCCTTTAGGCGGTCTAAAAACTTCAGCACCAGGGTTGGTCTCTAACCTATTCGAAATGAACGAATGAAGCTTCGGAGCATCCGTTAAATTGTTTATCCATGCTGTTAAATCGGGAGCATTGTTTGTCCATGTTGTTCAATCGTCAGACCACGTCGGTAGCCTTTAGGCGGTTGAAAGACTACAACATCAGGGTTGACCGCTAACCTACTCGAACTTTTTGTTGCTATATCTAAGCACCAATTTGGTGTATTTCCTGACACTATGAGAAGTAGGTTCATATTACATTTTCCTGTGTCTTGTTCCGGTCGATTTCCATCATATTGGTACGATAGCCGTGTCTGTCCTTGCGAGGAGGAAAACCGAATCATCCTTATAATATGATAATTGACAAGCCACAAGTTCAATGGTATGATAAGGAAAAGGAAATATTTCTTCGTTATTTTGTGACGGGTCTTCAATAGATAACATTAGGGCCAATCAAATAGATACTTACATTTTTTTTTACTTATTTATATCTACAGTCAATGATATTGACCGACGACCACTTTTAGATGAAATCGGTTGCCAGTATGGACGTTGTATTATTGTTTTAACCGACTTCACAAAAGGAAGAGTTTTCAATTCACATGACGACGAGTAGACGAGTAGACGGGACTTAATACTTTGTACACGCTTTATTATGAAGCAAATTTAAGAAAATGGCTGTAATATCCTACTGTTGGGCAAAGACTCCACGTCTCACTGACGGTAGAGTGAGAAGGATTGGGCATTATCACTACGCTTGGCCATAATAAAATTTGAAGAATATATTTAAAAAAATATTCGGTGGACCCGGAAATTCGATCCCAGTTTTGGCAGACGAGTGAACATAATTGGTAGTGAAGCGTTAGTGAACAGACATTATGAAAAATTAAAAATTTCTAGCATCTTTAGAAACGTACTAAGATAATGTTGTAGTAAATAATAGTAAAATCACAAAGTAGTGTTAGCAAAGGACCAGAACTAACAGTAAGGTAAAATAAACACTCTGTTAACGTGGGCTGAGCCAACAGCAGCGCTAAACAGTGCCCGCTCTGTTTGTTAGTCGGTCTATTCGTTGTTGTTATTTTTAGAAACTTATTTCATATGTGACTTGTATTTTTGGTATCTTCAAATAAACTAACTAAAAGATATAAAATAAAAGATTATTCATTACTTTTCCCGAAAATATGATCAAACTCAGATGTCAAAGTCTTCAGATAAATGGAGAAGCAACGCCATATTAAAGTTAGCTACATCTATACTAATATAATGAAGCTGAACACTTTGCTTTTTTATTTCTTTGAGCCCCATAATTTCAGAAACTACTAATCCGATTTGAATAATTCTTTTTCTAATGGAAAGCTACATTCAACAGGAAGGTTTTTAGCTATTTTTCATTCCGAAATTCCGTGGCACATAGGTATATACGACGGGAAAGTCAGTGAAGATGGTTAATGTCTCTCGTAAAAACCACAATACTCAATATGGTAAACGCAGTTGAGTGAAATACTGTTGAACTAGTATGTGTTTCCTTTTATTTATCCTATCCTATACTACTATCCTTCTGTCCTATCCTATGCTATCCTACTTCCTACTTAATATTATAAATGCGAAAGTTTGTGAGGATGGATGTATGTATGGATGTATGGATGTATGTTTGTTGCTCTTTCACGAAAAAACTACTGGACGGATTTGGATGAAACTTTACAGTAATATAGGTCATACATCAGAATAACATATGGGATACATGTTATCCCGAAATTCCCGCGGGAACCGATACACCGCGGGGCGCGGCTAGTTGTAACATAAAGTTTGAAAAACATTATGTACTCGTATAAAGTTTTTAGAGCATAGTTAATCTAGCTGCGCATCGAGGACAAAGTCATAAAAAGTTATCATTGTAATGTTGGAATTATTGTTTCATACTTTAAAATTGACTTTTATGTACACTTTTATGTTTTATTATATTTAGGTACTGTTTAATTTATTTTACCCATATTTTTTATACCTGACGCAAAAATTGTTCGCAATAAGTAAGCAATTCTAAGTTTTTCCATTACTGAAATCCAGATATTTATTTTATGACGTGCTCGGCCCCTACTTGGATGGGTGACTGATATGTAATAATGAATACGATTTGATTTGAATAAGCAATATCAAAGATTCAAAAAATCTCTGCATTTCTAGATAGCCGGAAGATATACTTAGATGATATGTATCGGCCGTTTATGTACCTATTTTATCAAAATCATTTTGTTTTTTGTTGCAATAATAAAGCACAGTAAACTTATTTAGAACAATTCTATATCGGGGTCGCTGGCAATAGACCACAGACAACAAAACAATCAAACTACCACAGAGTATATGCGTTGTATTCGTATTTGTTAGGTTGGCAGTGGGCGAACTAATTAAACTTTGATGCATTGTTATTGTAATAGGTACCCAATGGACACTGCATTGACTCTGGAGACCGAACGCAGTGGAAAATAGAACTGATAAAATAAAAACTTTATAATGGGTTGAAATTTAATAAATAATTTATTTGAATGGCTTATATTATGGAATATAACTGTACTAAATATGTACATGTATTTATGTACAACAAATACCTAAAAGACTAACATACTTGTTATAAACAAACCAAATACAGTCTTGAGAGTAGTTAAAATTGCCTGTAAACTAAAAAAGAAAAACACAACAGATCATATTTTCTTGAAACAAGGTTATATGTATGTGTAGTGAAATTTTTTTGTAAAATAAAGTATTAGCCTATAATGTTCCCACAGCTGGACAAAGGCCCCTTATCTCACCGAAAAGGCAGTGAGTAGGGTTAGTCGTAATCACCATGCTTTCCTAATGCCGGTTGGTGGGTGATCTCAAACCCGAACCATGTAATAGGTATGTATGTAGCAAAATATAAATCAAATCGGTTCATGACAAGAGCTGTTTCTAAAGATAGAAAACAACAACAAACATAACACGTATCTAACGCCTATGTTTGCGTCCGAAGTTAAATTTTGGTACCTACACTGAAACCCTAAAATTTCCACACGTAATACTGCAAGAATCGGTTAAAAATCAGCGAACCAAATAAATCGATACGAATGAACCGAGTCAAATCAATTACCAGAGCTCAGTCTATCTAGAATCTAGACTGAAATCATATTTATACAAGGAAGGAACAATTTTACTTCGATTTTATTTTAAAACTGTGACTTCATAACCTTCTATTTCCGTGAATTTTTTATAAATGTGAAAGTTGAAGTTGCGGAAAATTGGTCGATTATTTTAGAACTAGCCGTGCCCCGTAGTTTCTCCTGCGTTGTACATGTTCCCGCGGGAACTACGGGATAAAATGTATCCCATGTGTTATTTTGATGTAACTATAACCTATATTACTGTAAAGTTTCAACAAAATCCGTTAGTAGTTTCTGCGTGAAACAGTAACAAACATACCTACATACATATAATATATGTACATACATACATTAATCCTCGCAAACTTTTGCATTTATAATATTAGTAGGATATTTTGCTGAAGATTCAGACAAGATATGTGTCGAAACCTGCGCAAGTTATTTGAAGAAGAGTAGATAATATTATGTTTGGGACGATCGAACAACATAATATAATCGTAGTCTCGTACCTCCTCCACGTTTACATTTAGAATCGTGTGTGACAAAAAGTCGCATTTCGCTTTCGACTTACTGCTAGCCGGAGCATGGATCACGGTCGGTGGCTCCTGGAACAGCGTGGACCGTTGTTGGGGAGACAGCGAGGCGAGGGTCTCCAGATTGTCTCGCAGCGAGTCGAAGAACGAGCCCATGTCGTTGAGTACACCTGCGGATGAAGAGCATCTCAGGGTCTTGGATAATGACGCTGGTGGTGTAAGTGTATTTTTGAGCACAAGAAATCCCGAGAAGTAGGGTCGGGTTGGTATCTATAGGACTTCGTCTCGATATGACTAGGTAGCCATACGACATAATCGTAGTTTGACTAAATCTCGATTGGACTCGATCTCGATTGGACTTGATCGTTATTTGACCAGATCTTTGTATGACTAGATAGCGTTATGACTACTCAGTGTTTTGTTTTGTGGGAGTACAGTTGTGTTCAATATGATGATATGTAATATTTTATTTCTCTGGCTCAGACGACTACTACTTTCAACTAAAGGGTCTACTCGGCCCGCGGGCTTAGACGACTACTACAAAAAAAAATAACCCTAACCTACCGAATAGTACGTAAAAACAATTTTCTTCACTGATTTGTAACCAGTTACGTAAAAAACAATTTTCTTACTATTCGGTAGGTTAGGGTTATTTTTTTTTGTATCAGTTACAAAAAAAAAATAACCCTAACCTACCGAATATAATAACTCGCGGGACGATTTTTATGTGGGATCTGGGGGGTAACCACGATCGTGAAGTTGATCGCTCGCAAGTTGCTTCTAAGGAATCGAAAATTTGGTACCATGACGCCTTCTAATTAGTGTCAAATTAAAAGCGCAGCCATGTTTTAAAAAATACAATGCCACGCAATTATAAACCCTATTACAATGAAAAAAAAATGTAAACAAAGCACATAGTACCTTTTCGAATACAACGAGTTGTCAAATTGCATTATGTCATTAGAGTGTCTATAGGTACTACAAATAATGTCCGCGCACTACAAAATGAATACCTTCATACATTTTGGCGGGAAAAAAAAAACATGGCGGCCACCTGATTTGAGTGACAGATCCCGCAAGTTCCTTAAAAGTTACTCCCTATTGCTAATAACACGATAGGTACGTGACGTCAGCATAATGCGACCAAGTTTGAAGGTTGATTGTGTTATAGATCTAATTGTGGTTTTTTAATTTAGGCGTATTATAAAATTGGTGAAAGTATCTGTCAAACAATGTCCGCGCAACAGTGTGCAGTACAAAATTTCACGTTTTGGCGGTGGATCTGTAAGGGAATGACAGGCCGGTGAATCGACCGGTCAACGATTTCGATCGTGCTTGGAGTAAGGCCCCAGATGACCATGAAGGCAAATAATCCAATCGTGTTAATACTTTTTGATACAATTGTACGTCATATAAATATGTGGTCAATCTGATAAATAGTCATACAAAGATCTGGTCAAATAACGATCAAGTCCAATCGAGATTTAGTCAAACTACGATTATGTCGTATGGCTACCTAGTCATATCGAGACGAAGTCCTATAGATACCAACCCAAAATCTTTTCGTAATGCGTTGTGATTGGTCAGTTGAGCTCCGCAAAGCTCCGCTCCGTTTTAACAATAAACGTACGCGCCTGATCTTGTAGAATGTTGTATGTCACTGTGGATACTTTTCCCTTTGGGTTGGGTCTTAACACTGGCCTTTCAGGTGTAGTTGTATTTATTTGTTCTTCATCGAGTGGATGGTCAACCTGACCAATCCTGGTGTCAGAGTTATTGAGCCGCCAAAGGCCTCTGACATGGCTCATGTAACGACTACTATCCGTAGAAAGTAGAACACCAGGATTGGTCAGGTTGACCATCCACTCGATGAAGAAGAAGAAGTATTTATTTGTTGTGAACAAAATACCCCATTGGTTCGATATGTCTCAGTAGCTTGTCTGGGTCCTAACCTAAATCATGATTAAATATAATTATCAATCGCGACTATGCATACTGTGACAGATTTGTAGAAGTATGTGACCATGTTGACGCTTTATGATATTTGTACATATTCCTTATGTAGGGTATGTTAAGTAGAAGAGAAAAATAGAATACTTCAGGCGAAATAACGAGAAAAACAGAACAATAAAACATGAAGTTTTTTATGGCCTCTGTTCAATATTTATATCGACGACAAAAGTAGGTTATATTATGTTGGGTAATATGCGTTCAAATGGGCTTGTTAAGTTTATTTATTTGATTCTTACTATACAGGGTGAATACATGGTGTTTCTAATGGGTGTATTGTTATCAAAATCAGCAGAGGACTTCAAAAGGGTTCGGTATATCCAATTTCTAATTATATGATTGGTTCATTTTCGAGTTATTCGACATTTTATAATAAATAAATAAATATACCCGGACAAATTCACACACGGTTAATTAGACCCAAAGTAAGCTCTGAGCTTGTGTTATGGAATCTAATTGACTGATACTATTACTTATACATACACAAATACTTTAATAAGAATATATAATTGACACCCAGACGTCGTCGCCAACAACTATGTCTGCACATATTGTTGACTCCGGGCGGGAATCGAACCCGCAACCCCCGACATAGTAAGCGCTCTCACTGCCACTGTGACAACGGGCTTGTCAGATTTATAAAAAGCTTGTGCTGGATAAGTAATTTGGAGTAGGTTTGTGGCCAACAATGGTGTCGGAGTTGTTAGACCGCCTACAGGCCTCCAACGTAGTCTAATGATTACAGCAACCGGGACCATATCCTCAGCACAGTAGCGCTCAGATAGAAATGCCACTATCGGCCACCCATCCAAGTAGGGGCCGAGCTGCACGTTGCTTAACAATTGCAATGAGCTGTCTTAGTCACACTACGCCACGAGCGTTACCATCATTGTAGATTATCCATAATTATTGTGTCATGTCATATTGTATCAGCGACTATTGTGCAATTGAAAACTGAAATAGATGAAAACAACAAAATAATTACAGAAAAACATGATAATATGAATAAAGAAATAAACAAACTGAAAACTAAGATTGAAAAGCTACAAAAAGATAAAGATAAAATGATGGAGGATATTGAAAATATTAAAATCATCCTTAGAAATTCACCTACCAATCCCCAACAAAATACTCCAATTAATGAAGACAGATACATAAGAAAGAACAAAACAAGTTATACGAGTAATGTCTTCCCGCAATCTGACCGACGTCCACCTCGACTTAGTACACCGCCGCCTGCTACAAATGCCAGCCCCAGCCGTGATTCTTCTAAACGGAAACTCTGCATTATCAGCAACCGACAATTCAGCGGCACCTTGGACACCATAGAAGAGATATTTTCTGATTACTTTTATTTTAATAGATATCTTAAGCCCAATTGTAAAATTTCAGAACTAATAACAAATATAAACCAAAAAATATGTAACTTTAATATGAACGACTATTGTATAATAATGTTAGGAGAAACAGATTTTCAGGCACATACTCGTAGTAATTTTGTAGAAATAATAAGTAAAATTCAAACCGCACTTCAAGAAATATCATTGTTTACTAATATAATTCTATGTTTACCTACATATATCAAAGGTTCTCCTTTGTATAACTCCAAAGTAGAAATGTTTAATAACCTTCTGTGCCTAGATATAGATAAGAACAATTATGCATATATCTTTGATACCAATAAAACTTTGACCAATGACATGTTCTCAGGAAAAACCGGATATATAAATAACGCTGGTTTAAAAAATGTGTATAAGAATATAATGAATGCTTTTCGTATAGACTTTGAACAATTTCCCATAGACCGAGAATATATAAATAGTGAAGAATATGCAAGTAGTCAAAAAGATATAAATAACCAGTTATTTCGAGTATAAATACATACATATATTACATCAAAATATTAATGGCCTATTATCTAAAATTGATGAACTTGCTATCCATGTAAATAATTTTAAGAATGATAATAACGTGATCGATGTAATTTGTTTAACAGAACACAATATGATACAAAATGACCTATCACTGGTATGTTTAGACAATTACAATATTGTATCTAATTATTGTAGACCAAATAGACGTGGTGGTTCCTGTATAATGGTTTTAAAACAACACAAGTACAAAACATTAACTGAATTTAATAAAATAAGTGTTAATAGTATATTTGAGTGTAGTGCAATATGTTTAATAGAGCATAAAATAATCATAATATCTGTATATAGGTCTCCAAAAAACAGCTTAACTTGCACGGACTTATTTTTTCAAAAATTAGAAGCGCTCTTAAACAAAGCTTGCTATAATAATTCAAAGATAATATTATGCGGCGACTTTAACATTGACATAATGAAGACGTCCCCAATCACAAAAAAATTTGAAGAAATATTATCAAGCTATAACTTAAAATTAAGTATAAATATTCCTACCAGACTAAGTAGCAAAACATGTATTGACAATATTGCCCATAATATTAGAGGCTGTAAAACATCGGTTATCGAATTAGGCTTGTCAGATCACACCTGTCAGTTAGCAAAATGTCCTGTTAAAAGGAGTTCATACATTAACCATTACTTTAAATATAAAAGAGACTACAGTGAAGAGAACATTACTAAATTTATTAACTGTTTAAAAAACATTTCTTTTAATGAAACCTACAATGCCGAGGATCCCAATGATTCTTTTAATTGTTTTATAAAAACGTTTAAATTATTTTATGACCTATGTTTCCCATTCATAAAAATAAAAATACCAATGATCAAAAAACCTAAGTGGCTTAGTAAGGGCATAAAAGTATGTGCAAAACGCAAGAGAACTTTGTTATGGAAATATCGCCGATTTAAAAATGAAGATAATAAAAAAGAATTCAAAAATTACAATAGAATATTAAAATTAATTATAAAACAAACACAAAAGGCGCAAAACAATTATCACATACTACAGTCCCAAAATAAACCGAAAGCAGCATGGGAAATAATAAATAAATACAACAAAATTAATCTCAAAGAAGATGTGACTCAAATAAAAATTGGTAATAAATATATAACAGATCCAAATGAAATCGCAGAATCATTCAACAACTTCTTTATTGATGAAATTGAAAATAGTAAAGTAAATCATAATAAATATCAAAATAATAATATACCCAGCCATTCAACATCAATATTTCTGACCCCAACAAATAATACTGAAATAATTAACATAATAAAACATCTTAAAAATACAAATAGCTCCGGCTTTGATGGTATATGTACTAAAATAATAAAAAGATGCACACATATAATTTCTCCGATTCTATGTCATATAATTAACAAAAGTATGGAAAATGGAATATTTCCAGATCACCTGAAAACTTCTATTGTTCGACCAGTTTTTAAAAAACAAGATAAAGAAGATATGCAATATTATAGACCCATAGCACTAATACCAGTTCTCGCTAAAATATTCGAAAAGGTGATTCATAATAGACTTAGTATTTATTTAGAAAAATATAACCTATTAACTCCTGAACAATCCGGTTTCCGAAAAGGAAAATCTATTAATACTGCAATTTTACAGTTTTTAAAGATAATATTTGAGGGTCTGGAAAACAAAACAAGAGTTATTGCTTTCCTCATGGACATGACGAGGGCTTTTGATAGAGTTGACCATAGAATTTTATTTGCAAAATTAGAAGCTTATGGAATAAGGGGAGTAGCCCTTAACCTCATAAAATCATACCTAACGAACAGAAAACAAATAACAGAAATAACCAAACTAGATTTCTTTTCTAAATTACAAAATAAATATAAGTCTAAAATAAGAACGGTTAAATATGGAGTTCCCCAGGGGAGTATATTGGGACCCCTTTTATTCCTAATTTATATCAATGATTTCCCTAAAGTAATAGATCACCCCATGGTCCTCTTTGCCGATGACAGTACTGCTATATTCACTGATAATAAGTCCAATAACTATGAAATTGGCATAAATAATGCAATAGTATCTATCATAAACTGGTTAGAATCAAATAATTTAAGAATAAATATAGACAAAACACACTTCATAACATTCAAAAATAAAAATAGTAACTTTAATTCTGTAAATATAAAATATAACCATGATCCTATAAAAGAACTTCAATCAGTTAAGTTCCTCGGTATCCATATAGATGCAGAACTAACATGGAAAACACATGTAGAACAATTGTGTACTAAAATAAATAAATTTGCATATGCGTTATATATGTTACAAAAAGTAACTAACCAGTATACGCTACTTAACGCCTATCATGCATATGTCGGATCTGTACTTAAATATGGTGTTCTGTTTTGGGGTAACTCTACAGAGAAGCTTGCAGCATTTAGAGCCCAAAAGAAATGCATTAGGTCTATGTGTACACTTAAAAAAACTGATAGTTGTAAGTCTTATTTTATAAAACTAAAAATTCTTACCCTACCTTCTTTATTTATACTAGAATCAGCTCTATATACAAAATCACATACTAATGAAATGAATAAATTCAAAAGTAAACGCCATATTAACAAAATAATATTTCCACATTGCAGAACTAATAAATTTAATAATAGCTTGTTTTTCCTAGGCATCAAAATCTATAATTCTATTCCACTTTCTATTAGAAAAATAGACAGGACAGATATGTTTAAACTAAAACTAAAAGAGTATCTTTTACTTAAAGCATACTACTCAATAGAAGAGTTTTTTGCAGATAAACACGAATAATAATTAATAATGTAACTAGGTCTAAGATGTTAAGTTTTATTCTATTGTTTAGTTGATTTTAAGTTTTAGTTTATTTTAGTTCCTATATAGTTTTTGATTGTTTTAATAGTTTATTTTAGTATTTAGTTTTTTTATTTTTATATTTTAGTTCTGATTTTTATATTTTGCACACCCTTTGGGTTTGTAAATAGATGTAACAACTATTTACGCAAATAAATGATTTGAATTTGAATTTGAATTTGAATATTAATTACGGAACACCATGAATAGAAATTGGTATTTTTGACCTACAATGATAAAGTCGTAGGGTAGAGTTTGATTGGCAACTGTTGTCACGCAAGATTGTAGTTATTCATTGAAGGATATTATTTTGGGCTAAGTAGACGATCTCACGAACTCTTTGTAATTCTTTTTTTATTATTTCGCTATTTGAATATCTCGAAATAAACCGTCAATGAATAGCAAAGTTTTTTGAGTAGAATGATTACTTTGTTATTCATACAATCACAAGAACTATTGTCATTAAAGATATATAATTTTCAGTCAAATACTTAGGTTAGGTTAGGTTAGGTTAGTATTATGATGCACTAGTAGAGTGCCCGTTCCAGTGGGAAAAGTAACCTCAAACCTTCATTTTGAATCACTCTGTATGTTAGTAAAAACCGCATGAGAATCCGTTGAGGAGTTTATGAGAAAATCAATTACATACAGAGAGACAGCTTTCCGGACTATGTTATAATAATATATAGCTTACGGGTTAGTATGTGTTAGTTTTATAAAATTGGATATGAGGCTCAGTTGCTGAGCTTAATGTCCAACTATAGCTAACTCCGGGTGAGGGAAGATATAGATAAAAAAGATAATCAGTACAGATATATTTAGATTTTATTCGTAAACCACTTCAAAATCTTTATTTAAATGTTTTCAATGCTTGTCTACACTGATATCCAAATTTTAACTCCAATTCAATACCTAAATAGATACCATTTATCAAAGGTCTCCATCTTTTTACAAGGTTTCACTTGATTACATCCTCCCACTAAACAGGTCAAATGGCGTTGAAAACACGCATTTATACCCTGTATAAAAAAAAGTGACTACGCATTTATTCTGTGTGAAAATAGCGTTCTAAATGTGAAATATCTCAAATGTCTTGTCTCTGGTTGTTGTGAAGCTTAATACCAACATTCAAAAAACAAATTGTCTTTATCGCACGTTCACGCTTGTTTTCTTCGCCTATGTCCTTTGACACATTTCTCCAATAAATATACTAAGATACTGCTCCGACCGCCCACTATTTTCGTGTGTATTTACATGAAATATTTATGAAGATAAAAATGGGCTCCTATAAATTTTTGTATTAGTTTCGTGGTATTTGCGGCGGTGATATTTTTAGGTGATTTACTATTTCAGATATTTACGAGTTTTGATGATGAAATAATGAAAGTATTGTCAAAGTCTATTTACTGGGCTATTTGGTACAAAAACTTGTCCATGCAAAATCGTACTTTAGTAGGCAATTTCATTTCATTGCGTAGACGAAAAGTAGTTCTTACATCCACGGTATATCACCCCCTAAACGAGTAAAGTTAATTCATTTAACAGTTTGTACATATACTCGTGTCTCCGTAATAGTTTTACATCGCAATGAGTTATAAATCACATTATATATTGACATTAAAAAGTCGTAACTTTAAACAGTTACGATAATATTTTTATGATTTATAGCTAGTGATTTGTTTATCATTGTCATTATTAGTATTTATGTCGTACACTCCGAATAGATCGCTTTTAACCGGGTTGAAGCGATAATCGATAACAATGGAGATTTTAACATTAACTGCCGCACTCAGAGACGTTCATGAACTAACTATTTAATGTAATTAACTATTTAATGTAATTTTTCATACATTATAAATGTCAAAATTGCTCATTAAATCTCTGCTAAAGAAGGATTTGTCGTCTCTGAGTACGGTGGTAACACCATTATTAACCATATTGGGTATCATAGGCATGTACCAGTTATTCTCCGCCGTTTCATCTCCACTGACTAGTTTATTCATTCCTTCATTAATTTCGAGTAGGTTAGTGACAGTTTCCATGAAAGTTTCGGGATAAAAAGATTATGTCCCGTTTCAGTCGAAGAGAAATGGACAAACAATTTGAGACAAGTTTTTATAGCGGGATGTCATAGTATGCATGCATTCGTAGCACGTATTTGTAGCACGCATCCGTGCTACGCATCCGTAGCACGCATCCGTAGCATGCAAGCGTAGCACGCATTCAAAGCACGTAGCTTTTCATTTCAAATCATAGCTAAAGCTGTCTACACACCAAAGCCGCCGGCCCGCGGCACGAACCCGGCGGGCAAGGCCGGCGGCCTGATTTTGAGCGAAAATCGTTCAAAATCGTTCAAAAAATCGGCTTTGCTGTGTAGACAGCTTTAGTGAATATCGATTGTAGCATAGCTTTATAACTACGTCCAATGGTTGGTATTTAATATCAAATTTAGCCATATAGCATAGCCGTAGCATAGCCAAGCCAATATTTGCAGAAACTGCTCTACCGCCATCGTGCCTAATTGTACTTCATACGGTTCGTACCTATCTATTTAGCATCGTTTACGCAAAATTGCAATTTGATTGTTTTGTTTGTTCGTACAATTTGATGATTCAAGGCTTTAAATAGATTAGGAGCTATGGACAATATGGTCATTGAAACTGATTTTGTCATTATCATGACTTTAGTCAGTGTTAATGTGTTGAGTTCCTTTTCTTATACCGACGGTGTGCGTATACACTTTTGCTTCGTGCTTCGGAGAGCACGTTAGGTGTCGGTCCCGTTATTTCTATCATCAGACCATGTCGTAGGCCTTTAGGCGGTCTAAAAACTGACACCAGGGTGGGCCATACCTACTCGAAATTAATGAATAATACATAGAAGAACATCTACTGTTTATTTTAAAATATTGATATAAATATAACGGCTGGAAATATTGGTAAGTTATAAAGAGATTTCGACATTCATTTGAGAAGGATCTCAATTTGTCGGAAGTTGGTTAAAACGTAGATTGTGAAGCAAAGGCTCACTGACAATGTAAGTAAATGTAATTAGGTACAACGTTCACGTATTAAGTTACTACTATACTTTGGTAAGTAATTTATCAAACGTATTATCATTAGCAGAGAACGTATACCACCTTTATGCGGGCTATTTCTTAAGCAACTTTGATAAAAATCCTTCATTCCTCAGTTCAAGAACCTTTTAATCACTTTTATGTATCGGGTGAAACGATTTTTAACAACAGAAACGGGAGAACCGATTTGCATCCTTTTTTAACCATTTCTGATGATAGTTTTTGAACATGTTTTATCGAAATCGGTTAAGCCATTTACAAAATATGAGGGATGTTCTTATTACGAGTATTATTGTTAAGAGTTAATCATTTCCCTATTTTTTGTTTGTTTTTTTGTTGGTTGTTTCAATCGTCAGACCATGTCGAAGGCTTTTTTGCTATCTAATAACTCGGACACAGTTGGCCACTGACCTATTATTTAATTTATTATTGGTATCATTAGTTGTTATATTTATTTATTTATTTTATGACACATCAACACAGTTAAATCCAGAGTTACAGATTACATTTCTGAAATGAACACAACAGATGTGTACAGCATTCAAATCAAGTAAAGTAAAGTTAAGTTTTAGCCTGTAATGTTCCCACTGTTGGGCAAAGGCCTCTCGTCTCACTGAAGATATCAGTACAGTGAGGAGGTTTCAGGCGTAATCACCACGCTTGCCTAATGCGGGTTGGTGATCTCAAACCCGAGCCATGTTTGAAAAGTAGGAAACATGTTTTCGCTCGACCTGGGAATTGAACCCGGGACCTCAGTCTTGGCAGGCGAGTGCACATACCACTAGACCACCCAGGCGTTATCAAGTAAACATATCAAGTAAACATCAACAAATAAATACAACTTAGGGCATGGCAGTTATGACTATGTCTGATTACGTAAATCTAATTTCTCATCTAATTAAGATGTCTTTGATATTGTCAAGACGCGACAGTTCATTGTGCTTCATTAATTTATATTTTGCTGTTGTTTTGTCTTTTTTGTTTCTAGTAATAATATAATAGACGTAGGTATATACGTGTCTGATTTCGTAGGCGTATTTCTGTTTGTGATCTGTGTTTTTTGTCAGTGTTAAGTTGCCAAAGTACGTATAGTTGAGACCTAAATGTAGTTTTAACAAAGTGTGCTATTGTAAAGAAGTAAGTACTAGTAATCTTATATGTAATACAGAAAATTAATTGGACTTGGACATATATTATCTAATTTTCTATTTCTTTCAACGTGACTAACACAAGCAATGGTCCATTTTTGCGACTGACGACGACTTGTCTTGAAAACCTTTATACATAAAAGTGTGTTTTAATAAGTAAGTTTGTGTAGCGGCGTTGCTTACCGACGCCGACATACGGCGTGACGGCCTTACCGAGCGCCGGCGTCGGCTGGCGACGTCGCCGCCCCGAGTTCAGAGCCGTCGCCACGGCCGAGCGCTTCTCAGAGCTGCCTCTGTAACAAACATATACCATGTCACCACAAAAATACGCCAATTATCAGGCAACGCGGTCATCTAGATGGCCAACTACGCTACGTAGTAGCTAGGCACTACGTTATGTTGCGTAGCGTAGCGCGTCGCTACGCTGACCTTTTGGATGGCCAAGTTGCCGCCACTACACAATCATTTTTAATTGTAAGTACTTTTCCTAAGTAAAATGACAGAGTGAAAACTTTTTAGCCACAACTACAGCAAAAGTATCGATTGGTTAACATTACACAAAGCAATAGAGGGTTTTCGTTTCTCATTAAATTGATGTCGCGGTATACCACCGTTGACAAAAAGCTGTGGTCTTTTGAAATAACCTTCTTACGAGGAACGGACTTGACTGAAACATGTCAAAAAACCAGGAAATATTCAACAGAAATATATCACGTAGGTAATATCATTCGTGACTAAAGTTCATTCAGCTATTTCTGAAGCAAAATGAGGGCAAAACAAAAGAAATGTCATACTAGGACTTCAGCGATGCGTTTGAACTGAGTTTGAAACATTCCCACGCAACTTCTCGAATTACCCACTAGTGGCTCAATCCCCGCTTAACTTTGTAGTTCCTATTTTAAGCATGGGTAATTAATATTCGTAGTGATAGTTGCTATTTTTGACTAAAGTAGACCTTTTGAACACTACTCATTTCATCTTGAATCACTCTATCTATTAAATAAACCGCATCAAAATCCGTTGCGTAGTTTTAAAGATCTAAGCATACATAGGGACAGACAGACAGCGGAAAGCGACTTTGTTTTATACTATGTAGTGAAGTAGGATATCTTCATAAATCCACCTTCTCCACCCACCTGAGCTCATCATCCGCGTCGATCCTGATGTCCTCGTCTTCTTGTACCGGGCCCCGGGGCCCCAGGTCAGCCAGCTCCTCGATGTGGGGCCCGTGGTCCCAGCGGTTGTGGGGCCCCAGTCCGATCCAGGGCTTAGTGGCCAGGAGTCGGAGCAGGTCCAGACTTTGGTCTCGGTAGTCCCTCTGGCCATAGGTGGTGGTTACACCTGTATAAGTATTAATATAAGTTATTATCATAAACATACATAATGTAAGTAAAAAAAGGTAAAAAGTATTAGCCTGTAATGTCCCACAGCTGGGCAAAGGCAACAAGCAACCTCTCATCTCACCGATCATATCAGTACAGTGAGGAAAATTAGGCATAATGTATGTTTTAATAATAAAAATTTAAAAAGAAAAAAAATGTATGTTTTAATAATGTTTATGTATAAGTAGAAAGTGACTGTAGATGTAGTGCGAATTGTCTAGTAATGGCTGGTTTAGTTACTGTGACAACAAAATGCACCAACCGAAATCTATCTACAGAGTACGAGTACAATGGGAAGTAAGTTTAAATAGGTATTCAAACAAAGTAGCTATAACACAGGTATAGCTTGGGTATCAGTTGGTCATCTTTTACAGGACAAATGTGAAACATTACTTACATCTGTATAATCTCTATTTTATACGTCTTATTTCAATTGTGGTCAACCAACTAAGCAAAATATTGTGTTACATTTTGTCTACATGTTGATGCAAATATTTTTTTATTTATTTAAAGTACCGCTGTCCCCGTGAACGGGGATACCATGTACGGGGAAATCGGGAATAGCCCGCGATAGCATATCGCGTCGTGTCATTGTCCTATAACGACATAAAAATAACCGAGTACCCAATAAATTGTTATCACAATCCCCTAAAGACAGGTACCTAACAGTTTTTAATGTAAGTGTTATAATTACTACCCGTGTATATAATATTTTATTCGAATATATCATTTTAAACACCACGCGAAATGTTATTAAATTCTCTAATATTATTTTAATTTTAACCACGCGTTTAGTTCAATATTGTTATGAAGTTCAACTTAATATATAGATATTTAGATAATATGCTATACTGAGTTTTAATTGCTTGATAAGTATAATTTCTTGCAGTAGATCTTTACTGCAGTAAAGATCATTATAGGTACTGGTTGATAGCTTGTGCTGTAGTAGATATCATCATAGGTCATCATTATCTACTTAAATCATAAGAGGATCTAAACATGACCTCAATAATCAACTTTGTAACTTCAATTGTAAAGTAACGATCTGAAGAATCCCCATAAAGGAAAAGCTTGCTGAATACCTACATATATCAGTAAAGCGGGAAGATTTAACATCATTATTCATTAAACATTATTACCATAATTAGCAAAACAGTACAAAACAACATCATAATGAACATTCTTCGCCATCATAACATCAAACTAAGTGAGCAAGCAATTACAATTTCCGTAATAAGTACTTAATTGTAATGTACCACACCTGTAGGTAATTTGTACTCATTCATCAATTAGTTATGTACGGAATCACAATGCGTGTGTTATTGCTTATTTGGTATTATAATACAAAAATGTACTCTATGTTTCCGTGGGAATTTTCCATTAGAGAAGTGGTGACGAAGGCATGTGATGACTAGCAAGAAAATATCAACTTTTTGGAAAAAGCTATCGCAGTTAATGTCATAGTGTAGAAGTAATCAAATCCTCTCATCTCTGAAGTTATCTTTAGAGATTAGAGGCATTTGCCCAGTAGTGGGACATTAAGAATAAGAATAAAATAAATTTATTGCCAAAATCAAAAATTAACATATACACAAAGAGATAAAATTAAAAACTAGGTACTTGGCAAAAGGTTGCAACTCAGCTGTAAAGGCCAATACTTGAATTTTCTTTAAAGAGCAAATGTTTTTGTCCTTTATCTTCTTTCTATAATTGCCATAGTTATAGTAAGACACCAAAAAATAATAACAATCAACAAACACCCATCCATATACCCACCGAGCTGCACAAACTGCTATAACTAGGAATGTCTCAGTTTTTCTGCCTTGTAAATTCACAAGGAAAAATCTCCGTTCATTAAAATTAAATTAAATTACTCCGCTCTAAACTGGTGAGGGCTGGCGGGTGTAAAAAGCTATTATTTTTAATTACGAGCCAACTGCTTAATACTTTTATTCTTAACTTGTATGCTTAGGACTGAAATACCTTGAGATTTGTTTAAAAAGTTAAACTCAACAATGGAAATGTAAATATGTAATGTAAATACACGAATATTTGGTAAGGGCGGATAAACTTAGAGTAGCTTTACAGAAAGCGTGAAACCTAAACTGTTTGAGCTCAAGAAAGCACAGAAAAGCTTCTCTCTAGACTCTAGGATATTACTTCACTCATAGCTGCAATGAGCATTGAGGAAGATGCTCATTTGTTAAAAATAACTTCTTTGAAATGCCTTCTACGTTTGCACCTTCTTCTTGTTAAGTGTCAATTCAAGTATTTAGTTAGTCAAGTATCTGTGACTTTCCTTAAGTCTTCCATAGTGACAGGGCACAGAGGGTTTGACAACAGGTGACCCACTTGACTAGATTAGGCCTGCAGCTGTTCTGTAAATTTACACCTAAAAAGGTGTCTCTAAATGTGATGACTGTCAATTCTGTAGCGCGATGAGTGAGATGAAACATAGTGCTCTTATAAAGCTTCGTTTACATTAGTAATGTAGTTAGTAGGAGCTACATTGCTGGCTTTTAATGCTTTAACGTTGCTATGTTCTCCTAATAAAAAAGTATTAGCCACTAATGTCTCATTGCTAGGCAAGGGCTCTAATCTCACTGAAGATATCTGGTACGGTATAGAATTTAAAACCTGCCCAAGGAGAGCTTAGATAGATAGATACTTTATTGTATAGTGTACACCACATTTGCAAAAAATAAATTTTAAAGCAATAGGCACTTATATAAAAAAGTTTACTTATATAAAAATTAATGTAAACGATACCTACTCACTACTCATTTACTCTATCAGTGTAGACAAGGCTTTATCTGTGAATATCAAACAAAGTGCAACGGTATAACACCCGATATATTTCATCTTCAAGTGGTATTAGTAAAGTTTGAATCGGGAAATTAAGATTGGGTTCCGTATCTTTATTACTGTATAAGCTGTGAGGGCAGATACGGAATTAAGAGAAAGATATCTATAATATCATCTATATGATTACCCTATAACTGTTCTAAGTTATATTACTAACATACATAAAATATTCAGGTAAGTACCTTAAGTTGCCATGTGCCATTTAAACTTCGAGTTACTTAAAACTCTGTGTACTATAAAGTAAAATATAACTTTTACTTGTAACAATTATTTGATAGGTTATTGCATGTTTTACCATAATGGTAAAAATATTTTATAATTTCAATTCTACCATTAATCTATATCGTCATCATTTTTTGAACGCGAATAAAGAATTATTTTATATCTTATCCTCGGAGCAAAACCTTTATTCGGAAAGCCATTTGAATATAATATACTAATAGATATTACGAGCATATTCAGTTAAGTAAGTAAAATTGTTATCATTCTTAAAAGATTCATATTGTATTTCAAGTTCTATTTCTCCCAGCGTTTTCCTAACCGCCCACTGTACCCTAAAACCAACACTTCTCTCCCATTGTTACTAGTTGTTTTCCCCGAGTTTTATTCTATTTTCATGTCGCACTTGACGTTAGATTGATAGTGGTGTATGTCTGTTTGTATTGTTCCATATTGTATGTATTTGTACAACTTTAGTGCAAATGCATCAACAATTGTTGGCACGTGAGTGCTTCAAATGGAGCGGCCATTTTGTTTAGTATGGTTGGAACGTAGAAATGTATTTCTTATTATATTTAAAGGATAAAATAATTCATACTTGGTTTTGTTAAAAGTCAAACTAAACTCTAACTGTTACACTCAGAGACGTCTATTTAATCGACACTCAACTAATTGATGTATTTTATACATTACAATATGTCAAAATCACTCATTAAATATCCTTGAAGCATTTGACGTCTCTGAGTACGGGTGTAACTTGTATGAAATGAACTAACAGATTATAATTGTGACTATTTATAAATTAATGTGTGTTGCCTCTCTAGATAAATAGTATTTGATTAGAGCATGGGGCAGAGATAAGTAATCCCGATTTGATAAAATAATATCAAATAATTCTAAGTAAGAGTTGCCTGGAAAATAAATTTGGCTCTATAAGTTCATATAAGGTTTCCATTTTTATTGAAATAAATAAATATTTTGATATCAATATTCGATTCCAAAGCCTCTGGCTGTGTCTATGTAAACAAGTCTTCAAGGCAGGTACTACGCGGGGCTAAGAAGTTATGTATTCAGTGCAAGGTTTTGAAATACACATTTCAATGTTGCCCTTTACTTTCCACTTCCAGGAACCCTAAAACTTTCTACCCATTGGCAAATTTCATACATCCGAATAACTCCAAAGTAAATTAAATTAAAGTTTAACACCTAATTTCAATTTCAGAAGTTGGTGAAACAATATTATTTGTTTTTGAAAGTTTTGCAGACTTTTGCCGACCGCGAAGAGTTTGAAGGCCGCGTGATTCCACGAAATTGCCAGTGTTGTGCATTTAGGTGCTTAAAACATTTTTAAAAGTACTTGTATACTAAGGTAACAGCAAGGTTTCAATATTTGTTCACTGTCGAAATACCAGACTTTAATTAAAATTAACGATCCACGTGTTTCTAACTTTCGGCAAGTGGTCACCTGCAATTTTATTGAAAGTACTTTATAACCTTGTCCATGAACTTCTAGAGTTTTCTTTACTTGCGATGCTATATTGTAAACAAACCTTTTAAATGTAGGCTTTCGAGTCTTTTTTCTTTTCACCCATTTCGCAATAAATAAAACCGGTGTAAACGTGACCAGGGAGATTTAAAGCACGGTTATTTGATATAAGTACTTGTCTGATTCTCTCAATCCAACATAACGAAATCAAGAGTTATATTAACCCATTTTATTAGTGGCAACATTACCAACGACAAGCGGTGTTAGTTCATTGCGATTGTTGAGCAATGAGCACTTCGACCCCTACTTGGATGGGTGGCCGATAGTGGCTTTTCTATATAAGCGGACCGCACGTTCGTTACGCAGACCAGGGTATCTACTTAAAGAATGAGTGAATGAATATGTTTGTATGTCACGATACACACATATTTCAATGTTACTACACCCATTCAATCTGTTTTGTTTGTAGACAACATAAATAAAACATTAACAATGACCAATTTAATTTATTATAATTTTTTTCTTTAAACTTTCATAGCCTTCACATCTTCAAATCATACATACGAGTACCATACAAGACCATACAACATATGTACGTACATAAAACATACGAGTATAACATCCCTTCTCAATAACAAATACCCCCATTTAACTATTTCGGTTAACAAGTGAAACCTTTCTGTGTGACCGATTGTTTTTGAATCATGTGTCGGCATGTATCGTTTGACACAGGGATGTACTCAAGGAAGGAAAGGGGCAACATGAGGAAAATGATTGTTATAAATAATGAGGGTCAGAGATTGGGTTATGAATGATGGCTATTGTAATATGAACTGCCTTTAGAGTATTATCATTAGAACTTATCGAATAAGCTCACATCTGTTCTAGGCGGTAACAAGAGCGGATTTAATTCTTATTTATATTTTAGGTGTCATAATGAGTTATAGGTACTTACTCGTAATTATTATGTGAGAAGTAAGTTTCAAAACTAATCATTCTATTAAAAACGAAGGTAGTTATAAGACATGGTCCTTAGTAAGCTTAGCAGGTGAATTTCCGAATTTATATAGTTTGATTTTTTAGGTTAAATAATAAAAATAAATTAGACAAAATTCTCAATAAAATGTGTAGCATTTTGATTTGCCGACTGTACTTATTCTTTTAAAGAAAACGCTTTCAGTATGGATTTTTTTCTTTTGTATTATGTAGGTACTTGCAACTTAAAACATCTCAATAGTACTTATTTGAAACAAGAACCGGTCGCTAGTTTTATTTCACAAGTACCCTTATGTCTTCATCCTCATTACGTCCCTGTATCGACCTCATTTCCCGTTGATCAATTTTCAAGTTTCAGTGTTAGGTGTCGCTCTGTTCCAAATAACACTTTTAACTTTTTAATGAACACCGTTTATATCAATTTACAAAATGATTTTCATTAAATATTCGTTATTTCGATGAAGTAAAAGTACCGCCCGTTGGAACAGTGGCATGTGTGTGTCGGGTTGCGGGTTCGATTCCCGCCCGGACTCAACGATATTTGCAGGCCACGACGTCTGGGTGTTAATTATATATTCTTATAAAGAATTTGTGTATGTATATGTAGTAGTATCAGTTACTTAAATGTCGTTGACATAAACCTATAATCATATTGTCATCGAGGTTTCACTTCAAGGTTTATTTACCTCATGAAGCGCATAGTTTTAATCGAAGTCCTTTATAAACTATAGCGTGTCACGGGCACATTTTAATTAAAAATCAAGTATTGAAAGCGCACTTTGTATCGCTTGTAGTTGATGGTTAATTATGTTCTCTTTGATGCGTCAGGTAATCTATTGGAAATCTTATGAGGTTTAAATAATGGTGAAACAGATCATTATGTTTTACTATTATGGTTCATAGGCTGGTAGAGCGACGTGATTTTACTTGTCTTGTACAATATCTGTGGTTCATTTTTAACCGACTTCAAACACCAAAGGAGGAGGTTCTCAATTCAGTTGGTATTTTTTTTTGTTCAAAATACCTCGGTGGTTGTGCACTCGCCTGCCAAGAGGTCTGGGGTTCATTGGAGTCGAGCGAAAATATGTTTCCTACTTTCAAACATGACTCGGGTTTCCTCCTCACTGTACTGATATCTTCAGTGAGATGAGAGGCCTTTGCCCAGCAGTGGGACATTACAGGCTAATACTTTACTTTATAACTATTACTGGAGTTTCTCCTCCGATTGATTTGATTAATCATCTACTATCTATGGCATTATAAACGATTCCTCCTAATATCTTTTCCCGAATACAAATATCCAGTTACAATAACCTCTCTACCGGCAATCTCTGATAACAGATCGTTATGTCATTGTTTGTAAATATATTTTACTCTGCCCTTTCAACCGATAAAATATGACATTTATTTACACTGAATAACTTCATCGGGGTATAGTTATTTTGTCTCACGAGTGCCAAAGAGTGATGCTTGTATAGGTAATTGTACATATACATTGTATAACGTCATGATCCCCGTCAAAAATCTTCTTTGAATTAGCGACAACATGGAGATTTGATGAGATGGAGAAGTCACTAGATGGTTATTTGCAGTGAGGTATGCCAAATGAATATACACAATGATCTTGTCAATGTTACTGATAGTTACACACACAAAGACGTGTGTCTATATTTATTACAACTACAAGTAAGACTCAGTGGGCTTGTGAAGTAAATAAAAGCATATATACGGTCGAATTGAGTAACCTCCTCCTTTTTTGAACTCGGTTAACGACTATTATTTTGATTGACGGTAGAGATAGATTTATTGGTGCTTATCACACACGATCGTTTCAAAAAGTAAAGCTATTCAATTCACAAACGTACCTATTCAAATAAAGTCGAAAATAAATGGAATTCTAGGTAATATTTCAATAGAAATACATAACTATCGATAGATCCAGGAATGGAATATAAAGCTCTGTACACACAGTACTGTTATCTCGTAAAGGCGGGTAACACTATACGCGGCGTTGCATTTCAAAGAGTTAGCTTTTGCTCCTTAGCAAGTTTTACCGGAGAATATTTTTCATTTGAATTCCTCTTCTTAAGGTGTCCCTCGTTGGAAAACTATTTGGAGATCTCTTTGTCATTTGATATTTTTGTGTTTTATAGTTTGTTTTATTAACAACCCTTGTTATAGTAATGCAGGTAGCGGCCCACGGCTTTGACGGTGAAAAATTTTTTCCTATTAGTACAAAGTTTTTTTGCAAACATGTAAAATAATATTTATTAGAATTTGAAGATTGAAGATAAAAAATAAAATGAGGTAAACATCATAGTATGGCTTTAATTATTAATATTTAAAGGTATTATTTTAGGTAGATAGACCTAAGTAAGTATTCGGCTGTTATATCCATTACATTTGCAGGGAAACCGTTAAGACAATTAGGCGAAATCAATGCGCTTGTCAACTGCCGGTCGACGATCTCAAACCCGAGCTTGAAAATTTAAATGACAGAAATCAATATTTTAAAAGAGAAACACAAATTATTAAAATGTATGGACCAACCGACATTAAATCCATAATTACCCAATCTCTATTCATCTGAAGCTAAATAACCGTTTATTACCAATATGAAACCACATAAAATCTCCTTCAGTAGTCGCGTGAATACACTTCGTCAATAAGATATAGTCCCTCGTATATTAAGCAATATATTTAGTCGTAAAATGGATTAATTGCTTTTATAAGAGCTGTATATTGGTTATAAGATAACGTTATCAGTGGACGGTTGATATGTGTGCGCAGATCGTAGGTGTATTTGGGCAAGGAAAATTATGTGGCAAAAATAGCCTGGGCGAAAATAGTTAGGAAATAGAAAAGTCATAGTCCATATTAAATGTTCGTGACGTAGTGTGACTAAGCGATGTTTGTACATTGCGATTGTTAAGCAACGTGTAGCCCGGCCCCTACTTCGATGGGTGGCCGATAGTGGCATTTTTATCTGACCGCTACCGTGCTTCGGAGGGCACGTTAAGCAGTCGGTCCCGGTTGTTTCAATCGTCGGACCATGTCGGTAACCTTTAGGGGGTCTAAAAACTCACTCTCTCTCACTCTCACAAACACACTCGACACCAGGGTTGGCCACTAACCTACTCGAAATTAATGAATGTAGATAAAAAGCAGTCTTTCAGAAATAATTTGTTTGTTATTTTAATTCTCTTGAGCATTCTTGAGATTAATGAGATTAACAGCTAATAACATACACCCGGACCATAAAAACACCTGGACAAATTCACACGCGGTTAGTGAACCCAAACTAAACTCTGAGCTTGTATTATGGAATCTAGCTAATTGATACTACTACATATACATACACAAATACTTTATAAGAATATATAATTGACACCCAGACGTCGTCGCCAACAACTATGAGTATTGTCCCCCGACAATACTCATAGTTGTTGGCGAAGACGTCTTACCTAACGTAAGCGCTCTCACATGCCCGTATGCTATCGGGCTTACTTAAGCGACAAAGAGAAAAGAAAAGGCTGTATTGCACTGCAAGGCAAGTATTAAGCAACTCATATAAAATACATTTTGTAATAAAAGGTCATGTAAAATTTCAAAACAATTATTAAAATTAAACAATTAAAATATTCATACCTATTGTACAAAAATCAATGGATCACAATGAAATACTCTTGAACAAATTCAATTAATATAAAAGAATATTCTATTAAGGATTGTCGTATTGAGCTTAACCGAAATGAGACCTTTGTTTAAATTTAACTAACTACGTAGATCTGAAGTCTATATTGTAGTATTTAATAGCAAAACCAAATGTTAATTTCCGTTAGCAACGTTTATAAGCCCGACCCCACTATAGTCATAACAGGCTTTAGAGTGACTTTTTTAAACGATCAAATTGTCTTTACTCAGTCGAACAGAAGTTCTCGGTACAACTACATTATACTAAAGAAATTTTAGTTGTACCGAGAACTTACTAGACAAAGTAAACAAGATAAGAGCACAACTCTTTTTATTTAGTTACTAAAATATGTTTAAAAAACAAAAGCATTGTATTTTTATTTTGCACCAAATAGAATACTATTTGAGACGAAGTTCATTTGTTTTTATTTAAATATTTACTGCCATATTGAGAGTCGCTAAATGCTTCCTTAGCAGATTTAATTAATGGTTTTGATATAGCTATCCGCTCTTAGTCAAAAAAGTCTGACAGATTTGATGCGTCGCGTCGCTTCATTTGTTTTCGTACGCCAGACGAATGTCTACCTTCTGTCTTAACTATAGTGTACCCATAATTTAAACGGACTCACACGGGTTTTTTCGCGTTCGCGTTCCAACGCGAAAAAAACCCGTGTGAGTACGTTTAAATTATGTGTTCAAATCGTGTAAGTTTAAAAAAGACTATAGTGTACCCACTCCCTTAGGTAAACGTCATTTCTCTGAATTTGAAACCATGAAAATAAGTTATTGGGGTTTTATCAGTCTATTTCAGGTACAATGTATTAATTATTCAGAATGTTGGATGTCATTTTTGCTATCATTTTTATATTTTCATTCTCAATAGTTCATCAGGTTTCAATATATTTAATTTCGACTATTGTCGTCACAATTCGTCAATTTAAAAGTATTTCATAAAACAATGAAGGACCAAACTATAATATAATATAACGCCTATTGAATATTAATGTTGAACTTTGATTTCTTTCGTCGAATTTAAAGGTTTTTAACGCATGAATAAAATATTGGACATGAATTTGTAAAACCAATTGTACGCAATAACTTTGTTATTGATGAAAAATGTAGGGGTGGGTTTTACTGTTGCAGGGGAAAGTTTACTCGTGTTTTATTTTGTTTGTGTGAATATTAAGTTCAGGAAAAAGGAGTGTTTTTCGTTTTAAAAAGATACCCAATATAGGAACCACGAACTAAAGCGCCTAGTCTTATATAATACTAA
The DNA here is from genome assembly GCA_951394245.1 of Cyclophora punctaria. Lineage (NCBI taxonomy): Eukaryota > Metazoa > Arthropoda > Insecta > Lepidoptera > Geometridae > Cyclophora > Cyclophora punctaria. The sequence goes on from OX596181.1 coordinate 1,342,495, forward strand.
ATCTTCACATAATATAAAACAAAGTCCACAAAAGCTGTCTGTTTGTATATAATTGCTTAACTCAAATACTACTCAACAGATTTTCATGCAGTTTTCACTAACATGTAGAGCAATTCAAGAGGAAGCTTTGTGATTTACTTTTCATTCCAAAATTTCTACAGGTACGGATAAATCGCGGGTAAATCAGCAGGGCACTGTTAGCATTTCATAGTATAGTTTCCTTTTCGTCAAATAACAATTAGCATGGCCCTTTGCAATATTCAAAAAATATTTTTTTATTTATTTTTGTAAGTTATATTTTAATTATTTTAATTTTAATTATATTAAATTTTATTTTAATTTTAATTATATTAAATTTTATTTTAATTTTAAATATGTTGGGATATATTTTGGGGGTGTTAAAGTGCAGACTTGGCCAAACAAATACCGATTTTTTTGCACAATTAAAAATATACTTTAGTTATGTACCTTTATGGCGCAAAATTGGAACAGGCATTATTTTGTAAAAGAGCTACATACATACGTATTTAATACGTATTTATTTCACATATAACTTTAATATTACCTATCGACTTCATTTCAAACATTAATTCTTAAGCTCCTTTATATAATTTTGCCAAAGAAACGTGAAAAGCAATAACGTCTTTTTAGTAGGCGTATTTGTGTGTTTTTACATATTCGAATGTTATTTCGACTTGATGTGTATCGGCGTTTGGTAAATATGTCTTTAGAGGTGACTTTGTAAAGAGCTTACTTTGAATATACATCTTTATTTATCTTTTTATACGTAAATATTCTACGCCTACCAACTTACAGTTGATATTTTGACCTTAACCATATATGTTGTTTTTAGATCTTTCAGACCTTCGCTTCTGATCGTTCAATATTTTATTGAAAACTAGCAGCGCCTCGCGGTTATACCCGCGGTGTGCTCGTTCCGAGAATAGCCTACAACCTTTCCATTGAATGTGGCTATCCATTACAAAAAGAATTAATCGAAACAGCAGTTTCTGAGAATCAGTGCGTTCAAAAAATAAACTCTTCAATTTAATTATATTAGGTATAGATGATTCCATAAATAAGTACAAGATGTTCACAGATCGTCTTTTCAGAACAATTTGCGAGTAAAAATAGAATTTGGAATATCATAATAGAGCAACAACCATCCATCATATCATCAAACATAAGAGTTGAGTTCCTGTCGTGAAACTGTTGCAGGCTTTTCCATTTGTTTCTAAGTATTATTAGCATGTTCCTATATACAGCTGTGTATGACATGACAGATACTTTCATCCACACCCAAATTTCATAGACATCCAATTGATCTAAAAGCAATGAAAAAGTCTATTTATAAATACAAATTATTGTTATTCGCTTGCTTTACTGAAATACGGGAACTGCTGCATTTGGGTAATTTAGGTTTTGAAATATTTTCAAAAGCCCAGAAAAGATTTGAAAAGTGAGAAAAAATTCAAAAATCCTTTTAGCACCAACCCGCATTTGGCAAGAGTGCTGATTACGCCTAATCCTCCTCACTGTACTCATATCTTCAAAGAGATGAGAGGCCTTTGCCCAGGAGTGCGACATAACAGGTTTATACTTTAATTAAGTACCTATACGAAGTTTGACATGACAACTAGTAAGTTATTCAAATATCGAATACTATGTTACATCGCGCCATCTTGTAAAGGCTAGATTACACCGGGGCAACACTGTGCGGCATTGCGGCATGCCACAAGGCCGCATGCTACAAAGTCAAAAATGTCGCACATTGTGGCAAGAACTATAGTCGTCAAAAATGTGCGACATTTTTGACTTTGTAGCATGCGGCCTTGTGGCATGCCGCAATGCCGCACAGTGTTGCCCTGGTGTAATCTAGCCTTAAGTCTATTGAAACTTATTCCTGCGATATCAGCTTAGAGGCTATTCCAGTCCATATCTTAAACCGAAGATCTTCAATGATCTCTGTAATACCCGGCTTCGAGATAAACGTTTGATATCCTATTTTAAAACCACCAATCTATAATTGCTGGATTTGGAAGGATTTTAATAGGATTAGTTTCTGAATAGTTAATAATAGTTTTATTGAGATTTTGGTTCATTTGAATAATCTTTGAATCTTTGTACTTAAAGTCTTGAATGTCTATTTTGTTTTAATTAACGGAAGCTTAAGAAGTTTTTTTTACCCCCAATATAACACAGTTTTTTGAAAACTTTGTCTTGGGTTTGTGTGTGTATTTGTAGTAAGTATGTATACAGACAAAAGTTGTTTGATGATACATACACTACTACAGAGCACTGTTTACTTTGCACTGATAACTTTGCAATATTTAAACGAATTAATTATGTGATGTGATATTTTGATAAATAAATATTACAAATTCCGTTTGAAGAAAAAATTACTAAAAAATTATATCTACATAATCTGTTATATCTTTATTTCGTGGAACTGAAACCCGCCATATTTTCAAGATAACCCTTTATCTCCAGGCAAAAGGAAAAGGAAATTGGGTGAAAAGAATCTTATCTAAAGATTTTGTACTTGAGTAGTTGTTATGTGATCCTGTGGCTTAAATCCGAGTCTGTTTGTGTGTTCATGCGTCATCGTCTTCTAAGTTCACATTTGGAAGTTAATAACGTATCATTTTTAGGGAAATAAATGAACGAAATAACTTAATTTCAGGGCCTAAACAGATTAAAAAGATCGGAAGAGCTTAATCTAAGTCCTTATTTGATGTATCTGTCATTTTACTGTTTGCTATGGTCAGATTATGAACTAACGAATGAATGACAATAGGTACTACTTTTTGCTGCGTATTCTTCATTTTTAAATGTCATTGTCTATGTCATGTTAGTCTACTTTTTTATTAAGCCTGTTTGAGACCCTATTACTTAGACAGTGTTGTTCAACATAAATTGAATTAATCGGCCGGTTGTAATTTATCAATGCCAATTTGCTAGTTTTAGGGTGTGGCGAGCCGATATTTTGATAAGATCTTGGTAATTGTTTTGTGACTTTGATCACATTACTTAGTTTGCCACTATTAACCTTGTGCCTATCCAAATTATATTAACACAGCATACACCAACCTAGATAGTTCCAGAAAATTCTATAGATTCTAAGTTGGTTTAACTGAATTAAATTAAATAAATCTTCTGAATATTAACTACAAATACATTTATCTTTTACACTAGCAGCGCCCCGCGATTTGTGTCAGTCATTGTAGTAATTTCAGGATGGAAAATAGCCTATAACCTTCCCGTTGAATATGGCTATCCATTACAAAAATAATTATTCAAATCGGATTAGTAGATTTTTATCTTAACGTTACAGTCCCTTTACAGGATCCATCCCAGAAGACTGATATCAAATTAATATGTAAAATATAAAACTTTCCGGCCAATTGAGCTTAAAACTCCTCCACCTTTTAGAAGTCGGTTTAAAAGCGATTCGTGTAGGTATTCTATTTGCAGTTATACGAGATCGTAGTTTCAATTAAAGTAGTTATGTTCGTTTAAAAGAACATACTGCGACATTTCTGCTGAAATGTCCTTTGAAAGGTGGAAAACTTTCAGGAAAGTTTAAAGCTATTTCATAGCAAGCTACATACTCATATTGAAGAAAACATCATCTAAAGATCGTTCCGATGTAATAGCCCATTTAATAAAACAACAACCAATTATCATCATAAAATTACAGTGCTGCTCATCTAAAAACAAATTAAAATGCCGAAACTTTGTAGATGTTTATGGCAACAAATAGCCTGTTAAAAGTAATTATTTGAAAATGGCAACTTAAAAATTAAGTTGGAAACTCAATTTGTCAGACACCTTGTGAAATGAATGTGAAAATGTTTTCGGATATTTTCAGGACTGAAGTTAGGCTTTGATAAGGTTTTGGCACCTCTGGTATAGGCAGGTATACAGGGTATGGAGTAGTCTAAGCACTTAGACTAGAACATAGGGGCCGTTAACAAAATACGTTCGCGTTCAAGGGGGGGGGGGGGGTTTGCTGAGTGTGACAAGATGTGACAAGGAGGGACGGGGGTTCTACGGCAACGTGATGTTCGCCGATCATTAAAAGATTTTAAATTATTTTTCTCAATTTTGATCATGATTCAGGGGGGGGGGGTCTTAGTTTTTGTGACGAAATATTTACATGGGGGTCACAGAAAGTGTGACACAGTGTGACAATAGGGGGGGAGGGGGTGAAAAAAAGTTGATTATAGCGTGACGTATTTTGTGAACGGCCCCATATCAAATTCCCTAATTCCTCTTCTTAGCAAACATTTCTCTTAAATGTGGTCTTGCAAAGGTTTCATTAATTTACCTTTCTTTAAAGAAAGAAGCCAAGAAAGTCCTAAATAACGACTCGTTTTAAACGATTTCTAATTAGAAAGATTTTTTTACTGAATGTGTTTTGTAGGGGTTAATTTACCATGTAGTAAAGTAGTTACTTGCCCATGTATACTACATTCATATTTTCAATGCCTGGAACACTATCAAATTTCATTTCAAGCTGCATTCAGATTTTTCGGTGCGATTCGATTTATCTATGCTGACGAACGCTATAGTTTTACAAGCACATGTATGCAACTTTTGAAAAAGGAATATAAAGAGAAGCTTTTCAAGATACAATAGTGTTATTTTTGCTTTTGAATATTTCATTTGATTCATATACTGCAGAATCACTACATAGTATAAAACAAAGCTTTCGCTTTCCACTGTTTGTCCCTATGTATGCTTAGATCTTTAAAACTACGCAACGGATTTTGATGCAGTTTTTTTTTAGATAGAGTGATTCAAGAATTGAGTTGGAAAAATCTTCTCGATACATATCTATTACTTATATCTTGTTTTACACCAGCAGCGCACCGCGGTTTTACCCGCGTTTTTCCCGTTCCCATGGGAATTTCGGGAGTTTTTATACATATAAACCTTCCTCTTGAATCATTCTATCTATTTAAATAAACCGCGTCGAAATCTAAGCATACATAGGGACAGACAGACAGACAGACAACAAAAAGCGACTTTATTTTATACTATGTAGTGATTACTATATTTGGATTAAACAGAGGAAAGGTTAGTAATCCAAATACGTGTTACAAAGGGGTTTTCATTAAAAGGTGTTTTTTGATATTCAAATAAAAATGGCATTTACTAGTGATGTTTATTTCAATGTAAAGAGAAAGGTATGCCAATAATACCCTTTATTAGAAGCAAAAATAGTAAAGTAATGACATGCCTGTTAAGTTTTGAAAGTGGAATATAAATAGTCTTTAAGCCGTCTTCGGAAACCGAAGGCGCCTCCTTCTTCTCAATTGGGATGGTATTTTTAGTAAGATATATAACGGACGAATTGACTCTGTTGGTGGTAGATTGTAGGCAAACCCAACGCACAGATACTCATATAATTAAGTAAATAGTATAGGCCGTTAACCTAAAAGAATGGACCGTTTAAACAATACTATATCTCGCACAAAAACAAGGAAATCGTACCGTTGAACTTCTGATAACACGTGATATATTACGTAAAATATACCCAAGTTAGTGTGTAATCAATATTGATAATATATGGGCACTTTAACCTGCGATTACAATGCTTATTATATTGACATTGTCCCTCTTGAGCCTACTCAAGTATGGTAGAGTCAGCAGGTCGAGAATAATGAGCTTTGCTTTCGAAGATGTATGTACGTAGCTACCCAAAGCCATTAGGTTTTTGATATGCCCTTTGGAGGATGGTCAGCTAAATTCAGTCTTCGAGAGTTAACGTCCACTGTTACAAGATTCGGTTTCCATGTGGGCAAAATTCATATCGGTTAACTTTAGTGTCGATGTTTGTACCGCCTAACGGTCCTACGGTGTTTAAGACCGCGTCCTCAATTTAGAGTGCCCTACGAGGCACAATCTATCAGATCGTCATGATAATATAGTATAATATAGAAACTTTCTGTCTGCTTTACTTACGGAAAGCGTTATTGAAATTAAAATTCATTGGACGTCAAAAAAAGTAGTGCACTTTTAAAAACGCAATTGCTCCTAAACTATGGACGTTAGAGTTTAGAAATAAAAAGCAGTTTGTAGAAAATTTCAATAGCTTCTTTGAGGCTATTGTTTGTATACCTGTGGACTGCGAGCGAGTCAGTGAGTTAAAGACATAGGTAAAATCACACGTTTTAAATTGAAACTACGTTTATCTAAGCTACGTTTACAAATACGCTTTTATTTGACATTTTTATCTGACGTTTCGGCTCCTTTACTGGGACAGTCACACGTGTCAAACTTCGCGTTTATAATCGTTATTCTTCTGCATATCTGTGGCTGGTACTCGTCCAAATGAGGCCTTAACCGATACCTTATATGCAGGTATTGTCAAGGGCTTACGCTATAAACAAGTTCACAGTCCAGTGTCATCGGGTGAACTTGTTAATAAATATAATCTATTTATTATCAAGCCAGCAATGTGTCTGCGCATATTGTTGAGTACGAGGGTTGCGAGTTCGATTCCCACCCGGACTCAACTATAATAATATGTTTTTGGCGACGACGACGTCTGGGTATCAATATATTCATATGAAGAACTTAGATTCCACAATACAAGCTAAGATCTTAGTTTGAGTCTAATTAACCGTGTGTGAAATTGTCCGGACGTATATATATTTACTAGCAGCGCCCCGCGGTTTTACCCGCGTTGTACCCGTTCCCGTAGGAATTTCGGGATGAAAAATAGCCTATAACCTTCCCGTTGAATGTGGCTATCTATTACAAAAAGAATTATTCAAATCGGTTCAGTAGTTTCTGAGATTAGCGCGTTTAAACAAACAAACAAACAAAACAAACTCTTCAGCTTTATAATATTAGTATAGATTTGTCACGTTATTACGCACATGTTGTATTAATACACCTATAAGTTCTTCTGTATTCTGAGCACCTAATAAATTAAACTAAATTTTATCACAGGTAGATATCATAGATAATTACGCCATTGGATATTTTCCTTAAAATGAAATGAAATGTCAGTGAATCCCTACCACTGTCCTAATTTACTTTTCAATAATTTTGTTAAGTATTGGAAATGTTCAGGGTGGAAATTTTCAATGCCACTTGAAGGGAAAGTTACTTGATATAATAGTGAAGATAGTACAAATGTATAAAAAGGAAATTATTTTTACAAACTTTTGAATATTTTATTCCGAAAAAATTTAGATTTAGTAGAAATATTTTGTAAAATGTAGAAACACTTTTGTGACATAAATTGAAAGTGTATAGGTACATTTATCATTATATAATAAAGCCGAAATATTTTTTAAAAATCGTAGCCTCATTCAAGGGGGAGGTTGTGGGGCGCTTCTAGGTAAGATCATACCTATACAGAAAAAAATATTTGACCTCACTATTTAAAGTATTAGCCTATAACGTCCCACCGCTGGGCAAAGGCTTCTCATCTCACTGAAGATATCAGTACAGTGAGGAGGATTAGGCATAATCACGACGCTTGCCTAATGCGGGTTGGTGATCTCAAACCCAGCCATGTTTGAAAAGAAGGAAACATGTTTTCGGTCGACTCGGGAATTGAACCCGGGACCTCAGTCTTTACAGGCGAGTGCATATACCACTAGACCACAGAGGCGTTTTTTAGCTTTACTTATATTTAGAAGGAAGGAATTGTCCTTAGTTTTAAAATCAGCCATATTACTTTGGCATTCAATGTCAACTCAGAAAAACGGAATCACCTAACTCTTCTTTACTTATTTGTATCTAAACTCTACTTCAAAGTCATTTTCACCGTGAAGTAACTCCGTGATCCTCGTCTAGAGAGTGTCTGTGTTTGTCAAGTTCCAACCTGTTGCCGACTGTGATCACTGAGGCGAAGGCAACAGGTGCCTCCAGGCTACATTATGGATACAGAACTTTGTTTCCTGAGGTATTCGTAAATATAAAACGAATAAGTTACGAGGACGTACCGATAGTGTTGCGTATTATCAATACAATGCCTATTAAACAACGTTTGAAATAATAAAAACAATGATTCCTACAAATATTTTAAATAAGAAAGTTTGTTACTCGTTCACGGAAAAACTGCTAAACAGATTTGAATGAAACTTTACAGTAATATAGGTTATATATCAGTATAACACATGTTATACATTTAATCCCGAAGTTCCCGCGGGAACGGGTACAATGCGGGTGAAACCGCGAGGCGCAGCTAGTATTAGTAAAGATTTACTGTTTCTATCTCAATATCAATTTTGAAGTTCCAATCTTAGTTTAGCTCATGAACTAACATTAAGACGAACTGATTCAGTTCAGTAGTAACGGTTTAATTGGCGCTTCAAAATCGAACGAATACCAGCCGCGCCCCGCGGTTTCACCCGTTCCCGCGGGAATTTCGGGATAAAATGTATCCCATGTGTTATTCTGATGTTTCATCCAACTCCGTTCGGTAAGTTTTTGCGTGAGAGAGTAACAAATATACATCCTCACAAACTTTCGCATTTATAATGCTAGTAGGATGTTCGCTACATGAGTTTCGAACGGTGTCAAACTCATGCTACAACAGATTTGCTACGAAATGTGTAAGCACGAGTCTATGTATGTGTGGGTGCTTTTATTATGTGGTATTAATATCTACTTACTCTATTCTTGTTCAGGATAATTTTAATAATAACAAACATTTACGACTTTTCTCGAAGAAGTTGCTTCACCTCAAGGTGTTAATACTGGGACCCTTATTAATTGTATAAGGGTTTTGAAAACTCAATCCCATTTCAATCGTTTCCGTAGAGACAATGCATATTAAAGGTTTTTACCCGCAGCGCTCGCGATGTTAGTTCATTGCGATTGTTAAGCAACGTGTAGCTCGGTCCCTACTTGGATTGGTGGCCGATAGTGGTATTTTTATCTGAAAGCTAGTGTGCTTCGGAGGGCACGTCAAATTGTCGGTCTCGATTGTATTCTACGACACCAGGGCTGCGGTGACCACTTCTCAATAACTTTTCCCCACAAAAAACGAACGAATACCTCCCGAAGTATACACCCAAAACAACGTCATTCCTTCCCGCAGTCGGCTAATAAATATTCCCTAATTTCGATGATGTAACAAATAATGATCACGTACGAAACGTCATTCACAGACAATATCGCGTGTCTTGCTGATGACATCTGTCAAAAAGGAACAAATGTCAATTATTTCGTATGGTATAATACTCACAAATATTTTAGGTGATAGATACATATCTTTCACTTTGTTTCGGTACCGGCAATTTAAGGGTTAATCTATTACCTGTATTTCGTAATTAGGGGTTAGCTGACCTTTAATACGACGTAGAAATATAATTGAGCCATCATGCTTTATTTGAAACTAGCAGTGCCTCGCGGTTTTACCCGCGTTGTGCCCTTTCCCGTGAGAATTTTGGGATGAAAAATAGCCTATAACCTTCCCGTTGAACATGTCTATCCGTTACAAAAAGAAGTATTTAAATCGGTCAAATAGTTTTTGAGTTATTCATTACAAACAAAAATACAAATCTTTCTTCTTTATAATAGTTCTGTAGATAAAATATATTAATACCTTTATTCAGTTGTTATCGCATTTACTTAATTGGAGAAACTTTTTCTGTAAAAAGTAAATTAGAGTAGAGAACTAGTTAGAGTGAAGACAACCTTTGGTGACGAAATTTAAGATTTGCGCAAATGAGCGACTTTTCTCTTTCAAATCGGAAACTACGCGAAAGTTTGTGAGGATGTATGTATATGTATGTTTGTCACTCTTTCACGCATAAACTCAACGTATTTTTTATGAAACTTTACAGTAATATAGGTCGTACATCAGAATAACACATGGGATACATTTTATCCCAAAATTCCCGCGGGAACGGATACAATGAGGGTAACACCACGGGGCGCAGCTAGTTTAGAATAATCTCATTTTTTATGGGGAATTTTAGTACTCCTTGCGTTAGATTTAGTTTTTAATGATCTATTTTGGCAGAGGTCAAAAGTCTTCAATGGACAGTCTCGCGAGAGACTTTGTGTGTCGTGTTAAATGATACAAGTAACCCGACTTGTTTCACTCTCTCAACTTAACCGTAGGAAAAACAGGATAAAAATAGCATATTCATGTTTTAAGATTTTTCAGTGAAATTTTGTTCAAAGTTCTAGTAAACTAATTTTGCGAGCTTTTATTTAGTTTCACAGTTTCGTTTCACTTTTTTTTTGTTTGAGTTGAGTTAAATTTTTGAACTTTCCGGTTTTCTATTAAAATGAAATTTCATACTTATTAATGGATGATTTGGACGTGATAAAGCTTGTTGAAAACTGTTTAGCTATAAACGATAACCAATATAATAATAATATTCGCCTTTAAAAGCGATTGGTGGGTGCTCCCAAAGGACAGGGAGGGTTGGCGATGCTTGGGGGAGACCTTTGCCCAGCAGTGGGACAGTATAAGTTAAATAAAAAAAACGATAACTCATGTTAATTTTCGAAATACTTTAGATTAAATTGAATTGAATAATACGTCTCTGAGTACGGCGGTAAGTTTATAGGTACATATTTTTAAATTAAGTTACTACTATTGTATAGTCCAGTAATAAGTGAGTAAGTAATAGAAGCGTGAGTGAGTTGTTTGTATAGAGCGATAACTTGATAAGTTAATGAAAATATGCAAATATTAGCATAATTAAGTTGAAACTAATGAAACATCCAGCTAATGAAATTGATTCGTGGAGTTTTTATAAGCTTTTATTTTGAAAACGATAATTTACTTTAGTGTTTTAGCATTTGTTTTTAGTTATGTAAAAAAAATGATTTTTCTTCAATTATTAAGGGGTTGAACTTGAACTGTTAAAAAACTATTAAAATATAATGTTATCTGTTAAAATTTTTTTTCTAAAGTTATATTTTATTCTTATTTTCGTTCCTTTGGATGTTTTCTCGTTTTCTATCCCACCCTTGTAATTTTATTTGACTATACTTACCCTATTTTATGGACTAAGGTACACCCAAAGTAAAATATTGGTTTAACCCTTATCTATTTGTAACAAACCTATGTCCAATACATTAAGTGAGCGTCACCTTTTTATTTTATGCACCCAAGGGTAGTAAAGGGTTAACTCATCAAGTTTATGGCAGACCGCTCCTCAAATGGTTAATTAAAATAGTTTTAACAGTCACTTACCTCCATGGTGAAGATACTTAGCTCACTAATAATTTAAAAAAACAATAAAAATAATTCGCGCTTATTAAAAAAAAATAAAACAAAAAATCGCGCCAAAATTAACGTCAGATCGGCAAACGTCAAACAATAAAAAAAATCCCGCCAGAATTAATCGTCAAAAACGAAAAAGGAAAGTATAAAAGAGGTTCGATTTTTAAAAAAAGAAGAGAAATAAAATAACTTTTTAAACTGACCGGCCAAGAGTAGGCAGAGCGCCGCGCTCATGCAAGCTGCGATGGGCTTCATCGTCGGGTACTGAATGCCGCGAGCAGTGTGTGCCTCCGCCTTATAACTTTAGGGGTGAACCGCCCTTTAAGGTGTAGGATGTAACGTGCTACGTCATTTGAGCAGAGTGAGCTGGTAAATGATTGTGAAATACCTATTTTTACGTATGATTAAAATGAAATTAAATGTCATTTTCGTAATTTAAATAAAAAAAAGTGTGAAGAAATTGAACTAAGCTAAATGGCTTAACTAAGAAGAAAGTGAAGTAATATTGGTAAATGAAAATCATTACTAAAGTAGGTACAATTTTAATTTTAGACATAAAATGCTTGCGCACAAGACCGATAGGTAACTTAGTTGGTAGGATTTGGAAATATGGGAATAATACTGGCTGGCTACTTGAACATGTTCATAAGTTATGATTGGACGAATTCTAAGGAAGTTCGAAATTTAAATTTTGACAGATGTAACTGTTGGGAAATGTAACCTTATTTTTAAAACGTCATCAGCTTATTATGTATTAGATATCAGTAGTGCTGGGGCCACACCTATGCCATATGCCATAGAATATGACATTAACCGTAGGTGCAGCCACGACTATGCGTCATAATTTGACAATAGCATTGACAATGCCATTTGGCGTATGCGATAGCTCGAGTGGCGGTACATCAAAGAGATTAATGCGAGAGTTAAATGCATGAAGCGGCCACACTACGTATTGTCAGTGTGCGTCGAGAGCGCAACGGGTTCGGACGTATTTGATTATTACGACGGATTTGCCTCAAAATCGCACGTTTTTGTCTATACGTACTATGGCGACAGAGTGGAGTAACAACAAAATTATTACTTTTCTTGAGATTCTGCAAACATGGTCTCTTTATTCGATAATGATTTAATAAAGTCAAATAATATAAATTTACACTCATGAAATATAGAGCTCTGTCGACGTCCATCTTGCCTGAATTGAAGTAAATTCAATGCCGTTGTCAATGTCAAATTTTTCCAATAAATGAACATTGACATTGACAGTTTAAGTGTAGCCACCCACTATATTGCATTGAAAATTATTGCATTCAATGGGCATTGACATTGAGCGTAAGTGTGGCCCCAGCATAGGAAAGATAAGCTAGATATTCTTTGCTTATAATTCCGATAACACCCCGGATTTTCCCTCTCCGCGTCAGTTCACACCCCATTCCCTCGCGTCGCCCACTCATGAACAACCAACAAAACACAAATGACCCTTTATTTATGACTAATAATGCCAATACATTATTTATTCACACAATTTATAACACATATTACTACAGGTTGATAGGAAATTGCATTTTTTGTATCGTTACGTCTGATTTATGTGTCTATGGGATGCTCATTTGTTTTACGTAGAGTTTTTATTAAAACCATAGATTATTATTAACAAGCAACACGCTCGGCTTCGCTTCGGTTCCTCAAGATTGTGATAAGTTTCTGTTGAAGTTTTGAAAAAGAAACCAAACATACGTCTAGTATAACTGTCGGTTGGAGAAACCACATGAAAATCCGTTCAGTGGTTTTTGGGTGTAGCGCGATCATACAAACAGACGCGACTGTAGTTTTTGCTTTGTTTGATAAGTAGAGAGAAAAAAGTTTGTGTAAACTGAAATATCTCCATATCTTTAATTCCCATTTGTATAATATCAGTCAAGCGTAACATAATTTCAATGACAGTTTGATACATCTTCTTCATTAAACATGCTTTACTAGGCGTAGTATGCTAATTCCCCTTGAAAGCATGTGTAGTCAAATTACATCCTCACTAATACATAATTATGATAAGATGGTTGTCACTCTATTAATTCCTTATCCGTAAGGTACTTTATCGAAATAAAGCCAAGCATCGAACGACAACGAACGAAAGCATCTGTCAAAATGGAAAAAAAGTGCAACAAAAAGTAAGTGGCTAAACCAAAGTGGTGTTAGAGTTTTTAGACTACAGTAAGACATTAGTAAGCTAGTGGTCAACTCTAGTGTCGGAGTTTTTAGACCGCATTAAGTCCTGTTCTTTTCTCTGAGTATAAATAAACGACACCACTAATTTAAAAAGGCTTTCCGAAGCATGGTAGCTTACACATAGAAATACCACTATCAGCTACCCATCTAAGCAGTGTCCGAGTTACACGTTTCTAAACAATTACGATGACTTAATATCATTCAATCAATCTACGTCACAATTTTGAGAGTAGATAAGTACTACATACGTGAACTCCCCATAGTATCATAAGGTGGGTAAAACCGCGAGCGTCATTGTGGTGGTACATTTATCCATCTATCCATTATTTATTTATGATACTGTCATAGTGATTATGCTAAATACAAATTTTAGAATTTAATGAAGTGAAAAGTAACCTCACACGAGGAGTTCAGAGAATGCGCCGACGAAGTAGGTACTACATTATGCAAATGATTTATCAATTTGCCACGTACGTAATGAATTATTTTATGACTTACTTCGACTATAGTGCGTTTTTTAGTTCTGGGTTTATTGTGTGAAGCACTTCAAGTAGGAGTGAAGCAGACCTTAAGGGTGCGTTTTAATTAAAGCAGAGCGGACCTGTGCTAAACATAATTGATCAATTAACAGCCTCCGTGGTCTTGTGGTTTGAGCGCTCGGCTACCGATCCGGGTTCGATTCCAGGTAGGGACAATATCTCACAAAAAAAATCTCTTTGTGAGACTGTCCTCAGTTTGGTTAGGGCATTGCAGGCTGAATGACCTAATTGCCCGAAAAGTAAGATGATTCCGTGCTTCGGAGGGCACGTTAAGCCGTCGGTCCCGGTTACTTTCTACGGATAGTGGTCGTTACATGAGCCATGTCAGAGACCTTTGGCGGCTCAATAACTCTGACACCAAGATTGGTCAGGTTGACCATCCACTCGATGAAAAAGAAGAAGAAGACGGATCAATCACAATGCACAATTGAACAAACAAACTTACAAATTTTACCTCTTTATAATATTCCGTAAAGATGAAGCCCCTTGTTTTGTTAAATTGTAACGACTTGATTTTGAAACAATTTCGCCAAAGGCACTGTAACCATACCAGCGGTATAGATGCGTAGAAAGCTTCACACATGTTTGACCTGTGTTAAACATAACAATACATGTAGTTACCTAAATAAATACAAAAATGTACATATGTAATACCTTACAGTTGTTTTCTTGTTATGTTCGTATACTAGCAGCGCCCCGCGATTTTACCCGCGTTGTGCCCGTTCCCGTGCGAATTTCTGGATTTTTATAGATATAACCCTTCCTCTTGAATCACTCTATCTATTTAAAAAACCACGTCAAAATCCGTGCAGTAGTATTTGAGTTTATCGCGAGGACAGACAGACAGACGCGGCCGGGGATTTTGTTTTATAAATGTAGTGATGAGACAATAGCCTTGTAGACGGCTTCCTAACACAAATCTTAATCATTTAACCGAGTCTTAGGAACCAAAACAATGTAACGGAGATATGAACTTTGAACTGATAATATCAAAATACTTAGTAAAAAATGTTTGAACATTGTCGTGATTTTAAATAAAATACTCAGTAAAAATGAATTCGTTTTGTTGTTTAACTAGGACCTGTTATGCTACTAACTAATGTTATAAACGCGAAAGTTTGTGATTGATGGATGTATGTTTGTTACTCTTACGCAAAAACTGTTCATTGAATTCTGATGAAACTTTACAGTAATATAGGTTATACATAAAACTAACATATGGGATACATTTTATCCCGAAATTCCCACAGGATCGTGCACACTGCGGGTATAACTGCGGGGCACTGCAGTTATATTACTTATATTCGATTCCCGTCCATCTGTAGCATCTTAGTTCTTTTACGAATGAACCGATATTAATGGGGCTTTTGAAAAACAATTTTTTTTGTGATAAATGGAAAGATTATATATTAGTTTTATAACAAAACTATTATTATTTTATTTTTTTCGCAATAATTCAAAAGTTATTTCAACTTAAAAATTAATTTTTGAATCCATAACCGAAAACACTCCGACAACTCCCGAACAAACGTGTGACGTAATTATGTTATGTAGTTTCACTGGTTAGATTTCACCACTGAGTTTTCACTCGTTGTAAAGGAAGGTTTATATGTTTATGAAAAGAGGTTACATCGCAAACTTTTTATACCTTTGTTTATGAAAAGAGGTTCGGTTACATCGCAAACTTTTGGAGGGAAAGAGAATAAAAGGGCGGGAATCTTGATTGTAAACGCAGTACGTACTTATGGCTTAACATAATTACGTCACAACTACGGTGACCAATCATGGCGCGTTTATAGTCACGTGATTTTTATTGAAATTTCATCAATTTTTAATTGTTTATAATTAATTGAAAAAATATTTTTTTAATTTTTATACATTAAATATCAATATTATTAATAATAAAGTTTTAAAATACATTGAAAAAATCAAAAAAAAATTTTTTTCAAAAGCCCAATTGAAATGATTTTGAATTGAAACTACGTTCACGGATCCACTTCACTTTTATTTTACTTTTTTATCTGACGTGGTCACAGAAGACATAATTTTTTAATTAAAAGGTTTAAGTATATTGAGAGTGACCTCACTTGAACCACGATTGAATAAAAAATATGTCTTTTATAAAATGCCGAGTCTCTCTATCTCTACCTACATATCCTACGTACGATGACGTATTACGTAAAATCTCAAATTCGTCAATAAAAGTAATTTCCGTACACGTAAATAACTCGAACGAATCTCTCGGGATTTCGGAAATAATCGTATTACAATCAAACATGATACCTACAATTATGGCTTCGATTCCAGTTACTTATAGATATCGATATAATACAAGTAATATACATACCGACAGAAGCATCTCTTAGTCTACTATAGAGTACACAGAGTACTCAGAGACGTCAAATGCTTCCTTAGAGTTTAATGACATAATGTGAAATGTAATTATTGAGACCTTGCGTCAATTTATGAACGTCTCTGAGCGTGGCAGTAACTTATTCATAAACGCTTTATACATGGTTGGTCCCTTTCCAACATACGCTTTATTCCAAAGAGCAAAAGAGACCTAACACTTTGTAACAGCGATTTAATTACCTATACAGTTTATGACTATGGCAACACTTAACTCACACTATAACCTATGATTTTATTAATAACTTTCCAATAAATTAGAAATAGTTCATCATTACGAGTACGTTTTACAATAACAAACAAAAAACCGAATATAATAGAATGACCTTTGCACCCGAACCAAGTAAAAGCTAATAAAGTGAGTAAAATATTTGGGACTAAGGAATCCGGGGGTATCAAATGACACGAGGACTCGGGGTGGAGTGGGGATTATGTTAAGAAATCTTACCATACTTATAAGAATCTAGAAAGAACGTATTATTGTTTACTGTACTGTAATGTTATAAGTATTCATTATATTATGTGTGTATATGTATCTATCTATCTATCTATATATATAAAACTAGCTGTGCCCCGCGGTTTCACCCGCAGCGCCCCCGTTCCCGTGGGAGTTTTGAGATTTTTATTCCCTTTAAAACTCACGGAGCCCGAGACCTTTCAAACGAATGCAAAACCGTGGAAATCGGTCCAGCCATTCACGCGTGATGCATTGACCAAGGAAAACGGGTTTCATTTTTATATATATAGATTCAAAGTCCTGACTGACTGATAATCAACGCACAGCCTCAACCGCTATACCTAGAAACATGAAATTTGGCAGGAAGGTTCTTCAAGTGACGTAAGTGCACACTAAGAAAGGATTTTCGAAAATTCTTACGGGAACGGGCTTAACGCGGGCGAAGTCGCGGGGCGCTGCTAGTTGTTGATATAATATCGTTTTAACATAAGCTACCCATATTTTCAGAGCATAGCATTAGTAGAAAAACAGTCTAATAGTTTCGAAGCTTTAACTTGTACATTATTATATGAGGCGCACCGTGAATTATACCTAAGGCACGTTTAATTTTTGACCCGGCTGGTTTCAGTCCTCAGATAAGTCCTTAGACCATCTAAAAACTACGATACCTTACATAAGGGTTGACCACTGGTGTATTAACGAAATTACTTAGTTTCACCCTAGCACCAAGTTGCCTAGGTGCTTATTATAGCTTTTGTGGACAGGTACCTACTGTATGGTTTCTAGTTATTTAAAACTAATTCTTCTTCTTATCGAGTGGATGGTCAACTTGACCAATCCTGGTGTCAGAGTTATAGAGCCGCCAAAGGCCTCTGACATGGCTCATGTAACGACTACTATCCGTAGAAAGTAACCGGGACCGACGGCTTAACGTGCCCTCCGAAGCACGGAATCATCTTACTTTTCGGGCAATCAGGTGATTCAGCCTGCAATGCCCTAACCAAACTGAGGACAGTCTCACAAAGTGATTTTTGTGAGATATCCCCACCGGGAATCGAACCCGGAACCTCCGGATCGTGAGCCGAGCGCTCAAACCGCTAGACCACGGAGGCTGTTAAAACTAATTAAAATTGCATTTATTTAGGTATCTAACTTTTCTCCCTTGAGATATTTGGTTCAGCTCATTAAGCAAGTAAACTCATGCCCGACAGTTAATATTTATCTAATTGACTTTATAAATTTATAATTTTAGTTTGATGAATTTAATGAAACTTTTGAGTACTTATTTCAAATTGCTGGTGCACGTTGAACAGAGACGGGACATTTTTTTTTTCATGAAATGTATTTTTAGAAGGAAACATGTTTATAACTAACTTATCAAATATGGCTCGAGTTTGAGATCAACCAACCTGCATTAGGCAAGCGTGGTGATTTTACGCCTAATCCTCTTCACTGTACTCATATCTTTGGTGGCTACTTCTATCGTACGTTACCATTGGTTACGAGACAACCAGACATGTACCCATCTGCAGCTGAATATTATTCAACTATAAAAGTGAGTCCTTTGCGTTTGGAGCTGAATATTATTTATTTATAATAAAAGTGTGAGGCTTTTGTCCAGCGGTGGGACATTACAGGCTAATATTTTTAAATAATAATTTATAGGCGTTCGTTAACTAGTAGATTGAGTTGGCAAGTTCAAAGGAACGCGAGTGATTGATTCGACAGATGTTAAGGGATTTATAATTTGTTTTGATTTTGATTTTATATTATAATATTATTCTTTGATCTAATTTTTTAATGTTTATTTTCATAATTAAGATGATTGCATAGGGCAACATTTTAGTCATTATTATTATTGTATTTCTTTGAATGTTGCGTTCCTATAAAAAAGTCTTACAAAGGAATTTAGTTTGAAGATTTCTTTTAAGTATTATTTGTAAAAAGTATATTACTGGAATGTCTTAATAAATAAATAAATAAATAAATGAGGTCTGTTATCGCGACTCTACATCTTTGCCATCCAGTACGGTCCGACTTTTTAAATCTACATACCTATATGTAGATATTTCAATAAATTCCTTTATGCATCGAAAATCTTGAAGCATTTGAAAAAGATGAACTTTTATTGGACATAATATATGTTTGTGGAATGTCTCTGTCTTTGACTTGAAAGATATGCATCAAGGGGTCTTCGTATACAACTTTAATTAAGTGCCTATATTTTATATTTATAATTTTTCTTTAGCGATAAATTGACTTCAATCCTTTTTTTTTGAGTGTTCGTTCATCTTAACTGGTCTATACTTAATACGTGTACATATTATAAAGAGGTAAAATGTGAAGTTTTTTTGTTTTTATGTTCGAACTAATCTCGGGAATTATTAGTCCGATTTGAATAATTCTTATTGTAATAGATAGCTGCATTCAACGGGAAGGTTATAGGCTATTTTTCATCCCGAAATACCCATAGGAACGGGCGCAACGCGGGTAAAACCGAGTTTTTGTGCTTTCTTAGTAAACTAAAAGCTTTAAAAAGCTCTGACCACACAGGTTCCATTCATTAACAACCCACGCTTTTATCTATGGTTTATTTTAGTCTTCGATATTTGAGACCTGAACAGTCTTTCACATTCTACCGACATTGGTGTCCGCCTTCTGTTGAAAGATTAATGATACCGAATTATGATACAAACTTATTAACGAATTTCGGAGGTGTAGGTGTGAGATTAATATTTTGTGAATAGAGATTTATTTGAGGGTACTGCTTACGTCATTTAACCTTCATGGGTTTCGAGTAGGTTCTGATTTTATAAATAATTTATAGAAATACTTAAATATATAAAAATAAGATGGAATATAAGATACGAAAAGGATAATGTTATCAGCATTAAAGTTTTTTTTTGTCAAATCAATTTAATTAGACTAGCAGCGCCCCGCGGTTTAACCCACTTTGTGACCGTTTTTATGAGAATTCCGAGATAAAATAGTCTATAACCTTTCCGTTGAATATGACTATTAATTACAAAAAACATTATTCGAATCGGATTAGTAGGGTGAGATTAGTTCGTTTTAACAAACAAAACAATAAACAAAACAATTACAAAACAAATTATTCAGATTTTTCTCTAACTAAACGATCTAAGGGGCTGGGGAAAACAAAGCTATTTGTACCTGCTGTAAATACCTTAGAAATACACCCCCGAGTGTCCATATTTTACGTCCAAAACTGGGAACGAACTTTGATAAATCAACGGCAATCATTCCAAATAGCCACATGTATGTGAATGTTCCCAACGTGCGGTCGGCCGAGCGGAAGTATTCACTTTTTGTTGAATTGTTAACTCATTTAGTCAAAAACTGGCAGCGCCTCGTGGTTTTACCCGCGTTGGACCCGTTCCCGTGGGAATTTGGGTATAAAATATATCCCATGTATTAATCTGATATATAACGTATATATTATAGTAATTTTCATAAAAATTCGTTCAGTAGTTTTTGCGTGAAAGCGTAACAAACATATATACATCTTCACAAACGTTCGCATGTATAATATTAGTAGGATACAATATTTTTTGCGTTTCAAGTTGAAACGGATGGAATGGCATTAAAATAGAATAACGTTTTTACTGAGAATTATTATACGATACAGGCAACAAAATTGTTAGGTAATTAGTTTTTAAGTGGCAATGTAATTAAACTATTATACGAGTACTAAATGAAACGTGTCTGTATCGCGTTGGAATATATAACGTATTTATTAAAATCCGTACCCGACCTTTTAAAAATTATGAATGTAATTAAACTATATACGACTACTGTAAAACTAAGAACACATTTAAATAACAAAAAAAGTAAAAATAAAGTTCTAGCCTGTAATGGGATGCAAAGGCCTCTAAACTCACGCAAGATATCAGTGCAGTGAGGAGGATGTCGTAATCACCACGCTTGCCAAAGGCGAGATATATTTGGAAAGTAGGAAACATTATATCTTCAGTGAGATATTAAAGGCTAATACTATATCTAATAAATAAAAAAATATAATTAATAAAATTATTCGAATAGGACTGACAGTTTTACAGGGATCACACCGTTTCAAGTTACGGAAACAAAGTGAACTCTTTCGCTTTATTACATTACTAGCAGCGCCCCGCGGCTTTGCCCGCGTTGAGCCCGTTCCCGTAGGAATTTTCGAAAATCCTTTCTTAGTGTGCATTTACGTCACTTGAAGATCCTTCCTGCCAAATTTCATGTTTCTAGGTGTAGCGGTTGAGGCTGTGCGTTGATTATCAGTCAGTCAGTCAGTCAGGACTTTGAATTTTATATAATTATATAGATATAGATTATCGATAGAGGTATATTATGCTAACACTTCTTGAAGCTTATGCACTTTTAACACATTAATCACATGAGATAGCCTCATGGAATAGCGGGTATAACGCTCAAGCCAGGAATATAACCGATACATAAGTAAATAATTAACAAATATAAATAACGGACGTATTTAATACAGGAGCATTGACGTCACAGGAATCAGTAAACAAGGAAAGTTAAAAGTTGGTAAGAAGGCAAGTTTCAAGATCATTATACAGACTCTGAAACTATTCATTATTCAAGGCTATCGTATTCGGTTTTAATAAAGACTAAACTTTTAGATAGTACTATCAGTTTCTTTAAATGTGGATTTTGTTTCCTAAGTTTATACAACATGGTGTTGACTATTCAATATGAAAAGTATTATTGCAATGTCCCACTGCTGGCCTATTACAGATTAACCGCAATCTTGAGTAGAATCTCTTCAAAATCTGCCTTAAAAAGTTAAAAACTAGTATTCATACAATTGCTATTACTTTCGTCTCTAATTTCTCAGCCGCTAGGAAATTTACTATGAAAATCATATTGCTACATGGTTTGCTACGAATCTTTATTGCTACATGACTTGCTACGAATCTTAACTGCTACAATAAATGCTACGAATACTTAGAACTTTACGCTTGTAATACGTTTGCTACGAATTTTATCTACTACGAGATTTGCTACGAATCCTGACTGGATAACTATATAAATTGTTACGTATGTTACGAAATGTTTATGTCACAAAGCTCCTGAATAATATATATAACTAATAACGATTAAGATTAGTATTACTACGATTTCTAATTCTTTAGTAACCGACAGCTGCGAATATATTTTACTAAGACATAATACTACGTACGGACTACGCTACGTTTTTCAAAGAATTCTATCGAATCATGATCTATTTATTGTCAATTAGCAAATAGAATACTTAGAACATTTTAACACGCGAACATTCAAGGTGTTGTTAGGAAATTCGTTAAATTGCTAATACTGCGTAACTTACGGTGATGTAAGCTTTTCATAGAAGCCAGTGTTTCAGTGTTATCGGGTAATCTTCGAATAAATTAAAAGTGTTAGTGTGATTCGCAGAATAAGGGCTGTAATTTAATTCGTAATGTAAGTATGTAATGTTCCTATGCAGATACAGATGGGTTACATAGCGGAAGGATTTTATAAATTTAAATTTAAAGTATATTTTAAAAACTCCGCAATAAATACAGTATATCCCTTCATCAGCAATCCTCGCAGCCAATCCACTTATTACGTGTTTGTAGACCGTAAATATGTACGTAAGAGCGAAGTAGCAGTTTAGCTGTTAGGGGATAGTCTTCTAAACAGTGATTAAATGCGAATTTCTCTAGTAGTACTTGGGTTACTTAGGAAATACACGTTGGTCGACTAGAATATTCTTCACGTTGTACACTTAATTTCCTACATAAAATTAAATTAAGTTTTCTTCCTTACACGGTTTACAAGTGATAAAAGTGTTTTATTGAAAATAATGTCTTTTTCTTCCGTCCTTATTTCCTGAAGCTAGAGTGTGGTATGTATGCCTTTCTGTGTAGTACTAACATTATTTGAAGTTAAAAGTACCAGTTTTATTTGATCTTTAGACACGTGCGAAATGTTCAATATCGAAGGTCGTTGCTTTTTATTTAGTTGTGAGCAGGTTTTTGTGATTCAAAAGAAAGACCTGACCGGTCACTACCTACTGGTATTTGAGAAATAACACTGGAAATAAATTAACCATAATGCTTGTACTTGGTTACCATTAGTACCTATAGATCATAATTTGGTATGTATATATGGATAGATAAACCCTATCTAGCCATATATACCTAGTTAAACCACAATACAGGAAACCAGAGACCTACCTATGACCATACAAACTAACCTAGTGAATGAGCTAG
The DNA here is from genome assembly GCA_951394245.1 of Cyclophora punctaria. Classification (NCBI taxonomy): domain Eukaryota; kingdom Metazoa; phylum Arthropoda; class Insecta; order Lepidoptera; family Geometridae; genus Cyclophora; species Cyclophora punctaria. Next base: position 1,365,601 of record OX596181.1, read on the forward strand.
TAAGGTTTAATACAGTCATGAAGCTGTGTTTATTTCCCCATAAAAGGCAGGGTCGGATCCAGTATTTTGGTTACAGGGGGGCTGGGGGTTAAGCCTTACCATGACACAGTAGATAGTGGTTGATCGTGAGATACTTAGGTCCTTATTAAAGATACTTAGGCCATAAAGAGGACAGAAATTTTAAATTTTTCATAATATTTATTCACAGAGAGTCATTCATAAACGTTTTTAAACAGTATTTTAACTATTGAATGGTTTGTCCCATTCCGACATGCGCTATTTTGCAATGAGCAAAAGAGACAAAACACTTTACAACAGTGTGCGGGGAGAGACGCTGTCGCGAGCGCTTCACCCACCTCCTGATGAAGGCCACCGTATGTGGCCGAAACGTGTTGAGGGACAACTCAACAGTAACCTCCGCGTACGTAAGTTCCCGTTTCAACAAATAATAATGACATCAACGTACGTTTCAATTAATAGTAAAATAACAGTGTTTTAGTTATAGAGCGTTTATAAATAAAGCGGTTAGAATTTAGCTTGCCCCCGGTGAAGGTAGTTAATATTGTTTTTTTGACCACGGAAAGGTGCAGGATTTGGTTTGAGGGTTAAATTCTGGTGGTATATTATTGATGGATCAATACACGGTATGTTTTTATCAATAGGGTTTTGGGGGCATGAGCCCCTTAGCCTCCCTGAATCCGCCACTGATACAGGGTGTACGATGTCCGTCTAGTTATGTTTGAAATGTGAAACAAAGTCTTGGTTAGTTTTAAGGTTTAACCCCGGACGTTAAATGGAGGGTCTTATAACTATAATATTATGTCTGTGTCTGACTGTGAGATCATACTTTCTAAACGGATAAGCAATTTACATTAACCGACTTCTAAAATAGGAGGTTTTAATTCGTCGGAATCTTTTTTACTTTTATCATAGCTTGAAGGGGAGTTTAATTTGTGTGTGGGGACTTTTTTCAGGCCTCCGACGACGCCATTGAACAGTAATTTTTTGGCAAGAACATATTTAAGAGAACCGTTCGTTAAGAAGAAGATAAAAGTAGCTTGAAAAAGTTCGAAGATACTTATTTGACAAATATTTGAATCAGGGGATCGATTGGGCGCTAGTGTCGATTTTAAAGGTTTGTGTCGTTTGACACTTAGTTCATCAGATTTCAATTTGGTTAAAATTCGATAGTGTTAGATGGTAAGTGGGCAATACATTCCCAGTGCGGTAAAAATATATCCCCTTGTTTCTATTAATGGAAATAATAATTTAACTTGTGGGAAATTAAGGATAGACAAAGTTGGTTGCTTTTTTAAATTACGTGGGGTGGTATATTTCTGTATGAACTAATTTGCAGAATACATTTCGATAAAATAATTGTTTGTATGTATATGTATGAGATCTCTATTAATAAATGCACGAGGATAAAGTTTCAAACAAAAACAATTATTTCTGGAACTAGGTGAATTTTGACTTGATCTCAGTTGTATGTATTCATTATACGAGTTCATAATTACGAATTTGTTTTTCGGGAAGTTTTTCCTGTTTTTATTAGATTGACTAACCGCGTTTTGAGGTTTAATCCCGTCCCGTTCCCGTGGGATTTTTTGGATAAAAGATACCTTGCTTTTGAATATGTTTTATATAGGAAGAAAATATTTAATCAGAATCGTTTCAACGAGTATTACACGTTTCCAGCCAGTCATCCCGTGACCACGAGCGGTGTAATCCGCTCGAAACGTCGAGTACATATTTTTAATAAATCTATATATATAAAAATGAAACCCGTTTTCCTTGGTCAAGGCATCACGCGTGAATGGCTGGACCGATTTCCACGGTTTTGCATTCGTTGGAAAGGTCTCGGGCTCCGTGAGGTTTATAGGGAATAAAAATCTCAAAATTCCCACGGGAACGGGGGCGCTCTGGGTGAAACCGCGGGGCACAGCTAGTAGGTTATATATTCTAACGCAATATAGACCCGTTTCATTTAGTATAATGTATTACAAGTTTGTCATGTGCAATTGTGTGACTGGCTGTCTATTAGCTCTCAAACATATCTGATTTATGTAGGTGGGTAATTTGTTCATTCGAAATGGAACAATGCAAGTATCGGTGTTCTTAGCTACGATTTGAGATCGAGGGGGGTCTTAAAAATTAGAGGGTAGAAAAACAGCTAAAATAGATATAGAAAATATGTATTTAATACAACATGTTCATGATACAATTTCTTATAACTATAACTCCATAGAAATATGTAACATATCTATTACTCAATTAAAGTTGTACTCTCGTGTCAATGTCAAGTTTATTTTATTTTTATATAAACTTATTTAATAGCAACAATACCATGACATCTCGGCGACAAAACAGGGTCGAACAGTTTCACCAAGAACACTTCCTCATGATTCCTTTCAAACAGAAACATTATTCTATCTAAAAGTATAACAGTTTCAATCACTTGCGCTAAACACAACCGTAAAAAATAAAACATAACTAATTCCTTCCACTGGCAACCCTCTTCGTTTATTTTCACATGGCAACTTCCTCGTAGACTGTCAAGTTGTAAATTCAAAATGGCGTTTGACGTTTCAAAGTAGTGTTCGAAATTTGAACATTTTGACAGGCGTTTCAGTTTTCCTTCTTTTATTGTGTGGTTGGGAAGATATGTCTTTATAATTTCCTGAAAAATAATAAACCCATTGTACATTATCTAGCAATAGACTTTTAAAAGGTCTACTATTCTTCTTCATCGAGTGGATGGTCAACCTGACCAATCCTGGTGTCAGAGTTATTGAGCCGCCAAAGGCCTCTGACATGGCTCATGTAACAACTACTATCCGTAGAAAGTAGCCGGGACCGACGGCTTAACGGGGCCCCTGAAGCACTTGTCTATGAATCAAATTTTTTGTTCGTAACATTAGACAGGTGGGCCTTTGTCCAGCAGTACAGCTGCTGCTGCAAAAAGGCCATCCTCTGTAACATTACAGGCTAATACTTTTGGATGCTATTTTCTATATTGTTTCAGTCAAAATAAACGCTTACCTGTAACTTAGCGCGATAGAACAAACTTTTGGCGGGAATTTGTCTCTGGTTCACAACTCTGTCCAAAGACTGGGCGGCTAACATACGCGCGTTTCGACCTAAAGTGTAACCTAGAACGAATAATTAAAACTTAATCTAGATTTTAGGATGAGGGTAATGTAATATTAATTCAAATTATAATTAGGTAATAAAACGTATCCTGTATGTTATTCTGATGTATAATAGACCTAGAGCCCGTGAACCCCAGACTTTCGTCATTTTATAAAAGCTGAAAGTTTGTCAGCGCATGCTCCCACACACAGGTAAGAACGATGGACTATTATGAAGTTTGGGTTATGGTGGCTTTGGCAGGTATACGGTACTAAAGGTGTGTAAAATACCGATCTAAATTCATCAAATAATTAAGTGTCATTTGTGACATGACATATGTCATTTGAAAGCTCTTGAAGAGTTGTACAAGTCACCCTTTGACGGTGATATCGAAATCGACGGCCAACTTGGTGTTTTCGACCATTGAAGATTGGAGTTGACCTATGCTATGGACGCTGATCCTAATGCTCAACAGTGACATGACCTATATCATTTGAAAGCTCTTGACAAGTTGTATAAGTCACCCTTTGACGGTGATATCGAAATCGACGGCCAACTTGGTGTTTTCGACCATTGAAGATTGGAGTTGACCTATGCTATGGACGCTGATCCTAAGTGACATGACCTATGTCATTTGAAAGCTCTTGACAAGTTGTACAAGTCACCCTTTGACGGTGACATCGAAATCGACGGCCAACTTGGTGTTTTCGACCACCGAAGATTGGAGTTGGCCTATGCCATGGACGCTGATCCTAATGCTCAACAGTGACATGACCTATGTCATTTGAAAGCTCTTGAGGAGTTGTACAAGTCACCCTTTGACGGTGATATCGAAATCGATGGCCAACTTGGTGTTTTCGACCATTGACATTTAGTACCGTATACCTGCCAAAGCCACCATAACCCAAACTTCATAATAGTCCATCGTTCTTACCTGTGTGTGGGAGCATGCGCTGACAAACTTTCAGCTTTTATAAAATAACGAAGGTCTGGGGTTCGCGGGCTCTTGGTCCATAACTTATTTAGCTGTAAAGTTTCATCCAAATCCGTTCAGTAGTTTTTGCGTGAAAGAGTAACAGACATACATCCATACATCCATCCTAACAAACTTTCGCATTTATAATATCAATACAATACGTTTGTTCCCATATGAATACTCAAGTGGCTCACCCTTTAAATACTGCGACATAGGGAACCCCACACTCCTGGAGTGTATCCTCTCCTCCGTGAGCAGGTGGTAGCAGCAGGGCACGTTGAACAGTGCTGCAGTGGACGCTTGGGAGGAGAAGATACGCAGCGACGACGGCCCGAGGTCGCCGCAGGTGTGGAGACCTTATCATTTTAACAGCTCTATTATACCAAATTTTTTTATATTCAAAGTCCGAAATCAAGTTTTTCAGTTACAATTTTTCAATTAGATATACACTGGGTTCTAAGGTTAAAGTGAACACTACTCATTTTGAATTGAAACTACGTTCACGGTTACACTTCGCTTTTATTTCCTTTCATAAATGAGTGCATTGCAAAGAGTGTTTTGTCTCTTTTGCTCTTTGAAAAATAGCATATGTCGGAAAGGGACAAACCATATGAAAGCTAAAATGCCGTTAATAAGCGTTTAAGAATGGCCCTTAGTAAGTAAACCGACCTGTAAGTAGTAGTTTGGTCTCGGAATGTTCCGGAAACTGGCCTCTCACAATTTCACCCATATCCGTGTCCTCCGTGATGTAGGCGGTGGCGAAGCGATGCAAGTCTTTATTGATGGCGGCTGACACGGCATCCAGCTGATCGCCATCGATTCGCTTGGCTATAGCATGCCATTGTTTCTGGAAATACCAATAATAGTTAATAAAATACTAATAGTTTTTATTATTGATGGATATCTATTTATTACCATCGGTGGAAGGTTCTACAAAGTTATCTACCCACAAAAATCTGCCGGCCCGCCAGACTAATCCGGTGGAATAGGTTAGGTTAACAGCAAAATATAAAACAAGCAGGCTAACCTGCCGGACAAAGCCGACCGGCCGGCCGGGTGTGGCTACGCAGTTCTTAACTCTTAAATAGTCACTAGACACTTATCAAACCACTTCTATGTTCCTAGCCTTATAAATGCTCATTTTGAATTGAAACTAGACTTCTGTGACCACGAAAAAAACAGGCTAACTAGTAACTAAGAAAAGTAAAGTATTACTTCTCTATTCTTTATGTTATTTACCACCTTTACATAATTACTAAGCATGTTTAACAAATAAAAAATCTTATTCTTATTGTTCTTTACTTCGCCACTAGCCGCTCCCCCTACGCACCTGTATCTGTCGGGCGCGGGTGCGTGCGGCGGCGACCTTAGCGGGGTCGCAGTCGACGGAGAGCGCGGGCGCGGCGTGGCCGAGCGCCAGCGCCGCCGCCAGCGCGCCGCGCCCGCCGCCCGCCTCCGCCGCGCACGAGCACCCCACGCACCCGACTAGAGACGATACCAGTACAGACATGGCTTGTACCTGGGGGTATTCATCGGCTCAATTAAAGACAAAGTCAAATACATTTATTCAGCTTCGGCTCTAAGGGTGCCTGTCCATTGACGCGGAGCGAGCTGGCGGAGCGGAGAAACGGACAAATATTAACTAATAGGATTGCATAAAATATCTGATGATTGCATAAAATATATGAATCGGAGGCACTCTTGATATTTGGGATTCATTGGTCAATTAAAAGACGTGTCGCCGTTTCGGTATATTTGCTTGAAATGACATATTTTAACAGAAAAAAAAGCCTTTACTGTAAATCTAATTAAAAAGTGTATTTTGGGAATACGAACCAAACAGCAATACACTTACCTCATAACTCTTCTTGCTTGTCATAAACTCTGTAACTTTTATCTCTGGTGCAATAACGCCGCCTCTATTTATGATCCGTTCTTTCAATTGGTCGGTGGAGAGGCAGTAATCATTGTCCACCTTTATACAGTGCGATTGAGCTTCGGTCACCCATTTATGAAGGTGGGATGTAACTGAAAATATATGAAGATAAAATTAATAAAACCGGCCAAGTTCGAGTCGGAATCGCGCACGCAGGGTTCCGTACTTTAAAAATATTTTTAACTTTAATAGTACGGCAAAACATCACGTTTGTTGTATGGGAGACCCTTGAATATTTGTTTTATTTTATTTGTTGCTAGCGGCAATAGAAATACATCATCTGTGAAAATTTCAACTGTCTAGCTATCACCCATCTTGAGATACAGCCTGCAGACGGAGGGCCGGACAGCGAAGTCTCAGTAATAAGGTCCCGTTTTTACCCTTTGGGTACGGAACCCTAAAAAGGTATAATCCAACACGGAATAGCGAAGTACTCACCGCGTTCCACTTACAACTATCTATTCTACTACTCTAGGATTATTATATTCGAATTATGTTTTGGTTAATCCGGGTACATTGTTAGGCTTATTTTGTCACCTCGATTAGTACACTAAGCCCATTGCCGTAATCTCAGGATTTTCCGCAAGTATAATATTCATGAGTCTTATTCTACTAATATTATAAATGCGAATGTTTGTGAAGATGTATGTACGAGTATGGATGTAAGTATGTTTGTTACTATTTCATGCAAAAAACTGTTGGACGGATTTGGATGAAACCTTACAGTAATATAGGTTATTCATCAGAATAACACATGGGATATATTTTATCCCGAAATTCCCACGGGAACAGGCACAACGCGGGTAAAACCACGTGGTGCTGCTAGTTATCTATAAAATGCTGACTTGATGTCTGACTTTTAATCAGAGTTATTGAGCCGCCAAAGGCCTGTGACATGGCTCTCATTTAACATTGTAATTGAGTACATACCAGTTTTCCTTCCACTGGCTACTTCCCAAAATGCATTCACAGCATCGTTGAACCCTAATTCATCAAGTTCTGTTCTCAGTTCTTCAGGCACCAGCTTCCTCCAATGATCTTCGGTAAAGAACTCTACCATATGACAGTTAGCCAACTTTAAAAGAGGTGTTAAGTACTTCACAGTACAGTCTATTTTTGCTTGAAGGTTTTTGATTGTCGATAACATTGATGGTTTGTCTGTAAAGATTAAGTTGAGATATTTAATACCAGCAGCGTCCTGCGGTTTCACCCATTCATTCGTAAACAATTGAAACTGTTACTAGTAACATAAACCAGGACAATACCTGTACACTCAGAAAGACACTGTGGCATCATAAGGGTTTGCCGAGGATATCCTCAACAAGGCGCACACTCTTTTGTACTGAGCTCTTATAGTCTCCGCTATGCCCAATATATCATGATCCTCCGAGTTATCCCTAGGGAATGTGTCTATGAGGTCTTTGACCTTGGTCAGCTGATTGAGGATTTTCTCTGAGTATTTTGTCCCAAGTGAATCGTTAAGATTGATGTGGTATGTTATTATTCCTAAATAATACCCTGGAATAAAAAATAACGATATTAATTGGAGTATTAGTATGGTACTTATAGTTCTGTAGACTTGAGAATAAAATTCAGTGGTTACTACTTATTTTAACAACATATTACCAATGTTAATAACTTATTTACTATTAACCCCTCTTATGCCGGAACGCGGATCCAAGCCAGACACAATTGATTTTCTATTGTGTTTCTAATGCCGACAAACAAAAGGTTAATGCTGCATTTTTTTAAAAACTTTATAATTTTTATTTTAATTCTATATATTATTTTTTAAACTTTAAAGCGTCTTTCCATCAGAGCATTATTTTAGGTCGAGTCTAGATGTCTGTTTATAAGAAAATATATCACAGCTGTTTAAAACAAAGTTTTCAATGGTGTCTAACGTTACGTAGTTCTATTTAAACTACGAACCAAGTTCTCGTCCAAGCTCGGCACCCCGATGGTATCCTAAGTGATAACCTTCAGGGTTTCCAGCGTCGCAGCCTGCTTTGAAACCCTCCTCATAACTTTGTTTATGCTCCCTTTGTTCACTTAGTACTATATCGTCAAGAGCGTCGTTGAAATCTTTCTCGTCAGCCATGGGAGGTTATTTAGAGCTTGTTTTAGATTTACTTTACCAGTGTTAAGTGATAATTTTATGAATCACATTGTATTTTTTTTAGGTTAGGATTTTGTTTACAATTGGTTGGTTGGCAAAGCAAAGCTAAGCTTGACATAACTATGCCTACATGTCACTGTCATGTCATTTTGAAAAGTTGAAATAGTCATAACCACAGAGTCCTAAATAACCGTCTCGTTAATGTCGTCCCAAACATATTTGGCAGCTGATCAGATCAGCTGACTTAAAAATTATAAAACAAAGCTGTCATTCAAGCAAATCGGACACTTTTTTTTATAATTTATAACAAAACCATCCGAAGCACATGAATGATGTTACTCTATTTTTTATATAAATGTAATCCTACATTCCTTTATTAAATTAAACTAAATAAAAATTAATCGAAATCTGGTAAATTACTGGTGAAGGAAGACAAAAAACAGGTACTATTCACAATGCCTAAATCTTATTGCCACAATGAAGTAATGAGGCACAATGGACCAAAAAGCTTATGGGTTGTTATTCACAACGATATTTTTGATCTAACAAAGTTTGCGAATGAAGTAAGTATAATATGTCAACATTACAGGCTAATAATCATCTTTTTTTACATGTACTCTACAAATTTGTAAAGATAACTCTACAAGTCTCCTTGCTCACAGTATTATGACCGAAGCATATTATTTTGGTTGTATAACCTAACATGCTCATAATAAATAATAATATTGCACTAGCACTAGCTGTGCCCTGCAGTTTCACCTGCATTTATTCTGTTACTTTTTCCTGTTTAAACCTTCCCTGGATTATGGCAAAGATTTCAAAACCGAAATCAGCTAAATGGGCCCAGCCGTTCTCGAGTTTTAGCTTGACTTATGAACCACAATAGATTTTTATATAAGGGACTACCCATGGAGGTAATAAAGTCCATCCTTACTTTCATAATATTTGAAATTAAGCAAAGCATTTCATTCTCACATCTTAATCGTTCCAGCATCCTGGAGGAGCCGCGCCACTTTTGGACTTTTCTGGAAGGGATGCAACTCAGGCATTTGAGTTAGCCGGACACAGTGATGGTGCTCGGTGAGGATGGAAATTACTGTAGCTATATAAAATACAAGGTTTCTTCACACAAGTTTCAAAGATTCACATAGATTATGGTCAGACCATGTTGGAGGCCTTTAAGTGGTCTAAGAACTCGGACACCAGGGTTGTCCACTAACCTACTCGAAATGAATGAATTAATAGTAATAGTGGTATGTTCACTCGCCTGCCAAAACCGAGGTCCCGGGTTCAATTCCCAGGTGGAATCATGTAATGTAACGAAATCATGTTTCCTACTTTTCAAACATGGCTCAGGTTTGAGATCACCAACCCGCATTGGGCAAGCCTGGTGATTATGCCTAATCCTTCTCACTGTACTGATATCTTTAGTGAGATGAGAGGCCTTTGCCCAGCAGTGGGACACTACAGGCTTACTTTTACTTTTTATTTCGCATTTTACCTGGTTCAATTTCCGCATGGCAAGCGGATTCAAAAAAATATGAATGTAATTTTTGTTGTCACTATAATCAATGACATGTCACTTGAGAAAAGATTAAATCTCTTGGCTGAAAGCTGTGCTGCAATTAGCGCAGCAAGTGTATAGCTGAAGATATATCTCTACTCTATCCGATAATAAAACCAAATGCATTTTAGTCTTCCCTTGATAGTAAAAACGAGTGTTTGTCGTTGCATGTAGATTGTAGTAGAGACTAGCAGCGCCCCGCGGCTTTGCCCGCGTCGAGCCCGTTCCCGTAGGAACGAAAAATCCTTAGTGTGCACTTACGTCACTTGAAGAACATTCCTGCCAAATTTCATCTTTCTAGGTGTAGCGGTTGAGGCTGTGCGTTGATTATCAGTCAGTCAGTCAGGACTTTGAATTTTATATATATATAGATAAAACGAATAGAAAACCTCTGTCTTCAGAATTGCTCATACTAACTGGTTTAAACAGCTACCTATATCTTAAGATATCTTCTGTGTAGGGCCTTTGACGTACAGCCGGTTAAAACAACTTTTTATGGTAATTATTACTTTTTATTAATTGTTATAAATCTGCATTTCTTACAGATCTATGATGTGTAAATACAAAATAGGCACATTACCAGTTAGCGAAAGAACATCACATCATCTAGTATGGTAAGTTTGTTTGTCTTCTTTCCGCCTTATTCATCTATATATATATAAAAATGAAACCCGTTTTCCTTGGTCAAGGCATCACGCGTGAATGGCTGGACCGATTTCCACGGTTTTGCATTGGTTGGAAAGGTCTCGGGCTCCGTGAGTTTTATAGGGAATAAAAATCTCAAAATTCCCACGGGAACGGGGGCGCTGCGGGTGAAACCGCGGGGCACAGCTAGTAAACAATATTTAAGTTAAACAGTGTTTTGTCTCTTTCGCTCTTTGGCAAATAGCGTATGTCGGAAAGGGACAAACCATTTATATAATAAGGCCCTTAATGTTTAAAATGATGCTTATATACTTCACTAGCACCGCCATGCGGTTTTACGCGAATTATGCTTGGAGTTTCATGATGAAATAAACTTTCCTGTTGAATATTGCTATCCATTACAAATATAATTATTCAAATTGGATTGGGTTTCATCGATAAGTGTGTTGAAACAAACATAAAGTTTAATTCTTCAGTTTTTTTATATGAGTATTATACTTACAAATACTGATAAAGACAGATAAAAATACAAAAAAAGAAGATGATGTAAAACTAGCAGCGCCCCGCGGTTTTACCCGCGTTGTGCCCGTTCCCGTGTGAATTTCGGGAATTTTTATACATATAAACCTTCTTCTGAATCATTCTATCCATTTTAAAAAACCGCGTCAAAATCCGGTGCGTACTTTTAAAGATCTAAGCATACATAGGGACAGACAGATAGACAGCGGAAAGAGACTTTGTTTTATACTATGTAGTGATAGATAAGGCCTGAATTATTTATATCAGACTTTTAGAAAGAACTGGTTTCTTAAGTTTAAATAAAGAATATAATTTGCCAAACTATTTTATGTTATCATCAGTGAATGATATAATGAGGCATTGCAGAAATCTTGGGGTATTTACACAGGCAGTCAACCAACAGGAAACCAGTAATAAATAACTTCTCACAACTCATACATACTTATTCTGTAATGAATATTATTACGTGCCTACGTAATTTTATCGAGAGTTATCTAGATGCATTGTCTTGTCAAATAAATACCTGAAGTGATATCTTCATATGTAAAGTCAAGGCTTACATGACACATCATTATCTCATTTATATTACAGCGGCAGATATATTTTAGTTTTATTTTAGTTAACCCTAGTAAGGGTGGAAGAATTTGGTTTGGGGGGTTTCACCCTGGTGAGAGTACGTTTCATTACCTTTTTATAGACCAGGAGTTACCAACCTGGGGCACTTTCTATGAGGGTGTAGGAAAGTAAGTGAGGGGGATTTATTCAGAAAAACTACCACTACGTATGGTCACTACCAATATGATACGTGATGATACGTGAAAAGGGCATGAAAAGAGCCTCTGACGCTGCAATCCAGGCGACTTGTACTCGGTAACACAAAGTCTAGCATTCCGAGCGACATATCTACTAGTCAGCAAATCTTTTCACCACAATGAGTTCTTCCAACGATTCTTATCGGAACCACATCAAACGGCACTTTTCATCGCCAACCTCACCTGACTTTGACTCGATGAAGAAGAAGAAGAAATGTCTTATTTTACTGTCGATGTTTCTGGTATTTGGTACCAGAAGTTGATGTGCAAATACTTGTACCTTTATTAACAAGTCACTTTTTATGAATAATATTGTGAGGGGCCGAAATAGTCTTTATTAAAGGGAGATCAAGGATAAAATGGTTGGGAAACGCTGTTTTAAACATTGATGATTTTTGCGAGGGTTAAATTATTTGTTAGATTTTGAATAGAAACATGTACGATGTGTTGGTAAAGTTAACTTTGGAGGCTGTTGTTGGAAATTCGTCCCCCAGCGACGCCCTTTGTATGAGAGTCATGCCAAGCCTTCCGCGCGCTCAAACCATTACAAATATAATATATCTACTTTAAAAGAACCTAGATTCTATTTTTGAATAGGTTTGTATCATCTTGTACTAATGAAAAGGATCCTGACAGACGAAACTATTCTTTTTATTTATTTATTTTCAGTTTACAAACGCTTGGACCGGAAAGACGAAGGTTATTTTATCTCTTTGTCATCACTTTGCTTTTGAATTTTCAATCACTAGCTGACTTTGATAACTTGTTTCAAATAATTGAAAGGGTAACATATAACAAAACGGGAATATTGAATAATAGTGATGTGAAATAACACCAGATTGTTTAGTCAAATAAATTACTATTTAAGGGTTATGCACACCGTTAGGGTGCGTTTCTATTGAAGCGGAGCGGAGCATATGTATAAAGCCCGGTTTCCACTGCAAGCGCAGCGGGCTCATTAATGACTCCGTTTAATTACCATTGCGTTACTTGTATAGACGCATAACACCTCAGTCTTAACAAAAACACGTAATGGCTGCCAAACGGAGTCATTAATGGGTCCGGTCCGCTCGCAGTGGAAACCGGGCTTAAATTGTCAAACAACGCATTGACATTGTCAAAGTCTTGTCTTGTCAAATGCGTAGTGATTGATCGGTTGAACTTCGCACATTTCCGTTCCGATTCATTGGAAACATGGGTGTGTTATTACGGATAAGTGTATGGCACATATAGATGTTATATGTATAGATAAGTTCAATTCACCTTTGTGCGACTCATGTGTGGGTAAAACTTGTGTTGATTGTACAAATGAAAGTTGTATAATTACAAACATGTGCTCACATACCCCGCGCAATAATGAGTGGCATATGAAAATGAAATAAAATAAAATTATAATGATTGGAAATTCGCCTCTTTAAAATGCAGTAATTTGTATTATATATCTATGAAAATATTCACGGCTTACATCTGTATTATTTAGTCAAAGTACAAACATATTTTTTACAAAAAATAATTTTAATGAGGCACATCATGATAATAAAATGACAGTTTATGGAATTGAAGAATTTAGTATCAAAAACATTCATAATAGTCAATTGTTATATTTAAGTATATATTTATTTATTATATTGTGAATAAGGATAAAAAACAAAAGACTTTCTATAGATGCAGCTTTAAATGGATATCAGGCGCCTTAGTATGTCAAAGTTATATTGTTTGACATTGACTACTGTCAAAGTATTCTAGCTATTTTGACATTTTCTGTCAAAAACATGTCAAGCAATTTAAAATCGATAATGGTATGTATGTACTACTCATAGAGTAGATTAAAAACGGATATGATTGTTTTTGGTACTTTATAAGTGAATATTGGAAGGAATCTGGTGTCATATATAGATATAAGTTACATGATAATGACAATAATTTATATTATAAGTAGGTACTTACTTATAAGTCCATACATTACGGGTTCTCAAATGACAAAATGTTTTTATTTTAGCGACAAGAATACTCGACATCTAAATAGAAATGCGGTGGTGATGATATTACCAAGGTTAATTTCTTTTTTTCTGATTTTCTGAAAGTTTTTTTAAGTGAAAGACTGTAATTAATAAGAGATTTTAATCTTAGCACGCCGGGGCCGGCTATGGGGGTGGCGACGAAGAAGTCCTCTTTGTCCCAAAGGTCTTCAAAGTCCTCAGCAAAGTCAGAAAAACGTGTGACTTGTCTTGACGATGATTCCTCTGACGCCAGGTCCGCAATACCTACTGTTTTCTTCTTATTATTTTTTGAACAAGTGCCCTACCCATCTTTTATTATATGTAATAACATTATTTTTGTCTTATTAAGGATATGAGAAATTTAAAACAGTCACAGTAGCGATAGACACTATCGATTTATATTTTCTAGAATATTAAAATTCTAAAATATGATCGCAGATTAGATCACGAGCGAAGAGCCAGTAATGTTATCGTTTCAAGGTTTATATTTTTTTATATTATTTAGAATTATAGTCCGTTTCACTTTACCACGAGTCTTGCGACAGGTAGAAAAATGTCAATGTAGGGACTATTCTAAAAGGCAAATTTGAGATATAATTATCTCAAATTTGCCTTTTAGAATTGAATTTAAACAGCAATCTCCAGGTTGATCTATGTGTTCCATTTTGTCCTAATCCGCTTAGGGTTTGACCCTTTAAAAATTGATACTATGGACTACTGTCCCACACTTGTGTTAAAGTGAATGCACTAAAGAGAAAAACTAGAGTTGGTAGATAGGATCACTTAAAGTGTTACGAAGCTGGTAGCTTAGTCTCTGTTCCATGCGCTGTGATATAAGGCGGCCACGTTGGTACCTTAAAAAATTGCCACAATTAACAATAAACGATTTTTTGTCGCTAAAATATCATACATTTGTGTCAAGAATATTATGTGTATATCTTTTCAAACCTAAGACACCATATTCATTCCAAATTGTCACTGTCATTTCACTGTCAATTTGTAGTTACGTTTCATGATGCCTGATAGCGGCATCTGTTGTTGAGAGACTGTGAACTATTTGTCGAGATTTATCCTGTTTTTATATTTGTCTATAATTTGGGTATAAGTGATTTGATACAGATGCTGCATCAGGCAGTAATATATTGTATTGTAAGCATAGATTCATTAGTATTTGGCGTACACCATTGCAGTTACTTTTTTTTATATTTCATAGACAATTTTCTTTTTTTTTTCAAGACCACGTGGGTCGCCTTGCGGGGGGAGGTAAAAGTCATGTTATTTTAAGTATTTAATTTTATTTATATTGTTTTTTTTCTTTTAAAAGAACGGGCCGTCCTCCAGGTTCTGTTTGAATTGTACATTAGTTAGTTTAGTGTAATAAAGAAAAATGTTCCAAGTGTAGGGTTCGATTCTATTGGTAATAATTATGCAAAGCGAGGAAAAAATGTACTTATAGTGATTAAAAGTAAATGTAGTTTGACGTAGTTAGTGGATTAAGGAAATAGATGTGACAGGTTTTTAATGACAAAAAAAATATCTATGCTTATTTAAAAAATATATATATTTAAGTAATTTATTTGTTTTTTGAAAGGTGGCTGTCGAACATCAACTGTGGGATATTAAAATTGTATTGCTTCTAATTTTGATTACATGGACAGATTATATACTTGTAACTATAAAAATATGTCCAAATAATTATATTTTGCTTCGATGTGCAAATTTTGGGTACTGGTTTTTCAATATTTGGACTAAGTCGAAACTTTTAGGCGATCTAAAACTAAAACACCAGAGTATACTCTACTTGTCCAACATTTTTTGTTGGAACTTTAAAAATCTTGCATTTCTGCTTTTCCTGTTAGCAATCAAAATTGATGTACAACTTATTAATGTTGCTTGATGATATATGTACAACAATTGGAATAAATAATGATGCCAAAGTTATACAAGTTACATAATGTTACATAGTCTGAACATACTTAGCGTGTAATTTAAAATTACGATAGATTAGAGTTAATAACTCCAAGGTACTAATAAATTATCCTAGTGTACGTAGGTGTAGTTAATATGTATTAGTTAACATTGTTTATGTAGTTAAAATGTATATTAGTTGAATTGATTTAGGTGCTGCGGATGAACACGTATTTAGGAAATTAGTTCTAATGCAATTCATTGTTTCAGTAAGTTGAAGTGGTTGATGTTGGCGTTGGCGGCCGCCATCGTGATTGGCATTGTTGTGAAGAAATACCAGACGTAGACGTTCAAAATCATACACAAATTAAGCTCATGAAATAGAAATCACTTGTGCAACTTCAACATTATCCGAATATTAGATCTTTTTCATACGTCAATGAAAGCTATCTTAACTACTTTGGTAATAATAAATTATTCTTTTGCTACCTTACTTTGAACATGACTGCAAAATCGGCAAAAAATACTTGATTCCACAATTTCAATAGAGATAATAAACCAAAGTTTAATTCTTGCCTGAACAAAAAATGTCCTGTGATCGTCTTTTGCTTTTATTAATATTGTATCATTCCTAATTTGAAATATATTTTCCAGTAGATCTTATAAATGATTACCCTATAAGCTACAAATGTGTCAGGTTCAAATGTTGTCGACTTGTTGATATTTATTTAACTGTATAAAATTGTTGTCCAGTGTTTTGTAATATTTATTTTTGATATTATGTAGTTGTTGATATTAAAATGTGTTGGTAACATTTAAAGAGGTTTTTTCATTTACTTTAAAGATACACATTATTGTAGTCATACTTGCATGCTACCTCCTTATCCATGTGTCTCTTACTGCCGCCTGTATATGCATTTGCCAACGACTGACATGTATGTTGCCACTTGCTACATACACATGCAAGTTTGTGACTCGATACCGATATACGACATGCAAGCTTCTCCGATATGTCCGGACTTTACTCAGGAATTAATTGAGAACTAGGTATAAGACTAAGGCTAAATAAGTCTTATTTTTAAAGGTAAGTTGAAAAGTACAAAATTAAGTACATATACATATTTCTCACGTGTTATTTAATGTTAGTTAAAAACCGATTTATTATACAACTAGCAGCGCCCCGCGGTTTTACCCGCGTTGTGCCCGTTCCCGTGGGAATTTCGGGATAAAATGTAGCCTATAGCCTTCCTCGATAAATAGACTATCTTACAGTGAAAGAATTATTCAAATCGGTTCAGTAGTTTCTGAGATTAGCGCGTTTAAACAAACAAACAAACAAACAAACAAACAAAACAAACTCTTCAGCTTTATAATATTAGTATAGATATGTAATTGTACTTACTGTACAATTATATGCAATAAATCGGTTTCTACAAATAAAGCTGCATAAGTAATAATAGATTTAATTACGGTTCAGTGAAACTACCTACAGCCGTTTAGTTTAACGGAATACGACTGTTTAGCTGTCGGATATTGAAGTTTAACTTTGATTTAAGTACCTAACTACATACATTATTTGATTATGTTTTTATTTTTAGGGCAGATTGCACAAGCATTCATAATTTTATTTAGCACCCCAATTAACAGATGGGGTTCGTTTTGAATAGTGGTCTATTTCGTATAATACAATAATATTATAAATGCGAAAGTATGTGACGATGTATGTATGTTTGTAAATATAATATATTTTACACAACACATATTTTAATATTCCTCCATAGAGTGGTAAGCAAAAATATCAAGGATTTAGTACTTTGTCAAATTATAAGATTCAAAAATGTTCATCGTAATTTTAGCAGAAATTATTGACGTTTGATTGAAATGAGGTCTTAAATATGTTGAACTGTTCTATCTACTTACAGGCAAATCCTCAATACAATCAATCACATGAGGAGTATTAATTAACTGCTTAATTTGTTGATAATTACCCGATGGAGCAATAGTTGGTTACGTGTTTTTCAATCCACTTGCTAATGATTTCCAGTTATACTTCATCAATGATTAACTTCAGTTTCACTTGTCGGGTCGGTTGATAGAATGGATAAAATAACATTTACAGTTAATGGTGAAAAATGTTCGGGTAAGTTTTGAAATTATGTTTTTAAACATATAGGTGTTAGTTAGCAGCATTTGTAAAGTAAATTAATTAATTTATAAAAATAAAATATTTTTGTTTTAAATTTCGTTTTATGTGACTGAGTGCGGTATTCAGTCTTCTGAATCATTTTAAACTGAAAAAATTGTCTTTCCTGAAGCACTATACACCTTGGTCATTTGTTGACTAAACTAGTGGTGGAAGGTACTGGTATTTTGTCATTACAAGAACACCTAATTAAAGCATTGCAATAAATAAAAATCATTTATTGCTTACAAAATACAGGAGATATAGTTATATATAAA
This sequence comes from Cyclophora punctaria, assembly GCA_951394245.1. Taxonomy (NCBI): domain Eukaryota; kingdom Metazoa; phylum Arthropoda; class Insecta; order Lepidoptera; family Geometridae; genus Cyclophora; species Cyclophora punctaria. The sequence goes on from OX596181.1 coordinate 1,383,672, forward strand.
AATAATATTAAAACGAATTATCTTATGTAAATGGTTGGTGGCTCAGCTTGCCATTTCTACCCAATACATCACTAACACCAATATGTCTCGTCTTAACCTTCACCAGTGGGTTCGGAAGTAGACTCCGACACCACCCTCAACGACTACATCAGGAATGTGCTAAACCTGAAGGGCACCAAGTACATGTGTAAGGAAGGAGGCTGTGGCTCCTGCGTGGTCACCGTGTCCACCGTGCAGAGCGGAGAGAAGAGGACGTTTGCTGTCAATTCTGTGAGTACTGTATATGGATTATTTCCTTTACAAGTACTTGTCTTTTCACTATTTGGTGCCCGGAGACACCGAGAAGGCATCAGGCGCAGGCAGTCACGGGACGTACTGGACCCCAACAGCAGGATCTAGCAACTGGTGGCTTCAAATTGGGAAGAGTGGTGGGAATGGGGGGAGGCCTTTGCCCAACAATATGGTGGGATCATTAACTCGCTGTGGCGTTTGAGCGATGAACAGTGAGCCGATGAAATTGATGTGTTCTTTGATGATTGTAGCGCTCGTGGCGTAGTTCAACTAAGCGATGTTAGTTCGTTGCGATTGTTAAGCAACGTGTAGCTCGGTCTCTTCTCGGATGGGTGGCCGATAGTGGCAAATTGTCGATCCCAAGACAACTAACATTATAGTGGGATCTAAGTCAATGAATTTATTTTCTTAAAAATAAATACTATGAAATGTATTTTGCATCGTCTCTTCATTTAAACTTACAGTGCCTTGTAATAGTAACGTCATGCCAAGACTGGGAGATAGTGACTGTGGAAGGTATAGGTGGTCGGGCGAAGGGTTACCACCCCGTTCAGAAGACCCTGGCGGAGTACAACGGAACCCAGTGCGGATACTGCAGCGCGGGATGGGTCATGAGCATGCACAGGTAAGATGGAGAGGTTTTTAAAGGATGATTGAAGAGGATGAAGGAAGAAAGAGGTTAAGAAATAATATGGCAGAAGATAAAATATGGTCAAAGTAAAAATATAGGTTATGCCTATTGTCATTCGGCAACGGAACCCTAAAAATAAGTTTTTCTGCTGATTTGTTCCAAAAAAAGGGTTTTAAGGTCAGTGTTACTTTAGAAAGAGTCGAGGTCGGTTAGTTTAGTATGTTCAGGGTTTTACGATGGGTTAAAGCTCGGCTAGTTTAGTATTTTAAGAATCCTTAAGATGGCTCAAGAATCCCAAAATGGTCCATTAACATAATTGGCATTACTGTTAACTTTTTTACTAGGTTTTAAGTCGAATTATCCTTTGTTAACCTCACTCTACACTGGCGTGTCTAACACCACATCTTTTCCAGTCTCCTCGAATCGAACCACTACGATCTAACCCAATACGAGATAGAGAATTCTTTCGCCTCCAACACCTGTCGGTGTACCGGCTTTCGGCCTATTTTGGATGCCTTCAAAAGCTTCGCCAAAGACGCTCCGAAGCCGGTCAACAAAAATGTCCATGATATAGAAGACTTAAGCGCTTTAACCCTTTGCAAGAAGAAAGGGACATGCTTAAAGAAATGCGGCAGTTGGTGCTTCTTGGACAAGAGAGACGTGGAGCCAAAGGAAATAAAGAAGATTGTCCTGAAAGACCACCACGTGTGGTACAGGGTTAACGAGGTTGAGGATATTTTTAAAGTCCTCAATGAGGAGGGTTTGGAATCGTATATGCTTGTCAATGGAAATACTGGAAGAGGTATGCAAATATAATCTATAGTCTATACTAATATAAATTTTTAATCTCCGAAACTACCAATCCGATTTGAGTAAGTCTTTTCGTAAAGGCCACATTCAATAGGAAGGTTATAGGTCCGGGCACAACTTGGGTAAAACCCGCGGGGCGCTGCTAGTCTTTGTATAAACGCAAAAAGAATAGTTTATGGATAGAAGTATTTTTGGGGACTTTTCACAGTCCTATCGCTTAGCCTATTCCATTACATACCTATAACCAATAGCAAAAGACAAAGGCCACAATGTTTACCCTATTATTGCCATGAAATAAGGATAATCCACTAGTACTTTACTAAATATTCTTTAAAGTGTAAGTAAATAAGGAAGGATAAACTTAACTTAGTTTCATAATTGGTTTCAAAAGAGCGAATGTCTTGAGTGGATGACTTTTTCAAATGAAGTAGACGAGCTGAACAATAATGAATATTGTCTTTACATATTGGTTTTCCTGTGTTTTTGTCTTAATATAAATACATTGACAGCTGAAACGTATAGGTAAAGCTAAACGAACCGAATTTTCATTTTAAAAGACGATAAAGTAAGTCAAACCGCGATGCTAGCTAACCTTCTATAATATCTTAGTTGACTGGACGTTGGAAAATTGGCTATCAGTATTTTAACCACTAACTCATATCAATCAAGTTTATTTGTTAAACATGATCAAAATTCCCAAGAACCCCCTTATAACTCCAAAAGAACTCACATTCCGGCAAATGTGAATGGTGCAAAACTCAAGCCACAGCGAATTTATTTGTTAACATTCAGTTACATAGAAAATCAATAAACTGCACTTATTCTACAGGGTCGTCTATAAGTTAGGTTTAACAGTTCAGTTAATCTATAGATAGACTAGGTATACCTCTTTCTGTAGATGTTATATGCCTTAACTTCATCATCATCCCCTTTTCCAGGAGCATCTCCTATACTAGTTTTCCCACGCGTCCTTATAGACATAAGTCCAATAGAGTCCATCAAGCAGCACTACATAGATCAGAACCTGGTTGTGGGAGCAGGGATCACGCTGACCAATCTGATGCACCTGTTCAAGGAAACCGCGGAGAAGTATGAAGAGTTCAGATATTTGCAGAAGTTCTATGATCATTTGGATTTGGTTGCGCATCTGCCTGTGAGGAATGTGAGTATATGTGACGTATTTTTAAGTTATTTTCAAAGTGATGATGCCTTATCCTCCTCACTGTACTGATCTTCAGTGGGATCAGAGGCCTTTGCCCACCAGTAGGACATTGCAGGCTAATACCTTTTTACTTTTGTTTTGTTTTAAACTTTGTAATACTTAATTTATCACTTGCCTCTTGACTTGATCTTGTCTTTAATTTAATAACTTGCCTCTTAACGCGTTTCGCTTGATGAAACCTCTCCTCTTAAGATAGTGGGGAGCGGAGAAACGGAGAAATATTAACCAATAAGTTTGCGTTAAAATATCTGACCGGAGATTTTATGCAATCCTATTGGTTAATATTTCTACATTTCTCCGCTCCCCTCTAATTGAAAATGCTCCATCAGTAATACAATTCTATTGTTTTCTCTGCATTAGTCCATTACCATATACAAACCTTTTATTATATCTACTCTTGTAGTTCTAAACATTGACTATATTTCAGATCGGTTCAGTGGCTGGTAACTTGATGGTAAAACATCGCATGCCAACATTCTCTTCTGATGTATTCCTGCTCCTGGAATCTGTCGGCGCTGTTTTAGTTATTGGTTTGTATTTTAACATATTCTTAAAGAATTAAACTTTCCTAACAAACTTTACTACACTTTGTCAACTTGACTCAGGTTTTGAATCACCATTCACTAAGATGCCTAACAATTACGCCTACTCTTCACAGTATTGATATCTTCATTGATTATTTCAATATTCGAGTTAACGATGCCGGTCTCGTAAACCTTGCTGTATATTCGTTGCAGTGGGTCCAAATAAGCTGATTCAAGTGACTCCCGCGGAGTTCCTCAAAGTGGACATGGCGGGGAGAGTCATCGTGCAGTTCAAACTGCCGCCGCTGTCCGAACATTACGAGTTTGTGTCTTTTAAGGTAAAAGGAACCTTACAAATTACATTTATAAATAAACAAGCAAGTCAAAGTCAAGTCAAAGATTATTTTGATCTGCACTTAAAATCCTTTCAGTAATATGAGTAATGTCCCATGATGAAATACCTCTGTTACAGATAATGCCGCGAGCCCAAAATGCTCACGCTCAAGTGAATGCAGCATTCCTCTACGAATTCGACACTCATGACCCTGAAATAGTTATATCAGCTCGTATAGTCATTGGAGGACTATCGGGTAACTTCGTCCACGCTACGAAGACAGAAGAATACGTGTGCAAGAAGAATATATTCACTAACGAAGTTTTGCAAGAGAGTTTGAAGGTCTTGAAGGAAGAGTTGATTGTGGATGAAATAGCAGGGGAAATGGTCCCGGAGTATAGGAAGAAATGCGCGCTGGGGCTGTTTTATAAGGTATGTGCTTATTTCAAACTTTAAGTTGTACTTTTTTTACTTAGGTTTCAGAAATCAAAGGAGGTTCTCAATTTGTGTGATATTTTTTGTATGTTTGTTATTTGATATGAAGCGATTTCAAAAAATATTGCTGGAAGAAGGTAGTTTTAACAGGGTTCAGAATAAAAGTACACGTTCAAACACGTAGTTTAATGTCAGGTTTTTACTTAAATCATTATTAATTTTCTTAATAAGGTAACTGCCGACACAAAAATGGATGGTCTAATCTACATATCTATGGGTCTATCTCTCATATCGTAATATGGTAGCGTGCTTAGTAACTATTATTACATCTGTATCGTAGTCCCAAAATTAGTTAATCACTCTTTGTTTCAATTGTCTTAATTTTTAACTGTGAGAAAATATCTCCATTTGTTCAAAAAAGCTATTGTTTTAAAAAAAAAGATGACCTATGTCAGCACCAAAATTCGTTAGCTTTAGTTAAGCGATGTTTTTTCTAAGTTTTTCCTTAAACATTTTTGATATTGATAAATTATAAGTTATACCAAACAGGAAGGTGAGTCACGTTTTGATATGACCTCTCGACAGTTTCATTTCAACTCGAATTAACACCTACATGATAATAAAGTAAAGTAGTGCGATCGCCGTAATCACTGGCATTACCTTTATTCTAGAAATGACGTATACGGTTCCAATTCAATTGGCTTGAGATAGGTTTTCATATTTAAATTTAAGAGCTAAGTTCTTGGGAAACTGATACAGGCTTTTATATTTTTTGTTCCTATTATTAGCATATTCCATAACATAGCAACAAATTTACAATTGATAAATAAACAACCCAACCAAGATAGAGTTACTCTACCATAAGTTAATATACGGGATGACAATAAGACGTTTGCCGTTTGCTGCATGCGGCGACCGAATACGTTAATCGGCTGCATTCGACAACCGACTGCAGCTGTCAAATGTCAATCTGTTGATAAGCTAACAAATGGGTGATAATTTTTTATAAGGACTATTTGTCATTTTCAACAATTCAAAAACCAGCCCTTAATTCAATTCCTCAAATTCTAGGGACTCCTAGTCCTCATACCTCAATCTCGTCTCAAACCAGTGTACCGTTCTGGCGCCAGAGATTTCCGAAAGACCAGACCAGTATCCAAAGGAACCGAGCGCTATGACACCAACCCTATAGTTTGGCCTATCACAGAGCCTATGCCGAAGATAGATGCTCTGATCCAATGTTCAGGAGAAGCATTCTACGTAAACGATCTTCCAACTACGAATCAAGATGTGTATTGTGCGTTTGTGACGTCAGATATCTGTACTGGAGAGCTGGTTGATATTGATCCTTCGGCGGCTTTGGTAAGTAGTGAGATAGGAAGTATAGTATACTAATGGCACGAACAATGGAAGGTGGATTAGATCTACACACTAAACCGATGAAATACTTCTAGAACTTCGTTTAAAAAAATGATTATATAGTAAATCAATGTTGATGGGCCTAGTAGATATGTTTCTTTTAAATTTTTTGTGATTCATATCATACTTTATCAACGTACTAGACGTTGATAAAGTATTAGTAACTAGACATTTTATGATGATTATAATTATAAGAATGTATCATATAACAACACGATATCTTTCAGAAAATACCAGGAGTTTTGGCTTTCTTCTCAGCCAAAGACATTCCCGGTAACAACAATTTCTTATCCCCGCGAGTACCCACCAATATCGTCCCTGAAGAAATATTTGTCGAAAAAGAAATCAAATACTACGATCAAGTTATAGGACTTATTGTTGCTGAGACCGAAAGGATTGCTTATAGAGCTGCTTTGTTGGTCGAAGTGAAATATAAAGTTGATAAAAGGAAACCCTTGCTCACTATAAATGATGTTAGAGAGAAAGACCCAAGTCGTGTGTCTCTTTTCTTCATTAGACCGGCCATAGATCGTGGTACGAATATCCGGAAAATTATCTCTGGATGTGATAATATTTTTGCCCAGTACCATTTTACTTTGGAGACCCTGTCTTGCATAGCAAAGCCGAGTGAAAGCGGTATTGATTTGTACGCTTGTACCCAATGGTTAGATTTGGCGCAGACTGCCGTAGCAGAGATGTTAAATTTAGAACTGAGCAAGTGAGTTATACTCAATGATTTTTTATTTTCTTTTGCTTAAAACAACCGTATTGTCCATGCGTATAACTTTGCAGTAATTTAAAGGTTTGTTTTCTTTTAATTTTTGCTTTTTAGTAAAAAAAACTTAATAAATTGATATCTTTTTGTCTTTTTTGTGGTGATCCTTTTCCAGTTATTATTATTATAATTCACGAGATTAAAGATATTCTTTCTCCACATTTTCTTCTTCTCTTCATCTCTTTATTATGCATATTTTCCCTGTTTTCTTACCCTTGTATTTCATTTTGTCCATTTCCCTAGAATCAACGTCATAGTGCCTCGTTGCGGCGGAGCTTACGGTCTGAAGATCACGAGAACTAACCATGTCGCTTGTTGCGCCGCTCTGGTGACTTACAAGTTAAACAAGCCCTGTCGGTTTGTGACCAGCGTGCAATCTACCTTCAGAGTCTTTGGGAAGAGATTACCTTGTACTAGGGATTTTGAGGTCAGTTCTATAAAGTGGGAGATGTAAAATGTAAAACCGAAATGCTTTTTGATTTGACGTTACTTTTTCTTGGTTAGACGATACTTTGGTAGATCTATAAGTTCGCATACTTGGAAGTATCTTCACTTTAAGGTTTTATTGTCTACTTCTTCTTTGATTACAACACTTTTATCTAAATGTTTATCAGAAATTAAGTTAATACCCATTTTATAAATTGCTTTTTCCAGTATTTTGTTTTGGTACCATTACACAATTTATCATTTTACTTATTTGTATTAAAATTATCTGGATTTTAATATAATTATCTTTACTTAGCCTTGGTTTTCTCAAACATAATATCATTATGTATCTTAATAACTCTATACTCGTATACTGCAATTAATACTGCATTGACATCATTCATACAACGTAATTCCTACCTAGGTCGGAGTAAGTGAATCAGGAGAGATCCAATACCTCGAGTACCATCTATACGAAGACAACGGCTATGTGGTCAGTGATCCGGTGGCACCCTTTGCCACCGCTGGCATCAAAAACTGTTACGACAGCCGTCGTTGGCAATTCAAGATATTCAACGTGTCAACTGATACACCGTCTAATACTTATGCTAGAGCTCCAGGTATGTATTGAACCTAGAAGCTTGCCTAAAAAAAGGTCTCAGGCGTCCGACAAAATATTTCAAATTAAGAATCTCTATGAAGGTTTTTTTGTGGTTGATAACCAATACTTGCCTCTCAGATCAAATAAATAAATCTCTCTTATGAGTCACTTATAAACGGCATTGAAGTCAAGTTTTGTAAAAAGATGTGCCTTCAATGAAGTGTAATTATTAATTTGATAAAGTGTGTGCAAGTGAAGGACATATTTACGGTAGTGTTCACAATACTCGACCTAAACTTTTTATTTGATACAAATTCAAATTCAAATTCAAAATGTCTTTATTATATAATCGTCAGCTTAAAATTAAGTTTACGTTAGTTCGCATCGCGCCACCTACTGAGAAGAACTAACAAGAAACTCAGTGGGGTTGTAATTTTTATAATGATTGTATTAACAATTTTAAGCCTTAAATAATAGAGCAATTCATTTCCAAACGTCTGAGTCTAGAACATACTCTGAAACATACTCATACTCATACTCATACAGTTTCAACAATCAGTATCACTATCGTTCTACCCGTTCCCATGGGAACTTTGAGACAAAAAGTAGCATATGTGTTACTCTTAACTTTAATTTATCTCTATGCTAATTTAAAAAAAAAAAAAAAAAATCAATTTATTGCCACATAAGGAAAGTACAATACAGAAAAAATTAAACTTAAAATTAATAACATTTGAAGAAAATGGGCAAAAGGTAAGGGGCTCAGCAAGGTGTTGTGCGGACAGAGTCTACACAACGCTGTTTTTCAGCCCTTCCTGACTCCCAGAGGTCTTAGGAGGGAGTTGAAATAGGAGAGGGGTCGCCTAATCAATTAAAGTGTGTGTGTTTGTGTCTGTGCGGGTTTGTGTGTATGCGCGCCATATAATACGTTTTTGCATGAAAGAGTTACGATTAATATAACCACACAAACTTTCACGTCTACATTATAGTAGGATTGGTTCTTTTATCTTACAGATTACTATCTATAGTAATATTTAAAGTTAAATTCAGCAAGTTACCTATTCTATTGCTACATTGCTTTCGAGGCCATGTAAAAACTTCGGTTCAGACAGGATAATTTACATATTTAAATTCCCGGATGCACAACTAGTTTATTATTCAAATGATTTTCCTTCTATTAATACTGCATAATTGTTATTAATCAAATTCACAAGATTTAATCACGTGTTATTGTGCTATATTCTTTCATATGACTCTCTGACGCATAAGCATTTGTAAATGAGCAATTTTCAAAACCGGCTTAGGTCTTTTGACGTCATTTGAAAAGGATATATGTACGTAAATAGCTCCTAAGGCTAATTTGAGACCTTCCGCCGTATAATTTAGAAATTCTAGTAATTATAACATTTAGCTGATCCAATTTTTAATTAATTAACATAAAGCCGTTTCAAATTTGATTTATTGTTAATTTATGGAATAACTTTCCTTTGTACATAAAGCCAAAAATATGAATCCCGAAACAAAACATTTATATTAAGTTTTGACATTTGGAAGTTTTACGGTAATGGTCACGAGACAATGCCCACATTTATTTCCATTAAGTAATAAGTAAGTACTAGTGATGTAACGAATGTTGTATTTTTCACATTCGCGAATGCGAATGCGAATGCGAATACTTATCTTCAACATTCGCGAATGCGAATGCGAATGCGAATATTTTAAAATTTCAAAAAAGCGCGCGTTAAATGTTTGACAGGTTTGACGTTTCGTGTCGGCCATATATATTTTGAACATAGCCGAGCTGATATTGGTTAATTGAATGAATATAATCACAGAAAATTCATTCTAAAAGTTTTGTTTTTTTTTGAGGTTATTTTTAGTTTTATGTTATTTTTCAAATTTAACTGATATTTAAGGGACAAAGTGGCATAAAAACATGAGTAAATCACACACATTCTTACTTACTTACATAACTTGCAATTGAAACCAAATGTTAACATAACAAGTATTAGAAACTTTAGTTTAAAATAAAAATAATTATAATTTTGTTTTTGAAAAAGGTTTATTACAAATAGTTAAGTAGGTATTCGTTGTTTTGTTTTTTAAACTTATATTTCATTTCTCAGATACATAAAGTGCAATGAAAAAATATAGGTACTTTTAAAGCCAAAGATTATTAATACTTAATACATTAGATATACAGGGTGATTTCGGGGTCGTGATCCCAACCATTTTTTTCTGACTCAGTAAATAAATGATTGCGATGCTACCTGTATTTATTTTAATTTAAACAAAGATGATTCGTTATTTACGTATTTTTATTTAAAAATTATTATTGACTCAAAATGCGTGGTCACCCTACTTTTAATATTACTTGACATAAGTTTTCTTGGGAAATGGTAGGGTGACCATGATCTCGAATTATCGCAGTTTTTTTGCTGACTAAAATAAGTCGCTGGTGTACTGTTAGTCCTAACCTATCGTGATGCTTAGGAGAAAGTAAGTTAAATGCTTCTTTCTTGCTCCACGACCCCGTAATCACCCTGTATAAAGTTTAATAATTTTGTTTTAAGTAATTGTTTAGTTTTTTAGTAAATAGAAATTGTAAACGTTATTTAAAATGGTTGTAAAGTAATAATATACTACTAAATAAATACAAACCTAGTTGATTAATGTTAGACTTGATAAGATCTCTGAAGTTCTTTTTTTCATAAATGAGACTTAAATTTAGAATGTAGAAGTATGATTTAATAATAATATCTAAGTGTTATCTATTGTATTTCATATCATCATTAATTTCATATGCATGCAATGCATATAATAATTTCCTTTTTGATTATTAAAAACATTCGCTAAACATTCGCATAATTTTTGCGAATGCGAATGCGAATGCGAATATTGAAAAATATGCGGATATTCGCGAATGCGAATGCGAATGCGAATATCCGTTACATCACTAGTAAGTACATATATTCAATTGGGTATTTGAATGTTTTTTTTAATTCTTCCTATTAACTTATCTTGTTATCACGTGTAAGAGACTAAAATCCGTTTTTTTATATCGTTATTATTTCGAGAGTTACAAGCGGTCAAAGTTGCTGATTAGACAGAGACAGCACTACTACTAGTGTGACGTCACAATGTTAGAGCGCCATAGACGTCGCATACAAAAAATCGTTTTGCAAGAAAGGGACAGCATCAGACAGGAGAGAATATTTCAGAGTTTATAATTTCTTTATTTATTAAACGATTTTGATTCTGATTTCATGATTGTACACTTTTAATAACATTTAAATACCCAATCAGAGAAGTCTTTACAATAAGATCCAAGAATTAAATGAACAAACACGATTTTTTAAAGGATCATTCGAAACAATAGCCATGACAGAACAAATGATGGAACAAATAGCTTACGAGATAGACAGAGACCCAGTAGAGGTTCGATTGAGCAATCTCAGCCCACAACTACCAGATGTCGCTGACGTGGTGCGAACTTTACTAGAAAGCAGTGAGTATAACAAGCGGAAACAAGAAGTAGAGGAATTTAACAAACATAACAGATGGAAGAAACGGGGCATCAGAGTCGCTTTCATGAGCTGGCCGGTGACTTCGATCGGTGACTTCCACTGTTCCATGAGCGTGTTCCACGGAGACGGATCAGTCATGATCACCCACGGAGGAATCGAATTAGGTCAAGGCATCAACACCAAGATCATCCAAGTAGTAGCTTTCACTTTTAACATCTCAATGGATAAAGTCAAGGTTAGACCGGCCGAAACTTCGGTCAATCCTAACGTATTTTCCACTGGTGGCAGCAGAACTACTCAATCACTCTGTTTCGCAGCCATTAAGTGCTGTCAAATTATTCTTGACCGTCTTGATGTGGTTAGAGATACACTAAACGATGCAACATGGGAAGTGGTTGTTGAAGCGGCGTTCAATAGAGGAATCAACTTGCAGACAAGTTATAGGATCAATGGAAATGATATAGAGCCTTATAGAAATGGTGGAGCAGCTGTCGCCGAGGTGGAACTCGATATACTCACCGGAGAACACGAGGTTTTGAGGGTGGATATTGTTGAAGATGTCGGGACAAGTATTAACCCGGAATTGGATATTGGACAGGTGAGATCTATAGTTTAATAAAGATTAATTGATTTATCAAGATTCCTAGATCTTTTCGAATGAAGCTACGTGATATATTAAATCTAGACTCGGTGATTTAAAGTGTGTATTTTCTTTACTTTTTCAAGCAAACTCACAATCTTACACTTTAACCATGCTTTAGTTCTACTATTCTTGAATAGACCCGTTTCGTTTCTACCAGATTGAAGGCGCCTTCGTTACCGGCATAGGGTACTGGACTCACGAAGAATTAATCTACGATGAGAAGACTGGAGAACTGCTCACAGACAGGACTTGGTACTATAAGGTACCACTTGCTAAGGACATTCCGATTGACTTCAGAGTCCAGCTCAGAAGGAACTCTTATAATCCATTGGGGACATTAGGAGCTAGAGGTAAGAATATCTTGAAGAAAAATAACTGTTGGTAACACATAAAACTGCATATGGCTGCCACAAAAAAGCAACTTTATAAATAACTTAAGGTACGGTGATACTATTAATTGCCTTTTTCTGTTGGGTAAGACTTTTTTCATATATTTTGTGTGACTCCGCCGCAAATGGGATAAGTGTGATCTATTTTAGTGGCTGGTACTGATTGTTATGTATGAAGCCAGTCTTTATGTTAAGAACTCTCATCATATAGTATTTGCTTAATAACTTTGTGCTCTCAGTCATAAATGTTTTCAATTCTTAAATGTTTAAGTTATTTTAGTTCTCTTTAGCAGCAAGTAGAAGCTTTCTTGATAGTCTTTTCTTCAAAAAACCAGCTATGTATTTCTATAACTGTTCATTATTTTTCATTTCTCTTTTTTATTCAATTGAGAGACATTTGTTTAACAGTAAGACGTTACAGGCTTTTTATCTTTTCTCTAACAGCTGTAGCCGAGCCTCCGACTTGTCTTGCTATATGCGTAGCATTTGCTTTAAGAGAAGCGATTGTCTCATCGCGGGAAGAAACCGGATACCCAAGAAATAAATGGTTTACTGTTGGTAAGCAATATGATACAATGTTTTGTTTAACAAATAAGTATATTTTAATTATGAGGAAAATGTATTTCGTTTTGATTTAAAGCGTAATACGAGTATTTTCTAATTTAATTACACTCATATTAATAATTAAGTATGTGGCAGTAAAACAGTTGAAATAGTTTCGAATGATTTTCACCGTTTTCAGATGGCCCCTTCACATTGGCTGCTAATGTTCTCAAAGCAGACGTCGATCTAAAGGAGTTTTTGTTTCATTAATATTGTATTTTTATATTATTATTGTAATCAGCAGTAATTGAACCTTTATTACTACTTATATTTTCAATACACTTGCTGCCTTATTCATAAACGCTCTATAACTAAAACACTGTTAAACAGTGTTTTGTCTCTTTTGCTCTCCGGAAAATAGCGTATGTCGGAAAGGGACAAACCATTTGATAGCTAAAATGCTTTCAATAAGCGTTTATGAATATGGCCCTTAAAATTTAATTTCACCAATAAAATGCTTTATCTGACTTTGCTTACTTTACTTTATCATACCTGTGTATATGACTCATATTATACGTAAGCTAAAAACCACTTTATACCTACTCGAGTTAAAACTTGATCCGTTGAGGAAAACCCACCATTCGTGACAAGACCGTGAAGACTATTAGTGTCGTGTGTGGTGTGGTGCAAAGTGCTAAGTGGAAAGAGGAATTTAGCCTGTATTTTCTGCAGTGCTATCCTCATAAATACACCGATTACTACATTTTTTGGACATTGGAAAAACTTTTCAAATAAAGGTTCAGTTTTTTTAATATAGCGATAAATTCGCTGCAAACATAAACTTCTGAAGAAATTAACTTAGTGTATACAATAAAGTGAATATAGCGCACAAAAGCGCTGTAACAAAATGGAACCGAACTCAACCCTTATAAACGCCACGGACCACGAGATAGAAGAAGGTGGTGTTACTAATGAAATGAAAATCGCTTGGATATTTGGAATAACATTTTCGACACTCAGTATCCTACTCCAAATATTCCTCTATGTCGTTGTGGCTTCCTGCAGGAAATTGGACCAGAAAATTCTGACACAGATGACTGTAGCAAGATATCTGAACGTGGTATTTGAATATCTCGTGTTCGTTGGTCACTCGTCAAAAACAGGGCGTTTCATCTTAATGACTTTGTACATACAAATGGATGCGGCATTGATCTGTTGGATGTTCGTTTTCACCAAAAATCTGTACGACAAAGTGGTGGTTGTTTTTACTAGGAAAATTAATCTGTTAGTTGTTTCAATTTGTATTTGGGTATTAAGCTTACCCGTTGGAATAATCTGCCCTTTGCTGTTAGATTTGGGGTACTTTGATGAGTTTTACTTAGCGTATGGTGTTATAAAATTCATCATTTTGTCATTGAACTTGTTGTTCTTCTGTAAAATCTTCTGGATTGCTTATACAAGGAAATCTGAGGGTCAGTTGAAACGGTTTATTCGCACATGTGTTTCCGCCTTCCTCTTAGTATGTATCACTAGTTTACAAGTGTTTATTGGTGATTTAATGTCATTCATTAGTGATTATTTTGTGGACCCTAACGTGCCTTTTATATTTGGTATCATAAATTCTTATGAAGCCATTGCCATGACCATCTTGTTTGTAATCCTTGTTGATGGCAGTACAGACGATTCGCTCATGGAGAATATTAAGAAAAGGTTTAAAAATAACAGTGTTATTTAACTGTTGCGTTTTATCAAAACCAGTTTTGTGTTTTACGTTTGTTGACCGCCTTTAAAAAATATCTTTTGTACTGATCTTCTGTATGTACCTAGATGTAATATAAATTACTGTAATTTGATTAATGTAAAGTTGTATGTATAGCTTTAATTATTTATATTTAATGTTATTATTTATCAAGGCTTGATACTCAAACAACGATGTTCGATTTGTGAGTAAGCAGCCATTTAATGGCCTTAAAAAATATTACAAAAAAAATTCTTCCTTGTTATTTTTGTGTTGTAAATGTATGTACCTACTAGCTTTTTAGTGACTGATGCTTGACTTATCGTATCGTTTTTACTATGTAAATGCTGTTTAACCAAAATGTTGTTAAAATTATAAATTTCACCTTAAGTGTCTCATCACGGTTTCAATTACTTATAAAGTAAAATAATAAAATAAAAATAACTCATTTTTATTTTAAGAACATAAAATGACTAAAGTAGGTCTTATAAAACATAATACATAATAAAAAACTTGATCACAAATTATTCGATTCTGTAGAAGTGTAGTTAGCCATTTGTCTCAATAAATAGTTTACCCGATTTTCTTACGTAAAATTAATACTTCAATTCACTATAATACTGATATCTCCAGTGAGATCACAGGCCTTTACCTAGCAGTATGACATTACTAGCGAGTACATAAAGAAAAGGGAATCATCTTTTGAGGAGATTGTTCCCTCTTCATCGAGTCTCGATATATCGATTCCAAAGTATATTGTCCTTCAAATAATGTTATGTAAAGTAGTTATTATTAGTTGATTCTTGTATGTTAATATCACTACATAGTATAAAACAAAGTCGTTTTCCGCTGTCTGTCTCTCTGTCCCTATGTATGCTTAGATCTTTAAAACTACCTAACGGATTTTGATGCGTTTTTTTTAAGAGATGGAGTGATTCAAGAGGAAGGTTTATATGTATAAAACCCGAAATTCCCACGGAACGGGCACAACGTGGGTAAAACCGCGGGGCGTTGCTAGTTGACAATATTATACAGAACTCATGTATGTAAGTTCTTCGTTGTGGTATGTATTATATTACCTTCTCGTTGTCCTTGTAGGTTGGTAATTCCTACATTGTTTTGATGACATACCTGACCTATTCTGATGTCTATTATAAATATGTAAAGTATATTTTATGATTAATTATAACTTAGATGTTAATCGTGGTTACTTATGAGAGAAAACCTAATAAAAACTTACACATATGCGTATTTTGTATATACCAATATAAAGTGTGGCCCATACTGGCCATTTTTAAAACGGCTAGTGTGGGAAAGTCTGATTTTAGATATAAGAAAAACTGTATTAATTGTTTTTTTTAGAAAAATAAAAAATTAAAACGTTTTTTCAATAAAAAATTATAATACCCTTTTATTTATAATCTCTGTTTCTTAATACCTATATTGTAAGAAAAATATCGTTATAATGAGGGTTTTCTGAAATGACACCCGGCAGGCGGCAGCACTGAGACGTGAGGTCCAGAAATGTGTCAAGTGTCATTTTCGTGAAAACCACAGTGAAAACCCTCATTATCTTATCTGTTGACACAATAACAATTCAAGGTGTTATTTTACCTGAATTTATATCCTCGGTGGTCTAGTGGCATGTGCACTCGCCTGCCAAGACTGAGGTCCCGGGTTCAATTTCCGAGTCGAGCGAAAACATGTTTCCTATTTTTCAAACATGGCTCGGGTTTGAGATCACCAATCCGCATTAGGCAAGCGCTGTGACACCTAACCCTCTTCACTGTACTGATATCTTCAGTGAGATGAGAGGCCTTTGCTCAGTAGTGGGACATTACAGGCTAATACTTTACTTTACTATTTTATGTTCTAAACCCTGGCCTGACCCACGACATGTTATTGCTATTTTTTCAAGAAAGAAATAAATATCACCTACAAGTATTAAAAGTTTTTTATTTTCAATGATTACAGCCGAAAACCTCTTTATATGTCGACAAAACTCATGCAAATATTATTTATAGGAGCTAGACAATTTTACTCTCTTGATATATGCTCGAAACTGTGTCGAAACAAATATAAATACATATAAAGCAAAAAGTAATAGATAAAAATATCGGTTAAACCCATCAGAACCAACCAGTTCATAACAGCATATTTTGCATGACTATTGTAATATATGATACCACAAAAAAGATCTGAAAAATATGAGGTCAATTTGTTTATTTAGGAAAAAACTGAAGCTTATATAATACCTAAATGTTACGTGGTTATTACTCAACTAATTATTATTAACAATTATAAATTTTCCGCGTATTGTTATGATAATAATATGACTAACATTTTTATATTTTTTTAAACATTTGTTCTTAGCATTTGTTTTTATTTTTATTATTTGTATAATAATATAATAAAGCCGAAGAGTTAGTTAATTAGGTTTTTTTGAACGCGCTAACTTGAACTGAAATTAACTTTACAGTCTAAGGATGAATTTCCAATTTTACTAATGAATGGTTTGTGAGTTTATCATGGACGTGACGACATTTTTGCAACAACAATAATATGTTATTTAGTATCCATATTAATATTAATAAAATGCCTACCGTCTAGTTATAACTAACTGTGCTGTCTAAGATGATTCATTCGGCAAAAGTATGAGAGTAAGAAACAACATAAAAAACATTTACGTTAAAACTTGTTCCGTTGAGGAAAACACACCATTCGTAGACAACCAGTTGAGTGAACTAGTGCCTTCAATAAGACTAAGTGCAACAAAGTTTACAAGTGTGAGGAGGAAATTGCCTGCAATTTCTGCAGCTTCTTTTGTCTAATACAACGATCAACATTTTTTCGAGAAAAATCAAAATAAGTGAACAAAATGGAACCAAACTCAACTATATTAAACGCTACTTTACCAAACGAAGTGGAGGCAGATGATAGTGTTATCACCAATGAAATGAAAGTCGCTTGGATATGTGGAATTGTATTTTCGACGTTCGGTCTTCTTCTCCAAATTTTCCTCTACGTCGTAGTGGCTTGCAGCAGGAAATTGGACCAGAAGATTCTAACACAGATGACTGTAGCAAGATATCTGAACGTGGTATTTGAGTATTTCGTGATGAATGTTCAAACGCCAAAAGTTATAGGTATTATTATAATGACTCTGTACGTTCAAATGGACGCAGCATTGATCTGTTGGATGTTCGTTTTTACCAAGAATCTATATGACAAAGTGGTGGTTGTTTTTAATAAGAAAATGAAGCTAATGGTAGTTTCTATATGTATCTGGGTCTGTACGTTGCCGGTAGGAATGCTTGTTCCTATTCTGATCGAGTACGACTATTTTGACAACTATTATTTACCGTACTCGATAGTGAAGTTCGTAATTTTGTTGATGAACTTATTATTTTTCTGTCGAATTTTCTGGATTGCTTCAACGAGAAAATCGGAGAGGCAGTTGAAGCGATTTGTTCGAACTTGTATAACTTCGTTTCTTTTAGTGTGTATCACTAGTTTGCAGGTGTTTATTGGTGATTTGCTGTCGTTTATTGGTGATTATACTATTGATACTCACACGCCTTTTATATTCAGCACAATAAATTCATATGAAGCCATTGCCATGACCATCTTGTTTGTGATACTCGTTGACAGCTCTACAGAAGATTCACTCATGAAAAATCTTCAAAGAAAATTTAGAAATAATAGCGGTGTTTGAGTGTCACATATGATACCAAATACAAATACTTTTTGTCTTTTATTTGAACAAAAATGTATATGGATATGACTGCTTTCATTTCCGGGATAATACAATAATCTAAGTATACAATGAATGATGTTATAATACTAAACTTTATCTATGTACTCTAGTGACGAATTAGCTTTAATTTACCTAACGTATTTAACACTAGGTAAGCGATTAAGACATGAATAATGTAGCGAATAATTATACAACTTTTTCTACCTTTTTTATCAATTGTGGTGTACCTATAAGTAAATACCAAAGTTGATTTATTTAGTGACATGAGAGGCCTTTATCGATAAGGAGAACATTAGAGGCTTTATACCTTTACTCTGCAAAGATGTGTGTGCCCTGAAATACTGACAGTCATCCCGTGACCACCAGTGGTCTACCCGCTCGAAACGTCGGGTACATATTTTAATAAATACGTTTTATATTCTAACGATACAGTCCCGTTTCATTTAGTATATGTATATACAAAGTGCAAATCGTGACAGTTTAAAACATATGTCAGAAATACTCCGGTTATTTTAAAAGTTTATTTATAAGCAACTTTTTATAATAATGTTAATGTTCTTTATAAAGCCTCTTTTTCACTAAGTGTTCTGGACACTTCTGAAAATGTTTAAAAGTGTTCAGCTTGCTCTCTCTCTCTCACTATTAAAAAAATCAGTTAAATTAAAAATTCTCAGAGCACTTGGTGGAAATATGACAGTTTGTACACGTCTGAAACTACAGTCTATTATGTAAACTGTATGGTTGATTTTCCAACCAAAGACAACTTCTTCTATAGAGGAAAAAGGTTTAATGGTTTTATTCCATTCTTACCGCATATCAGGACGTTAACCTCTATAGTATTGTTGCCTTTGTTTTTAAAATCTACAAACTTCTATAGAAGAAATTGTCTTTGGTTGGTTTTCCATATTAAGTTCTAATTTTAAATCCCGAAGAATAATGTAAGATAATGTCATTCAGTTAAAGGAATTACTTGTCATTTGTAAATGTAATGCAATAACCAAGTCATCTTAAGTAGGTATTAAGTTACATAATTGTTTTCCCTATTTGTACGTATTTATGTTGGTTTTTCCTTTTATATTGTACATCTTACCAAACCACTTACTCATATGTCTACGTAAACGGTATTAAAATGTAATTATGCACTTATTTTAATTTTTTATTTATTGAAAGAGTTATTATTGTTTAAGACCGAGTCTATATTTGATATGTGTGTTTTTTGTTAATATTTACATAATACAAAGGAATTAGAATAAATTATCCTTTAACAATCTACGTGTATTTGATTATTTACTGAGCCGATGGAAAGTACATGCAAAAAGTACATTTTATTCCAATTCAAATATATTTTTTTTATAATATTATTTACGTATATGCCAACTAGCCGCGCCCCGAGGTGTTACCCGCGTTGTGCCCGTTCCCGTGGGAATTTCGGGAATTTTTATACATATAAACCTTTCTCTAGCTATTTAAAAAAAACCGCGTCAAAATCCGTGCTGATTTGAGTTTATCGCGAACAGACAGATAGACGCGGCCGGAGACTTTGTTTTATAATATGTAGTTAGTGATAGGTATGTAAACAACATTGCAACAGTTAGGAACAATTAATTGAGTCACAAAATGAACACAGGAAAATATATATAAAGTTGATGAAATTAAATTACTTACATTTGATATGAAAATATATTTTTTATTTTCCTTGGACCAATGTCAGTATATTTGTTCAATGAACTAATACCTACTTACATAGTTTACATAGGTATCATTCTTTTATTCAAAATCAAAATCAAAGTCAAAATCAAATATTTCTATTCAGCTTTGGTTCCTTTTAATATTCATTTACATTCTTATAAAAAATCCATAAACTAAATTCCGTGATCCCTGTTTCCTGTTCCGCACACTGCACACATCCGCCAATAAAGAATATTCGCCGTTCGGCAATAACATTAGTTGTGTTTATTACATTTGGCCCAGTTCTCTTGATTGCCGCGTTTCACGCCCCAAAATGACGTAACTGAAAGCTGAAACTGTTTCAGTGTAACTAAATAAATCATCTATGGTAGGTATATTTACCGAAACTTTAGGGTTACTCGAATAAACTCGAGCATTTAACTTTTTAGATTTTAGACTTATCGTTAGGTACATAGTAAGTTCTAATAGATTTTATAAATGTATCACGACTTTGTGCCATTGACTTGAAAGTAAAAGAAACTTATTTTTTTATAGCGTATTTTAATAAATTCCGATAAAAACAACCTCCTCTGATAAAATCCATAAACTTAACAACCACGGTTATTAAACCTAAACTACGTCAAAATAGTTAAAATATTCATAGATAATAGGTCCCTTCCGTTCATTTATTCATAAAAACAATCAAAAAGGTCCGATCAATTAATAGAGACCGAGGAGGTGCCGTCTAGTCGCCGCCACAAGGCCACGGCCAGCTGATTTACCAAGAGACATGCAGTGCCAACCTAACCGTATACAAACCTCCACCTCTTTACTCTTTCGCGCTCAAACTTCGAACGCCAAAGAGTTCGTATATAAAAAAAACAAAAACATCTGAGTAAAACAACGTTCTTTTTTCAATTGGAAACAAAGCGCGGTAAATATCGTGACGCATGTTAAATAATTGTTTAATTAAAGTTCTTTTTTTATTAAATTAGTGTTTAAAACGTTATAAAAAGCAGAGATGACACCGTCCGAGTTTAAAATTAGAGTTGGTCGCGTCAATTTAGTTTTGAGATCGTTTATAAATATACGTTCTTCAGTGTGTAAATAGAATGCTGAGGGAACGCGCTAGCAAGTGGATTCAATGAACACTGATTGTATTTATTAATGTGAGAAAACACTTGAATAAATAATGAAAGGACGCCGTTTAAACAAATTAAAATAATAATAAGTAATTTGTGATAATACTCGTTTTTACGCCTCATTGTCTGACAAATTTGTGATGTTCCTAAACAGTTCCTAAACTGAAGTGAAGTCAAAAATGTGTTCCCAATATTGTGTTTGCTGTCACAAGTGATTGGGTAAAATACTTCCCACTTATGTTTAATACTTGGATTAATTCAGTTGGATTGGTCTTTGAAAAGGTGAGTTTCGCGATTTTATTTATATTGATACAAATATAAAACGTATAAAGAATAAAAAATAATAATAATGAGGGATTTATGCAACACCAGCTTTTTTTTAAATGTTGACGCCCCTGATGATAGCAGACCTGCGGCTGGCTAAAGACACATACATGTGTATATTATAATTTGGGAGGGAGAAAGGTTTTGTAAAATCTTGAAGCATGCAAGTATGAAACCGCAGAAACAGCTAGTCTTAAAAACATATGTTAGTACGGAAATGTTTGCATTACTTACAAAATTATGTGCTTTTTCAAAGGACTTGATATTGGTACCATTTGAGTGAAAAACGTTAAATATTTCCTCCTCACTGTATTGATACCTTTAATGAGATGAGAGGCCTTTGAACAGCAGTGGCATATTACAGACATTACATCAGCGTGTGTCTGCATTAAATAATACTATTCTACCTACTCTAGAGCGAAACCAAAACTCAACATAAAAGATTCACCCATCACTGCACATTGCCGGCCACATAGGGACTCATTGAACAATGACCTTGACTGTATGAAATGAGGTTGGTTGCTATGATTAGATTCGATGCGAGTGCGTGACTTATAAAATAGGGATGACCAATAAAAATGCCTTCATATATTAAAAGTAAAGTTAGGTATTAGCCTGTAATGTCCCACTGCTGGCAAAAGCCTCTCATGTATTATTAAAAAATAAAATTGTATTTAGGTCATTTTTAGTTCCACCGATGAAAGAATATTCCTGTAGAAGTATGTTATTTTACTGGTTGTTCCCTGCGATTCCACCCGCAGCATAAAACAATGTCTAATGTAATAATTAAGGCCTTAAAAATCATGTAATGTTTAAAGCCGTAATTATTATGTCAGTCTTTAAGGTCTAATAAGTTTACACAGTGCGATTATGATCCGACTATCTGAGAGTCGGAACAAAATCGGATCGTGTCAACATGCATTAATCCTATCATCATCCCCATTACCAATTAATCAACATCATGAGATCAATACCACTTCAAAAATTAATACCACCAAACAGTCCGTACCATGACTCATTGTATGACAATAAAATATTCATTAAATAAACCCATATACTGGAAATGAAGCTATTAGCATGGATTGTATGTTCTATATTCCAGTTATTGCATTTTGAACCGTATATTTTAACAGTTACGGTTCAACTCTTCCATCATTTGATGGGACGTCTTTATTTTATGACTAGCAGCGCCCCGCGGTATTACCCGCGTTGTTCCCGTTCCCGTGGGAATTTCGGAATGAAAAGTAGCCTATAACCTTCCCGTTGAATGTGGCTATCCATTACAAAAAGAATTTTTCAAATCGGTTCAGTAGTTTCTGAGATTAGCGCGTTTAAACAAACAAACAAACAAACAAACAAACAAACAAAACAAACTCTTCAGCTTTATAATATTAGTATAGATTATTTCGTCGTTCTAATTTGTCTGATAGTTTCACGCATGCTCTACGCTGGAAGTATAATAAAGTGTTGGTATTAGGGTCAATAATTTGGTCTATTGTTCTTCAGTTAATACTTTATTTAGAAAATACTTAGAAGACTACATAGAAAATATTTTTATATAGATAAATATACCCGGACAAATACACTCACGGTTAATTACCCAAACTAAACTCTAAGCTATCTATATAGAGTCAATTATATTTATCCGTAGCTGTATCCTGCCACACATAAATATAATTGACACCCAGACGTCGTCGCCAACAACTATATCTTCACATATTGACTTCGGAAGCGAACCCACAACCCCCGACACAGTAAGCGCTCTCACTGCCACTGTGCCAACGGGCTTGTCGATCTCTGAAGACAAGCTTACTTAACACTGTCAGTCACCGCATGTTGCATGAGACTTACTTACTGTAATCAAATCACACATTAAACTATCTTTCATACTTCCACTTTCCTCAATGAAAGCACTAGTTCCTTCAAGTTGAGTATAGATATCGATCTAGCCTATAAATAACATTTCCCATTAACTAGTCATGGTGTTCACCTTGACTGAGACCTTCTGCTGAAGAGAATACTCAAAACAATTCATATTTACTACTTGAAGCTTCATCAATAATGAAATACTTTGTATAACATCATCTTTGAATTTGAATTGGATGTAAACTTTAGCTAAACTAGGTATCTAGTATTTAGAATAATGTAGGTACCTATATCTATTCAGTGTTAATACGATCTTGAATACTTAAGTAAATGAGTAAGCTTGTATTATCCCACTGCTATAGACAAAGGCCTCTCATCTCTCTGTAGATATCAGTACAGTGAAGTGGATTAGGCATAAACGCAATCTAAATTAAGGCAGCTTTCAATCCACACCATTTTGAGAATGAGTTTTCAACAATGAATAAAAAATCTAATTTTATCAACATCTAACATTCTCACTCAGACGTGGATTGCTTCCTTAGTAGAGATTTTCAAATGTAATGTATGAAAATTACAGTTAATTAGTTAATTATCGATTTAAAGGACATCTCTGAGGGATGAAGTAAGTATTTGGGGGTTAGTAAGCGTTTTTAATAATAGTTGTTTGAATGTTTCAGGAGCGAAATGCCTCTTCCGATGATTAGAGGTTTCGGGTGTGTGTCTCTTAGGACAGGATGCATTGTTCTATGCTTCGCTTCTACAGTAAGTGATCAAATAATTATGTGCTTTATAATACTACGAGTATACACTTAGGTCCAAATTCACCCATTCTATCTTGAACCACGATAATCTGAACTACTTAGGTTTTAGTGAATCAATTTTGAAGTTTTCATTTCACTTAAGCTAGTTAACTAGGATTAAGTTGAACAAATCGAGTTCAGTGTAACGGTGAAATTGAGGCTTAATATATTACGACTAGCAGCGCCCTACGGCTTTGCCCGCGTTGAGCCCGTTCCCGTAAGAATTTTGGAAATTTTGGAATAGGCATAAGATGAAAAAGCGTATACAAATATGACGCCGACTGAAAATAAATCTGTGTGTCTGAATGAATAACGTAGCCTTTATCTAAACTATGTTACTTAGAGATAATTATGCTTCATTATAATTATTTATACCATAATATTAAGTAAAACAAGAAATGGACATCAAAAATAAATAAAATACCTACTTGAAACCATAATCATAAATTCGGCCATAATAGCTAAGAAATAATTAATAGACCCTTAATTCTCACAAGATATCACACAACATTAATTTCGTAAAATTCCGTTTTCCACCAAAAAAACTCTCAACCTTGGACATAATAACAACAATTTATTAGATTAATCAGCCTGTGGTTTCACTTGACTATTAGTAGGTATAAATACAGTAAAAGCAATATATATATAATAGGTACAGGAATAATTCACAAATGGCTACCTAGTTAGAACCAAACTAAGCTGTAAACTTGTATCTTAATCCTTATAAGAATTCACGTCACATTCTCACAAACTTTCACATTTTATAAAAGAACAAGCTTAAAATTTTGTTAGAACAAGCCAGACAAATAAATAACACTATTAAATCATCCAGATATCAATAAAATAGTGTTTTGCGGCACAACTAACTTAAAGTACCTACTATGTATTCCGCCGCGTCGCCCTTCGGCGCCTACAGTGAACTTCGTTTTATTATTCCAACAATAAACAGAAAAACAAGTGATAAATCGAGATGGTTGTGGGATTAGTTTTCTGATGTTAGCCTTATTCTTTGTGTAACCTTCGAAGTACGAAAAGGAAATCAACTGAATTAATTAGATAGGACAAATAAGTAGGGGTAGATTATGAATGTACCTGTGTTTAACACTTGATGCAAAATTATACCCTGATTTTCATTTAGTTTCAAGTTAAAGTTGCTACAATGGTAAAGGACATTATTTGATGATGACATGATGGGTATAAATAATTGTGTGATTTTCTTTACCACATATTATTTCTGTTGTTCATAAATTTATGTCAGTTTGTTTGTCTATGGCAAGTTTACAGAATGGTCTCTTTTAACCACGTAAGAGCGAAGTACTTAACCAATTTTGATGTGTTCAAAAAAATGCGGTTTCTTGCCTAATATAGCCCCAATTGCCCTTTCCAGCTGGCCTGCATAGCCAACATAACGATAGGAGCGTGGCAACTTCCCCGGCACAGGAGCCGAGACCCGGAAGACAATCTCATATCGCTGAGCATGGTCATGTTCACCTCGCTCTCGGCCATAGCGGACATTGTGGCCATTATTGGAGTCATCCTGGTAATTTATATTCTTTATCAATTTTCAAATTAACCCATACAAGTATTCACAATGTAATCGTAAAGAAACGTGCAAGACTTGAAATTAAATAATCTATTGTAATTGTTTATTTCCTTACAAAGAAACTTGTAGATATTGTTTACAATGTATGGACTTTGGCTTAGTGTAATTAAAATATTTAGTTGTGAATTAGAAAATAATTGGTTTTGATGTTTCAATGACTGGTAATGAACAAAATAAATTATTAATTATTTGAATATACAGCTAGAATTAAGCCGATAATAAAGGAAATAAGAAATGTTTTATCGTTATATTTCCTGTCTCTCAGCATTATTCAGCCTACATTTTGAAAATTGGACCCATAACTGCAAAATTTATAAACCCGAACAATATCGAATTGAGAACTTATTTTCAGTTGGTAGTACAATTCGGCGGTACAATTATTAGCCTTTTCAACCATTTTCAGAATTAATTCGCGCCTAAACCAAATTGTACGATTTTTTTATACTGACGGTTTGGATTAATATACCTAATTTTTTTAGGAATTAGTCCTTTGTGCCTACCAATTTATATTTTTTTACACTATTTTTCCTCGATTTTTCAGAGGAGGCCAGGTAACCTCCAGCTGTCTCTCCTGTCGAACTGTGTCTTCATTCTGTGCATATTCCTGGTGGCGGTAGTCACGTGTGTGTTCCGACTGGAACATTTCATCAAACTGCCCTGGGAAGCTTCTGTGCCACTGGTTATGTTCATGTTCTTGGCGGGGTTTGGTAAGTGTGGTAAATTTAATCTTGATACTTTTCTATGTACAGTAAGTCTAAAAGACTCTTTGAGAACTTGTAGTGATATTAGACATAAGTACTTGACCTGACTCTCGTGACATTCAATCTGACACTCGTGACATTCGAATTCACACTCATGACACTTGACCTGATTTAATAATCGAGACACTTGACCTGACTCTTGTGACGCTCGAACTGACCTCATGACTCCCGTGAAACCATCTTCCTTTAAGAATCTGAAACTGCATCCGTAACTACATCTGTAATCGCATACGAAACCGTATTACAATCCGAGTCTAGAACTGACACTCGTGACACTCGACCTGACATTCAAATGATTCATGATACTCGTTTACGGGTGTGCAATAAAACATAGAATTAAAAAAAGCGGCCAAGTGCGAGTCGGACTCGCCCATGAAGGGTTCCGTAGCAGCGAGTAACATAATAAAGAAGTTCTTGAAATAAATGTTTTTTTATTTACATTTGAGTTATTGAATGAATAATCAGTATTTTTTTGCGGTTTACGATTTATGTCGTAAAAAAAAAACTACTAACTAGACCTCGTTCAAACCAATTTTCGGTGTTAGATTACATTGTTATGTACATCATATATTTTTTTTAGTTTTATCATTCTCTTATTTTAGAAGTTACAGGGGGGGGGGGGGGACACACATTTTACCACTTTGGAAGAGTCTCTCGCGCAAACTATTCAGTTTAGAAAAAAATGATATTAGAAACCTCAATACCATTTTTGAAGACCTATCCATAGATACCCCACACGTATGGGTTTGATGAAAAAAAAAAAAATTTTTTTCATTTCTAAGTATGGGAGACCCCCCTAAAATTTTATTTTTTTCTATTTTAGTGTGAAAATATTAATGCGGTTCACAGAATACATCTACACACTAAGTTTCAACAACATAGCTCTTATAGTTTCGGAGAAAAAAGGCTGTGACATACGGACAGACAGACAGACAGACGGACGGACAGACAGACAGACAGACATGACGAATCTATAAGGGTTCCGTTTTTGCCATTTGGCTACGGAACCCTAAAAACCATCCCTCTTGGTTTACTCTATTGGTGAAATTCCCATGAAAATCGTTTCAGTACTTTTTAAGTTACCTGCGGCGAGGGACTGTTTTATACTGTGTACTTTTTCTTAAGATAATTTGTTTTTTTCAGCTTACTCAGGATTCTACCTCATGGTGTTAAACAGTTACTATAGAATGATAAAACTCGATAGCAGTGAAAGTGCCATACCTATTTAAATATTTATTAAGTTCAATATTAGAATTCTCGCTATCTAATTGGTAGTCCAGCGATAGCTACCTACTTCCTGGCGAAAAAAAATAATAGGCGCTACCACACTGTACTACTAAATCAGAGTAAATAATCGCGATCTATAAAATGTTCACACTAGCGATGACGCTTGTGTAAAATTTTTTATTGGATCGTGGGTATAGGATCACCGCGCGGAATAGCTATTAAGTCAATCAATACACATTGTATTACACGGGTTACCCGGTAACGAGTAGGCTTGTCGAATAAATATCGATATTTTCAATTCGATAATATCGATATTTTTGGGTGATATATTTTGTAACGATATATCGATTTTTAAATTAAAATATCGATATTTATATTTTCAAAATCGATGATCGATATGTATCGATAATTTATTGCATTTCCGACATCCCTAGTAAAGAGTTTATAATTTTTTACCGGCCTAAAGGTGTAAGGAAAAACTACCAAAAAGTATGATCCCTCATACATATTTATACAGAGTATAATCGTACTTATAATTAAGGTACTTAGAAGTATTATTGTTTGTCACTTAAGTACAAATTACATAATTAGCATTGCATATATGTATTGTAACACAATATCACTGTAATAGCTCATTGTATGTATATTTACGGTGTACAATAAACCAATGAACATGTTAAGCATACATAGAACATTATTATTTTTATATAGCAGCGCCCCGCGGTTTTACCTGCGTTTTGCCCGTTTACGTTAGAATTTCGGGGTGACAAATAGCCTATATTCTTCCCGTTGAATGTAAATATCAATTACGAAAATAATTATTCAAATTGGATCGGTAGTTTCTGATATTAGCGCGTTCAGACAAACACAAATATATTTAAAATAATCTTTAGCTTTACTTTATTAGTATAGATCTTTACGATAATATATGTATGTTAAATGGATGTCAAATAAATTAAAATAAAACAACGGATGTTAAACCACTCAATGAATTAGATAGCTTGTAGTTATGACTAGATTTATTACGGATGCGTTTCTACCGAACGGAACTGTGCGGGGCTCGTTTTGAAATAATCTCATAATATTGTAAATTCTTCATTTTATAATTAAGCACCGCAGCGATCCGCTTCGTTTATATAGAAATGTACCCGCTGGCAACGTTTTTTGCAAGTACATACTGGTATTCAAGTTAAATTGTCAAATGATTAAAAATCTTTGCTCATAAAAATAGTATGTCAATGACAATAATTGATATTATATTATGCCATTATAGAAGTTTGAATTAAACAAGGTTCCAAGTATGCCTAACATGTACATACTTAACTACTAATTTATATTAATTATTTATTGTTCTAATGATTTGTAAATACTCAAGCCGATACGCTTATTCATATTACAAATGGAATGGTTTTGTGCCTTCGTGCGTTATGTACTAATTATAAGATATGTTTATTATAATAGGGTTGTCTAGTCTACTGGCCGTATGGCTATAATAACCTAATACGACCTTTATACTTATTTATTTGCGTACTCATTGTATGGAGACTAGCAGCGGCCTGCGGTTTTACCCGCATTGTACCCGTTCCCGTGGGAATTTGGGGATAAAACTAGCTTATTACTTTCGTTTTGAATGTGTTTATCCGATACATAAAGAATTATTTGTATCGAACAGTTATTAGTTCCTGCGATAAGCTCGTTCAAACAAACAGTTTCTTCAGCTTTTTTATTTTAGTATAGATTAGGTGATATTTATGAATGTAAACTGTATGTATAGATATATATTTTCACTCACTACCACAATTATTTGTCAAAACGGGAACTTCCGTACGACGGAGGTTACTGTTGAGTGTCCCACTACACTACCACAAGTTGTGGGTCCACATTATTACTTAGTTATATTAAATACATAATATATAATAAGCAATTGTTATAAATAAAAGTAATTGCACTCCGACTAATCTTTAATCTGGAATATCTATCCGCTACACCCACACACGCACACCACAATCTACCTCCGATAAATCGATTGGTGTCTTAACATTCTATGGGCTTTATTCATAAATGCTTATCAACAGCACTTTAGTTATCAAATGGTTTGTCCTTTTCCGACGAACGCTATTTCCCCAAGAGCAATAGAGATAAAACACTTAATACAAGTGTTTAAGTTAACTTTTATTTAGTTTATGAATAAAGCGGTATATATAAGTAGGTTACTACTGAAAGGCGCCTCGAATTTATTTCGGTATTATCATTTCGAAAAAGGGTAAATCTTCTTATCGAGTGGATGGTCAACTTGACCAATCCTGGTGTCAGAGTTATAGAGCCGCCAAAGGCCTCTGACATGGCTCATGTAACGACTGCTATCCGTAGAAAGTAACCGGGACCGACGGCTTAACGTGCCCTCCGAAGCACGGAATCATCTTACTTTTCGGGCAATCAGGTGATTCAGCCTGCAATGCCCTAACCAAACTGAGGACAGTCTCACAAAGTGATTTTTGTGAGATATCCCCACCGGGAATCGAACCCGGAACCGAAAAGGGTAAATAAAAACCATGTATAATGTTTTACAATTTATTTCAAATACACAATAATATGCGTTTAACAAAGCGTTGTACAACGATCACAAACATCAAAATTTCTATAAAATAAATTCAATATACATTGTAAATAATTGTCACGACATTTAAAGCGTTTATAATTGATCGATAGTTTGCGGTAACTTGAGGTCTATTCGATAAACCGAATTAGGATGTTGAGTTTCACTAAAAGTTAGGGGCGGTTGGGTAAATGTGGAATGCACAATGACATTCCGAAATAATGCATTCATTCATTTCGTATAGGTTTAGACCACACTGGTGACAGAGTTTTAAACTGCCTGACGGCCTGTGATGTTGTCTAACGATTAGTATAACAGAGGACCGAAAGCATTAGACAGTATTATTTTTATAAAGAATAAATTAATAGAGACGAAATCCCCAATAAAAACCCAGAAATAACAAGCATAGTATTTTAGTTTTTGATCGACTTTGAGATCACCAACCCGTAGTTAGCAACCGTAGTGAGTAGGACATCTTACCTACTGTCATCTTCAATAAGATGAAAAACCTTCGCTCAGTAATTGTACATTAAATGTCAATACATTACAATATTCTGTTACTCACTCTTATTGCGGTTACCCA
Source organism: Cyclophora punctaria (assembly GCA_951394245.1). Classification (NCBI taxonomy): domain Eukaryota; kingdom Metazoa; phylum Arthropoda; class Insecta; order Lepidoptera; family Geometridae; genus Cyclophora; species Cyclophora punctaria. The sequence continues at coordinate 1,414,307 of OX596181.1, forward strand.
CAAAGTTCACGTTTTAAGAGCAGTACAAATTCCAAAGTTCATTCAATGGGTGTAACTGCGTAACCAAAGAAGAAGAAGTAAGTACCATTATAATAACATTGTTAGGGTTCCGTACTCAAAGGGTAAAACGGGACCCTATTATTGAGACTTTGCTGTCCGTCCGTCCGTCCGTCACCAGGCTGTATCTCAAGAACGGTGATAGCTAGACAGTTGAAATTTTCACAGATAATGTGAAAATTTCACTTTTTCTATTGCCGCTATAACAACAAATAAAAATAAAATATAACAAATATTCAAGGGGGGCTCCCATACAATAAACGTGATTTTTTGCCGTTTTTAAAAGTACGGTACCCTCCGTGCGTTATTCCGACTCGCACTTGGCCGGTTTTTTTTATTTATAACATAAAATATTGTTTATAATACGAATAGACCTCAAGTTTCATTAAAAACTTCTAACAAACATTTGACAACATCTGAGTACATTCTTTACAAAGAGGAAATATACATTTAAAAACATCAATAAATTACTTTAGTCGTAGGATAAAATATAAGAAACGCCTTCTCTTCGAGTGGTGTGTATCTCATTAGGTTACACTTCTTATATTAAGATATGCATCCATACGATAGGCTTTCTCATATTTTGGGATATTAAGTTTGTGAGTTATCAAGTTGAGCTTAGATTAGTTAATGAACAAAAGAACAAGAACTTTACTGTAATTTTTAACTTCAGTATTTTGTACCTTAAAATTAAGATACCTATAATAAAGAACAACCCATATCTTTGTACTCCAAACATTACTAAAGTTAAGTTCGTCCCATTAAGGAAGTTGACAACTCTGAGTATTTAGACTGCATGAAGGCCTTCGATAAAGTTCAAACGTACGAAACTATCGGGACAAGGGTAAACCCCTAACCATTTATGACTAAAGGAACAACCACAATTATTATTTTATTTAATAAGGACAAGAATAAATTTAGTAATGATATCACTGGAGGAATTGATCACTTACTTGTGTGTCGCGTAGAATTGGTATTAAATTAGCCAAAATTTAACCATTTATTTTAGTTTTTGAGAATCTTTATATGAAAATAAATATCCTTGGATTACTCCATATTTCTCCATCGCCCTAGATGTTTAGTAGCAATTGCGCTCGCTTACCAAGACATAGGTCCTGGGTTCAACTTCCGGGTCGCGCAAAGCCACGAAAAAGAGAAGTATTCACTCTTGCAAAGAATATTTACCAACTGCGCTTTTGAAATATAGCTGAGGTTTAGATTACGCCTATCTCCTAACTGTACTGATAATATCAGTGAGATGAGTGGCCTTTGTCCAGCAACGGGACATTACAGGCTAATACTTTACTCCAACTTGGTAACCCACAAACTGTAAAAGTCGATCTAAGAGTAGTTATAGCGAAGGACGTATTATTGTCGATATTTTAGTTAATTGGTTCTAACACACATTACACATTTATCTAAATATTAGGGCCGAAAGTGCGTTAAGCGTGCGCCCGCCGCGTGTGCCCGCCACGTGCACCCGCTACGGTTCACTTTTGTATGAAGCCGCACGCGACGGGCGCACGCGACGGTTCACTTTTGTACGAAACCGCACGCAGCGGGCGCACGCAACGGGCGCACGCTTCGCAGTTTCAGCCCTTAGTGAGTACACGCTCTATTCTATACCTATGGTATTATGTAAACGTATTACGTTACAATTTTGTTTAAAATTATATATAAAATAAGATATAATATGAAATTGGACGACAAAATAGTGATGGAATATGCAAGGTTTTCGCACGAGAGTTCCTACTTGCGTGCGATCCATAAGTTTTATATGTAATACAATTGTATTGTCCCTTAGTAACCGTGGATATCATAGCCAGTTATGAAACAAGACTTTTCCCATTTATAAGAAATTCTTTGTCATTTATGGTTTCCTGGTACATTTTTTAAAAAGTACTCTATACGATGTCAAAAGGTAGAAATTTGAAAAATATAAATTCGTAACTGGTTACGTAACATTTTTATAAGCAGTTACGAAAATTTTATTCACGCACGCAAGAGAAGTCGTCCAGTGTGCAAAACACCCTTAAAATTCATTAATATCGAGATAATTTGAATGTTTAAAATACATAATGAAAGTACATATGATGAGTTTTGTTCCCAAGACTCGCAACATTGATATAAAAGTTATATATAATATAGATTTGTATATAAATATAATATGAAGAAGTATACTATACTTTATATAATCTCATATGACCCTGAAAACGGTAAAATATATTTGATTTAGCTCTTTTTAAATATATTTAGTTGTATATCCAATATAATATGTAGATATTTATAATAGCAATAAGAAATCAGTATTTATGTAAATAAATGTAAATGTATAGCTCTTTATTGTATTTAGTTCAAGAGAAAAACGATTGAAAAGTTCGATTTTCTGTATAAATATTATTAAGAAGTTCAAAGTTCATCATATTTTTGGGCCTACCCATGGCTAGAGGCACTTTGGCCCAATGGGATCTTTTGCGCTCGCTGGCGGGTAATCATTGAAATAATTAATCCGAATACAAAATATGTTTCTTTACCCAATGCTATATGCCATCTCTCTTGTGTCTTTAAGACTAGACATTTAATACTGTTCATTAGAATTCTTAATTAATCCAAGTCTTTCCTTTTGACTGCATTGAACTGTACGAAGTATTCGTTGAAAATTGTAAACAAGTTAACTTTAAACAAGAGTTACTTAAATAGCAAAACAAACTTTAAGATCTACAGCCTTAGAAATAAAAGCTATTCAAAGTATAAATAAGTTTAGTATAATTTTGATATTTCTCCTTTTACAAATTTTGACATTTACAAGTTAATATTCAAATGTATACTGAAAATAACAGTTTTATTAACAAGGCTGTTAAAATGTAACGAAGAGACATTCAAACAATAACACTTACATCTACTTAATGGAAGACAAACATCTTTAACAATAAAATTATTAAAACTCTTATTAAACACTATAAAATGCGTTAAATCATTTTCACAACCAGTGCAATGAAACATTAACAAATAGGAAACATCTGATTTTACCAATTCATTCGACTTTCTAACTGTCAAATTTTTCATGTATTTTCACTCGCCTTACTGGGACTTCAATTGGTCCTTTAAACGTTATTCTTACATCCTTACGAATGAAACGTTGTATGAATTTGGCAAACTGGTGATTACGCCTAGTCCTCCTCACTGCACTTCTTCAGCGAAGTGCCATTTGCCCAAAACTGGGACATTTGGTTACATCTATGAATTCATCTCAATCATTGATCGATGTCGATCAACGCTCAATCAAGAATGTTAAATAGTAATTGAGCGTTGACACGGTAATATTTCGATAGTATTACCGTGGCGTTGATTCTTCACTTCGTCTTAATTTTCGGCCATAGAACATAATTTTCAATTAAATTTATTATTGTTACTGTTTGCAAAGTTTAACTACTGGCTGTTGAGTGCTTTAACTGTAAAAATCTTATTTATTATACGATTTATACCACGTTTCATAAGTAAGGCTGTTAGAATTCTCATCGTTTTTTCACTTTTCATATCCATCTCAATACCATCACACATTAATTTAAAATTGCAAATATTATAACTGATATGTATTAATTCTACATAACAATATTCAATAGATATATTTCGAAGATATTTTCTGATATGATTGTTCGTTCTTAAGTTTTAACAAAATATAATATTTATATGTTATTGTAATTGATCACACTAGTTATATAGGAACCAAATAAGGCCTGTTACATTTTAAAATTATATAGTCTTGTTGATATCAAACGAATTTACAAGCAATAATTGTCAATCTTTATCATTAGAAATCGTCAGCATGCACTTTGTAAACTTGCTCTATATAATATCGACTCTTGCGTTTTCATACAAGCAGAGCGAAGTTGTGCAGACCTGAACTGACCAATCACAATGAACTATGATTTTTTTTGACAATGTCAATGCGTTATTTGCTTGCACCTCTCCACTAAGCTTCAATGGAAACACAGGTGCATATTGTGCTTTTAACAAACCCTGAAACATCTTTTTCACAAAATTAATCCTTTTTTCATCGTCAAAAAAATAATTCACATACATTTTCTAACATTTGCCTATTCATCTAGCTATTTCAAAACCACTAGGGAGGTACGTGATACGTTCTAAAGATTACATTGTCGATTCATAATATTTGTTTTAAGAACTAACTTGTGGCAGTATTCTGATAGAATCTAGACGTTTTCAGTCTACAAATCATATTAATAACAATTCCTTTTTCGATTATTTTCTCTTTGTATTTACTAAGGCGTTCGTTAAGATTGAGTGAATTTCCAAGCTGTCAAACGGTGACTTTTATTATGCCAAAATGTTACGTTACGATACGAATAATTAAATGCGACTTGAGTGAGTTTCTAGTAGCTCAATTAGCCAATCACAACGATTCGAAATTTTCGAAATCTCTTCGTAATGCATTGTGATTGGTCAATTCAGCTTCTTTCCACTATATAGAAGGGTGCGTACCCTTAATGGAGATCATCTCATATTCTATCCACTCACTGCTTACGTCTTTAAAACTTTAGATTTTACCAGCACAGCTTGTAAACTCGCTCAATCTAGACGACGCTTTACTTACTTTGAGAGAGAGATAGTAAGATTTACAGCACACCATCCTCATTGATCGATATCAAATAGCTTCTGATGATGCAGATGTAGTAGATGTTTTCAGCTGAAAATTATGAAAAGATTGTTAAAAATTACAAGACTTATAAAAAGTAAAAAGTCGCACTGCTGGGCAAAGGCCTCTCAACTCACTGAAAATATCAGTACAGTAAGGAGGACTTATATACCAAGTAATATCATTGACCAAAATATTCCAAGGATCCAGGGGATGTAATGATCTTATGTATCGAAATGACTTTTGACTTTTTTGGATCTTAATATTGAAATATGAATTTAGAGAGCCTAGTTTAAACCTTTCCGAGTTCTAAAGAGGCAAAAACCTGACAAATCCTTTTATAAAGGAAGTTGAAGTTGAGGTAAGAAAATCGGCCTTATTATTTTAAATTGAGGACTCGTAAGTTTTGATTGTGCTTTATGTAGGCATTTATGTAGCTAGTACAGCGTCGGTTTAACAATCTGCTTTACTTGTTACCTAAGAAGAGTATTTGTGCGATGACATGCCCCGCGTCCATGTGGAACAGCGTCTTGAGGAACCCGATGATGAACAGCACCAGGAAGATGATCCAGAAGATGCAGTACTTCTTTATTATGCCAATCTTTTCCTGAAATAGCATTTAAAGGCTTTGTCATACGACTGTAGGATTAACATCTAATAAGTTAAGTATGAACAAATAGAAATGACAATTATTTGAACAAGAAGTTGATATGCAAAGCCGTTTTAGCTACAGAACAGAATTATACCTCTAACGTAATCTAACGCCACCAGAAACTGATGTTAACAGGTCAATTACGATCACCTACCTTATGCACACCATAAACGAAGACCAGGTCCAGCAGAAACTTGATAAAGAGCAACACAACCAGCAGCACCACGATGGTGTACACCACGGAAGACATGGCGGCTTCTCCGTCCTCTCTCTTGGCTTGGGCCTCCGCCGCGTCCTTGATGTCCACGGCCAGGGTGATCAGGATCACTGCCAGCACGAAGGTGAGGATCTGGAGTAGTTAGAATCATTTAGAGATTAGATAAAGAATCATTTATTGTTTAAAACTTAATCTATTTTACAAAAATATCTGACGTCCAAACTAGAAGGGTCAGGTCAATCTTGGAAGTCAGTCTCCACCAAACAACCCCTAACAGGGTGAAATTAACAGGGCCACCCTTTTTCATCTGAAGCGAAATGAGAGTGGGCCGCAAAGTATAACCTCAATAAAGTTATTGGATACTTTGATGGTGGCGATTGCGGTCTATGGTCAAACTCAAACGGTCACTTTATATGTATAAATAGTTTCTTTGAAAAATATACATTTAATTAACGAACATTCTATTTCATTATATTATCCAATTGTAATGATATGAATACATATGCATATGTATACATATTGATTATTAATCAGCAGGTTTTGAGGAAATCGCGATGCAGATATACGAGTATATCGAAAACAGGACCATTTTGAAGTCGTAAATGCACAATAAATGATAAATGATAATAATTATATGGGACCTTACCGAGTTCATCAATCCCATGGTGATGCATCCTGTCTTCAGATCGAAGATGAAGCAAAACTTGTCCAGCACCGGGAGTTCCATCCTTGCCTATAGGTACATCAATATCATCATCATAAGCATACCTGACTGCCACACTCAGAGGCGTTATTAAATGGACACTTAATTGATTGATGCAATTTTACATGTCAAAATCACTCATTAAATCTATAAGGAAGTTAACGTCTCTGAGTAGAGGCGTTAAGTTAGTTATAACATAATATTATGTAGAACAATATATTATGTTCTATGTTTTGTAATAATTGTCTGATTGAAACGAGCTCGTATTTGTATTACTTACGTAATATGTGCCTAGGTGTAGAATTGGGTTAAAATTATGAATGCGTTCGAGGACAGTACCTATCTAACAAATCGTTACATGACACGGCCTAGTTTGGTAAAAATTGAAATTGGATCAAATTATATGGACTACAATAGCAACTTTCAGGGTAGTTTCAATATCGATTTATAATCAGTAACAAAACGAAGTGTTAGAATTTTGTTGTCCATTTTTTTAGAAGTGGTCCATAAAGTACTCGTAATACTATACGTATAATAAATAAATATATATGGATTAAATCTATAATTCCGTTTATAAAATTTACTCCTCCAGAAATTGCATAGCTTTTAACCAATTGTGTTACAATTAATATATTCTAGGAACCGACTAACTGCAGAAACCAACGACATTATTTTTATTTTAAGTAATCGAAGTAGCATTTTAGATCTACTTATCTGGGGAGAGAATTAATTTATAGAATATAAAATGAAAAAATACAACTAAATATTATTAGATATTTTGTTACAAATATTGATTAATTATATTAATTTATTAAAATAGTAAACATTGTCATTGTCTTGTATTAAAAAATAGCCAGATTTCAAAAATAGGTCAATTTTTTGGATTTTTTTTCAAAAATTCAAATTAATCATTTATAAAAATTAAACCCATACCATTCCCCAAGGGCCGGTCTAGTAGCACAAATACAACTCCTCACTTATTTAAATATGTAACACTAAGTAGCACGGACGTTCGACATTTTCCTCCTCATAGTAACAATGCCACTACATCTGTTTCGAGATGCCTCGCACTTAAGGCGAATGGTGAATATACCAACTCCCAAAAAGTAAGTTGATAATAGGTGACTTTTCTTGTTTCTTGTAGGTATTTTATATATGAGCTTGGGAGGTTTGAAAATTCACTTGTATAATACTTGAAGGCAAAATTGCATAGTTTGTAAGCTTTTACTACTACTACTTTAGGTGTAGGATATGATGGCAAGTGATTCTCGACAAAATGTTTTCACCTGGTTATTTTTGGTCTTTAAGCTCACTTAAACCATCTATCCAATCCCACTATGACAGGGGCTTAAGAAGTTTACTAGTAACCACGTCGTAGTTACATCTATGCCAGGCCATTAACCAGTACAAAGCAGAAATAGTCTTTGTCATACAGACAGGCAGCTTTTGGGGTCTTTGTTATACTCGTAATATGTATAGATGGCAGTTGAGTCATAGGTAATTTCAATTTCGCTAGAAAAAATAAATATTAACACACACATGTAACATTTTTAACGCTTTCAATCTTTCCAATTTCATCGCTTTAAAAAATAAACCTTAAATTGAATAATGATTTTTTTAAATTTTTTTTTTCATAACGAAGCCTATTAGCAACAAAAATAAATTATTTTACATTTTTACAGAAAACCACCCCCTTAACAAGGAGGTTGCGTGGATCATGCGCAGTACCGCCCTCCCTAAGATCGATATTACCAATACCATTACTTTGTGGAAACGTTTATCAGAATGAGTTTTATGTTTATTGACTAAAAGCTGTCTTTAGGAGGTGATAAGAGAAAGGTTAAAGGTTTCTAGGTCACGCTATAGGAGCGCCTAGATTTCTAGATTAGTATATTATGGTGTTTGTTGTCTATGAAACGTATGGTTTTCATAAATTAAACTTTAAATGAAATTTGTCGTTTAAAATAACACAATCCATTAAGAATTATTAATTAAATAAGTAGAGTTAAATAAAGAAGAGAAAATAAAAAGTAAGGAATTTGTTTTAACGGCTTTAATTTTTATTTAAAGAAATAAAATAAATTTTGTTTAAGTTAATGGCGTATATGTTGTCCAATGTCATGGCATTACTGCTAAGTGTGCGAGATTGATGTATCAAATCGATTTATCTATGATCAGCTCATTATAATCTATAGACTAGAATCTCTTCAGTGAACTCATTGTGTGTATAATATGGATATCACAAGTATTTTGTTATCAACGCTTTTATTTGCTGGAGTTGTTTCTGTTGTATAATTATATGAAATATATAAACTTTTAAAAATATAAAACGCCTTAACATTAATACATATAAGAAATACCTCCTGAGCCAAGCATTTGAAAAATTTTGGTGATTTTTTTTGTATTTAATTCCTGTTTTAATCCGCACTGGGATAAAAACACTGCGTTTTTCTTTTCTACGGCAGGTATTTTAATTTATAAAATAAAGTCACTCACCCTTGTATAATACTTCTGGGTAAATTCCAAAATTATAAGGCACTCACATGATTTTATGCATTTATTTACAAGAAATTGAAAAATATGTATAACTGGGAAATACTAATAAATTAAAAAGAGCTGGGCTCTATTGTACTTTGAAAACACGTCTCGGTGGTCTAGTGATATGTGCATTCGCCTGCCAAGACTGAGGTCCCAGGTTCAATTCCCAGGTCGCGCGAAACATGTTTCGATTTTGCCTTTCGATTATTTATCTCAATATCTCTGTGGTAAACTTTTATATGTTTTCATGATAGTTGTGTTCGGAATATTTTCTTTTCTGCAAAATGTAGTAGCTTCGGGCCATGATTAGGAAGTAGGCGATCAGTACTGGAAATTAGAAGAAAGAATATTATTAATAATTACTGAAAAAACATATAAACTTTCTCTCATATCCCGGAATTCCCAGGGAAAGTATACTGGTTTTTAGAAAGGCTGTTGTGAAATAGAAGGTAAACGTAAGGTATGAAAAAATACGTCATTTAGTGAATTGTCGATTTAATGGACGACTCAGTGCGGCAGTTAATATATGTTTTTAGGGTTCCGTACCCAAAGGGTAAAAACGGATCCCTATTACTGAGACTTCGCTGTCCGTCCGTCTGTCACCAGGCTGTATCTCAACAACGGTGATAGCCAGTCAGTTGAATTTTTCACAGATGATTTATTTATATTGCCACTTTAACAAAAAATAAAATAAAACAAATATTCAAGGGCTCCCATACAACAAACGTGATTTTTTGCCGTTATTTAAAGTACGGAACCCTTCGTGCGCAATCCGATGCGCACTTGCCCGGGTTTTTTTTCTTTACTTACCCATGACTCCAAAGACAATGCCCATCTGTGCCATGAGCTTTTCCAAATCTTCTTTTGAATTTTTCTTCGGATTTTGCGATTGTGCAATGACGACATACACTATGCCTATAATGTCGACGATGCATGTGCCCAATACACCTTTGTAAAATGATCTGACTAGGAACAAATTCTTCGGAGATTCCTGAAATTGAGATCAGTATTATTGGTTAATTTGAAAGTATCCAAACTTTCGATTGACTTATTCGACGCGAACAAAATTGTCATATGTCATTCTTTGGCATATGACATATCGGTGTTCTAGTGGTATGTGCACTCACTTGCCAAATTATATCTTGAGATTTCGGGTTAAATTGCCAGGTCGAGCGAAAACCCGTTTCCTACTTTTCATACATGGCGCGGTTTAGTGATCAACACCCACGTTAGGCCAGCGTGATGATTACGCCTAATTCTCCTCACCTTGCTGATATCTTTTGTGAGAGGAGCCTTTGCCCAGCTGTGGGATAAGGCTAGTTTAGATGAAGTGTTCAGGCTTTGACATTCCAAGGTATAAAATTACTGCACATTGTTATGATTAATACAATCAAAACAATACCAAATTAGTATAACTATGCCCTTTAAAATTTATATATCTTTATATAAAATATCTAGGTACCTATGTTTATTTACTTACTTTGCTTATTCCAATGATCAACAAAATAGTTAACACTATATTTGTGACGTTAATCGATATGTGAACCAAACCATATACCACAACTAGTACAGAATCCGGACTCATGTTAATTTTATCAGCTTTCACATTTTCCAGTAGGAACGATATTAAAGTACATATTCCCATCAGATCATCGAACAACGCTTTTAGCGACCATGCCTGAAATAATATAAAAAAAAAAAATGTAAAAATTGTGATAAAAAAAATTACATTGAGTTACAATCCTTGACATCCAAGATCAAGTAAAAACGTAGACTATAAACTTTAACTAGCAGGGACCCGCGGTTTTACCCGCGTTGTATCCGTTCCTGTTGGAATTTCAGGATGAAAAGTAGCTTATAAACTTCCCGTTGAATGTGGGTATCCATTACAAAAATAATTTTTCAAATCGGACCAGTAGTTCCTGCGATTAGCGCGTTCAAACAAACAAACAAACTCTGCAGCTTCATAATATTAGGATAGATGATCTTGCACACGGTACTGATAGTTACGCAAAGACGCGTATCTATAGTTATAATAACAACGATAATGTTTCTAGGGAGCTCGTGAAATAAAACATAATAAAGTAATAGCATTATAACGTCCCACTGTTGAAAAAAGTCCTCTCAACTCACCGAAGATAGTACAGTGAGGAGGATTAGGCGTAATCACCACGTTTGTGTTTGTTTACAAACATAAAATTACATAAAATTACTCACCAAAAGTGCAAAAGCACATAAAAATATGCCGATCCTCAAGTTGAAACAAAACAGAAACTTTTTGCAAACCAAGCTACACCCCATTCTGATTTTGAATTTGGAATAACTTATGTTAAAGTTTGCACTTCTTAAGATCAATTCACGATGCAATACGACTACTCTTGTTTATTTATTTTGCACGACTGAGCCAGAGTATATAAATACTACGTAATACTTAGTTGTACTACATTCCATGTGATTAAACCGGGTTTTCGCTATGGCCACTGAACATATCCGAACACTTACTCGCTCGCTCTTTTACTGAATGTAAGAGCGAGCAAGCAATATGTTCGGAAATGATTGAAACACTGTTTAAAAGATATAGCTTAATACCTATATGTTACTGCGTAGTAAGCAAAATAACTTGTATTGCACGCTTGTTTGACTTTTGGGAAACCCACGTCTTAACGATGCTACGATAACTGATTGTGTGTTATTAATAATGGTAATAAATACTTAAGATTACCAAGTAATGATTTTGTTTTGCTCTTCCTACGTAACTTAGCTTGTTCTAAGCGACGCGAACATCCAAATACCTTAGTGTGCGGCCACAGTGAATGCGCGGTGGCTTACGCGGTGACTTACGCGGTGGCTTACGCGGCGGCGGCGGCGGAGGTGGCCACACTGAGGCGCGAGCTCTAGTAGCGATCAGACGTATATCAGGGGTTGCAAACAATTTTCGATCAACAATACACAACTAGATTTCGGGTCACGTACAAAATCAAAGCTAAAAAATGTCCTCGTGAATTACGTGTGACAGCTTATTTTGTTTACTACCGAACTGACCAAAAAGTTTTAAAACAGTTCGAAGTTCAACCTAATTACAACAATGACACCTAGCAAATCTTCAAATATTTAAAATTACTACTGTCACTTAGAAACGAAAAGACAACATTTAGTGTGAAATCAACCTTAACGACCTACAAATAAAGTATTTTATTCCCGTGTTTACCTTCCTTTCGTTTCGTTTCTTTTAGAAGAACTACAGATGGAATGGAGTCGTGTTGAACACTTAAATAATTTGTAATATGCACGTAAAAGTTTACTTAAAATTATTTATGTTTTGGGCTATCTAGGTTTGATAGTATACATACTTGTTTTCATTACGATTTTTTTGATAAACTTGATAGTATAACTCTGCAAATATAGATCCTAGCGTATATATTAAATAATAATGATCAAACTTACTGTCATTTTTGCTCTAGAGTTGAAAATTAACGAGTTATTTCAGAAAAACTAAAAAAAAATGAACTTAAAACAAGATGGCGGCGAATACTCTACCGGGATTAGTTACAAAATCGAAATTTATAAGTCCAACCACCCCCCCACGACATAAAAAAAAATCGCCCCCCGGATAAATAAATTATTACTACAAAACAAATCTACTCCGTGTTTCTGCTGTTCTGTTTCACAAAATTTGCGCCAACGTTGGCCAAACATTTGTAGAGGTGACTTCAAATCAGTATTTTTTTTCAAAATTTGATATTATTTTGTTTAAAAGCTTAAAATATAACTTATTCTACATGTACTCACAGAAAGTAAGGCCCGGATTCCTCTGTCGCTGATGTCGGTCGCTGATGTCGGTCGCGCGTACGAATATACATTGTGTTCTATGAAGCAGCACACTGTAAAGCTGACATCAGCGGCGCGCGAGTTGCTACGCGCCGCTGATGACGCGCGTCGGTCTCGCTCGTCAGCGCCGCGTTCGTCGGTCGACTGACGCGCTATAGAACGCTATGAGCGTCCTCCTCTGTTCCCGACCGTCGGCACGCGCGCGTACAGTCGCCCATAAAAGTTATTACTTTCATTCTATTTTATTTATTTTTAATTATTAAGTTATTAATAATTAAAAAACTATTCCTCGTCCTGACGTAGCTTTTCAAATATAGTAGAAAATTCACCATTCGTCACCCTATCAGCAACAATTGGGTGAATGTGATATCTTTTTTTTCTATATTGACGCCGTCTCCGCTTGCGTAAGTATGCTGCAGCAACTAAACAATTTATAAACGGGTTCATAATAATATCCCAAATTCAAACTCCGCTTCACAAATCCACAACAAATCCACTTGGAGACGTCTGTACCGTGGAGCGGTCAGTATCGCACTATGGATGTTTTCATTGGCGCTGATGGTCAGCGCGCTACGCGACTGACGGTACGCGACCGACGTCAGCGACAGAGGAATCCCGGCCTAAGACACTCCGGCCGTTAAATTGTTTTTCCGGCCATTATTTTTGCAACTTTTTTGGCTGTGGTTCGAGGGAACTAAATAAAAGAGTGGCTCACTTTTCAAATGAGACCCTAAGCACCCAGACGTATTATTTGCGCTGACCCGAAATCTAGTGTGTATTGTTGATCGAAGCCATTTTACGTCAAAACGCCGAGCGGTAAGACCACTGGTTTGATACACCTGCCACCCGCTTGCAGTGTTGCCGTTCTAGAGACTTTGTCGCTGGATCTAGCGGAATTCATAAGTGGTTAGCGGCAAAAAAAAATGAGCTAGCGACAAAAATATATTTAGAGACTTCTAGCGGATTTTGAGCCGTTGTAAATGTGACTTTTTTTTCGAAAATATATGAAGAATAATGTGTTTTTTAAGACCACCACTACACCTTAACAACCATAAACATCCGTTCTGGCACAAAATATTCTATTTCAACCCCACAATGTGTCTCGTTCACAATCTTTTTCTAAATAGATAATATACCTGGTTTAATACTTATTCATATTAAGCTATTGCATAGCTTCTATCGCGGGCCTTGAGCGCGGGGACCGAATCCAGAAATTCCGTAACGAAAAAACCTCACGCTCCCCAATAACGCCATCTAGTGATAAAAAAAATAACTATGCAATAGCTTTACCGCGGCAGTCCCCGAGTGCCACACCCACGTCTCTTTTTTTTAGCTGATTTTCAAATGTCCTGCTGGCAACATCCACGTAAAATAATACTAAACGAGAATTCCCCTGTTGTGATTTTTTGAATAAATGTGTTGATTTTATTTTTTTGTTATTTTTTGTGAAAAATGAAAATATTTGCCAAAATTAAACGATCGGCGCCCTCTCAAAACCCCAATTTATAAGGCGCGAACTTCGAGATTAGACTTGAACGTCAGCGATAAGATTTAGCGACTTCTAGCGGATTAAAAAAAATATATTTACCAATATTTAGCGGAATTTTTCATATTACTAGGGACTTTTAATTTTGTAGAACGGCAACACTGCCTGCTTGTTAAGTCGCTCGCCGCCTAGGCCCGCACTGTGGACACAACGCGCGGATCGGTGCGTTTGAAATCACCGCGCGCGGAGTCGCTCGGTCTTGTCGCGCTAGGCTTCCGCCTAGTCACTTCAGTATGGACACTTACACGCGTTTCATACGTTTGATATTTCGCGCCCGCCGTCGCCACCGCGCTAGGCCCGCAGTATGGACGCACACTTAGGGTCAACACCGCGTTAAGCGTGCGCCCGTCGCGTGTGCCCTCGGCGGTTCACTTTTGTATGCCACCGCACGCGACGGGCACACGCGACGGTTCACTTTTGTATGACACTGTACGCGACGGGCACACGCGACGGTTCACTTTTGTATGACACCGTACGCGACGGGCACACGCGACGGTTCACTTTTGTATGAAACCGTACGCGACGGGCACACGCGACGGTTCACTTTTGTATGACACCGTACGCGACGGGCACACGCGACGGTTCACTTTTGTATGAAACCGTACGCGACGGGCACACGCGACGGTTCACTTTTGTTTGAAACCGCGGCGCGCGCACGCTTAACGCAGTGTTGACCCTTAATGACCAATGAATATTTTGAATTTGTTAAGACTTTTTCTAAATGTGATATTTTATATCATAAACAGCATTCATTCAATATAATCTGCGCTCGAAGACAAATACGTATATATTATAGATTGTGTGTATAATAATATATGTAGGTATAGGTATAGTATAATTATTAACATTGCAATTATCGATACAACAACAACTCACTGCATTAATTTACAATCAGTGCCAATTATAATCGTTAGAAATATAAGGAAAATGAAATTCGAAATATGTACTTTCTGGCTATAAGGAAAATGCGCCGTTCATTGAAGAAACCGGTCTCACGGTGGGTATTTTGTTACTAATATACGCTTTCGAATCTTAGTTTTGAAAGTCTTGTAAAGAGTCCTACATCTTATCCTACTAATATTATAAATGCGAAAGTTTGTGAGGATGGATGTATGTATGTTTGTTACTCTTTCACGATAAAACTACTGGACGGATTTTGATGAAACTTTACAGCAATATAGGTTATACATCAGAATAATACATGGGATACTTTTTATCACCAAACTCCAAGAATCAAGAAATTTTATTATCTCGAGTTTGAGATCACCAACCCGCATTTGGCAAGCGTGGTGATTATGACTAACCCTTCTCACTGTACTGATAACTTCAGTGGGATGAGAGGTCTTTGTCCAGCAGTGGGACATTACTGGCTAATACATATACTTATACTTATTGGGTAGGTCTGAAAATCGGTCACCATCTATTTTTCATACCCCTAAATATTTTAAAATTTTAATAAAGAAAATAAGTTCTTTTTTATTATAAAATTCTACATTTATGTTATTTCAAGAAATAACACACCTTTATCCAGGAGTGGAAAACAACAGGATAATACAAATGCCTTCCTTTCTTTATTTGACGTCAGTATTTTGCAAAATTGTGCATTAGTGTGTTTCAGAGACTAATTACTAACACAAAAATGGTCACAAGTTATTTTAGGTAATCAAAAAGGGTAGAGGTTATAAAAAGAACATTTTTTTTTCACACAGTTTATAATTAAACAAAACACTTGCTTTTTCAAAAAACAAACAAACTTGCTTTTTCAAAAAACGCTTCCTAAAATACAATAAACAATAATTTTAATCGAAATTGCCTCAAAATCCTCAAATACGAGTACAAAAAAACTTACATTACATTAAAATATAATTTCACAATAAGACACAGCCCGCAAATGCAGTTATTTTTTATAATTTCTAACAACAACCTTTACTTGCTCAACGTTTTCAAATAAGTATAACTGATGCCACAACAAGCAAAGATTGCTAAAAACCAAAAACATATTAACTGTTAGGTTTATCCTCCTGCAAGAGATAACTCCCGTTTAATAAGACTAGGTTTGACCCATGGTTTGACCCGAGAGTCCCACTTTAAAATCTCATCAGGAAATGAGGTAGGTATTTTTCATATCTTTTTCATACAAAATCCTTTTTGATGATGCCAATGTGTAGGGTCAGCTATATCAGCTAACTCAATCTCTAGATGCCATCGTGTCGTTGCACCAACACCCCCAAGAGGTCTCCAACTCCAACATACCATAAAATATTATATATATATATATATTTTTTTTCAATATCTACAAAAAATCAAAAACAGCATGAGCCCACTATTGTCACTACAGTTTTTGCCAGGGCTTGCAGCGGGAATCAAACTGTTCTTGATCTGTCTAACGACATTACTTTTACGGGTCATACACGATCAAGTTCATCGTCAAGTCTGCAGCGGACTTGACGCGGCGTTCAGTAAACTTGACCGTGTACGTAGACTTGTCATGCACTTGGACACCTTTAGCTAGCTATACACTGTATCAAGTCCGTTACAAACTTGACGGTGAAGTTGATTGTGTAAGGCCCGCATTACTGATTTAAGATTTTATTAATCTAAAGGGGCTCCTAGACGGGCCATATTTTCACGAAAATGTTTAGCTGCAATAGTGTGGCCGGCATCATCAGCCATCATTTACGGCCAGACTCTGCAACACTCTGCAATATTTTTAGTATATCCGGGATATGTTGTCACATATTTTTAGTATGGCCGATGAATGTTTAGGGTCTCGGCAATATGGCCGGAGAGTTCGCTTCGCAATCGAAAATACTGCAATATTTCTCAGCCACTTTTATTGTTGTCTCGCTTTACGGCATAAGTGCGTCCCTTTTTCATGCTGAAGTTTGCCGCGATTTGTTCGAATAGAGTAGCTATGTTCGTGTTTGTCATCGTCAAACGGGCAGTTTGACATTTGACATTGATAAATAAAGTATGCGATTTATTTGATACTTACAGGTAATATTGTAATACCATGGAATTAGTAAGTACTACCGTACGTACTTACTAATTCCATGAGTAATACAGTAATTCATAGACACATCGGCACCATTCGGGTGTTATCGTTGTTCCGAGTTTTGCCGATAGGAAAGGAGTATTCACTACATCTTTATGTGGCCCATGTAAAGACAAAATATTGAGCCATATACTGCATCAGAAATATTGCCGAGATAAACATTTTCCAGCCATATGCTGCATTAAAATGTTTTTAGTATTGCCGGGATATAGTCGGCAATTTTGTGGCCACATATTTCATCAAAAGTATGGCCCGTCTGGGAGGGGCTTAACAAAAAGTCTGTTAGACGTGTTGTCTAGTAGTCTAGTGTACGCTTATTCATATGTCTTCGTAGAACAAAAGACTGTCTAAGTACAATCTTCATAAAAGTGTTCTTCTAGCTCAAGCTCTTCAGTAATTATATATATATAACGTATCAAATATAATAAGTACATTTTCAGACATGAGTATCTAACTTCCCTAAGTTTACATCAACTTCTGTTTCTTCTTTTTCCTCTATGACGCTGTAGTAGTAACTCCTTGTTACTAATACAAAGATCAGCACCATGACTGAAAAAAGTGAAACATAGTGAGTAAGTATTAGCCTGTATAACTCACTGCTGAGAAAAGGCACCTCATCAACGAAGATATCAGTGCAGTGAGGAGGATTAGGCGTAATCACCACGCTGGCGTAATGCGGGTTAGTGATCTCAAACATAGAGGAAATATAATTTGAATGACTAGATTTGTTGTGAAATCTAGTCATTCAAATTATATGACCCTCTGGTCCAAGCCCGGCAATTTAAAAATTACAGAAGTGACACGGTGCCACGAGTATGTTACATTTTTAATGAAACATTAATGTCTATCAAAACTATTGATAACCATGTAAAAATCCGCCCGCCACGTGCGCACGCGGCGGTTCACTTTTGTATGAAGCCACACGCAGCGTGCGCACGCTTAACGCAGTGTGGGCCCTTAAGAAATCTTACCTGCATAAATAGTTTTTTCTGCAATCACATACAAATACAAATATTTTGCGTTGGAGTCTTTTTTCGCTAAGTTGTCATACGTTTTGAATACTGTGATATGTAGTGTTATAAGCACCGCGTAAGAGATCGAATTTATTATAGTTGTAGATAAAACACCTCTGTAGAACAAGCGAACGTATTTTATCTTTTTTATCTGCAAAGAAAGTAATATTTAAGTGAGATTTTTAATAACAATGTGGAACTTAATAACATGTAGGTATAGTTTTTAAACTGAGTAGTTGTTAGTTCGCTATTCTTGTCAGAAAGATAAATGACAGAAGAAAATATCTGTTAAGACATCTTTTTAGTCTTCATATGTTTTTATAGACACAGAAGACAGTCTTACTAGTCTGATCAAACTCTAGTTCTAAGTTAGACAATTTTTGAAAAAAATACACTAATTTAGCTTGACAACCGCACTCAGACTTCAGAGACGTCCATTATATGGACACTTAAACAATTGACATAATCATTCTTTCCATGTCAAAATCTTAAATTAAATCTCTATTAAAAGCATTTGACGTCTCTGAGTATAGGCGTAAAACTTACATAAAAAAGTCCGATAAACAGCAGAATCACCAGTACAACATCGATGACATTTATCAAATTTCGATAAAATCCATAGACCGACTGCACCTTGTATTCTAAGGTCAATTCATACCTGGAGTAGTAACTCATGTAACCTATAAATGTAATGATACCTTGGTACAGGTATCTCGCTTTAATAAGCTGGAACAAATAACAAAACGTTTACTTAAAAAATATAAATCACTGTTAGCAAATACTATTAGGTTAGGTTAGTGGGCAACCCTGGTGTCGTAGTTTTTAGCCCGGTTAAAGGCTTCCGACATGGTCTAACGATTGAAACAACCAGGACCGACAGTTTTACGTACCCTCCAAAGCACGGTAGCACTCAGATAGAAATGCCACTATCGGCCACCCATCCAAGTAGGGCGCGAGCAATCGCACTGAACTGATATCGTGTGGTCAAACTGTACCACGAGCAGTACAAGAATAAATTCCATAGCTATGGAAGCCTGCCGGCTTAAGATGCACACCAAAGAGAAAAAAAATCAGATATCTCATCTTCTTATCCTTTATTTATTTTCTTCAAATAGGAATAGAGCGAGAGACCTGTCTTTAAAGAAGAGAAAAAGAAAGCAAAAAACTTCGACTTGGCTGGTATTTTAGCCCTGACCATGACCAATAGTTGACCGTGTTTGGACGCTTAAATTCACTTACAGGTTAATAAAAAAAGAATTAAAATATTTATATTTCTATCCATATTTATCTGATTTCACCGAAGCTTCGGGGAAATAGCCTAAAATAAGGTTATATGTATAGTCCAAGTTGTCGGGCTACTTGTTTGTGTAAACTTTTCTTCATACAAAAATTAGTGAACGAAATGTGACAAACAAATGAAAGTTATATAGTTACAAAGGTACGCACATAAACGACCACCCACACACGCACACAGATGACTTGAACCAAGTAACTATTTAGTAATCTGTGCTTGAACTACGCTCACCTAACTCATCATAGGATCGAATCCTATCCTACTAAATACTCGTATAATAAATGCAAAAGTTTGTAACGATGTACATATGTTCGTACTCTTTCACGTAAAAACCACTGAACGGATTTGGGTGAAACTTTACAGTTATGTAGGCTATACATGTGTATAACACATGGGATACGTTTTATCCCGAAATTCCTGCGGGAACAAGTACAATGGAGGTAAGACCGCGAGGTGTTATCAATGATGTATGAAATAAGTATTAATTATAGTAAACAAATACTCACCAAAAACATACAAGCACAACTTATAGATCCTCTTCTCAAACCAATGCAACCACAACACTTATTTATAGTTAGACGCGCCATTTTGAAAAACAAACTATGCAAAGTACCTTTATACGTGTTTACTACGCAAAAGTCGAACACGAAGTGAGTTTGTGTTTACAGTTATTTTGCTTTGTGGTTTATTTTTCGTACCTTTTTTTTCGAATAGGTTTAATGGCCAACTGGAGTTTTTAGACCGCCTTTACGCCTCCGACATGGCCTAACGATTGAAACAACCGGGACTGCTTAAGTGCCATCCGAAGCACGGAATATGACAATATGGTGTTTGTTGTATTGAACTCGCAGCTTATAAACTAGTAATCTCTAGTATATATTCTGTATACTTATATTAATCGTCCATTTCATGTAAAAACCTAACCCAATTATGGAACATAAAGGTGCCTGTTCATTGAAGCGGAGCGGGACTGCGGAGCGGAGAAACGGAGAAATCTTAACCAATAGGATTGCATATAACACTGTGAGCGGAAATTGGACGCCACCCTATTGGTTAAGATTTCTTCGTTTCTCCGCTCTGCAGCCTCTCTACGCTTCAATGAACAGGCACCCTTATAGGGTAACAGTGGAAAAGAATAGCATAAAAATGGTACCTCTTTATTTATTTTCGTAGGTATAACGTATTTCATGTATTTTGCAAACTAATGCAATGGTATGCAGGTCAGGATTCAGGTATTTAAGGATATGATGCATGGACTTATATTTAAGATTAAAATAATAACTCTTTTTGATACATTTTATAATTGAACAAACTTGCTTTTTCCAAAAAAGCTTCCGTAAATACAAAACTATTTTAAATTCAAATTGACTTAAATACAAAACTTATTATAAATAATTAAATTTAAACATTATTCAATAGTATACCACCACACAGATCCAAAGATTTTTGTTAAAATTCCTAACTAAAACTTTAATTTACTCACTAGAATTTTGATATTGTACCAAAGTAAAAAATGGACTTTTATAAACTAGATAGTTGCCACAACTTACAAAATATTATAAAATACATTAATGAATTAAATTAATTGCCCTTTTATTTAAGGCAATTTAGTATAGGCAAGGCTAACAAAAGACAGGGTTTGACCCGTGACTCCAAAGAGAGAAACATTAAAACAATTTCACCTGGAAACGAGGTAGATATTATTTAGATCTCTACAAAATCTTTTCATGGGGAATTCCTTTGCTTCGAAAGCGATATTTTTTGTAATAATAACGTAGGACTTTTGACTGATTCTTACATTGTAAGTAGCTCTTACAACCCAAAATTAGGGTACTGTTTTAAAAAGCTGCCATCGCAGTCATAAATACGTTGCACCCTTCAAAAACTGTTACACAGGAAATGCGGATTTCTTTGCTACACTTTGACATAAGACAATAAACCAAAATTGAATGGCATTGATTCTTTAAAAAATATTTACAATCCAATAGGTATCATAGATAAATATAACGTATCAAATATAATAAAAATAGATTATCAGACATGGGTTTTGACTTTATCTACATCCTCTTCTTCTCTCTCTTCTACGACGCTGTAGTAGTAACTCCTTGTTACTAATACGTAAATCAACACCATAACTGAAAAAAATAAAAAAAATTAAACATCTTCTTCTTTCGAGTCAATGGCGCAAAATAATTTCTGTGTTTATATTTTCTCGGACCAATAATTCGCAAGCAAAAGGGCAGCGCCTGATGCGATAAGTAAGCCCGCTTGGTGCAGGTGGTAGGGCAAGAGATGATGGGACATGTTCTGGACTGGGGCACACCGACATAGTGGAGTAGCCCCACTTTATGTTAAACATTGATCAAGACTTCAAGAGTATTTTAATGACTTCGAATTTCCGGTTTCGGAAATTTTCATTAAGTGACACGCTTAATGACAAACGTCATAGCTGTTTTATATTTTGGAATACTTTGTACATAATAGTTTGTTTAAAGTTAATAAGGTTAAGTGTGCGTCCGAAGTGGAACGCAACTGACTAATCACAAGGCATTGCGGAGAGATTTTGACAAATGTCAATTGTCAAACAACGCATGTACATTGTCGAAAATCTTCATAACCTAAATCCAGGGATAATCGTATAGAAAAGTTCTCATATCTTACCTGCATAAATAACATATTCCGCAATAATGAACAAATAGATATCCTGGTACTTTTTCTGATAAGAGTTAAATACTTTGTACTGTAGTACTAGAAACAGCGCGACGGCAATCGAATTGACTATAGTTGTTGAAAGAACGCCTCTGTAGAACCAGCGGATACGATTTATCTTATTTATCTGTAAGAAAAAAATATTTGTAAATACCCTTGTTAATATATATGTGGAATTTAAACTGCCGCTCTCAGAGAAGTCCATAAAAACACTTTACAAATTGACGTAATTTTTCATACATGACATGTCAAAATCATTCATAAATTCTCTACTAAGGAAGTATTTGACGTCTCTGAGTACGGGCGTTAGTAAGACAATAATTCCGGCTAAACCTTACATTGAATAGTCCGATAAACAAAAGAATCACTAGTACAGCATTGATGACGTTTATAAAAGTATGGAAACACCCATAGACCGTCTCCACCTTAGTTTCTAAGTCCATTTGATTGGTAGAGTAGAACCTCATATAACTGATTATCGAAAGGACGCCTTGATACAGGTATCTCGCTGTTGTTAACTGAAACAAAATTAATCATTTTGTTATTGTTTTGTTGTTAGTAGCGCGTTCGGTACTGCCCAAGTTGTGCCCGTTCCCGTTGGAATTCCGGGATGAAAAATAGACTAAAATATTTCCGTTGAATGTGGCTACCATTACAGAAATAATTATTCAAATCGGACTGGTAGTTTGTAAGATTGTAAGTTCAAACAAACAAACAAAAAATAGCTAGTAACTTTAGGTACGGTTATCGTCAAACAACGGGTTGCACTCCGGGAGTGCCGGCAGAAGTGAAAACTTGAATATTAACGTCAAAACGTCTTACGAATTTTCGATCAGGTCACTTGTCCTGACGTGAGTTTAATTTTTTTAGCCATCACAAAAAAAAAGACAACGCCGCTAAAGAATTTTTCACTTCAAAAACTCTGCAGCTTTATTATACTTATATATAAGTCCAGAGAGAGAGAGAGAGAGAGAGAGAGAGAGAGAGAGAGAGAGAGAGAGAGAGAGGTCGCTGAACAGAACACAGGCTTGGATCACCACCATAAACATTTTGAAATTTTGTTTAGTTCATCCTGAAGAACTTAAAATAAGAACAGTAATAATATGTTATGTCCATCTTGTTCCTAATGTTGCCGGCTATCAATGTAATAGAAATATGAAAATGTAAGATTGAATTGACATTTTCTCACGAACCACGCTCTATTCGATTCGGCCTATTCGGTTTTTAAAATAATTTATCAATTATCTTAATAATCCATTGAGTTATAGGTAACTTACTACTAACGTACTACATATATAACTCAATGTTATAATCAATAGATTTTCACGATATTCATCCCTATGTTTCCCTATCTACAATTTTACAGGACATTTTAAATTATTGTTAACCAAATTCATATAAAGATCAATGTTGCTTTAATAATAGGAATAGGACTAATGCGTCAGTCAATACATCATGTTGTTTTTAACTTTCTAATAACACTTTTACCGAGCGGTTTCAACATTTGGCCAAAGTCAAATGGCTGCCATTTTTTCAAAATGGCGTCTCATGATAATTATATCGGTAAAGGATACAAATATAAAATACTCTTCGAATATTTTAAAAAAATATTGAAATACTTGAGGGTAGCAAAACGTAACCTTTTATGTTTATCGCATGAAATACTTTCGTGAATTAAATTAATTACAACTTTTAATCAGTAGAGATATAATTCATTAAATTATCGGAAAGATTTATTTCGATCAGCAACTAGAATTTGCCTGGCTTTTGAGTTTTGACTTGATCGTAATGAGGTAGAAAATAAACCTAAAAACAACTACAGATAAACTAACATATCGTTGCACGCGGCCTTTTAATGGATAAAACTTATTTATTCTTGCAATCAGAGCAAAATGCACATGTGAACTGACTAACACATTGTTGTTAATATGTATGTTGTTATTAATTACAATCAAACGTACGCACATAATCGCTTATAGTAGGGTCACGCAAAGATGGGTCGAATTACGCTTATCTATACTAATACAATAAAGCTAAAGAGTTTGTTTGTTTGAACACGCTAATCTCAGTTTTGAATAATTCTTTTTGTAATGGATTATTCAACAGCAAGGCTATTTGTAGGCTCGAATTTTCCTTGTATTGGGCATAGCGCGAGTGAAACCGCAGGGCACTGCTAGTTTACTTATGTGACTGAATTCTATAAAATAAATACTAAATATAATAATAAAATACTCACCAAAAACATACAAGCACAACTTATAGAACCTCTTCTCAAACCAATGCAACAACAACACTTATTTATAGTTAGACGCGCCATTTTGAAAATGAAAAACTCTAAATTAAATTCTATACGTGTTTCCTACTCAAATCTTGGACGCCGAGTGAGTTTGTTTTTATTATAACAGTTGTTATGTTGGTACCGGTTGCGCTTGTGGTACCCTTTTGAATGCGGGCCCCTTTTTGACGCTTGGGCCAAGTTGGCCATAACATGCAATTTTTTTGCGAGTATAATCATCTAGTGGTCTGTAAAGGTTGCACATATAGCTGTAGATATATATTAGATGATAGATGATTGTTTTCAAAGATTTATTCGTGTGGGAGTGGATTGTTAATACTATAGCTTTACTAAATAAAAGTTTAGAGCACAAGCCTAGTATAATTCTGATGTTTCTTCTCCTATAAACTATACCATTTTATCAACATTATGTCTTTCCTATACTGAGGATAACAGTTTGGAAATTAGATTGGGAGTGTGAGACGATAAGTTTAAAAGAAAGTAAGCGTGCGAGCGCATAATTTTTGAGTATGACTGGTAGTACCCGCGCCCCGATTGTACCCGTTCCCACGGGTATTTCGGGATAAAATGTATCCCATGTGTTATTCTAATGTGTAACCTATATCACTGTAAAGATTCATCCAAATCCGTTCAGTTGTTTTTTCGTGAAAGAGTACCTAACAAACTTTTAAACATCCTCTCAAACTTTCGCATTTAGAATAGGTATTTGTCGAATTGAACTAGCCCGCTTGCGGCTTCAATAACTCGTTACCTCTTTAAAAAACTTTATGGCTATAGATGTCTAAAGAGGTTTCTATGTATAAGCATCTTGTGACTACATACATACCTTGTATAAAACAAAGTCGCTTTCCGCTGTCTGTTCCTATGTATACTTAGATCTTTAAAACTACGTAACGGATTTTGATGCGGTTTTTTAAATAGATAGAATGATTGAAGAGGAAGGTTTATATAAATAAAAAATCCTGAAATTCCCACGGGAACAGGCAAAATGCGGGTAATACCGCGGGGCGCTACTAGTCTTGTACATAGAAAGTCTTATGGACTAATTTATGGCTGTTTGTTATTTATAGTTTTTATTTTAGTTATTTTTTTCCCTACAGTGGGACATTACAGGCTAATACTTATTACTTACTTTTTACTTATTTTAATTTATTAACTTAATTATGAGTAAGTCTGATGAAGGATTTTCTGTATTATTTTTCTACTAGGTCGTATTGTTTTAGTTTTACTTGCGAATCAACCATTCAAATTACTTACGCATTTTGAGAAATTATTGAGTTTTTTTTCAAATACCTACTAAATCAGAGAAGTTGAAAATGTTAACTATCGGCCTTTTGTGTGTGCTATTTTCATAGATTTTTATATATTAATTGACTTAAAGACTTCCTTAGACTTCAAACTATAATGGACTTAGGACAAACCAAAAGCTTATTGAAAAGTTACACGTCGTGTTTTGTTAATTCCTGTTTATAGGTATAAGAGACTTTTTGTCATTGATCATAAAATATAAGATTTAAAACTTGATATAAACATGCTAATAGAAATCTACACGTGGTTTTACCGATCTATGGCGTTATGAGGAAAACCAATGAGGAAAATATATTAAGATATCAAATGCCGCAGGTAAGACGCATAACGTGAATACCGGTTATTAAAATAATTATTAAAGACTAACAGCGCCCCACGGTTTTACCCGCGTTGTACCCGTTCCCGTGAGAATTTCGGGATGAAAAATAGCCTATAACCTATCCATTGAATGTGGCTATCTATTACAAAAAGAATTATTCAAATCGGACTGATAATTCCTGAGATTACCTCGAACATACAAACAAACGAAGTTACAAATTTTACCTCTTCATAATGTTAGTATAGATATACAAATAATGATATTTTACCTATAAATATTTATTACTAATAAAATAATAAATAAACCTGTAATGTCCCACTGCTGGGCAAGGTTTCTCATCTCACTGAAGATATCAGTACAGTGAGGAGGATTAGGCGTAACCACCACGCTTGCCTAATCCGGGTTGGTGATCTCAAACCCGAGCCATGTTTGAAAAGTAGGGCGCTGCTAGTATTCAATATTAGAGTTGGACTACACCACAAGAAACAAAACAGATTTTATTAAAAAATAATCGAGAATATGATAAACTCACCTTATTTATTGAATACTAGCTGCGCCCCGCGGTGTTACCCGGGTTGTACCCGTTCCCGCAGGGATTTCGGGATAAAATGTATCCCATATGTTATTCTGATGTATAACCTATATTGCTGTAAAGTTTCATCCAAATCCATTCAGTAGTTTTTGCGTGAAAGAGCAACAAACATACATACATCCATACATCCATCCATACATACATCCATCCATACATACATCCATCCATACATACATCCATCCTCACAAACTTTCGCATTTATAGTATTAGTAGGATACTATGTATGTAGTTAGAAAATTATTTATTTACGGCAGATTAGAACGCAAAAGTCGGTTGTATGCGTTGCACCTAAATAAGGAAACATAAATGAAACGAAGAAATTGGTTGCATTTTTTTATTATAAAAGTTTTTGTAAATTAAGTACAAGTTACAAGCTACCATGTTTAAATACATATTATTATCTATAATAAAAGCCTTAATCAATAATGATTTTGTAAATAAATAAAGTATCAAAAATATTTTGAGGACATTTTTTTGTAAAGCTATATAATACTATTAGTTACTTGTAAAAGGTAGTAAATAGTATCTTGAGTTATCAGACATATCAGAGGTATCAGACAAGTTGGTCGAACAATTTTAGGCGAAAAACATGAGACTTGACTTTTCTAAAAGTTTAACTAAATGGTAAGTATTATAAGTAAATAATATTTTTTCATTCCCATATTCCATTCTTATTCCTATCATTCCTTGCAATAGTCCTTACTTCTGCAGGAACACATTCCCGGACACGTTGTACTGATGTGTTCGGGAGTTACATTAAACATCTCCAAAGGGCCTCTACGAGTTCGATCTGTATCCCCAGGCCTCTCAAAAAGACCAGGCTTGGCTCGTGACTCCGAGGAGAAACACTATTTTAATGGTATAAAAAATAAAGGTATACGGCAGACTTTTGAAAATAATTTTACTCTGCCATTCTAAAGACAAAATAAAATTATTAATTTTTTCATAAGACCCATCTTTGTCCGTCTATGTGTCACGTTTTTACCAACTAACTTTATATTGAGCTCTTGTCTTGTGTCAATAAGTCAATGACATATTAGTATACATTTTTTCCTCAATAAAAATTCGGTACTGGTTAATTATCACTAGACAACTAATTTTATGATTTATAGCAACGATTTCGAGGACAAAGATATTAAGGTAACAGTAAATGTGTAGATACATACTTTGTGCTCAGACGGTCTTTTAACAAATCGTTTTTGTCTAACCTATTTTACTTAGATTGCTTATGCTAGACAAAGGTATCCCAAATAATAAAATATAATAATTAATTTAAAGTAAAC
The DNA here is from genome assembly GCA_951394245.1 of Cyclophora punctaria. Taxonomy (NCBI): domain Eukaryota; kingdom Metazoa; phylum Arthropoda; class Insecta; order Lepidoptera; family Geometridae; genus Cyclophora; species Cyclophora punctaria. Next base: position 1,442,374 of record OX596181.1, read on the forward strand.
TTATTAATAAACGCGGTTTAAAAAACACTGTGTTTTGTCTCTTTTGCTCTTCGGAAATTTGCGTGTGTCAGAAAGTGACAAACGCTTTGATAGCAAAAATGTTCTTAACTTCTTAACGTTTATTAATATGACCCATAGTGGTTATGCTGGCCAAATGTCTTATTAAAACGTTGGTCCGTGTACACAATAATTTTTCTCATATTTTAGGGACTATGAATTAAAACGAACTTTTTCAGGATCTTTAAACTTTTAAAGTACTTGAAAAGCTATTTTTCATGTTCATTGTTTTGTACTCTGACCTTAGCAGGTAGTAATAGCTGCGGATGACGGCGAAGAAGTACAGGGTTACCACTGAAACAAAAACATATTATTGTTGTATTGTACATATCTATACTAACCGCGCCCAACGGTGTTACCCACGTTGTCCCCGTTCCCGCGGGAATTTCGAGATAAAATGTATCCCATGTGTTATTCCGATGTATAACTTATGTTACTGTAAAGATTCATCCAAATTCGTGCATTACTTTTTCCGGGAAAGAGTAACAGACATACATACATCCATCCTCACAAACTTTCGCATTTATTATATTAGTAGGATAGAAAAAGCTTTTTAAAGAGGAAAATCTGTAAGAATGAACATGTGTTCCATTTGATTTTTCAGAAATGTGTTAAGTCAAGGTCCTAAAATTACATTTCTTCATTCACATTCAGATTCAACATAGTATGGCCTTAATGTCATAGCGCAAATTTTCAACCACGGGTCTACCATGCTGCATGTAGTCAAATATTTTAAACCGTTATTTTACTTTCTAATATAAATTAAGTACGCCCACAAAATAAATCGTTAGGACAAATCTCTAACCGCCTTATTTATAAACGCTAAACTAAAAAAGTGTTTTGTCTCTTTTGCTCTTCGGAAAATTGCGTATGTCAGAAAGTGACAAACCGTTTCGTAGCTACAATGTTCTTAATACGCGTTTAAGATGGCCCCAAGTCTTGATGAAAGGAAGCCGGATAATCCGTTACAAGAAGAAGTATTCTTGGAAATACGTTTGATTATGCAAAATTATCGTATGGGTTTTCCCTATCTGCAGATCGATAATGATGATGTGAAATATTAGGCATAGGGGCTTTTGTAATCAAGGCAAAACATATTACACAATGTGATTAAACAAATTGCAATTTTGTATCATTAAACAGCTGTAAACAAGGTTAATTTGCTGATAAATATTAACTACGCTACGTGGTTTTCATTCTCGTTGACGTCAAGATTTTGAAACAAAAAGGTTGTCTATGTCCATCTTTAAGATTTCATCTATGGTCTATGGTATAGGTGGAGGTATAATAACTCTAACTGCAATGCATAGTTCTCGTGCATAACCATAAGGAGGTAAAGGTAAGGAGGATAAAGGTGCATTTTGATAGAAGCGGAGTGGAGCTCAATTGATCAATTGCTATGCATTATGATGAGATTTCGATGAGTTCAATGTGTTGTGATTGACAACTGAGCTCCTGTTGCTGAACTGAGCTCCGCACTGCTCCGCTCCGTTTCCAAAACGTACCCATACGGAGGTGTCATGGAGTGCAGCGATAGTGGCGGCGGCGCCAAACGATTTGAAAAATTGTAACCCTTAATGTCCTTTTGGTTTTTTTCTATTAATGTTTTTTTTATCAAAAAATTTACATGGTGTAGCAGTTTTTGGAGTTTAGGCATCTCCTGTCGTAGTCTCATGTCGGAGGCCTTGAGGCGGTCTAAAACTCCGACACCAGGGTTGGTCACTAACCTATTCGAACTATTTAATATCATTACAGACAAGCGCTTGTGATTTATCACTAAACATGTCAGGTATGATAAAATATTAGTAACTTACCCAGCACTAGTATTTCCATAGCGTAGAGAATCCATTGGGTGGCGTCGAATCTAGCCTTCATAAGTTTCCCGAAATGCATAGAGACGGCAATGAACAGGATCGTCCGGAGAACCAGGAAGAACCACCCTCCGATGTAGAACATCTGGATCTGGTCTTGGATTTTCTGAAAGAGAACAAAGTATTAGCCTGTAATGTCCTACTGCTGGATAAAGACCTCTCAACTCACTGAGTATATCAGTACAGTGAGGAAGAGGACAATGTGTAAGTAATCCTGAAACGTAGTTGACATTGAGCTTGCACTCCATAGTTATGACAGTAGTTAGTCAGTCTTCAGTCAGTTAGTTGGTCTATGAAAACATAATGTAGTGGCAACACTAGAGACCAGACGATTATCAGACTTGGTCTATGAATGAAGATATGAAGCAGTTCATACTTGAGATGTCACGTCTTCGAGGCTTTATTGTTGGCTACGGATGTTTATATCTGCTATGCTAAAGAATGTATATCGACAACTGTTGTTAGACTAACATACGATCGTCGCGTTGTGACTAAAGTGTGCTCTGTACTTTTCAAACTTAGACTGTTGTGACAAAAGTGTGTTATTATAAACTATATTATTTTTTGTCTAAAACTTACTTTATACAATCCATTGAGCAGTCCAATGCAGAGTAATATTTCAAAAGTGAGTAGCAATATCCTGAAAGATAAGATCATCTTGGAGATCCCGAGTTCCTCGTGGAGGACTGAGTAATGGTAGTATTTGACCAGGTTCTGATTGATGCTGGATAGTTGGAAGCATACTATAGTCAATCCGATGACTTGTTCGACCTGGAAAGAAAATTACATGCTGAATATGATATGTTCTTCAAGTTCTAGAGCCATATCAAATGGTTTTTCGCATTCTAACATACGCAATTTTCCGGAGAGCAAAAGAGACAAAACACAGACAGTGTTTTAGTTACATAGCGGTTATTGTTTTAATGTAGGGGTTTAGGGAACAGATGATTGGGCAATAGACTGTAGCATCTACATTTGTTTCTTTGTTTTAGGTATTGAGAAATCATGCTACAGATACCTTTAATTGTCAATGTCCGTTTTTCCAATTGGACCATGCCGAAGTCCTGAGCGAGATGTAATCTCCGACATCGATTTGAAGGTTAAGATCCCTATATTTTGTCTCTTTTCTTCATATACAGATAGAGAAAGAAAGATATATTTTATTTTGAGAAGTAAAAATCGAAGGCAAAATCTTTGTCTTGGCGTGTAACTTAGCATTACTAGGTTGGCCACTAACTAACTTGAACTTAATTTAATGACTTATAATCAAACTTACCAAAAGCAGATAAGCTATAATGAAGCATCCCGTGCGAAGATTGATGCAGAAACAACAATTATTGGTCGTCATAAAAGACATGTTGGGTCTGAAAAGAAATTAATTATCAATAACGGATCTGCGCTTTCTCTTATGACACTAACTGTGGCCGCGACTTCGTTCGCGCATGAGATTATCCTACTAATATTATAAATGCAAAAGTTTGTGAGGATGGATGTATGCTTGTTACTCTTTCACGCCAAAACTTCTGAACGGATTTGGATGAAACTTTACGGTAATATAGGCTATTCATCAGAATAACACATATACCTAATACATTTGATCCCAAAATTACCGAACGGCACGGCTAGTCTGTAAATAAACATATATACAAACAATGTCTTTACAAAAAGAAAGTTATAATGTACAAGATTATTGCTCAATACCAATAAATATTGAATATCTTTTTGCGACCATATTTAATTGCACTATATTGCACACAACCATAAACGTGGCTTAGGTTTGAGATCATCACATCAATAAGTACCTATTCTGCAACGCAGTTAATAAAGGAGAGAGCAGACAATACTCAAATCAAATCAAATCGTTATTGCTTTTCACAAAAAATATAACATTATAATGTAATTTCTGTGAAACCCCTCTGCAGTTAGTTTTATGACAGACTTTTCTCTGTTTGAACTTATGGAAAAGTCTGAGATGACTTATTTGCGCTTTTTCATATTACGAGTACATCCTAACTATCCTAACTAATATTATAAATGCGAAAGTAACTCTGTTTGTCAGTCTGTCTGTAACGCTTTCACACTAAAACTAATGAACTGATTTGAATGAAATTTGATATACAGTTAGTCCAGAGCCTGAGAAAGGACATAGGCTACTTTTTATCGCGAAATTCAACGCAGTACGCGGGTACAACGCAGGTGAAACCGCGGGGCGCTGCTAGTGTTTCTATAAATCAAAAGTCAGTTAATCTGTGCCCTCTCTTATCCCCCTTGCCGTAACCTCACTTCAATTACATTTTCACCAATAGCATAATAACACAACACTTGACAAAACACAAGTTACATTTACAACGTCACAACTTTCTTTCTACACAAAAGGAGTATACAATCGACCTACTTACATAATACACTACATAATGTAATAAAAAAAAAATAACTTAAACGACTTGTTAAACACATCACATTTTTAACACAGATTTTCCTCAACACATACAAACATAACCTACCAACATAAACAATAAATTTGATTATAACATTACACAAAGATCAATGAAAGAATAACCTTTAAGTTCGTGATAGTATTTGTGAGATAAATTAAAGTATTCACTGACAATTTGTATGAAAAACTCACGTTTTTATTTGTTTATTTATTCCGTAAATTGTTGTACGTCCGGCCTCTCTCAGTTTGTAATTGACACTGGCTTTCTGGCGTGTTTGTGTGAGGGGCAAACGGCAAAGAAATTCGTTCTGTTTTTTGCGATACTATACATATCTACATAGGTATCTTTAGTTATGTAACGGTATTCCAAGTATTTCTTTGAAAACAATCTGCGACATGGACGTGGCCTTTAACTAACTATTAAGTAATCTATGACCTTTTACTCTTATACTAACTATGTAATAATCTGTCTTTGCCATTGAAACACACAGATGAGATGATAGTTGCTACGGTGTTAAAACCATTTAAGTTAGGTCTCTGGTTTGTGTTACTTGTTGTTGCATAGAAGATATTATTATACGGTTTTGATGTCGGAATAAATTTGGTTTATAATAAATCTAGGCATTTTGGGCCTATATGCGCTTAACAGCACTTTAGCTATCAAATGGTTTGTCCCTTTCCGACATACGCTTTTTGCCAAAGAGCGAATGAGACAAAACACTTTAAAACACTGTTTAAGTTAAATATCGTTTATGAATAAGGCGGTTTGTGTTTGACTTATGTAGGTATATTGACCATAAATTTAGTTACCTGTATTGTGTAAAAAAACTGTAATAAAAAACTTTTCAAACAAATTCTGTCCAGATAACTTCAATTCTTATACCACGTTCAAGTAAAAATCTGTCGAGATATTGCAATGATACAACTAAAATCTGATAAAAACAAGCGGCACTGTCGCAAATCTCTCTCTAATTGGCCTCTCGAGGTCAAAAGTTACATGAAAACCCCATAGCAATGGTCATTAGCTAGCAACCTTTGCTTTGAAGACATACACACATACAAACCCTTTCTATTAGTAAGTACTTGTATTAAGTCGATCAACCTCAAAGACTTCATAATTGGCTATTGTTTGGTTTGACAACCTTCACCAAAGGGACCCTTAAATAACAAGGTATTGTAGCTAAATATATTGGGGTCTTTAAATGATTGAAGGAGTAGACGTTTGAAATTTCCTGTAGGAATCGTGGGATAAACAAAGTTATAGTAACGCCAGAGGTAACGCCTAGGTGGTCTAGTGGCATGTGCACTCGCCTGCCAAGACTGAGGACTTGGCTTCAATTCCCGGGTTGAGCGAAAAAAATGTGGCTCTGGTTTGAAATCACCAAACCGCACTAAGCAACCGTGATTACACCTAATCCTCCTCACTGATATCAGTGAGATGAGACGCTTTTACTCAGCAGTGGGACATCAAAGGGTAAAACTTATTTTCTTCTTTTTTTAGTAGCGCGAAGGGTATAAGTTCTGTAGGATACTTTATTGTAATCTGACGTGAGGCGGGTCTTAATATTTTGACTCTTGGGTTGTATTGCATTTTCGTGGACTGACTTTACAAGATGACTCCAGTTATTACTTACCTGTTTTCAGAAATCAATTATCAGTCCAGCCATTTTAGTGCCAGAGCCACAACCATCGATTCCTTACATATTTCCTCACAATTTTTTAAATCAGACTGAAATCAAATTTCTATTTGGCATATATATTTTCAAATATGAGGTTAACGTGCCATGTCTGGACTAAGCTTCCATATTGATCAAATGGACAGACTTGTTGGCGCCAAAAATTGGCAAAGATCACCGTCTTCGGCAGAAAGTAGGATCTTTAATTACCTTTAAAATTTACCTATAAAAAGTGTCAAGCCGTTTTCACCAATAATAGGCAAAGAGAAACAATTAATTAAGGTAATCATTGCGCCAAAATTGTTACCGGGACAGGTGTTTTTAATGGATACAAAAGAGTGGAGTGGAGTTAATTTCAAAGTTGAAACATACTCAAAAATTTAAAATCCAAACTATAGATTTTCGTTTGGACCTAAATACTTATTTTCTTCTTTATTCAAAAATATATTATTATTTAAAAACGACATGAAAAACGATTCGTTCTACTCTCGCCTATTCTCTAGGACGCGTGACGTCACGTCCCATCTATAATATTACTCTTTGGCGCATCCCACAGGAGGCAGTTATTACAACCCGAACTCCAGTCGGTATCGGATTCTTACTCAATTCACATAGAAGTGGAAATAGTTATATTTAGGATCAAATATTTTTCAGGTATGTACATATGTAGTGATTTAATCACAATTGTATACTATGGTCAAATAATTCCTTACGAGAAATTGATGTGTGATACTTGACATTTAATGTATGAAAAGATACGTGAATTAGTTAATTGACGGTTTAATTGATAATCCTAAATACGGTGTAAGGCCGGCACCATATACACTGAATGATCTGAATACAATTTCTAATTTAAGAAAATACATTTCGGATATTTGTCAGTCTGAAAAATATGATTGATTAGTCATTGAGTCATTCTTAAAGATCGTTCTGAATATGTGTAGTAGTCATAAAATTTCAAGCAAATTCAATTTCTAAATCTGAAATTCAGATTCTGGATTCAAATTGAAATTCAGCATTTACGAGTACCTATATTCCCGTTCTAAGTGTTCGTTTAGACGTGTGTTAGAGTGATGTTAATTGAGCTAGTTTACAAGCTACTATTTGGAAAGTAGAGAAGACACTAGCTTCCATACTGAATGAATATCAAGAAGTTTCCTGTAACCCCTAATTCGTTTCCCTAATTCGGCTTTTACTGTGCATTTTTTGGTAAGCAATTCCTTTAGTAATTCCTTTAGGAGTTTAGGTCTAATCTAGCTCAGAATAGGGTTGCTTGGGAGATGTTGAGGGAGACCTTTGCCCAGGAATGGGGGAAAAATAAGTTATTTTTAAAAAAATCTCTGGTGATCAACCCTGGTGAGTCTTTCACCTACTTGAACATCTTTTAATGATTCTTAAAAAAACCTCCAACATAAAATAAACCTCGCGTAGGTTGTAGGTTGAATGATCGACAGCGAAAGATTTTCCACAGTAGATATTTTTCCACAGGAAAGTTTCCGAAATCAATATGGTTTTTATATAATTATGTGTTATTCCACAGATGTTATTGGTTACCTATATTTAGATTTTACTTTGATATCGAGTGTGTTGATATACGGAATACAGCTTTATTTGTAGCACTGTATATGGCGATGTTTATGGTATCCCAAAAATTCAATATATCTTACTAATCATTACATAGTATAAAACAAAGTCGCGTCTGTTTGTCGTTTGTCTGTTTGTCTGTATGCTTAAATCTTTAAAATTATGATGCGGTTTTTTGTAATAGGTAGAGTGATTCAAGAGGAAGGTTTTTATGTAAAAAAAATCCCGAAATTCCCACGGGAACGGGCACAACGCGGGTAAAACCGCGGGGTGCTGCTAGTATTATTATAAATGCGAAAGTTCCTGAGGATGTATGTATGTTTGTTACTATTTCACAAAAAAACTACTGGACGAATTTGGATGAAAGTTACAGTAATGTAGGTTATACATCAGAATAACACATGGGATACTTTTTTCCCGAAATTCCTGCGGGAATAGGTACCTACAACGCGGGTACAGTGGATTATATGGAATATGGCTACTATATTCAAGTAGAAGGTTATAGGCTATTAATAAATATTTTTGATCCCCACATTCCCACGTGAATGGGCACAACGCGGGTGAAACCGCGGGGCGCTGCTAGTAAACCGAGATATCGTATAAAAAAATATATAAACTACTAGCAGGGCCCCGCGGTTTTACCCGCGTTGTGCCCGTTCCCGTGGAAATTTCGGGAATTTTACATAAAAACCTTCCTCTTGAATCACTCTACCTATTACAAAAAACCGCATCAAAATCCGTTGCGTAATTTTAAAGATTTAAGCATACAGACAAACAGACAAACAAACAAACAGACAAAAATAGCGACTTTGTTTTATAAAGGGTCTTTCAAAATGGACGGGTCGATGTTAAAATTGAATAAAACAAGATGTGTGCAAGATATTAGCGAAATTTATGTTTTATTTGAAAGGCCCATTTATGCCATTTCGGATGGAATATGACATCGTTCAAATATCCGCCGCGGTTTCGTATGGTGGCACGAATCCGAGAGGTCCAATTTTTTATGACTCTGCTGCATAGATCCGGCTGAATCTGAGCGATGGCCTGCGTTATGCTGAATGATGAATGGTTTTGTTTATAAGCAAAATTACCGTATATGGGATGACCACAAACCACATGAGGTTCACCAGGTGGCAATGCATCCACAAAAAGTTACTGTTTGGTGCGGATTTTGGTCTGGCGGCGTCATTGGTCCTTACTTCTTCGAAAACGACGTTGGCGAGGCCATCACCGTCAACGGCGAGCGCTACAGATCAATGATAAACAATTTATTTTGGCGTGAATTGAACAATATGGACGTGAACGATATGTGGTTCCAGCAAGATGGCGCTACTTGCCACACAACGAACGACACAATCTTCACAATGGAGATTCTGCATGAACGGTTTGAGGGTAGGGTTATCTCTCGCAGAGGTGACGTGAATTGGCCCCAAGATCGTGTGATTTGACTCCGCTAGACTTTTTCTTGTGGGGTTTTCAGAAGTCGCAGGTCTATGCCAATAAGCCACAATCGACCGTTGCCCTGAAAACCAACATAACGCAGGCCATCGCTCAGATTCAGCCGGATCTATGCAGCAGAGTCATTAAAAATTGGACCTCTCGGATTCGTGCCACCATACGAAGCCGCGGCGGATATTTGAACGATGAACGATTCCATCCGAAATGGCATAAATGGGCCTTTCAAATAAAACATAAATTTCGCTAATATCTTGCACACATCTTGTTTTATTCAATTTTAACATCGACCCGTCCATTTTGAAAGACCCTTTACTATGTAGTGAAGATTTGCTAATGATTCGTTAAGAGTAGTTAACGTTAGTTTTTGACATAAAGTGTGTGGAAAATTACGTCATTAGTTAATTGGCGATTTAAACGGTACAAAAATAAGTGAATTAGGTATATAAAGCAATTATAATGCCACTAGAAAATCAAGTCAAACGATATAAAGGTCCTAATGCAATCTATTATTATTTTCAGAACAATGGGGTTGCCACAGTTAGAAACGTGTTGTTTTGTGTTTGATTTGAAGACTGGTAACATTATTATTGGATGTATGAATGCGGTAAGTTGTTTTAAGGGTAATTTATTTGTTCTATCATAGAATTTCCTTTAGGGTGTGTTTCCATGTAAGCGAAGCGGAGCTGTGCGGAGCTCAACCGACGAATCACAACGCATTACGAAAAGATTTTGACAATGTCAATGCGATGTTCGATAATTTCAATGTGTTGTGATTGGTCGATTGAGCTCCGCACAGCTCCGCTTCAATGAAATGCACCCTTATCTACACTAATATTATAAAGAGGAAAATTTTGTTTGTTTGTAATGAATAGGCTCAAAAACTACTGGACCGTTTTTAAAAATTCTTTCACCATTCGAAAGCTACATTATCCACGAGTAACATAGGCTATTTTCATCCCGAAATTCCCACAGGAATGGACACAACGCGGGTGAAACCGCGGGGCGCTGCTAGTACGTGAATAATTGTTTTTATTGTTAAGGTTGGTACAGATTGCTGTACTTAAGTACATACGTACACTACATATGGTTGATAACAGTTATTTTGTTAATACTGACGCGGGTTCTGATTCTGACAGCTCGGCCCTTCTACTCCGATGTGTGACTGCTAGCATTTCTATCTGAGCGCTACCGTGCCTCGGAGAGCCTTAAATTGTCTGCCTCGGTTGTTTGAATCGTTAGACTATGTTATCATGGTACGTTCAAAAGAGCCTCTTTGGGGCTAAAACTGAATAAAAATATTTGACTTTGACTTTATGTCAGAGAACTTGAGGCTTTTTCAAAACATCGATACTATTGGCCACAATTCTCTAATCTACTTACTTATGAGTTCTTACTATATTACTTAGCTTGTTGTTATTTTTCAGGTAATGTCATTCATCATGTTCATAGTGATGATTGTGGTCGCTGCTACAGCTGGGGTGGTCGAGTCTGAGCTGACGGGCATCAAATCCATAGACATTGAGATAGAGGCAGGGGCTACTGGGTTTTATGCGATGTGTATCATACTCGTGCTTATGTTTCTAATAAAGTTTCTCTTTGATCTACTGTTTGTATATGGAGTTGTTTACGTAAGTAAGCTTGAGAATCTATACTATTACTTTATAGAGGTTTTTAACTTTGTTTGTTTGTAAAGGCTAATCTCAAAAACTACTTTTCCGATTTGATTTATTATTTTTGTAATGGATAGCCACATTCAACAGGAAGGTTATAGGCTATTTTTCATCCCGAAATTCCCACGGGAACAGGCACAACGCGGGTAAAACCGCGGGGCGCTGCTAGTATTGTATAAAAGTGAGTTTGAGAATACAAGTATCATGGATCACCCTAAGGTATTTTTTGGTCCCGTTCCAGTGTTTCGGGATGAAATATAATAAAAGATGTTTTAATAATCAGCGCATCGGGGCCCGCCTCCGTGCGACGGACGCCTGCGCGGGTCCCCGCAACGTTACACTTTTGTATGAAACCGCGAGCGGGTGCCCGCCCGTTCCCACAGAGTCACGCGACGGTTACCCGTCCGGGCGCCCGCATAACGCAATTTAGACTAACCCATCTAGATATTAAATAGTTTTATTTTCTTTGTGTTTCAGGAACGGGCTCCGATTGTAAAGGCGTATTTCATAATGTGGATTGTGTTCTTCTTGCTGTCGTTGTTCATATTCTTCATCGACATCACAAGGTTCAACGCAATGACTATCGCTACTCAAATGTTTTATATAGGTATGTATACCGGTATTTATTGGTACGAATGTCTTGCTCTTTTCTGGAGACATCTTTTCCTATTTCTCTGCCGTACTAAGAGACGTCCATTAAAACGACCCTTATTTATTTATTAAATTGTTACATCAGCGGCATTTACACATGACATTAAATTTAGTAAATAACATATATTCAAATACGGTGTGCAACACCAATTATAGATGTAATCAGCATTCATAAAGAATAGGTATTACAACAGCTGAAGAAGAAAAATAAGAAAGATAACTAATTGACACCACTTTTCATACATTACATGTCAAAATCATCTTTTGACGTCTCTTATTCGTCGTACGTCTCTGGTCTGTCAGTTTTTTTAATTCAGCTAGTTTCATTTGGTTTCATTGATTCCATATTATAGTTCCATCAAAATCTGTTCCTTCAAAATAAATAAGTGTGAGTCCGATGCAGAATTCTCCATCTATTCCTGTTCGGTGCAAGCTCCTTCACATCTCTATACGACATGATAAACACTTTTTCTTTAATCTTATTACAATTTATTATTTTCAGGATTGAACCTTTACGCAATTCTTCTGTGCACCAGTTTCTACAAACAGCTCAACAGCCGGGAAGAAGTATAAATTTAAATTAGATATCTATCAAAGGAAATTATGTCTTAAGATTATGTCTTAAGATTCTCTATCCCTCTTATTTCAAAACGAAGAATATCCTTTCTACTAAGGCTATGATTTTCTACGTTGCTATACTACGTTTGCTGTTGATGATTGCTAAGATCATGCGTAGTATGGTTATGGAGTGCAGCATAGCTCTGGTAGAAAGGTACCCTAAGTAAAAGGAGAATAAAGTTTGGTTAAAAAAACATACTTGTCTTCGTTAGAGGTACCTAAGTATATAGTCAATTGTTAATCTTTTATATATTCTATAGTAGTGAAAATGTAATATATTTATTAAATACTTTGGTGTTATCTTACAGTGGGGTTTTACAGTTCGATACTTTGAAAATGTTGTTTTTTACCCAAAAAATGAAAATTAATGTTAATAATTAATTAATTTGAAGATTAAAGGTCTGTTTTCTGTAGTGACTGCGGACCGCAAGGTTCCTATGAATCTCTATGAAATTCCGAGCGCGGTGACACTGCTGCTTGCTATCGGCAATTGATGCTTACTGCTACAGTCGCTACCGAAACAGACCAATTATGTTTGTACATTAACAGCTCGCCCCTGTTGGTTGGCTGTAAAATACAGATTTCAACGAGTGAAAAGCAATGTCAATGTGTTTAATAATCCCAATGCACTCTGATTGGCAAATAAGGCTCCGCTCCACTTCAATGGTTCCACCCTAAAGTATGTTGCCACAGCTTTACTTTAACCCCAATAAAACAAGAGGAATGCCAGAATAATCCAATAAACATGTTATATTTCATTTAAATCAGATTGTACAAAGATTGTAATAAATTTAATATAAACATTGTTACTAAATAAAATATATTATATCCTTTTGAAAACTATTTCATTGAAGATAAAGTAAGTTAGACCGACAAGGATTGCCTCATCTAGAAGAGATGTTTAGAACATGTTGAGAGACTTTTACCCAGGGGTATTGGATTTGTTAAGTAAAAACTAGCTATTCTGCGATCCAAGAGATGGTGCTAGTGTGAAAATTTTGAAGTCACATAATATTGCTTTGAATGAAATTGTCAAAGGCGTAAGGCATGTGAAGCTTTGAATTCAAAATAATGCATAAAGGTAAGTACTTAAGTTTCATTCGGTATTTCCTTGAAGAGACCGGTTATTCTGCCAAGGTGCGTTTTTGAGAGCTTTCGGGGTCAATGACGGGGAAAACCACCCAAGAATGTATTAAGAAAGTCGGAACCATTAAGTATATAGTTAACACAGCATCCATCATATAACAATCTTCAGGCAAACCATTTGTAACAGAAAAGGGGGTCAAACAAGGTGACCCTCTATCTCTAGGGACTTTATTCATAAACGCAGTACTTTAGCTATCAAATGGTTTGTCCCTTTCCGACATACGCTATTTGTCAAAAAGCGAAAGAGACAAAACACTTTAAAAACCACTGTTTAGTTAAATATCGTTATGAATAAGGTGGTTGATCTTTTGAGGGTCACACTAGAAGAGGTTTTCAGAAAGTAAGCAGTGGGCTGGCAAAATAGAGGCTTTGTTGTCAACGGAGTGAGGCTGACAAACCTTCGCTTCGCCGACGACATTGTCCTCTTCGCTAACACAGCCCAAAAATGTAGTTCTTGGGCTTTGTTCGAAGAACTGAGCAACGCAATTAGGTAATCAATTAGAAACAAAACCTAAATTGATGAACTTGCGAAGTCGCAGGTACATTGGGACTGAAATACACTTTCTTCTTTATCTGTTGTTGGTTAACAATATCGGCTTATTATTGACTATCTAGCGCGCCCCGCGGTTTTTCCTATGTTGTTCCCGTTTCGGTGGGAATTTCGGAAAGAAAAGTAGCCTATAAACTTTCTGTTGAATGTGGCTACCATTATAAAAAGAACTATTCTAATCCGATTGGAAGTTTCTGAGATTAGCGCGTTCATACAAAGTAAAAAAAACAAAAAAAAAAACAATCTATTAAGCTTTATTTTAATTTTAAATCCATATTTGACAGATCGATTAGTCTATGGTCTTCAGTGCCGCCATGTTTTTTACAAATAATGACATCATTTTTTGAATCTCAAGGGCACATAAGTTTTGCGTGTTGCGATCATACAACCGGTTTTCAATTTTTGATTTCCAATCTGAAGCCAAACTGGTTATTGTAAAGTTTTTGAACAGACTTTCCTGTTACATTTTTGCTTATTATATTTAGTTCCGCTGGTTCTTGGAAGCTACTAAAATAATTTAAAGAATACAAACCTAACTCAGTTCTAATTTTATCAGAGTTTTAAAAAATACCATATTCATTAATTATATTAATCCACTGTTAAACAGGAGCACGTAATCATATACCTATTAGTATATACACATAATATAGTTAAGGAAACATAACATTTTCCGATCTGCATATAGAACAACTAAAATACTTTTTTAACTAAAATATTATTTTAATTATTTACATTATTATCCTATCCTACTAATGTTATAAATGCGAAAGTTTGTGACGATGGATGTATGTATGGATGGATGGATGGATGGATGTATGTTTGTTGCTCTTTCACGCAAAAACTACTGAACGGATTTGGATGAAACTTTTTAGTAATATAGGTTATACATACACATGGGATACATTTTATCCTGAAATTCCCACGGGCACAACGCGGGTAACACTGCGGGGCGCTGCTAGTAATTTTATATTTTCTCTTGTACTACATACCTATTACAATGAAAAAAAAACTCAAAAGTTAATTATTTTATAATAGTCAAATTTTAAAAATGAGCTTCAAAAATAATTCAGAACGAAACGTTAGATGTACAAAGGTACGCCGCGGGTGGTCCCATGGTAAGGAAACCAGGATCTGATAATGGCATCCCAGTGAAATCGAGGGGAGCTTTCGAAAACCGAACGGGCGACTAGTGAGTTTGTTAATTTTTGATTAAGTATATCAAACCACTACTATATAATGAAAGTTTGGAGTCGGTCTGATTGATGACTATAGAGTTATATTGAATATGGTGGCTAACGCTCATAGCAGCAGTCCGCAGACAGAGCCCTCTGTTGCTGCTGCAGGCGGCATTCAAAATATACCTTTCACGAAAATCTCTTTGAGACTGTCCTCAGTTTGGTTAGGGCATTGCAGGTTGAATCACCCGATTGCCCGAAAAGTAAAACGATTCCGCAATGTAAAATAAAAGCGAAGTGTATCAGTCAAAGTAGTTTCAATGCAAAGAGGATTAAGAAGCTTTGCAAATTACCTTTACCATGGTATAGATCTGACTTTGTCTATGCCTTATATAATTGGCATAAAATATCAGAGTATTCAAATTATTATATTAACAGTAGACATTTTGAATATAATATTTTAATTTAAATACGTAATAATGTTATCTTCGGCGAGATTTCTTTTGCTCAGCAGTGGGACGGTACTCGCTTATAAACTTTTTTAATTTTTTTTAATACATTATGGAAATCAAAGACAATTAGATTATTTTTACACCACAATATTACTCACAGGCATCATAACTATTAATTAATATGTTGCGTGATAAAAATATGTAGTTACGTATCTAAAATGAGGAAAACGAAGTAAAATACTGATATACACTATTTATAAATAGTACATATATAGCTTGCAAACTTTCTAGAATGTGGTACAGCAACCATGGCGTCAGTGTGCGCGCCAACCATGACCGCATAGGTACTACGCATCGATTGGTTTTTGTTATTAAAAACTTTTGAGCTTGTCTATGGTTTATTTAAAAATCGAAGCATTTGTTTACAGAAGTTTAAAGTTAGTGTCTGTTTGAATTTGGAATACGAAAAACGTAAGTATTGTAAATGTTTTGTTACTAATAAGCATGTACTTTAATGACTTTAATTCTGTGACACTGTCTGTGAGTGATGTTAGTTAGACAGACTTTTTAATACAAGTTGCGCGTTAGTTTTTAAAGGCGTCATCAGAAATTTACACTGTCTATGCTAGAGTTTTTAGTTTTTCTTTTAAGAATATTAACTAAGAATAAAAATAATTAAACTTCGACAAAGTATAAAAGCTCTAATTAAGCAAGAAGGTTCCTTTTAGGATGTAGGTGTTTATTAATAAGGTATTGGAAAATAATACATGTATATTTTAATTTAACTTTTCAGTAGGTATTAAAATGGTCTGTTATTGCTTGGACTTGCGACCGAACAGCAAACTGGGAGAGTTTCTGTCGCACAAAATAGTGAGCCTTATTGCAGCTTCTGTTCAGTTAGTAAGTACACAGTGCATACGAATTAAGTGAATGTAGCGAAGGTGACATTCCGTTCATTAAGGGCCTTATTCATAGACGCCTACTAGCAGCATTTTAGCTAGCAAATGGTTTGTCCCTTTCTGACATACGTTATTTTCCAAAGAGCAATAGAGACAAAACACTCACTAACAGTGTTTTAGTTACAGAGCGTTTATAAATGACTAGCCGCGCCCCGCGGTGTTACCCGCGTTGTACACGTTCCCGCGGGAATTTCGGGATAAAATGTATCCCATGTGTTATTCTGATGTATAACCTATATTACTGTAAAGTTTCATCCAAATCCGTTCAGTAGTTTTTGCGTGAAAGAGCAACAAACATCCATACATCCATACATACAAACTCGTACCCTACAAGTATCGTAATGGGAGAAGGGGCTTAGTGTTAGCTGTTCCGCGCGGTGGTTCCACGCGCAGCCCAATAGATGGTGTTAGTGTGAACATTTTGTAGATCGCGCTTACGTTATTTTTCCCAGATTGTAGTGGGGTCGCGCCTGTACATTATGTGAGCAGGAAAAAATCTCCTTTTTACACTATTAGTATGTTTAATAAAACGTCTATTGATGATTAGGCAAGTTTTGCGTCCAGTAACATTTTAGCACATAAGTAAAATGTCGGTTCCGGTCGTTTCAATCATTGTCAACCATGTCGGAGGCCTTAACGCGGTCTAAAAACTCCGAAACCGGGGTTGGCAACGAACCTACTCGAATTTACTGACTTACTAAAGAAAATTAAGCACAATTTAACGATCTCTTATTTGAATTCCAGACGCTATGGATCTTCTTACTTTTGGGCTTGAGTTTCGCTCCTTCGTCCGTCAAACAAAAGCTGTCATCGGCAGAGTTAGCTATTGGCATCTTAGTGCTCTTAATCGGTATAGCTTTCAACATCCTTCTCTTCATAGGACTATTAAAGGTGAGATTCAATACGTAATTGAGGACTATTACTTCTTCTTCTTCATCGTGTGGATGGTCAACCTGACCAATCCTGGTGTCAGAGTTATTGAGCCGCCAAAGACCTCTTGGCATGGTATGGCTCATGTAACGACTACTATCCGTAGAAAGTAACCGGGACCGACGGCTTAACGTGCCCTCAGAAGCACGGAATCATTTAATTCCCAAGTCGAACGAATACATGTTGCCTTCTTTTCAAACATGGCTCGGGTTTGAGATCACCAAGCCGCATTAGGCAAGCGTGGTGATTACACCTAATCCTCCTCACTCTACATCTTCAGTGAGATGAGAGGCCTTTGCCCAGTAGTGGGACATTACAGGCTAATACTTTGATTTACGCTACTTTACTTTACTTTACTTTACTCATATGATGAATTAACTCATATGTTTCCATGTTTCAGAATAAAATGCGCTATGTACTAGCACATCAGCTGTACACGATGGTGTACATATCCCTGCTGGTGCTTGGGTTCTTCGGCACATTGTTCACACACCCCAGTACTTTGGGATTCGCGAGGACTATATCTTGTATATTTGTTACGTGTTAGTACTTATAATTTTTTATTAGCAGTACTTCGCGGTTTTATCAGCATTGTGTAATTTTGGGATAAACGATGGAGTAACGTTTCCGTTGAATGTGGCTATCCATTAGAAAAATAATTATTAAAATTAGTTCGGTAGTTTCTGAGATTAGCGCGTTCCAAACAAACAAACGAACCACAAATCAAACTCTTCAGCTTTATTATATTTAGGCAGACGTGCTCAAAAAAAGCATGCTAATAAGCTTGCTTAAAATTAGCATGCTCTGCAAACTGTTCACATTTGCCAGAAATAAGCATGCTTGTTTTAATTAATTACATCAATTAATTGCATAAAACATGTTCTGACGTGCTCGGATCACGCCCCCCCCTACCCGCGCCTCAGGTAGCATGCTCGAAAATCAAACGTTGTTTGATTTTTGAGCATGCTCTAAATAAGCATGCTCATTACATTACCCACGTGCTACTAATGAGCACTTGCTCAATAAAATGACATAAGCATGCTAGTAATGAGCACGTCTGGGAGTACCTTTAGTACTCGTAAAGATTAATACTTACTATTAGTTATTATTAGTACTCGTATAGAGAACCGTCAAGTAAGATTCCAATTCTCACTATAGTAACACTGGCAACACTGTAGTTTATTATGGTTTTAGTGCGTATCGCATAATGGATGGATGTTTACATAAAGCGAATTACGAATTTTTGTCTGTCAGACCTTTTAGTTGAAAGTGAGTGCTCCCATACAAAAGACATCAACGCTAGTTACACTATATTACTATGTAGTTTGATGATTTAAAAATAGTTAATGAGATTAAAAAATGATAGTCAAAAAATGCACTTAAAAACTTTGAGGGCTTTAGTTACTTTAGAAAAATTCTTTGACATCTTGTTAAGTACCTACCACCGCACTGAGAGACGTCAAATGCTTCCTTAGTAGAGATTTAATCATTCATTCATTTAAAAATGAATAATAATAATAAATAATAAATATACCTGAACAAATTCACACACGGTTAATTAGACCCAAAGTAAGCTCTAAGCTTGTGTTATGGAATCTAACTCACTGATACTACTACTTATAGATACACAAATACTTTATAAGAATATATAATTGACACCCAGACGTCGTCGCCAACAACTATGTCTGCACATATTGTTGACTCCGGGCGGGAATCAAACCCGCAACCCCCGACACTCTAAGCGCTCTCACTGCCACTGTGCCAACGGGCTTGTCAATGAATGAGAGATTTAATGAGTGATTTTGATATTTATGACAAATTATGTCAAATAGATGATTGCCGATTCAATGAACTTGTCTGAGAGCGGTAGTATAGTAAAATTAGACAATGACATTAAGTTTAACATTATTTGCCTGTACAGTGTACATATAACTTAATATACTATTTTTTTTTGTTTCAGTATTCAACCTGCTCATATTATTCATATTAAGAAACTACTACCTTTCGTACACTTTAAAACAGAAAACTCTACAGCAAGGAAACCCGAACCGAGCTTAAAATTAACTATTAACGATCTCGTCATAAGCTAATCTTTACCTAAGCCATCTGTACAAACTTAAGTAAATATAAGGATTTAATATAAAGTAATTTGGTTACTATTTTGGTTTGTTTCATTTCTTTACAATACAAGAAAATCTTATTCACAATAATATTTATTATATTCCCGTAAACATGGGTTTGCAGTTTTCGCCATCGACCGCGGCAGTAGGCAGCAACCGCCGACCGCAAGCAGCACTACTGGTTTTAATGAATCTCAGTTGCGTTCGCTTCACGCCGCGGCTGCAGACAGCACGCCGCGACCGCATGCTTTCATAGAACTTGCAGTTGCAGTTGCAACTTGCTGCAGCTGCGGTCGCAGTCGAAAACATACCATAACGGTATTAACGGTGTTCTTTGTGTTAATATCTAAATAGTAAAAATCAATCTTTTACAAGAATAATGGATTGATCAATGATCATGATCCATCATGAGATTTGGTTATTTTAACATTTGCGATAGGCTAAATGTCTTATACATAAACGCTTACTGGCAGCATTTTAGCTATCAAACGGTTTGTCCCTTTCTGACATACGCTATTTTCCAAAGAGCAAAAGAGACAAAACACTCACTAACAGTGTTTTAGTTAGAGAGTGTTTATGAATAAGGCAGTAAATGTATAAGATAAAAGCGCCTTATGGATTGTAATGAGCAAAAGAGAAAAAATAAAACTTCGATAGTCGAATTGTTTATTTCTTAAGTTATGTTTGAATATTAACGTCTAATGAAATTTTTACCAAATTTCAGGCTTTCTAAAGTCTCTTAAGCCAAGATAGGCTCGCTAAATCTTTACGAAATAAGAATTAATATGAAAAAAATCATTTTTTGAACTAGAATTGTAAAGTGCTTAATATAATCAAATAATTTGAAAAATTGTCGTCAATTTTCCTACATAAAACAATTCTGGGAATTAGTTTTATTCTATTTGCAATATAAATAACAAAAAAATTAAAGCAGTATTAGAAAATCTCTTAACACTTCTAAACGAAAACCAACTTAAACTTCACAGAAACAACGTCTAATTTCTCTTGCAAATAAATCCAAGATCATTATAGAAGTCATAATAAATTGCAGTGAGTCGATTTTACATAACAGTAAATGAATTAAAAGACACATTGAACTTTATTATGACGTGTTTAGGGTTATAATCGTATGATAACGTTTGTTTATGTGTCTGGGACACAGTAATCTTGCGAAGTGAAGATAGTTGATGAGATATCTTTGAGTCGAGTTGTTGTGTGGCAAATAAACATTTTAAATATGGATAAAATAAATTTCACAGTCAACGGCGAACGATATTTTATAGGTATGTTTTTAAATATAATTATAGTGACTATTTTTATTGTACTATACGTTTTTTGTAATGAAAATAGTGTCAGTAAGTTATACGTGTTTATTAGTATTAGTATATTTATTATAATATATGTTGAATTTGATCCTTAGTTATTGTATGATGCATGGAAAAATGTAAATTGGATTTTAATTGATTAAAGTATGTACGCCTGAAACCTCCACACTGATATCTTCAGTGAGACGAGAGGCCTTTGCCCAACAAGTGGGACATTACAGGCTAATACTTTACTTTACTTTACTTTTAAAGTATGTACTTTACAAGCAATATAGGGTCATTTCGCCGGTTAGCGACCAGTTAGCTGGGTTGCCCACTTCAGATCAGTAAAAAAAAATGTTGTCTACACACGAAATAGTATACGTTAACGTAAATACGTCCTAAACATAGTCTAGTTTGGATAAAACATATAAAATAAAATACATACAAATATATTTTTTTATAAAAAGCTGAAAAACCGAAAATATAGCGAAATCGTTGGTTTACGACCACTTTTATCAGTTAATGACCACCAGTGAACTGGTTTGCGACCGCTATTTTAGTATGAAAAATATTAGGCCAATCAAACATTTATGATCAATTTAAACATATTTTTATTGCTTTTTAATAATAACAAATATGTAATCATTTGGTATAATGTTATTTTTATTCATAATCATTATATATTCTTCATTAATATATTATTAAAAATAATCAACTTCAGTCATTTGTAATTATCTGGTGTAGTATTTTTCATGTCTTCATTTTCTCTCTTCCTTTTACTGGACAGTCTTTTTCTTTTTTGGGAGCTCCATCCAGCTATTGTTTGAAACAGAGAAATAGTATAATTAGTTTTCGTCAGATTACGGTACAACCACATTTTCTTACCTCCGACGTTTCGATCATGTTACAATGATCTACCGCGGGTAAGAGAATTAAAAATAATACGCGATTAAGACCCGGTAAAATGTAAATATGTTAACAAATCGTGTGAGCTTAACAAGTTTAAAATAATTATTATACGGACATTTCAATAAACAAACAAATTCAAATAATCATTCGTGGTCGCATACTCAATGACCTTTCATACTTATTTCTGTTTGCGGCCGTTATTTCTCTCATACTAAATTATGGTGGCCGGAAACCAATAACCTTATTTCCATTATTTTGGTTTGCGACCACCTCTAGCACCTAATGTTTGTACGTAAAATAAACAAAGTTCTTTCAAAGAAACTGGTGGTCGTTTACCAAAGGACTATAAAGAGAAACGTATAGAATGCTGCAGCCAAAATTTTAATAGTCTTGTATGAAGCATTAGGGTCATATTAATTATACCAAAATACTGCAGCATTCGTCGGTTTGCGACCATGTGGTCGCTATCTAACGTATTTGATAAATACGCATTTCGGTTACCGACCACTGGATTTTATCTTACAATTAAGTTTAAAAATAGCAAATTACAACTAAATAATGACGAAAATTTATCGATTGTACAATTTAACATCTAACTTGTGTCTAAAACATGAAATAAGTAATAAAAACTTACCTTTGAGCGCCGCGCCCCGCGTTATTTTTTTTTCAACTCGCGACACTTCCACACTCCTCTGAATAAAGATGCGCATTGAGCAATTTTTTTTCGGCTCTGGGTTAACCTAATTGTTTCAAACTGTGTAAATTCTTATTTCATAATTATTTATTAATTACGTAAAATTTATTTTTTATTTACATTACCTCTACAAATACTATTATCTTGATTTAAAGAAACTTAGCCCGTCAAATGGTCGCCTACTAAAGGTGGTCGCGAAACCGGCGAAATGACCCTATTCTGCTATAGTAAAGCTACAGAGTTTGTTTGTTTGGACGCGCTAATCTAAGTAACTACTAGTCCGATTTGAATGATTCTTTTTGTAATGAATAGCCACATTTAACGGCTAGGCTAAGCTATTTTTTATCATCTCAAAATTATTTTGGAATCGGGCGCAATGCGGGTAAACCCGCGGGGTGGTGCTAGTAAAATATATTTTTATCTCCATACACTTAATGATAGTATTTTTGGGTGTGTTAAAGATGTGGGTAGAAATATAGCATGCTGAATATAAATGAAAACAAACAATATTGTTTTCAAATGTAAACAAAAAACCCATTATTCACTGATAATCACTTTGAATATTCATTCATTTCGAAGATTGATTGAAATTATTGCTCTAGCACTGCCCTGCGGTTTTACCCACGTAGAAATCCATTCCCGAGGGAATATCGGATTTGAAACCAGCCTCCTTTCTAGGCCTTGAATGCAGTACTGATAGCTGCAAGTTTTTTATCTGAATACAAAACTTTGAACTAATATTCTTGTACGAATTTGGCAAATTTTCTGGGAAATTAGCACTTTTAACTAATTAACTTTTAGCGTTTAATATATAAGTATAAATTGACTATCTAGAATCAGCTCGGCAGTTAATAAAATTGAAAGAAACTATTTAATATTATGTCCTATACAAAAATGTACATAACAAGAACAAACCAACTATAATAGTGCTTTGTCAAAGTATATGTCATTGACACATGTCAATGCCTACGTATGTAGTTATTGCAAATGTTTTGTTCTTCGCATAAATGAAAATATAACACTCATACTACCTATTTTAAATATTTATTTAACGCCAGATTGAACAAATATAAGTCGTATTTGTCTAATTGTTTGTCAAGGCCTTATTTATACAAAATAGTTTGTTGATCTCAAAACAGGTTCTATTGTATACTTTTTGCATTGGATTCTATGGTCCGTATATTTGAACAAAAACTTTGACACAAACACTTGTGACGTGTTTTGTTATAGGAACTCATTCAATTTAAGCTTCATATATCTCGCATTCAATATCACTACATAGTGTAAAACAAAGTCACATTCCGTTGTCTATCTGTCTGTCCCTATGCGTGCTTAGATCTTTAAAACTACGCAATGGATTTTGACGCGGTTTTTTAAATAGATAGAGTGATTCAAGAGGAAGGTTTATATGTATAAAAATTCCTGAAATTCTCACGGGAAAGGGCACAACGCGGGTAAAACCGCGGGGCGCTGCTGGTGAAAAATAAAATAATGTACGATGACTGTAGTGATACATGTGGTGATACTGTAGGGCGACTAAAAACGCTTTTCAAAGAGCTCTAACTATATACCTTGCATACCTGATTTATACCCAGTCCCGTGAAAATTTCCCGGTGAAAATAGCTAATCTTCCCGTTGAATGTCCATTACAAAATAATTATCAATATCGAATTGGTAGTTTCTGAAATTCGCGTGTTCAAACAATTAATCAAAATTTTCAGCTTTATTAGTATAGATGCATACGCTCTCACAATCTTTCGCATTTTTTCTATAAAGATTAGGTTGCAGAACAAAGTGCATTTTCATTACCAATTACTATTTTCATTCATTCACATTCCATGATATAACATTATTGTTCATTCTATTCCAGTGGGTACAGAAGTAAGTCCAACCACATCACTAAACGACTACCTCCGTAACTACCTTCAATTGTTCGGCACTAAGGCGATGTGTCACGAGGGCGGATGCGGCGCGTGCGTCGTGTCTGTGTCTCACACGCATCCCAGGACTAAGGAGAAACACGTGTTTTCGGTTAACTCGGTGAGTTTTTACAAGACTAGCTTCGCGATTCTACCTGTGTGGTGCCTGTTCCTGTGGGAATTTCGGGGTGAAAAATGTACCATAACCTTTTAGTTGAAAGTGGGTATTCATTGTAAAAATATTTATTTATTCAAACCATTCAAACAAACAGAAATCATACTCTTCAGTTTTATTATATTAGCATAGATTAGGCATACTCGTATATCAGTCTTCCTTCCTTACGATTTTAGAATATGACTAAACTCTTAATATACGTACATATTAGGGTACTATTTGTATTTGATTTCTGTCTGTGATTTTGGGGGTTTTGTTAGTAACCTAATTGTCTGTGTCGATAAAAAAATGGGTTTTAATATCTCTCGTCAGATCTTGAAGTGAAAGACTATTACGCCCATTAAAGTGGGTATATAACTATTGAGGTCAGTTGAGGGCCTGTCGTAACAATCAACAATGGTATGGAAGGCCAGATCTACTTTCAAAGATATTAATGAAAAAGAGTGCCGTGATGCAGAAATATTTGTAGTGTTAAGATCAATGACCTTATGCAAGAATATCATAATTTCACCAGAGCAGGCTGCTATGTAAGATCTTACTCTAGACAAATACGTATAAGTGACTGAAGAAAATCAGTAGGTACATTAAGGAACCTTATTGCTTGCTTGATTATATCGACGTTTTTGTGCCAATCTACTTCAAGCACCAAATGTCTAGCATTCAGACTGGATTGTTCGCTCTTAATTAGGTGACTGCTGATGTCGCTCGCCGAAAGTCGCTGACTACCATATTTTCTCTTGCTCTTGCGGTCACCGCATGATGCATGCGGTGAATTATTTATTTGCACCCATATCATTAGGCGTCAGAGACGAACTGAGCAGGGCGGAAGCAGTGGCAGCGAATTGGCCACATCACAGTGTTTGCAATTATTTTGAATTGAGATTTCAAGAACTATGATTGGACAATTCACTGCTCTCGCCGCTGCCGCTAACTTAAAGAAAGATGCCCTATGCCACCCCGTTCACTTAATGATTAATCATAATTAACACTTAAAGACCTAATAAAATTCACATTTTCCATTAATTACAGTGTCTAGTCCACATTCTGTCATGCCACGATTGGGACATAACCACCATCGAAGGTTTGGGCAACAGAAGGGATGGCTACCATGCTGTTCAGAGAAGATTGGCGGCCTTCAACGGAACACAGTGTGGGTACTGCTCACCCGGGATGGTTATGAATATGTATAGGTAAGTGGAACAATAAAAACTTGAGAGGTGTCAAGGGACACCCGGATGGAACGAAGTTTATTTATTATCAACAAAAATAACCGTCGCGACACGACACTGTTCAATGCGAAATAGAAAGACGAAACGAAAATATCTAACTTGCTTTCTAAGAGAGAGAGAGAGAGAGAGAGAGACATACAGAGAACACTGCGCACGCCAGAGAGAGATAGACAGAGAAACTGCGTACGCAAGTTTCTCAGTCTGTCTCTCTCTGGCGTGCGCAAGTTTCTCTGTCTGTCCCTCTCTAGCCTAAAAAATGTCGTTACCATTTTTTCCGTCTAGCCCCCTTTCGCAACGCGCGATAAGGAACTTTGTTCCAAAATAAATCAGGTGGTTCATTTGTGAAATCAATTAAAGCTCAAGTCACAGTGTGGGTGAGGAGCGGGCGCGGGTCACGTGACGTTGTATTCCTTGTATTTGTATGAAAGGTGTCACACCAGCTCGTATCCAGCCCGCAGATGCACTATGTACGTCTTCCGCTTAAGTCTCAATTAGATCTCGATAGAGTATTTTATCAAAATTTAATTTCAATTCATTGTTCAAATGATTGCCTATAATAAGGCCTATTTAAACACCATTAATCTTTTTGTCATCTTAGGACAAAAAGCTCACTTTGAATATGCAAATTTTGTCTAGAAGAAAGTTTATTTCCACAATTTTATCTCATTTAGAAAAGGTTTCTCAACGTCCCTTTTAATCTTTCAGCCTTTCTCAAAGTACAAGCAAGCTGACAATGCAGCAGGTGGAGAATTCATTCGGGAGTAATATCTGCAGATGTACTGGATACAGACCTATCATGGATGCTTTCAAGAGCTTCGCCACTGATCTTGACCCTGAGTTAAAGAACAAGATACAGGTAAAACGAATGACGTACTATTTGACGTATCACTTTTTAAGGTATGACTTCGTCAAATGCAGTAGAACGCAACCGCAGAAGACATTACAGCTTGCAGCTGCAGTAGCTTGCAGTTAGCAGTACTGCAGCTATAAGCCTCTTATTCCAACTACTTTATTGTTATTTCTTAAGTTAGAAGTATCTAGTAGAAGTATAAATTACCGACAAAAGTAGGTATAACTCAAGAACTACCAGCGCAGCGCGCTTTCATCCTCATTGCGCCCGTTCCCGTGTGAATTTTGGGATCAAATATATCCTATAACCTTCTTCTCGGATGGTGGCTATTTTATACCAAACAAAAAAACTTTTCTACACTAATATTATAAAGAGGATAACTTTGTTTAGTTGTAATGAATAGGCTCAAAAACTACTGGACCGTTTTTAAAAATTCTTTCACCATTCGAAAGTTACATTATCCACGAGTAATATAGGCTATTTTTCATCCCGAAATTCCCACAGGAATGGACACAACGCGGGTAAAACCGCGGAGCGCTGCTAGTAATACATATTTTCAAACCCGATATAATGGTAAGTAGTTTCAGAGACTAGCGCGTTCAAACAAACAAACAAAACACAAACTCTTCTGCAGAACAGATTTCAATAACAATAGAAATGCAAATTAAATTTTACTGAAGCGACTGTATACACATCTGTCACTACTCATTGTATTAAAATTAAATGCCTGGACCATAATTTTTCATAATAATTCATTTTAATGAAATCTTTTACAATTTAGCACAAATAATTTCAGAATATTCTTTTTCAATTTTACACAACCACTTTCAGGATATGGAAGACTTAGACAAGATGAAGTGCATCAAATCGTGTAAGAAGGATGCTGAAGAAGACGAGTGGTGTGTCATACAAAACGAAGACCAACGTCTGAAGGACGTAGCTGTTCAGGGGGCGAGATGGTATAAAGCATTTACAATAGGAGACGTTTTCAAGGTGGGTGCTTGTAGCTTCTTCTTCTTCATCGAGTGGATAGTCAACCTGACCGATCGTGGTGTCAGATTCAATCAGTGATTTTTGTGAGATATCCCCACCGGGAATCGAACCCGGAACCTCCGGGTCGTGAGCCGAGCGCTCAAACCACGACCACGGTGGCTTTTGGATTTGTTTACGATATTTTTATATGAAGTAACTGTCGCACTCAGAGTCCATTAAATCGACACTTAACTCATCATAAATTTAAGAGCAAGGCTCTTGTCGGTGACTCCGATGCAGTCTTCTCCATCTACTCCATCTCTTCAGTGCAAGCTCCATCACATTTCTTTACGACATGACAGACACTTTTTCTTTAATCTGACTCATGTAACTGATTCTAGGCCTAATTGACGAATTTTTTTTACATATCAAAATGTAATAGTTAGATTGTCTGATACTGACTGTCTATAAAAACATATGAGAAAACGCGAACCAGGACAAGAAGTAACAGACTTAACCCCTCGTATGCCGGAACGCGGATCCAAGCCAGACACTATTGATTTTCTATTGTGTTTCTAATGCCGGCATACAAAAGGTTAAGCGATTAAGCGACTTAAGCAATTGTGCTACATTATAGGAATCTATGAACCATTGATTCTTAATGTAGCACAATTAAATCATGATGAATATTATATACCAACTAGCTTTAATTAATTTCATTCTTCTAGGTACTCAATCGTGAAGGATCTGATAGCTACAAATTGGTAGCTGGCAATACAGGGCAAGGTAAGAAATTATATTATTAACAGAAAACTAAGGTTTTATCAGTGTTGCCCTTTTTCCTGGCCATTTCGATATAAAAAAAGTTATTAGCCTGTAATGCCCCACGCATGGCAAAAAGCCTCTCATCTCACAGAAGATATCGGTTCAGTGAGAAGGAAGTAATAAATATTTTTGAATACGAAACTGACAAGTGGAAGGGCTGAAGAAGATATCCAAAATTTCCGCAAAACGTAAAACACTTGAAAATCCACGGCGCACTATTATCATATTCAGTATATTATATTTATTTTTTTATACTATCTCTCTTTCAGGTGTTTACTTCGATGAAACCGAAGCGCGTGTCTTCATAGACATATCTTCAATAGATACCCTAAAAGATTTTCTTCTCGATGAGAACCTTGTGATTGGAGCCGGAATGACTTTGACAGATGTCATGGCATTGTTTAAAAGCCGATATAATAGAAGTGAATTCCTCTATTTACAAGAGTTTTACAAACATTTAGATTTGGTAGCTCATGTTCCTGTAAGAAATGTAAGTTGATTAGCTTATAAGCAAATACTCAAATGCCAGTCAAATAAGAACGTACAGTCAACTACAAAGTTGATCAACACATTCAATATTACACCACCTGAGTACTAACTATGACAACAATTAATCTTATAGTAATCTACAACTAAGCAGTCTTCTTCTTCTAAGCAGTAATCACCACTGTTTCCCATAAGTAGCTGAACAGATAGGTCGAGGTGTTTTTTATAATATTCAACTTTTGTGGTTGACTGTACATATAGTTATGATAGAGATCAAAGTTTGATGAGCTACTTTTTGTAAAAAAAAGTAGTGATGCGAAAATTAATTAAAAGAAGATCTTTCTTTCTTTTTTTCTTAAAGAACTTTGAAAGACAAAACATTCATGCAATTAAAAAAAACATTACATGCAAGTTACTGTTTCGTTTCACATGCATATTATGTATTCTTGTCCTAATATGGTTACACATAAGAACAGTGTCACGTTAACTGCTATGAGCCGTTCGTGTATTAATTTACTGTTAAAATGCACACCATCTTAACTAATCGAAACCTCGTTGTCTTTGACCCGTTGTCCTACTTGCCTTAAATATATCACTAAACCACTAAGGCGTCTTACTAGACGCCTTTTACTTAAGTAAAGTGAAAGCCTCAATGTACCACAGCTGGATCAACTAACAAGTAAATATATCTACGAGTATTAATATCATCGGTGCTTTGAAAAAAGAAATCATGCTGTGTTAAGTGTCTGTATTCTTCGATAGATCGGAACCGTAGGAGGAAATCTCGCAATGAAAAATGCTCATCATGAATTTCCATCCGACGTTTTTCTTCTATTATTAACTGTTGGTGCTGGAATTACGTTGAGTAAGTATTCATTCATTCGAGTAGGTTAGTGGCCAACCCTAGTGTCGGAGTTTTTAGACCGCCTAAAGGCTTCCGACATGGTCTAACGATTGAAACAATCGGAGCTGACTGCTTTACGTGCCCTCCGAAGCAGTAAGCATTTAGTATAAAACATTTCAGCTATAATTCAAAATTAGAATAGCGAATGAGGCGCCCTCTATTTTAACAGTTTAATCTGAAACTAATGAACTACTTGTGCAAGAGATGTGAATTCAACTTTTTGAATCTGCCAAGTTCACACATTTCAATACACCTTGTTGTCCTTGGGATTGATCACTATTTTCCTGCTCGCTGAAATTATGTTTCTATGTTTCAGTGGACAGCAAAATGAGCAAAACGATACTAAAGATAGAAGATTTCTTGGCAATAAACTTGAAAAACAATTTGATTTTGAATGTAAAGTTACCACCACTTTCAGAAAGATGTTTGGTCAGAACTTATAAGGTAAGATTTGCAATTTTTAGCCTAGTTCTTCCATAAAGACCATTTCCGAAACGAAACGAAATTCCCAATAGGTAGGTACATCATGTGTGAATTTTTCCCGGTTAAGAAATAACAAAAGCACCAAGATCCGAATTAAATATTCGGAATTCTTTCGCTGACAAGTGGGAACACGCTCTTATTGGTACATATAATTGAGCACACGTATTCGAAATCTTATTGTTTGTAACGCCGTTTTAAAAAAAACTGCTAGCAGTACCTAGTATAAAACACCGCTATTTTTGTTTACGCCAATTTGAAATTTTACCAATTTCAGATAATGCCAAGAGCTCAAAACGCTCACGCCATTGTAAATGCCGGATTTTTTTACCAAATTGACGCTGCTGGCAAAATTGTATCAGCTAACTTAGTATTTGGGAACATCAGCTCCAATTTGAACAGAGCCAAACAAACGGCGAAGAAACTTGAAGGAATGATGTTGTTTTCTGATGAGACTTTGCAAAAGGGTTTGAGATCTTTGAAGGAGGAATTGGTGCCAGTAGACCAGCCACCAGACCCGTCTCCTGAGACCAGAAAGACCTTAACTCTAGGATTGTTCTATAAGGTTAGTTTAGAGGCAACACTGCGTTAAGCGTGCGCCCGTCGTTTGCGCCCGCCGCGTGGTATGAAGCCACACGCGGCGTGTTCACGCCGCGGGTGCCTGCGGCGGTTCACTTTTGTATGAAACCGCGGCGTGCGCGCGCTTAAAGCAGTGTCGGCCCTTAGTATAAACTTTTGAAACCTCGTTTATTCAACATGCAAGTATGTAGATAAAAAAATATT
The DNA here is from genome assembly GCA_951394245.1 of Cyclophora punctaria. Lineage (NCBI taxonomy): Eukaryota > Metazoa > Arthropoda > Insecta > Lepidoptera > Geometridae > Cyclophora > Cyclophora punctaria. The sequence goes on from OX596181.1 coordinate 1,473,261, forward strand.
TTAACAATTTCTAGGGTATTTTATCACTACATCCCGACGTGAATCCGAGATACAAAACCGGTGGCGTGTTACTCCAAAGAGGAATATCAAAAGGAACACAATCCTTTGACACTGATAAGTCTTTGTGGCCACTGAATAAACCAGTTCAGAAATTAGAAGGACTTACTCAGGTTAGTAGATAAGTAAGTGGTATAGTAGCTGCTGGACCTAAAGCAGTAGTCCTTTGTCACACTAAAATAATAACCAATACAGAGTAGCAACAAACTAGAGAATATCTGTAGTTAGAAAAAGCTTTTGTAGAAATACTCTATAAAACTGAACCTTGACGACAGGCAAGATTGATTGGAAATGCTATCTAGTGATTCTGTATCTAAAGGCCTACTACGGGTTTAAGTCATTAGACTGACAAACAAGTCCACGTCGAAGAAAAAAGTGTGTTAGGACGTTCTGTCTGAACATATTTCAATGATTAAACGATAATCTTAATAAATGTCTGGACTATAGATTTAATATCTCTGGACTAATATCTGCTTATAATCTTACTCTCCAATGATATGATAAAATTAATAATATGTTATTTCAGTGCTCTGGAGAAGTTAAATATGCCTGTGATATAACTACCGAACCAAAAGCAGTGCAAGTCGCTTTTGTACAATCAGAAATATACAGAGGAGAGATTGAGAGCATCGATGCTAGTGAAGCATTAGTAAGTATACATATAATACTTTGTTAATCTAAAGTTTTTAAAATACGAAAGGTTTTCACCCATGCTAGTGTACGTACCCTACCAAATCTGAAAAATAAAACCGTTTCATTCCAGCGCCACCTACGAGTATGAAGGCAGATTTTGAAACTACAGTAAAAACATAAAACTATATCTTATGTTTTAGAAACTGAACGGCGTAATAGCTTTCTATTCAGCCAAAGACATACCTGGAAAGAACAACTTTACTCCCAACGATGTTCCCTGGATGACATACAATGAAGAAATCTTTGCAACCACTGTCTCTTACTACGGTCAACCTATCGGAGTGATAGCAGCCATGACTAGAAGACTAGCTCTTAGAGCAGTTTCTTTAGTCAAAGTGAAATATAAGAAGAGTGAGGACAAAATAGTTTTGAATGTCAGAGATGCGTTGGTTGCTCCTGATAAGGAACGGAGGGTAGGTTAACATCTATAATTTTGAACTTCTATGTGGATGTGATGTATGATAATAAACTTGTAGTGCTCGTATTGTAGTTAACTCGTTTGCTACAGTTAAGCAAAGTGCAACTCGTGCAGCTACTTGGATAGGTGGTCGATAGTGGTATTTCTATCTTCGGAGAGTACGTTAAATTTACGATGCCGGTTGTTGCAATCGTTAGACCATGTCGCAAGCCTTAAGACGGTCTAAAAACTCAGACAACAGGGATGGCTACTGAACTACATGAACTTAATTACTTTTAAATGTTTGTCCTCTGTAAATAAACTATACTCATACTGTATAATAAATGTTTTTTCTAGACGACCCTATATCTGTTCTTTGTGTTTTATTTCTCCAGGTTCGCCAAGACTCCAACGTCAAGCCTTCAGACCGTGGTATCGACGTAGATCAAGTTATCAAAGGATCAGTCACAATTCCTTCCCAGTACCACTTTACGATGGAAACTCAGAGTTGTACCGTCAGCAACACATCTCGAGGAGTGCTCGTGAGGTCAGCCACGCAGTGGATGGACCTTGTCAATGTTGCTGTGGGTGATGCTCTGGCTATTGACCATAATTGGTAAGCATTTCTAACAAGGTTTTGTACAGTCGGCATCGTCGTCGAAGAAACCTTCCATACATTTTCACTCTATTTTTATCCCTTTCTAGTGTTGAGGTTGTAGTACCTCGAGTGGGAGGAGCTTACGGAGGCAAAGCGTCAAGGTCTGCCCTGGTGGCGTGTGCTTGTGCCGTAGTGGCGTACAAGCTGAACAGAACAGCTACTCTGGTGCTGCCCATTACTGACAACATGACAGCAATCGGAATGAGACAGCACTGTGAAGCTGATTATGAGGTGGGTTTTGTAGTCAAACTTTTCAAACATCTTATATTGCGTGGTAAAGGAGTAGTACGTGCTCTGACTGGTTTAGGAGTCCCTAAAATCTTTTGACTTGATCTATGATTCCCATTTTTTCCAATTAACTCACTCCTTCATTAAACAAGCTAGCTGGCAACACTGCGTCCTTTGATTCAGATGTTGGAGGTACTCTCTTCTCTCTCTCTCTCCTCTCTCTCTCTCTCATGAGATTAGTAGGAAACTCCTCAAAGTCCTTTGACGTGGTGTATTAGTTTAAATTAGCAACCAATTATTTAAACATTATTGAATTTGAAAGTGAATAACTTTAGTTTTAAGACTAAATTCTTCTTCATTCGTTTCAGATTGGTATCAACAAAGACGGTTTGATCCAGTACATTGATTTGACTACCTACAGTGACTGTGGATGGTCCTTCAATGATACATCGGATCTGAGTGAAATTTTGTCCGCTATGTACAACACTACTCGATGGGGCTTCAAGGGATATAGCGTCTTGACTGACAAACCTGGCATGACTTGGTGTAGAGGACCTGGTAAGGAAATAAGTCAAACAACTGAATATACTTATTTTTTTAGATTGAATAAAATTGCAATGTAATTCATCTATTGTCCTATCAAAATCAAATCACCTGTCAAAGCTTCGAAGTTTTGAATTCTATGTTCACCGAATTATGTCGTTTTCTGACATGAATTGAGCACCATGGCTAAAGAGTAAGCCATACGTCGTGATCATCCCTGACATCCTATACTAATCTGGTATCTTCAGTTTAGGCCAAAACTTACTAAATTGATTGGTTCTTTGCAGGTAAAACTGAAATAGTAGCCATAGCAGAACACATGATGGAACGAATTGCTTTTGAAACCAATAAAGATCCTATTGACATAAGATTCATGCATTTATCAGATAAGAATCAAGTTATTAAAGATATTGTCGATGGATTCAAAAATGAATGTGACTTTAATGATAGAAAAGCAGAAATTGAGAAGTTTAATAAAGAAAATGCTTGGAAAAAGAAAGGATTGAAACTGTCTATTATGGAATATGCTCTAGGTATGTACTTTACTTATTCTTTTGGTTTTTTTTCCCACTGATATGACTGTGTTCAAATATTCAAATGTATTTACACTATTCATGTATTTACATAATAAATTCCACTTAACAATAGCTAAAGAGACTATTTATTTCCTGATGTATAAAAAATAGCTCAGGGAAAAATGAACATCATTGCACCCTATCACAATTGGTCAGTAATTTATACAAATTTATTTCAATGCATTTTGATTACATGAAGTGAATCATTACAGAATACTCCTGGAACTTCCCTGTAACAATATCAGTGTACCACGTCGACGGAACAGTCACCATGTCTCATGGAGGTATAGAAATGGGCCAAGGACTAAATACCAAAGTGGCTCAAGTCTGTGCTTACACACTAAAGATTCCTCTCGAAAAGGTTACAGTGAAAGGAAGTGATAATTTCACTTCTCCTAACGCTATGTGTAGCAATGGAAGCATTACCAGTGATTCACTTGCCTTTGCAACTGTCAAAGCTTGCGAGGAACTGTTAAAAAGACTGGATAAAGTTAAGAAGGATATGGATGAACCGAAGTGGGAAGATGTTGTGAAGGCAGCGTTTAATAAAGGTAGTCATTTAATTATTATTTATCTATGATAGTTGTAATAGTTTGTGATAAATAAAAAATAAAAGAAGGTGAAGGCGTTGTTGACTAATCAATGTTAACTCATCGTAATTCTGCAACGTACAGCTCAGCCACAACTTGATTGGGTAGCATTTCTATCCAAACGCTACAGTGCTTTATAGAACACTTTCAATTTTCACTCTGAGTGGTTGTTTACAATCTTTCCGTAACATTTTTTTATGAAGGCGGTCTAAAAACTCTGAAACCAGAGTAAGTCATACATGAACTAATTGAAATGTCGTAATTTTTCCAGGAATAAATCTTCAAACGTCATACATGATGTCAGAAGTAGATAAGCTGGAGGGGTATTCGGTGTACGGAGTTTGTGCGGCGGAGGTTGAGCTTGATGTCCTGACTGGCACGCATATAGTGAGGCGGGTCGATATATTGGAGGACACTGGGATCAGTATGAGTCCGGATATCGATGTGGGGCAGGTAGGCCTTATTGCCATTGATTTCTGTTCATGACACACAACATTGAATATATTGAAGTAGTGATGGAAATGATTATAGAATGTGTTAGTTGATGACAGCTTATGGCACACACAAAATTGACTTTGTAGTCTTCTAAAGTTTCTAAGGACATTAGTTTAACTTTCATAATGCACGTCATATTATACGATTTATTTCAACTCGGTTATCTTTTGTTCAATAACTATATCTACATATAAGGTTACCTTTTCACTTAGGGAATAGTGTACTTCGTCACTTACATTATTTTTTATTCATGACTAAAACAGTATAGCAATAAAGCAAAAGTCACAATAAGTATTATATTTTTTTATTGTACTCATAAACTTCTCCAGATTGAAGGGGCCTTCATAATGGGCCTTGGTCTCTGGACTACAGAAAACCTTATCTACGACGCGTCAGGCAGGCTCCTCACCGATAGAACTTGGACCTACAAACCTCCTGGATGTAAGGATATCCCCGAGGACTTCAGGATCAGCTTCAGAAGAAACGCTCCAAATCCAACTGGAGTATTGAGATCAAAAGGTACACCGCCATAAAAAGTTAGCGTTTGAATGACAGATTTTGCTTGTTAACCTAACATCTGACGTCATCGGTTTAAGAAAGAGTATACTTAAGGAAATATTGTTTACCAATTCAGAAAAAAGGTGGTACCCGATTTTCCACATGAAAAAGTTATGTTTAATACTTTTTGTCGCACTACACGTTTCTAACGCCGTGTCTCCTTGAACGAAACCTAAGATTACTACATATCCAACTCTGACCAACAGTATAAGTTGGTCCATGGTTACAGTACAATGTACATATAACTGTTATGAGTTTATAACTGTTACTTAGGTACGTGTTTTTAAAGTCTCTATACTTGATTTTCAGCAACTGGCGAGCCCGCTATAGCATTGGCAGTAGTTATCAAATTCGCGTTACACGAAGCAGTTTTCGAAGCACGGAAGGAGTTTGAATACAAAAGTTCTGACTGGGTTCCATTGGGTAAGTATTTTTGTTGTTATTTGAATAATAATTATATTATACACATATACGGACACTTACGTATATGTGTAAAACGTAATTGCCCTTTAAAATAGGATATTATGTGTTAAACGTACATAATTACTTAATAACAAAATAGGTTATTAATACTATAAAATACTTTATTTTGGTTGTTTAAAGTGACTCAAAACCGTTCATTCTAATTTCTTTTTTTCACTTTAGATGCTCCTTGCACAGTGGAAAAAATTCTCAAGGCGATATCTCCATCAACGGATTACTATAAGTTAAAGTAAATAAGATACGGAAACATGCAGGTTCATTTGTTTTCTGTCGACCAGTTGCAAAAAATAGATGGCGCTACTGATGCTAAGGTATTTATGTAATGGTATAATTAAGGTAGTAATATAAGGTGCTATTAGGGTCGGTGCACACCTGACGGTAGAAACACTGAGTTTTGTCGATGGCGGAAAGTTGGAATAGACAAAATAATGGTTTCAACCTTTAACGCTAAACTTACTTTTCCTTTCGGCGTGACATGACTACGTCTGATGCAATGATGGTGTCAAATGTGCACCGACCCTTTGGGTACGTTTGAAGCGGAGTGGAGCTTTGCGGAGTTCAATCAACCAATCACAACGCATTGAGGTTAGTGATTGGTCGATTGGACTCCACACAGCACCGCTCTGCTTCAAAGGAAACGCACCCTTAAGTATAAAATAAAACGGTGAATATTTCATCATTATTTGTATTGTCAGTTTGTGTGTTCCTCACAACGTATGCAGACATGCCTAAGTACAATTATACAAATTTTTATTTACCAATTACTGACTGAAATATTTATAAAATGTACAATAAATCAATATAATCTCATTTGTTTTCAACTTAATAATGTTTAAATATTTATAAAATATTAATTAGATCTGTTAAAATTGTATACAATATAGATATATGTAGATACATGATATACATAGTGTTAACGTGAACGTTTATTTACAAGTCGTGTTCTGACGGCACTGTTGGTTCACTCGCAGTGCGGCGGCACTCGCGGATATAACTGGAAAATAAACGAAAAAGATCATATTATTATACAATGGACATTACACATTGAAACACTTTTTCGATTCATTTATGTATAATACATCGTTTACAAGTTTGACTTGGCAGAGATCACCGCAATAATAAACTTTTGTTATATTAAGGCGGGCTTATTCGAAAATTTTGGATGTTTTAACAACTGTATCTCTACAGAAATGTAAAAATTGCACAATAATTTTTTTTTTTATTAAAATTGAACGTGAATAATAATAATTTTCTCGATTAAAAAAAATCATAAAGATGACACTAAATCGATATTTCATCGGTTGGTACTAAAAGGTTTCTTTTTGAAATCATGTCAAATTAATATCAAAAGATAGGGCTTTTTATTTACTAAAAAATAGTTATAAAAACATATTATTATTTTGTTATTATTCATCCCTGTGAAAGAAAACTATCAAAATCTATCCGTTCAGGCGCTCGCACCGGGCGGCCAGTGCCCGTCGAGACGTCTTCGAGGTTGGACGCACGCCATTTGTCTCCCAAAAATTCCCCCCGCGTTTAATAATTTTAATACATACGTCGCGCGCTCAAATGCGGGGGCTGAGGTAGCGCGAAATACCTAAACTTCTTGGATAAGCCCGCCATGTATACTTAGCAGTATTTATTACAACTAATAAAGCTTGAAATATTCCACTGCTGGTCAAAGGCCTCTCATATCTTTACTGAAGTCATCAGAACAGCTGAGACGGATGGAAATAACGCCTGTAATGTTAAGCTGCTGGGCAAAGGCCATTCACTGGCGATATCAGTACAGTGTAGGAGATGTATATGGGGGACTCGCCGCGCCCTGCGGTGATACCCGTATTTTACCCGTTCCCGCGGGAATTTCAGGATAAAATATATCCCATGTGTTATTTTGATGTATAACCTATGTTATTGTAAAGTTTCATCCAAATCTGTTCAGTAGTTATTGCGTGAAAGAGTAACAAATATACATACATACATATACTACATCCTCACAAACTTTCACATTTATAATATTAAGTAGGATGTATAGGTACTCACAGATCAGTAAAGACTTAACTACATCCAAATGACATGACCATACTCACTCCAAGTAAGTTCCTAGGCACATAACCCTCGTCCCCGTGGCTGTCGCGGCACCACCACCACTCCCTCTCGCTGTCGTCCCCCTTCCTGAGCACTTGGAGCCGGTCCCCACTGCTGAAGGACAGCTCGTCGCTGCGGGCCGCGGTGTACGCGAACACAGCGTACACGGCGCCATTGTTCATTATACCCAGCTTTTCTTGGACACCTGCAAGGTTAAAAGGAGGTTAAGTGAGATGTTGAAAAGTTAGTTAGTAGAAAATAGGTAGTTGGTGTAGATTTAAGATCGGTTTTTAGATCTATTTAAGCTTAAATTTATATAAGCTACTAGCAGCGCCACGCAGTTTTACCCGCGTTGTGCCCGTAGCCAGAAGAATTTCGGAATTTAAAATAGCCTATTGTTGAATGGGGCTATCTATTGCAAAAATAATTATTCAAATCGGGCTGGTAATTCCCGAGATTACCTCGAACATACAAACAAACAAATTAACAAATTTTACCTCTATAAAACATTACAACATTTGCATGACTAAGGCCAAACATGTTGAAACTACCCTTACATATTTTACCATCTTTATGTTCACGTGTTATTTGGAAAGAAATTTTTCATTATTTCATTTAATTACAAATGGTTGAATACGACAACAAAGCCCCAATTTCATCGTTGCTACTGAACTCGAGCAATCAACTTAATCCTAGTTCAACAGCTTCAAAATTTATTCACTAAACGGATTTTAGTTGATCGTGGTTCGAACTAGATTGGGGCTAACACGCAGTTCGCTAGCTCGCTTAATCGAAACGACGTTTCATGATATACCCTAGCGACATCTAGCGTTGTATTGCAGAACGTCCAGGAAGGTTAATTACTACACTCAAAACCAAACCAACCAGAGGTTCCAACTTTCTTACTGGTTATCAGGTTTCAAAATCAATATAGAAGGTATCACAGGCATTGACTTACGTGGACCAAAGCCTTAATTTCATACTTAAAACTTATTTCTGTCAAGCCTGCTGGTACAGTGGCAGTGAGAGCGCTTACTGTGTCGGGGGTTGCGGGTTCGATTCAACGGAGTCAACAATATGTGATCACATAGTTGTTGGCAACAACTTCTGAATGTCAATTATATATTCTTATAAAGTATTTGTGTATGTATCAGTGAGTTAGATTCCATATTACAAGCTTAGAGCTTAGTTTGGGTCTTATTAACCGAGAGTGATTTTTTCCAGGTTTATTTATTATTTAATTGTTTATTTATTATTTATTTGTTTATTTATTTATTTGGTAAGTAACTTACTGTATAGATATTCAGAGCAGCCGTCGAACCCTTCCTCGTCTTCTTCGCACTTCTCAGCCGCTGTCTCGTGGTCAGACAGCGTTGTTGCGAATATACACGCTCCTGTAACATTATCGTTGGGTCATGAGCATGGGATCTATGATCCTGCCTAAAACACGACTCTATCGCTGATAACAATGATTGCAAGAGGTACAACGTTTCATCCGCATGGTGCTTGTTTCCATAGGAATTTTGGGGTAAAAAATAACGCATGTAGATAATGATAACATTAAAGAAATTGAGCATCAGATGAATAACTCACGAGATTGCCATTTTGTAGACACTTACTAACAAATTACCTATTTATAATATTAGTACGTAGATAAAGATCCTCTAATGTTTTTGAAGACTCACCATTATCGACGAGGAATTTGACCATAGACAAGTTATTGCAAGAGGCAGCGCAGTGGAGCGGCGTCCATCCATCTGAGTCCTGAGCATTCACGTCGCAGCCTAGTTCTACTAGGAACCTGCAAGATTATAGAAGAAATTAGAATACAGGCTAAAAAGAATTTTACTATATGAAAACTAATCTATAAAAATGTTAGTACTTTAAATGTCCCACTGATAGAAAGAGGAAAGATAGTAGTGAGAAGGAATAGACGTAAACGTTTGCCTATTGCGGGTTAGTGATCTGAAACCCGAACCATGACTGAAAAGTTAAATTGAAAAATGGTTCGATCCAGGAATTGAACCCGAGACCTCATTCTAGGCAGAGGAATGGACATGATACTCGACCAATTAAAACTCCAAATGAAATTTAATTTAGTTGTAGTAAGTAAGTAAGTATTAGCCTGTAATGTCCCACAGCTGGGCAAAGGCCTCTCATCTCACTGAAGATATCATTACAATGAGGAGGATTAGGCATGATCACCACGCTTTGTTGTAGTAAATAATAATATTAACTTACTTGACTATTTCAAAATGCCCAGCACAGATGGCGTTATGGAGAGCTGTGATCCCTTCGTCATTTGCAGCGCTTGCATTCTGCACCTGGAAAATTGAATAACAATCACACATTAAATTGTTCAAATTACGCCTTTGCCGCAGACCAGTCTCCATGATTCAAGTATAACATAACGTATACAGAACCTAGAACAGATTTTTGCAAACCTGGAAAGTATAAGAAGTATAACTATACTTCTTACTCGAAAAAATACCTTTCAAACATTATCATGTGAAGTATTGCTAAGTAGCTTACACTGTCAGAAGTTAATTTAGATTTCAGAAATCACATCACAAAGAGCCGAGCTTCTAAATCTTAAAGCTCCGCAAACTCAAACAAAATCTTAGTTCTGAAATTACCTGTGTTGCCGTTTTCTTGACAAGTTCCAACTCGCCTTCTAAGCTGGCATCCAACAGTAGCGCGAGGGGATCGAAGCTGACTCGCCGAGCCAACGTCGCCTTCCTTCCTTGCTTCAAATTACCCTTCTTTCTCCTTTCAGGTACTTCTTCCTGAGAATCCTGACTTAAAGCTACAGAACTAATCTGCTCAGTGATATCCGAAACAACATTCTCTTCACTAGAAACGCTTTGCGCTCTATCCACTTCATCCTTCTTTAGGCCGTCTCCATTAGGCATTTCGGAATTCAGATCCATTTCAGGGAACAAAAACGCTGGAGGCATTTCTATCCGCCTGTTTATACTTACGCTAACACCATTCTTATTATTTATATTTCTAAGTTTAGGCTGTTCGCTCATTGGGGGTTTTCTTATCGTTAAAGGTCTCGCTTTGATTATCATTTCATTGCTGCTACTTCCGTTGCTGGATTCTCTTTGCGATTGAACTTCAATGTCGTTTGACTCCGATGTGAGTTGGTCGGTGGGCTGAATGAACACTGCATCATTGTTTGCCGATTGTCTTGGTGGAGTCTGTAATCAAATGCAATAGCAATGATTAACTTTAAAATGAAACCCTAAATGGTTAGAGACACTATTATCATAATTAGTTCTTAGTTGATGATCATTATTACTGTCACATAACACTTGTTTAGCTGATATTTTAATATTGCATGTATTTGATTTGATTTTTGTTAGATGTTAGTATTACCTTGATGGTCGGCTTAGGAGGTAGGGCCGGTTTCCTAACCGTGTCCGTACTGACATCAGGCGTAGATAAAGGTGTGCTCGCACTTTGAGGAGGAGACAACAAAATGCTCTGCGATGACGCATTCTGTCCACTAAAGTTGCTGCCACTTGACGATAGGCCCGATGCTGTGTTTCTAATCTGCTGTTGGACATTACTAGCTACATGATTGATGCTTTGCGCTTGAACGGTTTGCGGTTGAACCGGCTGAATCTTTGTGGATGATGTCTGGTAAATGGGTGATGGTTTACCGCTCGCTACCTGAACCGATGTGGGTGCTACACTTGATACGGGTTTCTGGAATAATGATGATGATATTTACAGGTGCGTTACTAGCAACGTGATTGAAGCAGTTAGGGTTAACACATACAAAAAACTAAAGTAATAAAAAGAGCAACTTACCCCAAATCCTAAAGAGCTATTGGTTGTAGTAGATGTAGATGACGTAGTTTTCGCTGATTGCTGCTGAGATAATCCTTTCGAGGCATCATTGGTTTGATTAGAACTTAACCTATTATTCTGTTGATATGCATGGTTTTCTTTACCCTCCTGGTTACATCTACTAGATGAGTCTGATTTTTGTAATTGATATGCATCTTGTTGATATGTTGTTTCCGTTTGACTTAGAGGCGTAGCTAAACTTTTGTTCACAACCGACAGTGGGGTGGAATGCACGGTCATGTGGTTCACATTGATCCCTGCATTCTTATCTTCGTTGTTTTTCCCGTTCACTTCAGCCTTGGTTTTACCATTTGTACTTTGTGGGAACTTGGTGTTGTATGGCAGGGTTTGGTACTTAGGGTCTGATTTGCTGGCCGCAAATTCTGGCAAGAATTCTTGTTCGTTTATTTTGAGTTCTTTACCAGTTTGATTGCTGTTTGAACTGCTGGTGCTGTTGGGGCTATATTGAGGCTGCTTTAGGTAATCTTGGTACTTCTGATCCATTAGTTTCTGATCGTAGGCATTGCCTATGCCTTGTTGGACATGGTTGAACCCGTCATGTTTGTACTGTTGGTATTGGTCTTGCATGCCTGGCGTGTGAGTGTATCCGTTGAAGAGCGGATTGATCATAGGTTTCTGCTGCAAGTAATGTGCCTCTGCTGTCATATGGGACTGGATGTTATCGCTCTGCGTAAACTGTTTCAATGGCACGTTGTTTTGTATTACATTTTGTTTTGAAGCCTAGAAGTGATACAAAATTAATGAGATTACAATATTAACTTTAATAAGTGGCTTAGCATAATAAGCAAGTAAGTTGGAGCAGGTTAGTGCCGCCCCCGATGTCGGAGATTTTAGATCACTTGAAGAACTCCAATTTGACCGTTTTTATTAGCCTCACCAGAACCGCAATTTAACGTGCTTCCGTCGTGATACCAACGTGAGTGCGAAAAACTATACTGCGAAAATTGATACATCAAAAACTTTGTACTGAAGTATTCATATTGCGACTCGTTACTGCGAAACATATTTAGATGGTAGTACTTAGATAGAAACCGTGCTTCAGAGGGCACGTTAAGCAGTCGATCCCGACTGTTTCAATCGTCAGACCATATTGGAGGCCTATAGGCGGTCTAGAAATTCCGACACTAGGGTTGGCTACTGACCTTCTCGAAATGAATGGATAAAAATGCCGGCCTTCCATCCAAGCATTGGCCGAGTTGCACGTTACCTAATGCGTAGTTGTAACCCCAATTGCATAGTTTTTTGTACTTACTTGATAGTTAGCGTTGTGGTTAACGCTCTGGGCGTGAGGCACGTGGTTGTACGGTTCTACTGCGACCACGTTCCCGCGGCCTGGTTGATTCTTTGGTTGACTTGACACTCCGCCTGGATAGTTCGGTAGCTGCTGCATAGGCGTCGGTACATTGCTTCTGGAATTAATTAGCATTTTTTAGCATTTCACTAGAACGTTCTAGTTGAATAGAACGCGAGAGTCTTACATGTCAATTAATTTTTAAGTTTGTAGGATTTACTGCTAGATTCGGTGACTTGTAATTTACATAGCTGTGTGGAGGATACTAGAGTTATCACAGTAAAAATAATATAGTCTAACCGCCATATTCATAAACGTAATTTAACTTAAACACTGATTTAAAGTGTTTTGTCTCTTTCGCTTTTGGAAAATAGCGTATAATTATAAATAGCAAATAAAATAAAATAAAAGCAAATAAAAAAAATAGCTGTTACTAAGCGTTTATGAATAAGGCTGTCTGTCTTTCTTAAAAGACTAATAGTGCATATTTTTTCCATTACTATGCATTATTATTACAAGAAAGGTCTTTTCCATGCAGCTCAATTGGAAATTGGGAAATAGGTGTAGATTTGACCCAACATTTGACTCACATGGCAAGTAGATAACTTGCAAACAAAAAAAAATAGCTTGTAAACAATGATCATCATGCAGCCTACCTCTGCTGCTGCGGCTGCCTATGCGCGGCTGCCAGCTGCCTGTTCAACGCTCGTTTCCTCAGTAACCTTGCCTGAAGCTCCGACACCCGCCGGTCGATGCTCCTCATCTCCTCCTGCCTCGCCCCCAGTGCTGCCCTCTGTGCAGACAGCCTTCCATTCTGTTGCTCGTTCAGTTTGTTTCGGTACTGCAAGCGGAAAAATTGGTGTGACGTTTTTAGAGGGAAAATGTACAATGAGATTCATTATAAAAGATAACTTTTCGGAATGGTTTGATTGATGTTTTTTTGGATATCCAATAAAATACATTAAAAAGTAGGCACATTGATTTGAAAGAACCTTGCTGATTAACATAGAAATCGGTTAGCAAATTGACGTGTTATAATTGACATACTTATAAAAGAATGGAAAAAGTTTAAACCGCAACTTATATGAAAATTACACTTTAATAGTATGCGCCAGTACATACAAATGTTCTGATATCTCTAGTTTTTTGTTCTTTTTACAAAAAGAGGAAATTCACTTTGAGGTAGATATTCTGCACATTCCTCTTTGGTAGTATCGTAGTATCGCCGACATGGGGTGAAATCAACTTGAAACTCAAAGAGATGCGAATTTAAAAAGTACCCGTAATTTTGTGCCTTTGAAAAAATACCTTTTTCACGTGTTATCTTCATCGAATGCATTTTAGTTTATAGCAGATGATGATAGGATAACGGATAGGTAACAGGACTCGTAACAGAAATACTCTCCATATCTCATTACAAATTCTTCTCTCCAACGGGTCATCAATTCGTTCATTAAAAAATTAAAAAGCCAGTCATAATAAAAGTGTTTATGCAAGCCAACATTATTTAAAATCTTTTTCCGTATCGGTGATAATAAGCTCTCGGAGAAAGTCGGCATCTGTGAGGAACCCTTTTGGTCAAAATGCAAATTGAGGTTGAAAGTCAAATGCAAAATAAACTGAGTGCCAAAATTGGGTTACTTGGCTGAAATTGAATGAAAAATTGAAAATGTACTTTCTAAGACTTTATTTTTAAACTCAACCTTCATATTCTGCAGTGATTAACAGTATTTGTAGTAAAAGGAGGCTTTGATCAGTAGTGGGACATTATAGACTAATACTTTTAAAATTTACGATTGAAGAAAATTATGGTAGTGACTACTCGTACTCACTTTTAACGAAAAATATTTCTAACTAGCTGTGCCCCGCGGTTTCACCCGCAGCGTCCCCGTTCCCGTGGGAATTTTGAGATTTTTATTCCCTATAAACCTCACGGAGCCCGAGACCTTTCCAACGAATGCAAAACCGTGGAAATCGGTCCAGCCATTCACGCGTGATGTCGTGACCAAGGAAAACGGGTTTCATTTTTATATGTATATATATATATATAGATAGATACATCGTTAAGTTAGAGCAAGTTTAGAAGTTGCGAGCCGGTGGGTTCTGTAAAACGACCAAGCGATCAAGCGCTGTCTAATCTCTCGCTCGTTTACAAGCACTCGCGTTCCAATGAAATTACCGATTTCCAGCGAGTAAATACGCTCAATTTAAGAACCCCCCCATATTATGTTACGATTGTTAATAATAATTTAAGCAATAGTTAACGTTTTTCTTATATTACGAGTATTACGTAAATTTGTAGCTATATACCTCAGTTTACATTACGTAAATACCCGATCGCATTTCCTGCTTAATAAACAATTTGTTTACTTAATGAGATAAGCGAATAAGCGTTTACGCTGTTCAGAATTTATAATCATACATTTTGAAAGTTGCCGAGTTTAAATAAGCTTATGTAAATACTTCTTCCTGGTGTAATTTTACAAGGATTCCAGTTTATAATTATTTAAGAGGATCAGAAGACATTGCTATATGGAAGATAAACTTTATTTTGTAGCAATAAAGATTACGAGCAATTAATGTATGTTGGTATAAAACACATTCACAAAGGTTTAGTAAGTTTTACAAATTAATAAGTAGCAAGTAAACCGTCATATGATTATAATTGTTATAAAGAGTGTGTAGTATTATTTTCCCAACAAGCCTTCACAGATTTTAGACCAGACAATCTTTAGACTGTCCTTGGATCTACATCTAGAAAAGAGTACCACTAAAGACAAGATAACACATCTACATACCTACTTTTTGGTTTGTTAGACTAAAGTATAATAACTTATGACTGTTGTTGAATTGAAACTCCGTTTATAGATACACTTCGCTTTTATTTTACATTTTAATCTTACGTTTCGGCTTTTGGAACGAAGTTCCTTATCGCGCGTTGCGAAAGGGGGCTGTACGGAAAAAATGTAACGACATTTTTTGCGTTAGAGAGAGACAGACAGAGAAACATGCGCACGCCAGAGAGAGACAGACAGAGAAACATGCGCAAGCCCGAGAAACGGTGGTTACAAAAATGCTCTGTGTCTTCTCGAAGTACAACCGTCAACATAGATTCAATTCAAAACGAGTAGTCTTCGCTTTAAAGAAAGCTGAAGACTGTTAGAGTTTACTAAAGACACTTTTGTTCGCATCAAACACTTCAGTCCAAAGACGTTATGACTACAGTAGAAGCTTTTATTCCTACCAAAAGTAAACGAATTTAATGAAGTGGAAAACAAACATGGTGATCATTAGGCCGCCGATTTATCTGACCAATAGTGGATAGTACACTTGATTCCATCCGAATGGGTCCCTTCCATGTCAACGGATCTCAGACCGCCCATTAAAAATAATTTGTTTTATTTTCCCTAGTTCCAACGAACGAACTTGTATGAAATATATCGTGGGTATTATATATCTATACTAATATTATAAAGAGGTAAAATTTGTAAGTTTGTTTGTTTTTTTGTTTGTTCGTTTGTTGTTTGTATGTTCGAGGTAATGTGAGGAATTATCAGCCCGATTTGAATAATTCTTTTTGTAATAGATATATAGCCACATCAACGGGAAGGTAATATACTATTTTTCATCCCGAACGAGCACAACGCGGGTAAAACCGCGGGGCGCTGCTAGTATATTATACTAGCTGACATGGCAAACGTTGTTTTCCCATATAAAATTTAAGGGGTGGACCACTTTCTTATTCTCTCAGGTTGGATCAAATTGTCTCGAGGTCTTCAAATTTAGGAGCCCAAGAAAAGATTAGGAGTCTTTCGCGGACAAATAACGTGAGACGTAATTTTTATATTCAAAGATATATCATATAGTACGATTTAATAAATAGCATTGGTATATTTCTTATTTTGTTAATTCATAAAAGTATAAGTATAATATCTTTATAATTATGATAACATTGTAATTTCTAATTGCTCAAATCAATCTTATCAACATTTTTAATTGAAACTGGATTCCTTGGAAAATGGTTAGGTACTCGCTACTAAAATTTAAGAACAAAAGTTATGTTCAGTCTACGAGCGGAGTTAATTTTATTAACCCAATTATACACACGTGCATATCCCTACTGATATTTCAGCGATATGAGAGCCATAATGCACTGCAGTGCATTATTTTGTTTTATACTAAATTAAACAGGACTGCATCGCGTATAATATAAAATATTTTTAAAAAAGGTTTCATGCAACAAAACAATTGAAAGAAGTACAAAATAAATAAGTAAGCCCACATTATACTACTGAAAACGACTCAAAAAATATATACGTTTCTATATCAGAGTGGTATTAAAACGTATTCCATCGTTTCTTGCCTTTAAGGCCCCTGTTATAAAGGATTGTACATATTCTTTGTCGTTCATTTATTGATACAAGTCGGGGATTTCTCGTAAGTACATTAAGAGGTTCAAAAAGTCCTTTATGTTGACAAGTACCTTCTTTTATTATGGCTTATATTATAGGCAGGTTATTGTCATTTGAAAAATAAGCATGTATGAGAGGGTATGGCCTTTTATGTTATAAATCTAATGAACGAAAAAGCATATATAAGATTTTTTTCTTTATGAACCCAAATCGTTGGATGATAGATTTTTACAATAGCTACCATTTGTAAGCTTACTTATTGTATACTAACAGCGTCCTGCAGTTTTAGCTTCGTTGTGCGCGTTTAAGTGACAATTCGGGGTACAATTCGGGGTGACAATTCGGGGTACGTTCAAAAGAGCCTCTATGGGGCCAAAACTGAATAAAAATATTTGACTTTGACTTTGACTTTTGGGGTAAAAAATAATCTGTCATCTTGCTATTGAATATAGCTTTCCGTTACAAAAAGAACTATTCCAATCGGATCAGTAGTTCCCGAGATAATCGCGTTGAAACAAACAAAAAACTGAAACAAGCAAATAAGCGAAATCTTCAGCTTTAATATATTAGTGTAGACTAGCAGCGCCCCGCGGTTTTACCCGCGTTGTGCCCGTTCCCGTGGGATTATCGGGAATTTTTTTACATAAAAACCTTCCTCTTGAATCACTCTACCTATTACAAAAAACCGCATCAAAATCCGTTGCGTAATTTTAAAGATTTCAGCATACAGACAAACAGACAAACAGACGCGACTTTGTTTTATACTATGTAGTGATAACACGTTGAAGCTACATAAGCCTAAAATCACCAAATTAATTCACCAACCTTCCTCGAAATACTAATCAGAACATTATTAATTTAAAGTCAAAAGTGTGCAAGTAAAAGTCACAGTTGAAATGTAACTCTCATCAGAAACGTAATTTAGTAGATTGGCGTCGTAAATTAAGTGAATGAGAGAATTTAAACAGCTGAAATCCAAAGTAAGGGTATTAATCAGCTGCTAAGATAGGATTCCCTTAAGGGCAGGGATAATGGCAAAGGACCGTGTTTCGAACTTGGTGATATTATACAAGCTAGTTTTAGTTTTGATTTATTACTGAATATTATTCCAGATTATGTTTCCTCTTTCGACTTTGACTTGAATCCCTGTGGGTCTACTTACGTCTTTTACTCAAGTCTCTCTGAATACGTGGGAATCGTTTTGCGTTCTCCCTAAGATTGTACCCATGTTTATGAACAAATAAATAATTTGAATTTGAATAGGTTGTCTAATATCTAATGTGAATGTCACGTGATTAGTTCCAGAGATTTTGACAGCGATAAACAAATGAATGTTACATTATTGCCACTTGCCTTTAAACATCGACGTAACGGAGATATGATATAAGAAAAATAAATAAAAATGTAAAAAGTAAACTAGCAGTGCCCCGCGATTTCACCCCGTTTTAGTGGGAATTTTGGCGTAAAAAGCAAGTCGTAAACCTTCCTCTCGAATCACTCTGTATGCTGGTGAAAGCCGCATGTAAATCCGTTCAGTCGCTTTTGACAAAATCAATTACTTAAACAGACAGCTTTTGGAGACTTTGTTTTATACTATGTTACATATACAGAACATATTGAGACCCGCCTTCTTGTAGATATTTGTAGTCGGTGAAATAACTACAAGAAACAGAAAATCTTCTGCATAATATTACATTTGGAGAAATGTAATATTGTGACTGAAACTTTGTTACTCTAATAACATTACATACTCTAACAATAACACAATGTATTCACACAGGAATCAGTAAAACGTCATAAAAGTAAGAGCTATTTTCATCCAACTCAATATTCACAAATAAATATTTATTTTGAAAAGTTATTATCAAATAATAGAAAGTAATATTCAGAATCGAAACCTATTCTATGCGGTAATCGAGTTAGGAAACTTTTTACCTTTTACTTGGAGTAAAAGGTTAGAAAGGTACACTTCGTATTTACTTACCAATACGACTGTACAACGTATTTGGAAATGTATTCTAATATTGGTTTACAAATATTGTGATTGTGTAACATTTTTTGGCACTACGTATGTACTTGATTGACTATATGACTGTACATTTTGGGCCATATTAATGAACGCGTATTAAGAACAGTTTAGCTACCAAGGGGTTTGTCACCTTCTGACATACGCAATTTTCCGAAGAGCAAAAGAGACAAAACATAGACTAACAGTGTTTTATTTACACCGTTTATAAATAACGCCCTTTATGTACATATATGCATTAACTATAACTATAGTAGCGCCCCACGGTCTTATCCGCGTTGTACCCGTTCTCACGGGAATTTCGGGATAAAGTGTATACCGGGTGTTATTCGTATGTATAACCTATATTATTGTAAAGTTTCATCCAATTCTGTTCAGTAGTTTTTGCGTGAAAGAGTAACAAACATCCATCCATCCATCCTCACAAATTTTTCTTTTTATACAAGTAATATTATAGTAGGATTTTTGTGGTATTTGCATCATACTAAATCAACCTACAACTAAGCATTTATATATTTTTCATTAATTGAATCGCAGTTTGTAAACTCTTTTAATAAAAAAGATCCCTAGGGAATAACTTTTGATCCAACGTGAAACAGGAACGGGTAGTGTGTGTACATGTAAAACAAAACACTTACGGTCCCGTACAGTTTGAACTCATTCATTAGTTATAGATCCCTTGTATACGGTTAACTACACTTTTGAGTGAGCGTTAAATATTCACAAAAACAAAACAAAACTGTCACTTTACACTATGTATATTACTTCATTAAGTTTGTACACATTTTAGAACACAATTGAAATTTAAAATCGTGTTCTTTTAGAACTCAATACAAATTCAAATATATTTTTTTGTTCTTTTATTAAACTCCACAAATTTCACGTTCCGTTTTTAAAATCAAAGCTTATGTTCCGTTTTAGTTTGCCCGTAACTACCCTATATTATTTTTCAATTGTTTTGTAAATTGTACGTTTTATTTACTCGCATTGAATAGGACAGATGAATGTCGCGAGCGTAACTGATGTTCGTACTCGGATTCTAATGTTGGCAGTTAAACGGTAGCGGATTTAGTATCGTGACGCGATTTGCTTTTTGATTGTAGGGGTGTGTTTCTGTTGTGTATGCAGATGAATGGGGGTAGATATTGTGCAAATGGAGGGTATATTGTTGAGGTTGCTTTTTGTTTTAATTTTAGCTGTCATGAACATTTTACTACTTGGGTTACTGATCTGGGTTACTTTATCTTCTCAGATAAATTATAATCTGTTACTTTGGTATATAAATTATAATCTCTTATGTCTTTATGGGTGTTTAGATGGTACCATTGTGCTGTAACGGCGACAGCGGTGTAGATATATTTTTTGAAAAAAATAAGTAGCTTATAAGTTAAAGTAGTTTATACTTACTTATAAGTAGTTTGTGTCACTCTATCAATGATGCTAGTTACTCAGAGTGAAAGGGATGGTGCTAATTGTTTGATTCATTTCACTTTATTCACCTAAGTGATATCAACGATGAACAAAGGGTGGGCGGGCACGCCAGTAAACTTTAACACGAGATGTCAGTCTCAAGAGACATAAGAAAATGAAAAATTTTAGCTTTCTACTGGCAGGCCGAATAACTTTAACAGACCGCCATTTAAGTTATGAAAAAATCACTTTGTTGCTTTTTAACGAACGTATGTTACGATAACCAACCGTTTAAAGCAACCCACCCTAAGCAGATTGTTTTTAAGTATATAACTTTAATACATTCCATGGCATTCCATGTGTTCTCAAACAGGTATGTAGAAGCAAATAAGGTTATTCTTAAAATAGTCAACAATATGTGCACTTGTGCAGACATAGTTTTTGGCGACGACGACGTCTGGGTGTCAATTATATTGTCATACAAAGTATTTGTGTATGTAGGTATATGTAATAGTATTCGTTAGATTCCATAATACAAGCTTAGCGCTCAGTTTGCATCTAATCCTCTAATCTAACACACGGTTAGTGTGCGTATTTATCACATTTTTTTTAACGTTTACACGTCTGTAACATTTAAAACTTTCTAAGTATCAACCCTAACAAATATCAGTCAACAAATAACAGTACCGCGAGCATGCACTATATAATTGAATAACCAATTGTCAGGGTCGAAATCTAATAGAGATAATACGAGCATGTCGGATTTACCATTACATCTGTCGTAATTAGGTATTAATTATTATTAATATGCAATTGTCACGGTTGATGGATTCGTATTGGTTTGGTAGTTCATTAAATTGTATCATCGTGGGATGCAAATATTATGACATGGTATGTGTTCCAGTTTTGATTCGTTATGTAATAGGAAATGGTCGGGAAAATAGAAGTTAGAATATATACACCACATACAATATCAGACTCACTACATAGTATAAAACAAAGTCGCTTTCCGCTGTCTGTCCCTATGTATGCTTATATCTTTAAAACTACGCAACGGATTTTGATGCGGTTTTTTTAAATAGATAGAGTGATTCAAGAGGAAGGTTCATGTGTATAAAAATTCCCGAAATTCCTACGGGAACGGGCACAGTAAGGGTAAAACCGCGGGGCACTGCTAGTATTAGAATATAGAAGATATATTAGGAATATAATAATTAGCTGTGCAACCAGTGGAGTTACCATCTACTTCCTACCAATTTTATATACATGATTCGGTCTTGTTTCTAATTCGCAAATTCATAACGATCATAATTCCTACCACAATACTCTAAAAATACACTTTTTAATACCTGTTTCGACTACAAGTTAATCAAAATTCGATTCGGTTGAAATTCGATTGCTTCATAACGATGAAACTTCCTACCATAATCTTATAACTATACACTTTTAAACGCGTGTTTCAACAAATCGATCAAACGATTCGGCGGCTGAAATTCAATCGCGTAAAACCTATAAGTAACGTATAAGTGAAGGCTATTTCTTTTCTCTCCTCTCTTTTGAACAATATACATTTGAATGTAGAACTTAAAATACAAAGCTTTAAGAGATGTATTTCTTTCACGGTTCCCTTTAAGAAATATTCCGTCTACAGTTCCTTCAATATATATTTCTTCTACAGTACTCCCGTAAATATATTCCACAGGTGAGCTGTCTTGTTACCGGCGCGTCTCATTATTCTTCGTCATAGGTCTCAATATTGTTTCTTCCGATATATTCGTAGCGACAGTACAAAGCCTGAGGGTAAGGACTCTATTCATTCAATGTCTCCGATATTGGGAATAATATTTCATTCGACGCACAATTTTTTTCTATTGTTTTGGGTAGGTTTGGGAGGTCTATTACATTTCAATAGATCTCTTTTTCGCTTTAGGCAGCATTGAAGTATATAAGTTTATGTAGGTTAGGCGACAACCCTGGTTTAGATATTTTTAGACCGCCTCATGGCCTTCGACTTGGTCTAACGATTCAACAACTGGGACCGACAATTTGACGTGGCCTACGAATCACGGTTGTGCTCAGACAGCGTTGAATTTTAGCAATAAACGAGGTTTCAAACTTTTTAGCAAACAAATTTTTAAGTTATTATTATTTGTTAGTGTTGTTTACTCTACTTTGGACTTACTTTGCACTATACATTGGCTAATTCTATTACGCTGTCACTAGCCAGAACCTAAATATTACAAGATATGGAAGGTAAGTGAGTATATCCTGCTAAGGTAAGTAAGTATATCTAACCATTTCAACGTACATTACCAAAATTAATCTAACATACGTTCACATTGTGTTTTAAACTGTTATTCAATTGCTATATCTATAGTGATGTACTACAATGCACACGTGAGTCGGTCTGTCGGTCGGTCGGTCGTTATGACCCGAAAACTTTCGCCAAGTAGGCCGGATCAGCGGTCGAGAATTTGGACTTGATACAGCACTATTCTAGTACATAATGGTTTAGAAAGATAAATAAATATACTTGGAAAAATTCACAAAAGCTTAACTAGACCTGAAATAAGCTCTTAGTTTGTATTATGTAATCTAACTGATAATATAATATTATGTAAACAAACATCTCTGTATATAAAAATCAATGCAACTTTTCGTTGTAATTTTATAACTCAGAAACGGGCTCACCTGTCCAAACCAAATGTTTAGGCTTCGGACTATTTAGTAGATGGTTTATGTGAAGTTTGCACAAAATCGGTGGAGCGGTTTTTAAATTCCTACGGGACGTACAACGCAGGTAAAACGGCGGGCGCAGCTAGTACTTTATAAGTATATATAGTTGACATTTTATCACTTTTTAGTATAAAACAAAGTCGCGTCTGTTTATCTGTTTGTCTGTATGCTTAAATCTTTAAAATTACGGAACGGATTTTGATGCGGTTTTTTGTAATAGGTAGAGTGATTCATGAGGAAGGTTTTTATGTAAAAAAAATCCCGAAATTCCCACGGGAACGGGCACAACGCGGGTAAAACCGCGGGGCGCTGCTAGTTTTACATAAGACTCTATTAAGAAACCCGTAAATAGAAAGCATTGAGTTATGACTAAGAGCTTATATCGATACAATATTTTTCTTTGTAGCGCATTGAAGTTTTATATACGTACTTGTCCAAACAATCCGTTTGTAACCCTTGAAATATACATAAAAATATGTTTTATCAGAAACGAGTATATTTATTGTACAAATAAGTCTTGTAATTGTTTTGTATGATATAAGGAAAATAATATTTTTGGAAAACAAGTATTCGTTTTATCTTCGACCTAAGTAAAACAATGGGGTTCCCGAGGGAATATTTGAATAGTTATTAATAGACGAATGGACGAAAAAAAAGTGAAGTAAAATAATTATTCTTTAATTGTCCACTGTTGGGTGGGCAAATATAAAAATCAATATTATCAAAATCGGTCCAGTCGTCCTCGAGTTATAAATGGAGTACTTAACTCATTTTCCAATACTAGATAAGTATTGAAATTGAGAAAGTGTTAGTCCCGGTTATTTCAATCGTAAGACCACTTAGTGGCCCTTAGGCGGTCTAAAAAGACAACCACCAACGTAGGGGCCAACCTTACTCAAATTTGCATGATTGTAAAATACAAAATTGATTCAAGGCTCTATCATCTGTTTATATCAATCATAATTAAGATCGAAAGATGAAATCAAATTCAAAAGCTACTCAATTAACTAAACAAATGAACAATTCGGCTACAATATCTCAGTAATGGAAGAGAGGTTTCATTATTTCCCTGATACAAACTTCGCGGATGGTTTATTTTAATTAAGATTATAGAACAGATATCTAGAATATAATTGAGTGTTTCAACAGACAGACGTTTTATACGATTAGAATGACGTTTAATTAGGGATCTAGTTTGACACTTCTTTATGTGAGTCCAACTCATAGATGAACTAAAAACTATGATCGTGGAAATTGACACAACTGAGAGGTATATGGAAATAAACTGAAATGGGTGCTAACGTAGTGGCATCATTTGAAAAAAATTACTACATGTTGTCGCCGTTGCAGCATTGTAAGTCGTTCTTATGGCATACTTAAGAAGAGTAAGTACTTCTCATAGGTAAAAAGTAGCTAAAATAAGCTAAAAGTAGCTAAGTAATTTAAATAGTTTGCTTTTTTAAAATTATAATTTATAAGCAAAATTGCTGCTGTCCACCTGTCTGATCAGATATTAAAACAGTGAGAAGGGTAAGATAACATCCCAATGATACCCTTAACCCGGGAATCGATCCTTTTTTGACGTCCCTGACAGACAGCGTACTTACCACTACACTGCCGACGACGAGTCGATATAACTTTAACTTACTCTCTTGAATTATTCACAAAATTATAAAGTTCTATGTTCACGATGTAACAAAATAAATGAATAATATTTTATGTCGACTATAATTACAACGAACCCAGTACGAATATACAGACTTTTGGGGATAGGGAAACGAAATAAGCCTTTAATTTATTAAACTGATATTAATCGTTTTTATGTTGGTTGAACAATAACGGATATTATTGGTAAATGTACGGTGTAGGCACATTTTACGATTAATGTTCACTTGATTTATTCAATTGAATTCTAAACGGCCTAAGCTTAACCAAAGCGGGAAAATCTCCAGGTCTATAAAACAAACACATGAACGAATGCACACTACAACACAACGTACTAATTGAAACTAAAAAACGTTTCTGTCTGACACATAACTGACGTTTCACTGACACACGACAATTTGGTTCGCATCAAAAAAGTCCTAATGGTGCATCCACACACTCGGCTTACAGTCTGCCTCGCCTCTGATTTTGCCGCCGGGCAGCAAACGCATATAAAGGATACGCTAAGCTTAAACTAAGTGGTATGTGTGGATACACCACTTAGACTGTAGTGGTTTTCCGTAACACAACAAACATGTAAGTAGATGGAACTTTAACAAGCCTGTTGGCACAGTGGCATGGATGAGCGATTTCTGTGTCGGGGGTTGCGGGTTCGGTTACGCCCGGAGCCAACAATATGTGCAAGCATAGTTTTAGTGACGACGTTTAGGCATTAATTATTGTAAATTCATATAAAGTATTTTGCTTATGTAATAGTAAATTCGATTCCATTCGGCTTTTGGCTTAGTTTGAGTGTAACTAGTCGTGTGTGAATTTGTCCGAGTATTATAACTCCATCGACAAGAGCCTCTTAGGTTTTAAGAAGACATCCATGTGGTACTCACCATCAGCTCCCGTCGTAGCTTGTCCAGCTCGTGCGCGGAGGGCGGCGCGGGCTGCACCCTGCCGCGGCGCAGCTCCTCCAGCTGTCTCGTCAGCTCTTCCACCTTCGCCACCGCCACGGATAGCTCCTTCTCTTTCTCATTGAAGAGCGCTCGGATCGATTCGAGATCGCTTGCTGTAGACAAAAATGAAGACTTTGTATGAAGAAGAAGACGTGATCTTTCACAAATTCTTGTTTTCTCTGAATAAAACTTACTTCGCAATAATGACTTTACAAACGCAAAATACCTCAAAGTGTCAACGTAGCCAAACATGAAAGTAAACTCAACAAACTAATATTTAACCCAAAACAAATTGAAACAGACCTTTTGCGCAATAATAACATTAGTGAAGAGATAAACTAAATATAGGTCGTTTTATATAAACAATTCTAGTTATTTTGATATAAACTTGAGCTGTCATCCGCAGATAGGCTCTCTACGAATGAAACAAACTATAATTACGCTGGTTATCATACATATTGTACGGATTCCTGTAACTAGATAAATTATATTTGACATAACTTTTAATTAGGTTTCCTATTATATTTGTTGATAACTAACGCAATTATTTGAAATATGGAGCTTTGTGGTAACATTTGCTGCGGAAAAAAGTTGTACATATTTTGTTATTATTAACTTAATTTCCTAATATTATAACTTAATTTAACAATTTATTTTGATTTGTATGTTCAGGTTAATGTCGGGTACTACCAGTGCGATTCGAGTTATTCTTTTTGAATTAGGTAGCTATATTCAAGAGAACGTTTATAGGCTATGTTTTATCCCGAAATTCCCACGGGAATAGGCACAACGCAGTATAAATCGCAGAGCGTAACTAGTTAAGTTATAAATCTGTTATAATCTCTTCACAATAAAACTGTTTTTTATCAGATTATTACGTAAAGCAATATTACTTCGTAGCATTTCACTTGACTCTCGTAGCACCGTAGCACTACTACGCGTAGCACATATTTCGTAGCAACAGCTATATCGGGTGAACGAACTTCAATAGCTTCTTAGACTTTCCAAGAAATTCACGATTTAAACACATTTTCGTATAACAACAAATGATATTAAAAATCTAAGGAGTACTTGAATTTGCCTAACAAGTTAATTTTAAAACGTTTTCAAAGGCGATTTTGTTCCTTATTTCTAGTGAAATAAAATTGAATTTAGGGTCGCTTTTAAGAATTTTATACCATTTTAAAAATAAGCTTTTTTATGATAATGTTTCGTGATCTTGTTTTATAAATTATAATGCTCGATATCATGTTTTAAATTCGGTTAAAAATTTAAATGGTAATGAATCCTGCTCTTTAATATTTCATTGAATAATAACTTTAAAAAAATATAGTGTAGCCTTCATTAATAATATTTTTTGAGATATATATGTCTTAATTTATTTATCAAAATATTTATACACACAGTCCTTTTATAATGTTAAAATAATTAAGATTACCTATAAAGTAAAGTATTAGCCTGTAATGTTCCACTGCTGGGCAAAGGCGTCACATCTCACTGAAGATATCAGTATACCTATAAAACAGTAGGTTATAATAATACAAAAAAAACGTAACCTCTAACAGCATTTTACCTCGAATAAACCCTTTTAAGCTATTGCATAGCTTCTATCGCGGGCCCTGAGCGCGGGGACCGAATCCAGAAATTCCGTAACGAAAAAACCTCATGTGAAAAAACCTCACGCACCCCACTAACGCCATCTAGTGATACAAAAAATAACTATGCAATCGCTTTACCGCGGCAGTCCCCGAGTGCCACACGTCTTTTTTTTTCTACATAAAACTCTTACCCTCCTTTTTACCCTCCTTCATAATCAAGCCTCAAAAAGTTCACGTGAAAATCACCAAATAAATCTAATGCCAGTACTAAAGTTAACAGTTGTGAAATTGTAACACATTTACTCGCAAAAATGCTATTTCGTAAGCATGGGGACACAGACGGGTCACATTTTAAGGAGGAAACGGTTCAGAGCTTTCAATTACATCAGACAATAAACGGAGGCCTTATCTTAAAGAGGCTTCGTTTCTATGGCAACTAAAGAGACTCTTACGTATGTCGATTGTTTCTGTAGTGTTCAAGAAATGGATTTTTATAATACGTAACGGTCTTTTGGGTTTAAAAGGATGTGACATGTGTTGGAGTTTAAGAGGGTCGTGGTTATAATAGGGGTGAGTGTGACCACCATTTAGTGTGAAAAGAAAAGTATATAATATTGAAACGTGTACGACCAACATTCGAAGTTTGAAAAGTTTGTTTTGACCAACTTGTTTTTTTGGTAAAAGGTTTGAATTTAAATGCACGCTGAACTTACGAGTAAATTGATTTAAAAGAAATTCATATTTCTATTTAACGCGTTGTCTTATACAGAGACCGTACGATACTGTGACAATGACTATCTTTTTTATAGTGCCTTTTCAAAAAAGCGCTAAACACCATCATCTATTCATTATACCAATATAGCGCTCGTGGCTTAGTTTGACTAAGCGATGTTAGTTCATTGCGATTGTTAAGCAACGTGCAGCTCGACCCCTACTTGGATGGGTGGGCATCTCTGTCTGAGCGCTACCGTTCGGAGGCGACGTAAAAATGTCGGTCCCGGTTGTTTCAATCGTTTAACCATGTCGGAGGCCTGCAGGCGATCTCAAAACTCCGTCACCAGGGATGGCCACAGACCTATACGAAATTACTTACTTACCAATGCACACCTCCCCATATTCGTGTACTACCTCATATATCCTCCACTTCCATCCACAAGATATATCTATTCCCATCTAGGTAGAGCTAGAGAGAGATTTTATCACTGAAATAGTGCTCGGTTTGTCGCCATCTCGGATTAAAGCATCGCATGCGGTCACACAACGCATCTGTTTTAGGAATATATGCGGTTTTGATGTCATATGTCGTGTGTACAACATGTGTTGTGGGACGTGTGAGTGTGTGTGCTTTGTGTAGAGAATATGTTAGTTTATTTTGTATAGGAATTTGGCATTGCTTTTACTGAATTAAGGCTCATTTGGCACAACCTCGCGGATCAGTTAGCCTTTAAACAAAATTGTTCAACGTAACCAATTTAATGTATGTACTTTGAAAAGCACTTTTCAAAATGAAACAAAATATTCTGTATACCTACTAAGTTTATTAGTCCAACTAGCAGCGCCCCGCGGTTTTACCCGCGTTGTGCCCGTTCCCGTGGGAATTTCGGGATAAAATGTAGCCTATAGCCTTCCTCGATAAATAGACTATCTAACAGTGAAAGAATTATTCAAATCGGTTCAGTAGTTTCTGAGATTAGCGCGTTTAAACAAACAAACAAACAAACAAACAAACAAACAAAACAAACTCTTCAGCTTTATAATATTAGTATAGATAATAGCCAAGTTAAAGCTTCTAACACAAAAACTAATGAGATGTAATGGGGAACTTTCAAAGCGATTAGTTGCCGCAACTAGTGGGAGCGCTAATGCGAGACTCGACGGCAAAAACAACTGACAGTCTGGATGTAGGAAGACAGTTACTAATTATCCGTACCCTTGCTATTACCAAGATAAGAGTAGCGATTAGTTGCTTTATTGCGGGTTTCTTTATTTATAATGGCCTATTTGTTATTTTGATTTGTTACACGCAATGTTGTGGTACATTTTTTTATCCTGAAAACAAAAAAGGATATGTTTGATGTAGGTGTTTGAATCTGTATGGCTAATATTTTTTTTAATTCGTTTGTTTTATCGTTTTGAAAACTAGCTTTAACCATAGCTGTTAACGGTAAACTATGTAAAAATGTATTCATTAGTGACTTTAGAATTAATTCAAATATTATTAACTAGCAGCGCCCCGCGGTTTTACCCGCGTTGTACCCGTTCCCGTAAGAATTTCGGGATGAAAAATAGCCTATAACCTTCCCGTTGAATGTGGCTATCTATTACAAAAAGAATTATTGAAATCGGTTCAGTAGTTTCTGAGATTAGCGCGTTTAAACAAACAAACAAACAAACAAAACAAACTCTTCAGCTTTATAATATTAGTATAGATTTTCAAAATAGAAACGATTGTTTTAATGTAAAATTAATGCTACTAACTTAGTAAGTTCGACTGAGTTAGTGGCCAACCCTATTGCGGAGTTTCAAGACCGCTGAAAGGCCTTAATATTTCATTTGATTCCGACGACATCGCGTTTAGCCTTGTACAAAGCCGTTTATAACTCAAAGCATCGTATTTAGGTACTGTTTACAATACAGCTGGTAAAATCGATTGCTAACCAGGGCAGGGTATGCGTCACCTTTTAAGGCGAAGACATTTTTCTTCTTATACTAAAAAAATAAAAATTGATGCGATTGCGAGAACCAACTTTAGAAAAAGTAAGTTCGAGTCAGTGGTCAACCCTGGTGTCAGAGTTTGTAGACCGCCTAAAGGCCTTAGCATGGTCTAACGATCGAAACAACGAGAACCAACAATTTTACGTGCCCTGTAAAGCACAGTAGCGCTAGATATAAATGTCACCTAGGTATGTGATAAAGATTAAGTTATAATGCAAAACTCCCTCGCATATTGAAGATATGGTCATATTAGTCTAATCATTAAATATAAGTAAACATATGCGCACATTTTTAGTTAGGCCCAAACAGGCCCAAAAAGCGTTTAGTTTGGATTAGCAAATATATGTTTAAATTTAACTTTAGAAACATCTAGCAGCGCCCCGCGGTTTTACCCGCGTTGTACTCGTTCCCGTGGGAATTTCGGGATGAAAAATAGCCTATAACCTTCCCGTTGAATGTGGCTATCCATTACAAAAAAGATTTTTTCAAATCAGACTGATAATTCCTGTGATTACCCCAAACATACAAACAAAAAAACAAACTTACAAATTTTACCTCTTTATAATATTTGTATAGATATAAAATATTAATCAATAATATGTTTTTCCCTTGCGTTCGGAACAAAAAAAATTACCTACTTAAAATACTATTCAATCTACATAACAATATAAATCTAAGCTCCAACCCCATAACTCCTTCAACCAAAGTTCAGTTTCGTGACAAAAAACAATAAAATTGATTCAACTTATTCGCCTTAACGCCCTGGTACGACTTAGCACGGCATCGAAGTTATTTGAATCGAAGAACTTAACTATCCATAAAATATTGTTACAAGAAAACTTCACATGAAAAGTTTAATTTACTTTCTACATGGAAACATGGCGTGTTCAGGTCATTATAGTGGAACAGTTTCGAAGATGGTAATCTTTATTACTTGGAACCTAAATTGAAAAATAAAAGAACTTTAAAATTATATTCTACTAAGTGCTACTAACATTATACATACAAAAGTTTATAAGGATGTATGTTTGTCACTGCTTCAAGCAAAAACTACTAAACAGAATTGAATGAAACTTTATAGTAATCTAAGTTATACATCAGAATAACACGTAAAATTTTATTCTGAAATTCTCGCTAGTAGAGGTGCCACGAACAACACCATCTTACCAGGTGTGTTAAATAATTTATTTGAAAATAGAACACCGTATTTCCGTTTAACAGCTACCTATATTGTCAATGCTATTATTATCAAAAACCTCTGCCACTTGGTTGGCTACAAACCTACTTGAAATGAATGCACTAAATAAATAGTCGCTAGTCGCCTTGCTTGCATTGTAGCACCATTAGCCAAGAGTTAGACATAAACACAACGCTCCAAAAACCCGAAATTAAATTCTAAACTCGATATAAATAAATAAAATAATATAAATGCTAAACTGTGACGATAAAAACGTTTTACGGGTATAATAGCACGGATTCCTCTTCAGAGTAACGTAAGGATGTATCCGTTTGAGAGCTGAGGCGTCCCTAAGTAATTGGATATTTTGTTTGAATGTGAAATAAAATCGGCATCCCAATATAAAACGTACTAAGTCGAATCAGAGGAATAAATAGAACAATCGCAACGAATGAGTTTCTGGTGCGGTCGTTACACAAATACTTTAAACTCTATCTTGAGTTTTATGTTAATTAAATTAATTTGTTTGGTTGAGAGGATTTTATAAATATTTATTTTTTGTATATTCGTTCCATATTGTAAATTGATTTTGTGGAAGACGTTTTATTGAAATGTCGATATTATTGTAAGTTTAGAAGTTGCGAGATGGCGAGTTCTAGAAAACGAATATAATACAAGTTTTCAGACTTAGTCCTGAGAATTCGCTACCCAGTAAACTAGCTCAGTATAAAGGACGCTTTAAACATTAACAATTAAAATTTGAAATAAAAAAACCCTACGCAATATCGTCTGAACCGATTTCTACCAAACATTAATATTATAAAAACGAAGATACACCAAGAACCACCACAAGGAAACTGGCCTTTAACAATAACATACCGCATTGAAAACGGTCTATCCGAGAGCTACGATACTACACAGACACACACACACACACACACACACACACAAAAAACACCTCTCTTGTGCGTCGGGGGTTAATAATATGTAAGGAAATGAAAATTAAATAATCATTTTAAATATCAATGCCTCAATGTAATTATACTACAGTTGTCTTAATTCTTTGGTTACATTAATTAGTCTAATTAACATTAATTTGCAAAATGTCAGTCAACTGAACCTTAGTGATTAATGATAACGTTAAATTTTATTTTAATTAATTAAAACGGATCAAATGGTTTCGTGGTTACAAGTGATTGTATTATTTTAAAATAAAATTCTTTAAATATGTCTTTATTTTTTATCCCGGAATTCCCACAGGAATGGGCACAACGCAGGTAAAACCGCGGGGCGCTACTAGTATCAAATATACACACATACAAAAGGTACATAAGTACTCTTATACATTTGTCGTATCATCACATACAATATCAAAAAATACATACCTATCTTTTCACCTATCACCTATCTCAGATCAATTCGCGTAGGTGTCGAGAAATACGCAGAGAGAGGCCGACAAAATTCACAGTACATTACAGCCCGTATCGCGGGTCGGATCTTAATATGAATTTTATCTTCAGGGCCTTCACAATTATGTTGGTAATGTGGCTAAACCGAATTGCTGGTATAATGGTTTTTGGTGATATATTTTTGTGATAGGGATATGATTTTGGTGATTATTTTAGTATTTTTTGTGATTAGTGTGTGTATGTTAGTATTATTATAAGGATGCCAAGACGTTGCTTAATTATAGTTCGTATTATTGATATACGAAACGTAACGCCTCGGTGGTGAAGTGGTAGTGGACACGCCTAAGAAGACTGAGGTCCCGGGCTCAATTCCCAGGTCGAGCGAAAACATGTTTCCTACTTTTCAAAACATATCCTCGGGTTTGAGATTATCAACCCGCAATTGGCAAGCGTGGTGATTTTGCCCTTTGCCCAACAGTGGGACACTTTTTTACATTATTTTTGGTATACTAAACCCGCCATGCGGTTAGCCTAGGTTGTGCGCGCTACCGTGGGGGTATCGCCATAAAAATACCTTTCTCTTTCTTTCGCATTTATAATAGTATTATGAGAATAGTAGATTATTAATACTAACTCTTAAACTAAGCTACCCTTTTCTAACCCAGTGTTACATGTTCCTATAATAACTGCGTCACAAAAGGTCGGAAGTTTCACGTAATTCATAAAATAATTTGTAGGTAAAAATCTCATTTCCTACCGTTTTTTATAACGGTAACTCTAGACTTTTCAGAAACACGAAATTGTTAAGTAAAATAAAAACAAATGCCGTTAATTTCCTGAAGGACAAGAAGATTAAGGCTCGTTCTTAAATTAAATCGTGACGTGTTGAAAATTCCTTTTATGAAACGTATGCGTTTCAATTTCGTAAAAATACGTTAAGAATTTGTTGATTTATTACTTTTTCTACTGAAATTTTCATTATTCTCAGACGTTTTATTTAATTAAGAAAGAAATATGGTTTCTTTCACGTATTCTTCAGGAATACAATGTTGTTTTTCTGTTATGAATTACCTATTTTTAGTCTTTAATATAAGTAGCTATGCGCTAAATATACTTCTGAAAATATAAAAATATACTTCTCATAACTTATTTCGATATTATGATAGCAGCTGATACACTATTTAGATGGCGATGCCTTCCACACTATAAGTATACAGACTTATGACTTACAGCATTTTTCAATGTACAAGCGGCATTTTGATAGCAAAGTTGAGCGAATGCCCAGCGTTTGTCACTTGTTTATAAGGACTTGTTATGACGTAGTAACTATAGGATCTGTGCTTAATCCAAAAAAATAATGTCTACGGCACTAGTATAGTTAAAACTAACAGAGTATTTACAAAGATATATGGTTTATATAAACAGTTTACTAAAATATGCCATCATTTTTTTTGCTTATTTAACACAAACGATGGAGAAATAACAATGTAGATATTCCAAACCCTTTTTATAAAACTTATTAATCGGTTTATTAAATAAACACATCCCGCTCGAAAACAGGAAAAGTTTCAAATTAATTTTCAATGTTAGGTTTTTGATGAAAATATTTAAAATTTACTGTTAAGGGCGGTTAAAGATTGTGTTTTGGTAACTTTTTCAAGCGAAAAACATTTATTGATCGGAACGACTACCTTTTTTTCAAATCGGTCCAAAATGGGACCCATTTGTTAGCATAGTCAAATACGAAAGGAATTCCAAATTGGTCCATTTCCAAAAACAAAACATGCAGGCGAATTAAGACGCTCCTAGGTTATTGAAGTCGGTATAAAATTAAAATATATTTTTGGTAAAAGTACTTACATGTAAAACATAATATAAAATGTATCTATACTAATATTATAAAGCTGAAGAGTTTGTTTTGTTTGTTTGTTTGTTTGTTTGTTTGTTTAAACGCGCTAATCTCAGAAACTACTGAACCGATTTGAATAATTCTTTCACTGTTAGATAGTCTATTTATCGAGGAAGGCTATAGGCTACATTTTATCCCGAAATTCCCACGGGAACGGGCACAACGCGGGTAAAACCGCGGGGCGCTGCTAGTGTTATATAACATGAAACCGGATATTATGCGAAATTATTTTTAGTTTATTTGAACGCGCTAATAACAAAAACTACCGAACCGATTTGAATAATTCTTTTTTTAATGAGTAGCCACATTCAACAGAAAGGTTATAAGATATTTTTCATTCCGAAATTCTTAAAGAAACGGGGTACAATGCGGGTGAAACCGCAGGGCACTGCTAGTCCCTAAATAACGGAAGGTGATCGTTTAATAGTTAACGTAAATCGGCTCTCGTTAATACTTACTCATAGCAAATGGCTTTTTCAATCCATTAAATTCAGCTTTGAGTTTTAATGTTCCGAAAAAAATAATTTTTATGTGTTTTTTCCGATTCAAAAGAGAAATATGTTTGAGGCGTGTGTATCGGCATGTATCTATACCATATAATCATATTGTTTTTTGTTTTAACGCGGTTATCTAAGGAACTACCAGTCCGATTAGAATAATTCTTTTTGAAATAGATAGCCACATTCAACGGCTATTATTGTATTATTCTTCTCTTAAATTCCTACAGGAGCGGGCACAACACGAGTAAAACCGCGGAGCGCTGCTAGTTTTTTTAATAAAACCCCGGTTTATTGCGTTGGGATTTGAACATTTATGAAATTATTTTAAGTATTAATTTCCTAGCAAATTTGAGTAATAATTTTAAAAATATCAATTGCATCAACACATGATAGCTCTTCAATCTAATTATTGTAATTACAGCACATTCCGTAAGAATTGGCATAACGAGTGGTTGTCAGTCCGAAACTGGGATACCCATCAATTAAACCCGAGTTACTGCTTCGATCTTCAGACGGTATTCGTTTAGACTGAATACAGATTGTCAGTCAACAACAAATAAAAAATAATTTGATTATTAATTCTCATTGAACTGTAATCTTTATAGAGCGTATAGTTTAAGGCACTGTCCTGCAGTAGGACGTGGGACATTACAAATAATTAACACGATATTTTTTCTAATAAATAAATATCTGTTAGATGATATAATAACGCAATACCAATATCAAATTAACTTCAGACATGTGTCATTTGTCCAAGAATAGTTTTGTCAATTATTATCATTAGAAGAGTGAAGAATTTGTTAAATTATAATGGACCAAGAGCCCGCGAACCCCAGACCTTCGTTATTTTATAAAAGCTGAAAGTTTGTCAGCGCATGCTCCCACACACAGGTAAGAACGATGGACTATTATGAAGTTTGGGTTATGGTGGCTTTGGCAGGTATACGGTACTAAATGTCAATGGTCGAAAACACCAAGTTGGCCATCGATTTCGATATCACCGTCAAAGGGTGACTTGTACAACTCCTCAAGAGCTTTCAAATGACATAGGTCATGTCACTGTTGAGCATTAGGATCAGCGTCCATGGCATAGGCCAACTCCAATCTTCGGTGGTCGAAAACACCAAGTTGGCCGTCGATTTCGATGTTACCGTCAAAGGGTGACTTGTACAACTTGTCAAGAGCTTTCAAATGACATAGGTCATGTCACTTAGGATCAGCGTCCATAGCATAGGTCAACTCCAATCTTCAATGGTCGAAAACACCAAGTTGGCCGTCGATTTCGATATCACCGTCAAAGGGTGACTTATACAACTTGTCAAGAGCTTTCAAATGATATAGGTCATGTCACTGTTGAGCATTAGGATCAGCGTCCATAGCATAGGTCAACTCCAATCTTCAATGGTCGAAAACACCAAGTTGGCCGTCGATTTCGATATCACCGTCAAAGGGTGACTTGTACAACTCTTCAAGAGCTTTCAAATGACATATGTCATGTCACAAATGACACTTAATTATTTGATGAATTTAGATCGGTATTTTACACACCTTTAGTACCGTATACCTGCCAAAGCCACCATAACCCAAACTTCATAATAGTCCATCGTTCTTACCTGTGTGTGGGAGCATGCGCTGACAAACTTTCAGCTTTTATAAAATGACGAAAGTCTGGGGTTCACGGGCTCTAGGTCTATAACAGTGTTGAAAAGACACATTCAATCTGAAACAACAGACCATGAAATATCAGTCTTATTTCAGTCAAGTAGATAGTTCTACGTCCATTGTTGCCAATCTAAATCCAGCCTAAATAAAGCGCTTTTGATAGCAATACAGATTTGGTTCGGAATTCAGTTATTGGAATATCGTAGATACTGCAATGGCGCTATCCTAATGAAATTATGTGGTTATACAATACTGATAGTTGGGCTTCGATCGGATTATACATATAAAGGTAGCCTTAACAGGTTTAAGACCTCTTCGAATTGCCTTAAATTGGTAGAATCGGATTAGTGTCAACGCGTTAAGAATAGGAAAATTGGGTAGTTCTAATGTTTTTTTATATATGAACACTAGCAGCGCCCCTCGGTTTTACTCCCATAATGCCCGTTCCCGTGGGAATTTTGGGAATTTTAATACACATAAAACTTCCTCTTGAATCACTATCTATTTAAAAAAATCGCATTATAATATGTGTTGTAGTTTAAGAGATCTAAGCATACCTAGGGACAGACAGCGGAAAGATATTTTGTTGACGGGTGAAATCACTATGAGCTACCGAATAACATAGTGCACCAGGCGAATTATCAAAATCGGAATCGGAATTATCGAATTATTAGTTTCGGAGTACGTTGGAACTGAAAGTCACGCGACAGAAACGAAATTAACGGAACCAATATAGGAATAAATAAGCAATATTTAAATAAAGTCACTTTACTTGTTTTAAATCCTACTGATGTTATAAATGCGAAAGTTTGTGAGGATGGATGTGTGTATGTTTATTGCTCTTTCACGAAAAAACTACTCGACGGATTTGGATGAAACTTTACAGTAATATAGGTTATACATCAGAATAACACACGGGATACATTTTATTCCGAAATTCCCGCGGATAGAACGCGGGTAACACCGCGGAGCGCGGCTCGTCATAGAAATAAATAAGGAATGTTTTAATAAAGTCACTATTTCAATATTCCATATTTTAACGATTACATTCTACAACACTACATAGAAACAAAAATAACATGGAAACTATTACAAATACTAAATTAATTAATATCTAGTAATAGATCGCCTAAAACGGCACCTCTGGCTTCTGAAGTAGGTCAAGACTTCAACTATAGATAGAGATTGCTCTTTCATATCTAGAATTAGACGGCCTTTGTCAATGGACTTGTACTGATATATTAGTGAATCGATGTCGTACGTACTCCAATAAATTATACTATAATCAAATAAATTACATGGTGCAGTGATTTGACAATGCAAATAAACTTCAAAGTCGTTTGTTACTTCATATATACTATACTAATATTATAAAGAGGTAAAATTTGTAAGTTTGGTCGAACTAATTTCAGAAACTACCAATCCGATTCCAATAATTCTTTTTGTAATGGATACCCGCGTTCAACGGGAAGATTATACGCTATTTTACTATTAATTGAAACGTACGTTGATGTCATTATTATTTGTTGAAACGGGAACTTACGTACGCGGAGGTTACTGTTGAGTTGTCCCTCAACACGTTTCGGCCACATACGGTGGCCTTCATCAGGAGGTGGGTGAAGCGCTCGCGACAGCGTCTCTCCCCGCACTGCCGGCCGCCGCGGCTCGCGCCTCGCGCGCCGCCGCGCGGAGCGCGCGCGCAGAGAGCTGTTGTTGTGGCTGTTGAGGTGGTTGGGGGGGTTGCGCACGCGTGGGCTCGCGTTGTATCGGCGAGAGAGAGCCTTCACGGGAATTGTCCGTGCTCCCGGAGTCCGTTGCATGCTGAGGCCGAACACAGTACGAACTCACGGTGTCTCCACTAACCCCGTTTGTGACCCTCTCCGAAGATAGCTGGAGGCATGGTTTCCAGGCCGCAGGCAGCATCCATCCACTATCTCTGTTAAAGTTCGGACAACGACTTATTTCTATGGCCTCACGAATTTTCCGGGACACGTAGCGTTTCTCCCGGGCTACGATTCGCGTCTGGTCAAACCTAATAAAATGAGTCGTGTCCGAAACTATAGCGTGTTCAGCCACCGCTGACCGGTTTATATCCACCTTCTTCAGCGCACGAATGTGTTCGGTGAGCCTGGTAGATACATTCCTCTTCGTCTCGCCGATATAAAACTTCCCACACTCGCAGGGTATCTTGTACACCCCGGGGACCCCCAACGGTTCCCTATCCTTCGGCGATCGAAGTAACTGCCTTAGTTGTGTAGCCGGACGAAAGATGGTCTTGATATCGTATTTGCGGCGCATCATATGTCCGATTTTTTATATACAAAAGGATGGGGTAGCCATGGGATCACCGATAGCACCCGTAGTCGCTAACATATTCATGGAGTGGTTTGAGCGCACTACGTTGGAGTCGATCCCGTGCAGGCCGAGACACTGGTGGAGATACGTGGACGACGTATTTGCAATAGTTCACAGAGATTCCGTAACAGAGCTATTAGACACTC
Organism: Cyclophora punctaria; assembly: GCA_951394245.1. Classification (NCBI taxonomy): domain Eukaryota; kingdom Metazoa; phylum Arthropoda; class Insecta; order Lepidoptera; family Geometridae; genus Cyclophora; species Cyclophora punctaria. Next base: position 1,512,460 of record OX596181.1, read on the forward strand.
TCAATGGTAAACATCCCAAGATATCGTTCACTGTAGAGACGGAGCGGGATGGGGAATTACCTTTTCTGGATGTGTTAGTCAAGCGAGGGACGAATGGACGATTATCACACACTGTATACCGCAAGACAACACATACGGATCGATACTTGAGGGCTGATTCCCACCACCAACCTTCGCACACCGCATCGGTTCCAAGGACGCTAATCAACAGAGCCCTGAGATTATGTGATCCCGAATACCTGGACGCCGAGCTCTATCATGTGCGGGGAGTGCTAGAGAGAAACGGTTACAGCTGGAGACACAGTTTACGTGTTGCAAATACGTCGTGCCGCACCCGGGAGCCCACAGCAGACAGGGCGCTGATGTACCTGCCTTACATAAAAGGTGTTACGGACAAAATCGGACATATGATGCGCCGCAAATACGATATCAAGACCATCTTTCGTCCGGCTACACAACTAAGGCAGTTACTTCGATCGCCGAAGGATAGGGAACCGTTGGGGGTCCCCGGGGTGTACAAGATACCCTGCGAGTGTGGGAAGTTTTATATCGGCGAGACGAAGAGGAATGTATCTACCAGGCTCACCGAACACATTCGTGCGCTGAAGAAGGTGGATATAAACCGGTCAGCGGTGGCTGAACACGCTATAGTTTCGGACACGACTCATTTTATTAGGTTTGACCAGACGCGAATCGTAGCCCGGGAGAAACGCTACGTGTCCCGGAAAATTCGTGAGGCCATAGAAATAAGTCGTTGTCCGAACTTTAACAGAGATAGTGGATGGATGCTGCCTGCGGCCTGGAAACCATGCCTCCAGCTATCTTCGGAGAGGGTCACAAACGGGGTTAGTGGAGACACCGTGAGTTCGTACTGTGTTCGGCCTCAGCATGCAACGGACTCCGGGAGCACGGACAATTCCCGTGAAGGCTCTCTCTCGCCGATACAACGCGAGCCCACGCGTGCGCAACCCCCCCAACCACCTCAACAGCCACAACAACAGCTCTCTGCGCGCGCGCTCCGCGCGGCGGCGCGCGAGGCGCGAGCCGCGGCGGCCGGCAGTGCGGGGAGAGACGCTGTCGCGAGCGCTTCACCCACCTCCTGATGAAGGCCACCGTATGTGGCCGAAACGTGTTGAGGGACAACTCAACAGTAACCTCCGCGTACGTAAGTTCCCGTTTCAACAGATTATACGCTGTTTTTCAACCCGAAATCTTACGGAAACGGGCATAAGTTAGGTAAATCCGCGGGGCGCTGCTAGTGTGTCATAAAAGCAAAGCATCTTCTAATCAAACGAGCTCCAATTACAAAGGTGTGTCATTTGATTGCGGTGACACCACTGGTCTAAATACCGGTCTCATTTCCCTCGTAACCTAATGGAAATGTCAATATTCATTCATGTCGAGGCCGACACAGCGGAACTTGCGGGGAGCGAACGAAACTAGGGGTTTGTCGGGTTTACTTGTAGTTATTAGAAACTTAGAAACTAACTCTGGACTATGGCTTCACTTGCAACACCCATTCCTGTGGCAATTTATGTTTTTTTAATACTTGTTATCCTAATCCTGATATATTAATAAAATAGAAAAGGAATAATTAAAATCGGTTCCGCCCTTCTCAAGTTATAAATAGTGTAGGTAACTAACACGACGTTCTATTTAAATATATAGATTTACATGAACTAAAATGATAAAGTTAATTAGTAATGAAAATGTAAGCTCAAAACAAGGCAATAGGCCTCTGAGCTTAAAAACCTTTAACAAATCTTTATTATACTAAATGAAACGGAGTACATATATATGGTATTTATTAAAATACCCGACGTTATCGGATTACTAATGATTCAAAACTATGTTCTTCTACTCGGCGATTCGATAGTTATTTCTCTCTTGTCAAAATTCAAAAGTATGCTAAACTAATCTAATTCAACAGACTAACACACAATCCTACTAGAGATGACCACGCGAAACCCGCACGAGCCCTCCGTTTGGATCAACAGGCGAGGACCTGTAATCCCGTATTACTCAGCATAAATTCACCAAGTTTCAGCGATGAGCCTCGCATTACGTTGAGCCATCGTCTGTTTGATGTGCCCGATAAAATGCCAAATAAAATATACCTAAATCGGTTCTACCTTTTGTGCTTTGTAATGTTTATTGAATGTTATTGTTGTAGTATGATATGTTATGTTATAATATAAAAGTGGAAACGTTAAGTAATCTCACTCAAGGTCTATACTAGTATAATAAAGCTGAAAAGTTTGTTTGTTTGAACGTGCTAATCTCCGAAACTAACAATCCGATTAGAATAATTATTTTTGTCATGGATAGCCACATTCAATGGGAAGGTTATAGGTATTTTTCATCCCGAAATTCCTACGGAAACCGGCACAATGCGGGTAAAACCCAGGGCACAGCTAGTTATTCATATTTGATATTTTTAAACTTTAAATGATACCAGTAATCGGTTTTCTGTGAGCACGGATCCTGTAAAGGAGCCGAAACGTCAGATAAAATGTAAAATAAAAGCTAAGTGTATCCGTAAACGTAGTTTCAATTCGCTTAAACTAAAACAATACTTTGTAAAGTTAATCGAATAAAAATAATCGAATGAAATGAATTAATTAACCACCTTGTGTACTATGATTCAATTTTACTTGTAAGTCGCAAAAACAGTTGGTGTTATAGGCGTTTTAAATGTGGACAAGAGTAAAAAGTCAACATAAACAAAATACTCCAAATGATTATTACACGTACTATGGATGCTAATTTAGTTCCCACAATTTAATTCCTCAAGACTGTTGGCATTTCATTAACCAAAACAATCGGAGACGCTAATCTCGGTTTAAGAATCAGCTGATTAACATTGTAATTAAATTAGATTTGTTTATATCGGAATTCAAATTACTACGTTATGTAATCCGACGGAGAATTCAATTTCGAATAACCCTTTTCTTAACTTGGTTAAAGCGATAAGGGACGCAGTGAAAAATAAAACAAAAGAAGATTATTTTGGTATTGTTTCAGGAAAGATACACAGAATATACATCACTGTAACTGTTCGTAAATGAAACAACACATATCAGTCAGGCCAACCCTGGCGTCGCAGTTATTAGACCGCCTAAAGGCCTCCGACATGGTCTAACGATTGAAACAACCGGGACCAACAATTTAACGTGCCCTCCGAAGCACGGTAGCGCTCAGATAGAAATGCCACTATCAGCCACCCATCTAAGTAGGGGTCGAGTTATCTTTATAAAATAACATCTTTTAAAAACAAGGTAATTGGTGGTCACCGATACCTTTAGTTATCTTTCCTGCTATCTAACATTAAGCGAAATGAATGAATGGATGAATGAACGGATGAATGAATGAGCGTATTGAAAGGTATCACAGTTGACACTGGTTCGCTCGCACAGTGCCAAACCTTTCATACAAGGAATACACCGTCATTCAACTCGCAACGAACCCGCACCCGACCCCCACTATGTGTGTGTTGCGCTTTAGACACTCGTACATGTTACGAGTAAAAGGTCGAAAAAGTAGAAAAACAAAGCGAATTAACGTAATCGAATTAAAACAAAATCCAAATTAGATTAAATTAGTGTCAAATCTGACATTTTTTTTGACATTTTTTTCAAAAGGCGTAGCAAATACTAAATACTCACTCAGCGCAATATTCGCTTGCTTGTTTCTGTCGAGTTGTCCTCGTAGCGCTTTTAATCTTCGTAGCTTGAGTTCCTGTGCCTCTACGCGTTCCCGTAGTCTTCGTAGCCGTTCGCCTTCTACCGCCACCTGCGAGCAAATATGGATTTTATTGTAAGGTGGATAAGGTATGTGTTTTATTAAGTAATGGATTTATATGTTGTACATTTTGCTACGAATCAATGAGGAGTGGTTTTAGTAAACCACGGTAGTAAACTATTTTAGACCGTTATTTCAGAAATAGACCAGGGTAGATAATTTTTGAAACCAAACAAAATTACAGTAGGATGAAACCCATTAGAAAAGGAGGGGAATATGATAAAAATGAAAGTAAAAATAAATTACAGTCGATCCGAGTTCGGGAAGTGGGAAGGGGGTGCGTTTTTAGGGGTAAAAATGGTTTATCTCGATTTCCGGAAAAACCACAAGTCCTACGGAAATAAGTCAAATGGCAAAGTTGTAGGTAATAAAATGATCTACAACTCTTGTATTGACAACTTTTTCACATAACCTCAAAATATATGTGAAAAATTCAAAAAACCACGTTTTTGGTTTTTTACGTTTATCTTCCTCAAAAAAAATTTTTTTTCTACGAAATTTGGTGAAAACTTACCTTATTATGTCCCAAATACACTGTAATTTATTTGATTAAAAATATTTATTTTTTCGCTGCATTTTAACTTAATATCAAAAAAGCACCCTAATTTTCAATCGAAAATTCTGACGTCAAAATATCAGCTTTTTTCAAAGAGTTGGTATGTTTTCTGTTCCTTGAAATCTCTACTTTCCGATGGTGAAAAAATATATATATATTACTATAGAAAATCTTCTCAGAAAATGCAAAAAACTCGAATACGATAATTTTTTTAAAAAGTTGATTTATTTAATGCTAATTACATTTATGTCATAGAAAATCTCATTATATATAAATATAAATGTAAATCGTAGTATTAAATGTAGATATAGTCCAGTCATTATAGTAAGTTCACCTCGGAATTTGAGATACCCAGCTGTAAGTCTGTAGGGGAGAGGGTGGCAAGATGGGGTAGCGGGTAAGACGGGGTACCTAGCGAAATCCACAGTTCAAACTGACCAATCACGCTCGTTCATTCGTCGTTCGATGCGCCGCCATGACACTTGTCAGTCGCCCGGCGATAGATGGTTCGCAAGTGCACGCGTATCGAAAAAATTCAAAAAAAGTGTTTTACTGCAAATTGTTTATCATATTTTCTCCAGGTTTGACACGTGACTGTGGTTTGTTAAATAACGCTAGCTGGTGAGGTGTTGCTGTGATTGACACTTAAACTAACCTATAATAAGGTAGGCACTGTGTTTTCTTAAGATTGCTGACTGTTTTTTTCTTTTGTTTTTATTGCTAGAAAATGGCTCTGCAGGCAAGATGGGGTAACGGGTAAAGAAGAGAAGAGATGAATTAAACAAACAGAAGAATACTACAAAAGCTCATAATAAAAATTCAAAGAAGAATAGCCGAATAGCGAAAATAGCAAAACGACGAAGAGTCTAATCATCTGGAGATGAAAGTGAAGAAGGGGGGGGGGACACCATGTATGTATTGTGAGGAAATATATTCCGTTTCCATTGAAGGGTGGATATCATGCTCACTATGTGGAAGATGGTCTCATAATAGCTGCGCAGGAATAGATGATGATGATGACGAAGCCATCCACGTCTGCGAGTTCTGCCAGCTTAAATAATCATCTTTCTCTGTGATCATTCATCATCATCACCCCACCTTACCTCAGGGGGGTACCCCATCTTACCAGCACCATGGGGCAAGACGGGGCAAAACACCTTTTTTTATTTTTTTATTTTTTCTCTTAAATGTTTAACTAAAAGTTCCTAATGACACCAAATATTAGAATAGTAATAATAAGTTGTTAACTAAAAAATAAATATGATTGTCTCACTATGTAATTTTTTATATTATTGACCTTTAAACCTTAAGTACCCCATCTTGCCACCCTCTCCCCTAAATACTTGTATATTGACACCCTAAAAGTTGTCTCATCATAACTTACATATGGTAGGGTGTACGCAACTATTAAATTTCAAGTTCAATTTCACAAAAATCGGTTTTTGCGCTTTTTTGTAAATACCTCAACGGTTCACCGTATGAAAAAAATTTTTGAACAAAATTTGTAGAGAATTTTGTATTCTACAATATTGATAATAAATATAAATAGCAAAAAATCCATAGGAAATGAGATATTTACAAAAAACCGCAAAAACTGATTTTTGTGACCTTTGACCTTGAAATTTAATAGTTGCGGACACCCTACCATATGTAGGTTTTGAGACAACTTTTAGGGTGTCAATATACAAGTATTTACAGACTTACAGCTGGGTATCTCAAATTCCGAGGTGAACTAACTATAATGACTGGACTATATCTACATTTAATAGTACGATTTACATTTATATTTATATATAATGAGATTTTCTATGACACAAATGTAATTAGCATTAAATACATCAACTTTTTTAAAAAATTATCGTATTCGAGTTTTTTTGCATTTTCTGAGAAGATTTTCTATAGTAACATATATATATTTTTTCACCATCGGAAAGTAGAGATTTCAAGGAACAGAAAACATACCAACTCTTTGAAAAAAGCTGATATTTTGACGTCAGAATTTTCGATTGAAAATTAGGGTGCTTTTTTGATATTAAGTTAAAATGCAGCGAAAAAATAAATATTTTTAATCAAATAAATTACAGTGTATTTGGGACATAATAAGGTAAGTTTTCACCAAATTTCGTAGAAAAAAAATTTTTTTTGAGGAAGATAAACGTAAAAAACCAAAAACGTGGTTTTTTGAATTTTTCACATATATTTTGAGGTTATGTGAAAAAGTTGTCAATACAAGAGTTGTAGATCATTTTATTACCTACAACTTTGCCATTTGACTTATTTCCGTAGGACTTGTGGTTTTTCCGGAAATCGAGATAAACCATTTTTACCCCTAAAAACGCACCCCCTTCCCACTTCCCGAACTCCGATCGACTGTAATTTATTTTTACTTTCATTTTGATCATATTCCCCTCCTTTTCTAATGGGTTTCATCCTACTGTAATTTTTTTTCATTTTTTACTATTTTTGTAGGCTTCGGCACTAGTCTAAAAGCGGGGCAAGTTTTATAAAGAGAAAATTATAAGGAATATAAGAGGCTTTTGCCCAGCAGTGGGGCATAAAATTTGCTTTACTTTGACGTCATATTTGAAGCTGTTCTTTTAAGCTGCCTTTTAACATAGAAATTTTGATAAGTTATCTAAAGAAAGATAGGTTACTGGGACCTCTCGTTAGACGTAACTAATATTACAGAAACAAAAGATTTTCAAGTATATTGATTGAAACTATAAACATTAGTAAGAGTCTATGAAGAAAATAACATAATTGAAACCACAAATATAGATCAGTTTTCAAGACACAAACAACTAAAACGCACGTTCCCGTCGAAACAAATAGTACAGAGACTCCTTTTATTTAGCGAGTAAATCAAATAAGTTATTGTGCCCGAGTTTCTAGTACATTGTTAAAACATTTTATTTATTTTATGGAGTCTCTTATTTTCAGTTTATTTCTTCTGGCACAGAGATAAATATCGCATTAGACCGGCTCTCGGGGCCCCGGAGATTTATTAAGAACCGGGAGAATTTAATTTTTATCCCGTATCCTTATCAAAATTACTCCAAAGAATTTTGAACTTTTTTCTTGTCTAAAGAATCTTATTACCGAGTTTTTAATGACAATAAATATATTGCTTTTAATTCAATTTGCGGGGATTTCGTTACTTTGTTTATTGTTTCTGTTAAGGGTGTGGATTTAATATCTTGATTGCTTTAACTGTTATTTATTACTGTTTGAAGTTAGAACCAATGTTTCGTTTAGAAAGCTTTATCATAATTTCGTCCAATTACTTTAATACTGTTTTTGTATCCGGTGTGCTTATTTGTAAGTCCATACGTTTCCGGAAAATGATGATAGCTTGTCTGACAACAAACTAACTTTATGATGCATTTCCACAACTATATACGCTTCGTTTGATATTAATAGTGGATACAAAACCTTATTTAAGAGCTCGTTCAATTTAACCGTTTTAAGTCATCCTGCTACGTGCGTTTTATATGTAATTCATTAATTACTGCGAGCACTAATGGTGTTGCAACATGCAGCTCAACCCCTTCTTAGATAGTTGGCCGATAGTGGCATTTCTATCTGAGCGCTACCGTGCTTCGGAGGGCACGTTAAGCAGTCGGTCCCGGCTGTTTCTTTAGACCATGTCGGAGACCTGAGGTGTTCTAAAAACAACGACACTAGGGTTAGCTTCTAACCTACTCAAAATGAATGAACAGATGATATTAGGTTTTTCATACGACACCCACGTAGCAGGACGTCTGAAAACACTTTATTTGAAACAGCCCTCACAAAGCTTCGATGGAAAGAGACCCCAATGTTAATTTACTCATTATTTACTATCTAAGTAAAGTTATTATTCAACCGCAAACAAGGACATTCAAACAAAATTAAAAGCTCGAAATAATCCTCACATTTTTTGTTTACTCTCAAATTGTATAAAAATCTTTTCCCTTTGTCTCTTCGTTGCCCAAATTTTGACTCTTGTTTTATTTTGCACCTTTTCTTTTATATATGACACCCTTTGTGTCTCGGTGATGAAAACACTGATTATGTTTTCATTTAAATGCTTTATTTACACCTGGCAACTTTGGTCGAGGCAATTTAGGTGAACCAACTTCCGGTAGCATTTTTTGTTTTGTTCACTTACTTAAGTTTCAATTTGAACATTTGAATGCCTCTTACTAGATATACAGACTTATGGAATTGCCACGAGCAACGGAGCTATTACCGATTTAATTATACAAGAATTTTTCACATTTGCTCTTGTATAATATAATATAGTGTTCTTATTTTAAAAACTCTTTATTAGTCATTGAACCTTTTACATAAATATTATCGGTCCAGGTTGTTTCAATCGTTAGACCATGTCGGCGGACTTAAAGCAGTCAGAACTCCGAAACGAGTTTGGCAACTAACCTACTCGGAGTTAATGAATAAATGACTTCAATATTGTGTTCTTTTTTAAATTGCCAATCACACAATGTCGCTCCCAATAAAGTTGCCTGGTGTTAAAACTCCAATAATATCCGGATTTTCTTTACTCTATGAGTCTCTTTGTCCGGCGATGAAACAATGATTGTGTTTCCATTATACGAGTGGAACGGAACGGATTATCTCACGAAATATTATTTATTGTACGTGATTGAATTTCACGACGAACTGTTATTATTTTTTAAGCGAAAAGCAGTTTTATCATCCAATCGACCTTGTTTTTCCAAGAATCCAATGAAAATGTTAACCATTTTAATTATTTGTCAGGTTATATTTTTAAAAGTTTATAAGCAAATTCGAGTACGTCGACAACATTGTCGTAGTTAAGACCGCCTAAAGACCTCCGGTATAGCCTAACGATTGTAACAACCAGCATCAAAAAATTAAAAAGAAAGGACCTTGGGCAGGTGACTATGGAGACTGACCCACATGCTCAAGAGTAACAACAGTGACGTAACCGATGTCATTTGAAAGCTCTTTGAAGAGTCGTACAAGTTACTTCTTGACAATGATATCAAAGTTGACTCATACACTTAATATAGTAGTATAGATTAACCGCCTTACTCATAAAAGCTTTATAACTAAATCACTGTTTTAAAGTGTTCTGTCTCTTTCGCTCTTTGGCAAATAGCGTATGTCGGAAAGGGACAAATCATTTGATAGCTAAAATGCTGTTAATAAGCGTTGATGAATAAAGCTCTAATCAAATCGAGCAGTGCGGCGTCGGTACCGCGAAATAATTTTAGTACGTACTGTTGCCGCACTGCTCGATTTGTATGAAAACACACGATCGTACGTTCACAATACGACAAACGCACGGCTTCGGCACCGCAGCGGTCCGACACGAAACGCATAATTTGAAAGCACCCTAAAAGTTTAACGTGTGACTAATGCCAATAACAACAAATATTGACCATAAACAGTAACATATCATTAAATTAATTAACTGTTGCGTAAATGAAATTGCACCGAATTATGTGAATGCCAGAACACAAAATAACAAACATCCAACTAATATAAGCTAATTACATCATCACAAACAAACATAACCTAAATTGGCGAAGTTATTCGTAATTAGATTCTCACTAGACGCAAACCTGAGCTTGGTACACACGGTAAATAAAGCTTCGTATACACTATAGGGCGGGGAGTCTTCCTCCTCGATATAGGTAGTTGGGAAAATGAGCCTACTTGACAAATGACAATAGCTTCGCTTTCTATTCGATTATCTACTATTTTATTTATTAATTAGCCATAAATATCCCACTGCAAGGCAAAAGTCTATTGGTCTAAAGGTCTAAAGAGCTATTGTAGGTCAGTTGTTAATATTGTAACAGTGACAAATTAGACATTAGAGTGACAGAGTCAGCCCTTCAGACTTTTAGAAGAAAGCCCCTTTCTAAGATTGAAGAGAAAAACTTCCCGCCGTATTCTGTACATTGTAGGCGGCGGATTATTTGCAAACCCTGTCGATGGACACCTGCGTCTTGTTTGCAGAGCTTTGCGTAGTTTCCTATTCATAATAATTGTGACAAACTCACGCAATGTATTTATTCTTACGAACTAGCAGCACCTCGCGGTTTTAGCCGGCTTTACCATTCCCGTGGGAATTTTGGGATGAAAAATAGCCTATACCTACCTATCTTTTTATGTTGAATATAGCTAAAAAATACGGAAATAGTTATTCGGATCGTACTGGTAATTCCTGAGATTAGCTCGAACATACAAACAAAATTATAAAACAACTTTATATTATGAGATGTTATAATTTATAACCTAAACTAAATGGCATATGATCAAGGTGAGTTTTAACCCTTGTAGTGTATGTACACTTTCATCATGTTACATCTATAAAACCCTGTGTATTCCGTACAATTGAGGAGTCTTATTCAGTTGTTTAAGTTCTCTCCTAAAACCCCTCCTTACACCCTAAATTGTCTAAAAGAACGACTTATAAGTCCATTAGATCGACACTTAACTAATTGACGTAATTGTTCATAAATTACATATCATAATCACTCATTAAATCTTTATTAAGGTAGCGTTTGACATCTTTAAGTAAAAGCGTAAAACTCCGAGAAAACTGAGAAACATTTAAATATAGGTACATATTTGTATTGATATTTTAGGCTTAGTAAAAAATATACGACCTAGTTGGAAAATCTTCTAGTATTTTCATCATAAGACGCACGCAAATCTCACCCTTAACAACCTACTTTGAGAACAATTGATTCAAATAATGCTTTAAATCTCCTTTAAGCAATAATTGGTATCTTGTATAGGTTCGGTTTCAAAGTCTTTAGATTCTAAGAAGTTTGGAGCCTATATTTAGTTGTTAATAATTGAATTTTGGTTACAATTGAAATGTTCCGTTGAATTTGTCTTCAATTAAGAACTTGCCAACCGTCTCAAGTTTTATTAAGCTTTCCGTTCGTGACTTTTCTCAGAGTATTAATATTATTTCAATAATTCTGTTAAATTTTGCGAAAGTGATAAGGTTTAACTGTATCTGCTATTACGAAATATCATTTTAACCAATTTAACCGTCTTTCGGAGGGCACGTTAAATTGTCGGTCCCGGTTGTTCAATTTTCAGACCCTGTCGGAGGCCTTGAGGCGGTCAAAACTCTGACACCAGGGTTGTCCACTTACTTACTTGAACTTACTTTACATTACCCAATTAAGTAAGTAAATTACTTTTGAAAATGGTTCTGAAAAGGTTGGAATGACTTTCAACAGAGCTATGCAGCTACGAAACTTTGCTACGTTTTTTATATAATTGACTAGCTGCGCCCCGCGGTTTCACCCGCGTTGTACCCGTTCCCGCGGGAATTTCGGGATGAAAAATAGATGTTGTCCGATTCTCAGACCTACCCGATATGCACACAAAATTTCATGAGAATCAGTCGAGCCGTTTCAGAGGAGTTCAGCCACGCACCCCGTGACACGAGAATTTTATATATTATAAGATAGATATTATAGTTGCTTCTAGTGATAATTGCTACGAGTAATACATACCTAACGTAGCATCGTAGCATTACTTGAAAGACTGACTTAACGATCTCTATATGCGCATACCTAGTGAGTTCGTGTAGGTTAGTGTCTAACCCGGGTCTGGGCCACCGACATGCCCTATCGATTAAAACAACTGAGACCAACAATTTTACGTGCCCTCCGAAGCACGGTAGCGCTCAGACAGAAATGACAATATTGGCCACCCATCCAAGTAGTAGAGCTGCACGTTGCTTAACAATCGCAATCAAACATCGCTTAGTCAGACTACGCCACGAGCGGTATCTAGTATGGCCGAGGATGCATGAGGAAAGCATAGTTTTGAAAAAGCCCATGGCTGTTTTCTACCAATATCTTTTGTCAATACCATTTCGACTAACATATAAAGCACCAGCCCAATAGTAGCCGACGATAGTAATTTATTAACATCCTTTCAGCCTTTGAGAAAACTTTAACACTAATGGCTTATCCATTAGATAACATATAGTACGCCCAGTGGTGTATGTAACATTGTGTGTAAAATTTTAATGTATCGAATTTTAATTCGATTTTCAGCCCAGCTAAAGTAAGAGTTGGATAAAGTTTGTTTTTGTTGCGAACGACTAAAACAAATGACTGTAATTACACTTAGTAATAATTAACACGATATTATTGGTCTAATAAATCATTGCAGAAGGCTTTTACAAAGGCAACAGTATAAAGAGGAGGACAAGGCAAAATCATACTGGCGTAATCACTTAATGAGTCGCCAAACTCGACAAGCCCGTTGGCACTGTGGCAGTGAGAGCGCTTACTGTGTCGGGGGTTGGGGTTCGATACCAATATGTTAAGACATAGTTGTTGGCGACGACGTCTGGGTGTCTAAGTATTTGGGTATGTATATGTAGTAGTATCAGATTACAAGCTTAGAGCTTACTTTGGGTCTAATTTACTGTGAGTGAGCGGTGACCGAATGTCGAGAGACATCCCACTGAGCTCGAACAAGTGTCTAGATGACAGCTGCTATCGAACATTGAAAGCTGCTGACCGCCATATTACAATTTTGCGGTTATTGTAATAATCTGCTTGCGATTAACGTCTTTTATAATTGCTACATTACAAGCTACTGGGTTACCTGATGCTGCCTCGCCTCCTGCTGCTTGAGGTACCGCAGCCGCTGCTCCTTGGCGCACAGCAGCTGGTGCTGGCTGTCGATCTGCTGCTGCTGCCGGAGCGCCATCGCGCGCAGCTCGCCCAACGTCAGCTCCACCCCTTCCCCCAACTGTGGACAAAAGTACAATAAGTTCAGTATGATAAAGTAAGTCAGTTCGAGTAGGTCAGTGACCAACCCTGATGTCGGCTTTTAGACCGCCTAAAGGCCTCTGGTGTGGTCTGACGATTTATATAACCGGGACCGACAATTTAACGTGCCTTTTGAAGCACGGTAGCGCTCAGATAGAAATGCCACTATCGCCCACCCATCTTAAGGACTCAGAATCTTCTGTCCATAATTATTATGTTGAGTAATTATGTATGGGAAACTATATTAAGATACAAAGAAGAAAATAAATTATTTTCTATTTAAGCAAGTAAATATAAAAAATATCTATTTACTTATTTATATCGGAGACTAAATTAAAAAATAAACAAAAAGCTCCGTTCACCAAAGTTCTTGCTTTACATTTAAAAGGCAAGCAGTTTGCATATAAAATTAGAGCTTAAAGCAGAAACTTAATTATGAAAGCTCGAGACATATTCAAAAATACCTCAGACGGTAATTTACGTGAAAATGTAAAAATAAAAGTAGGTACTATCAACAACGTTGAATGGTGACTCAATTATGAAGCAAGATTCGCATTCAGACCAAAAAGGTGAATGGAGATGTGTTGGTTTAAACTCTGAACGAGCGACATTCCTCTAATAGTGGCCGTCATCAGACTTTCGTAATTGTACCCAAATGGGACTTATAAGAAACACTTAAGAAATGCTAGTTAAGATATGCCGTTTTCTTAGTAACGTTTCAAGTAGGGTAAACGAGGTTAAATGAATTATTTTTCCGAGATTTCTTGTAATAAAAAGGTTCATAAATGTAATAAAACACTACTTTAAGAGGGGATTACTTTCTAGCTTAAACAAGATGAAACTTAATAAATCATTGAATAATAATAGAAAAAGTAAGTAGTAATACTTGGAATAATGTAATTCACTAGAAACTACTATGCTTTGACACCAACTTTAAATTTAATTGACTTGCACGTAGTGTAGGTATAAAATAAATGTCCGCGAGTGTCTCAATAAAGCGTTAATTTAATTGTTTGCTTGGAATATTTTTTTGTAATAGCCCCGTTCAACGGGAAGGTTAAAGCTATTTTTTATCCTGAAGTTTTAATAGGAATAGGCACACAGCGAATAAAAAACTAAGTACATAATATAAATGTCACGTAATCCCATTCTAACTTAAACCAACTTCTAAAATGTTTGTTTAAATATTTGTTATTTGTTTCATGTTCATGTTAATGTGGTATACAATAAAGTAAAGTATTAGCCTGTAATGTCCCACTGCTGGGCAAAGGCCTCTCATCTCACTGAACATATCAGTACAGTGATACAATCAAGAGTTTATTTATAATATTATAAAGAGGAAAACTTTGTTTGTTTGGTTGTAATGAATAGGCTCAAAAACTACTGGACCGTTTTTAAAAACTCTTTCACCATTCAAAAGCTACATTATCCACGAGTAACATAGGCTATTTTTATCCCGAAATTCCCACAGGAATGGACACAACGCAGGTAAAACCGCGGGGCGCTGCTATCTATTATATATCTTGTATTGTTCTAATGAGAAAACAGATTACAATTCAACTTTACCAGCCAACAAAACAACCAACATTTATTTCTATAAAAGATCCTACAATTTCCTTCAGTCCGTAGTTTTTCCACTGTTACATTACTAAGTCGGGTTGTACTTAGAAACTTGATTCACGGTAATATCTTTAAGTATTTGTTCTTTCCTTGAAACTGCAGTTTTACAATAGAACCTTTTCTCCGCTGTTCTGAATTACAGTTCTTATGTGACGGGAAGTTTTGATTAGATTCGGTCCCAAGACTAATGTCTTCACTTTAAACTTGCTTATACTAACTTACGTAGATACGACAAACTATGTAAGGTGATGTATTTAATTGAAGAAGCTATAATAGTTGAATTTGGTACATTAAACTTAGAATTAGTAGTAACTTGCCGCGCCCCGCGGTTTCACCCGCGTTGTACCCGTTCCCGCGGGAATTTAGGGATTTAATGTATCCCATGTGTTATTCTGATGTATGATCTATATAACTGTAGAGTTTCATCCAAATCTGTGTAGTAGTTTTTGCGTGAAAGAATAACAAACATACATACTTCCTCACAAACTTTCGCATTTATAATATTAGTAGGATTTCGATGAGATCTTATTAATCAGCCTGCAAAATTATGTAGGTCTTAAAACATTCATTTAGTACGACTTTATATTACATTTGTACATATCTACCAATCATATGTATTCAAACGTTGCGATGTAACATTGTGATATTGTTTATAACAATCATATCAGTTGCAGCCTAGTAACGTAGCATAACTCTATTGCAAAGCCAACTAGAATGTTATTTAAGACCCATTATATTATAAGCCATTAAATTATATTATATTATAAGACCATTATATCTTTGGCACTAAGCAACATTAAGTTGACAGTTTAGAACTAAGTTTTATTGGATCTTTCACTGGTTCTGTTTAAATAAATACATATTATAAACCTTAATATAAAGATAATACAGCATGTTATATCGTATAAGGTAAAACCATAGATAAATTATACAAAACGCGACGGACCGCCATTTCGCAGAAACCATTCCAATTCTATGCATATATGGAACCACAATATCAAAATCCAATCACAAAAACAAACACCAAATTTCAAAAGCCACAATTCAGAAGCCGTAGTTTCTACTGTCACAATGGATCCCTAAATCCATATTAGAGCTCCCAAACAAATACAGATACATTCAGTAGAATTCGGTGTAAAATTGAATGGAATGGTTTAGTGAAATATGAGTGTCTTTGGGTGATACGAAGTGGCGAGTGGCCGCGGCTTGCGCCGGCTTGGGCTCGGCTTTAGGCTTTTTAATGTCGCATTAAAGCCGATATTGTAGAACTGTCTTCATATATCAACCGTGTTTCAGTTCCATAACTCGTAGGTAATGGATAGAGTATTTCGGGCAAAGCATTATGATATTCTTGGTAAAATATTAGTTTGGGACGGGGATTATTGTTGAATTTATTGGGTTTGTACTTAAGTGGGTACGTAAGTGGGTTTAAGTAGGTTACAGATAACTTTTTGGGAAAAAATACACGATAAATAAAGTAAAGATTGATTAATCACATTGATGTATAATCTAAATCAATGATTAATTATACTAATTTTGTTTAGGTCAGTGCTTTATCTTGTCGTTCTGCAGATTTTTGAGACTTATTTTCATAACAGAGGAATTTTAATGTTTCACTATTGTAATAGACCTAGAGCCCGTGCACCCCAGACCTTCGTCATTTTATAAAAGCTGAAAGTTTGTCAGCGCATGCTCCCAACACAGGTAAGAACGATGGACAATTATGAAGTTTGGGTTACAGTGGCTTTGGCAGGTAAAGGGTACTAAAGGTGTGTAAAATACCGATCTAAATTCATCAAATAAAATGTGTGATTTGTGTGACATGACATATGTCATTTGAAAGCTCTTGAAGAGTTGTACAAGTCACCCTTTGACGGTGATATCGAAATCGACGGCCAACTTGGTGTTTTCGACCATTGAAGATTGGAGTTGACCTATGCTATGGACGCTGATCCTAATGCTCAACAGTGACATGACCTATGTCATTTGAAAGCTCTTGACAAGTTGTACAAGTCACCCTTTGACGGTGATATCGAAATCGACGGCCAACTTGGTGTTTTCGACCATTGAAGATTGGAGTTGACCTATGCTATGAACGCTGATCCTAATGCTCAACAGTGACATGATCTATGCCATTTGAAAGCTCTTGACAAGTTGTACAAGTCACCCTTTGACGGTGACATCGAAATCGATGGCCAACTTGGTGTTTTCGACCACCGAAGATTGGAGTTGGCCTATGCCATGGACGCTGATCCTACTGCTCAACAGTGACATGACCTATGTCATTTGAAAGCTCTTGAGGAGTTGTACAAGTCACCCTTTGACGGTGATATCGAAATCAATGGCCAACTTGGTGTTTTCGACCATTGACCTTTAGTACCGTTTACCTGCCAAAGCCACGATAACCCAAACTTCATAATGGTCCATCGTTCTTACCTGTGTTGGGAGCATGCGCTGACAAACTTTCAGCTTTTATAAAATGACGAAAGTCTGGGGTCCACGGGCTCTTGGTCCATAACCAAAGCAAAGCGACAGGTGTTGCGAAACATAAAGATACATTTCTATTGTTATTTGAGCGCTGCCGTGCTACCAAAGTTTTTACCAGGACATAAAAAAAAATTAACCTATTATGACCCACTGCTGGGCAAAAGCCTTTCATCTCCCCGAAAGTATCAGCACAGTGAGGAGGAAATTAAAAATTATTCCACAAGTAAAACCGCAGATCAAAGCTATCTTTCACGAATAAAATACACCTGAATCCCTTCTACAATTACAGAAATTGTAACCTTAAGGAGGTATCGAAATGCCGACAATACCTTCCCGAAATATTTGGGGTGTGATCCATTTTATCTCAAATAAGTCCGCCGCAATTTATGCCTATACAATCTTGATTCACGTCGCCTCGGTAGATATTTCTTTTAAGATATATCATTTTATTTGCTGTTGTCGACCGTTTTCTTTTCCATTTTTTGTTATATTTTTATTATGATTGTTCAGGTCTGGTGAATTAACAGGCTTAGGGTTTGATGAGGAGTTGATAAGTCGCATGCGATTGGGTTGTTGTTTTGTTTTATATGATAGTTATATTTAAGAAGAAGAAGAAGAAGACAAGCCAGTTGACACAGTAGCCGGTGAGAGCGCTTCCTGGTTGCGGGTCCTATTCAACGGAATCAACAATATACGTAGATGTTGTTTACGACGTCTTGGGTATTTAATTTATACTAATATTATAAAGTAGAAAAGTTTTTACTTTATTTGTTTGCAAGGGGTAATCTCAGAAACTACCGGTGCGATTTGATAATTATTTTTTTAATGGATAGCGACTTACAAAGGGAAGGTTAAAGGTTATTAAGTTATTATTCATTCCCACAGGAACGGACACAACGCGCGGGGCGCTTCTAGTATTACTTATAAATAATTTGAGAATGTTTATGTTGTGGTATCAGTTAGGTAGATACCATGACCAGCTTAGAGTTTGAGTCTAGTTAACCATGTGTGAATGTGTCCGGGTGTATTTATTTCTCTGAAAAATATTCACGAGAAAGGGTACATTGCGGGGATTACGAGTACTAGTTTCCGATAAAGTTACACACACAGTCGGAAACACTTAACCCAGAACCAAAAACATTTCGTTAATAAATATTCGAGTGAATTAACATTCGTACTGTGGCCAATGTATTCATGGTGCCCATAAAGAGGACAAAAATCAGGTTAATATGGAAACAAAACTAGGTTACAATTAGATAAGCGCACCCAGCAATAAAACCACGCCGGTTTCTTACGATTGCATGCTCTTGAAGTATTGTAATAAATTCTAATAAAACTGAAAGTCTTTTGTAAAATAAATTGTGTTCTTTATTTTTATGTGTAGGAACTAAATTTTAAATGAAAAGTCTTATTATTGGCGGCCGCAGAGTCAACTAAATAGTTATGTATAACATATAGTTAAATTATTTGCCTCTGCGGTGTGCCAACCTACCATATAGTAGTATTTTAATCATTAATAATTTGATATTGAATTAAATAATTAAAACACTTCAATTGTACATCGTAACCAATAATGAATGTCTCCACGCGCTATCGAATTTAAAATAAAATTAAGCGCGGTCCAAAAACTACATGGTCCATTCACTCAAATATTCATATGTAAAGAAGAATTAAAATCGAATCGGTTTTCAGCTTAATTGGTCTATTAAATTAAGCTTTCATTGATCGAGCCTACAGTTTGTAATGTCAGAGGATTTCATACTTGAAAATGTGAAACTAATCCTGCACAATACTCATACATATCGTACTCTTATTATAAATGCAAATATTTGTGAGCATGTATGTATTTGCGTTACTCTTTCAAGGCATGTATGATGTATGTTTGCGACTCTTTCACGCAAAAAAAATGCTCGAATCTGTAACGTAACTTTTCGAGTACAAGCGAATGCTCTCGGCGAGGGAGCGCCAGGGTAAGCGAGTTTACAAGCTACGAAATGACGAAATTCCCTTATTGGCGGAATACTTCACTATCTTAACGATGACTCGTATATTATCTGTTTCCAGTAGGAAATAGTCAGGATAATATTTTACTGTAACTTGAAGTAGAATTTTATTTAAATTGAGTCAAGAATCCATTCAATTTCCGCTCGAAACCTGACAAAGATTGAAGTCGATATATATCATTGAATTCAGGATCGGGCGATATTTTACGGAGATGTGAATTGTAAATGGCAGAGAGAATTTATATTTTGATGGTAAAATAGTATGGTCAATGATTGATAAGTACGGGCTTTTCGCTATTCAGAACATACTGTTAGAAAATAATAATTTCTTACTATAAAGTTACTTCTTTATAGACCGCCTAAAGGCCATCACTATGGTCTTTTATTACAACAACCGGGACTGTTAATTTTAAGTAGGCACCCTCCGAACCACAGTAGCGCTACGATAGATAATGTTGCTATCGGCCTCCTATTCAAAAAGGGGTCGAGCTGCACGTTGCTTAACAATTGGAATGAGCTAACATCGCTTACTCAAACTACAATCACTACATAGTATAAAACAAAGTCGCTATTTTTGTCTGTTTGTTTGTTTGTTTGTCTGTATGCTTAAATTACGCAACGGATTTTGATGCGGTTTTTTGTAATAGGTAGAGTGATTCAAGAGGAAGGTTTTTATGTAAAAAAATTCCCGGAATTCCCACGGGAACGGGCAGAACGCGGGTAAAACCGCGGGGCGCTGCTAGTACAATATAAAAAAGTAATAGTTAGCGATAAGTATTTGTACTGTGAGGAGCATAAATGCTTTAAGCTTATGCCTTCTTACATATGTGGATAAAACTCAGTACATTGAGCACGATTGTGAAGACATATATTTTAAGTATGTACCTACATATGTTTACAAAGAAGCAAGGTCTATGTAATAAAAATGTTACAGAATACACTTTTATATACAACACTTACGAAAAAGCCGTAAAAACAAATAGAATCTAATTTGATATTTCGTACAATTCCAAAAATAGATACAATTGTTTTACATAAACTTTTCTTGTTTTGTAGGCTGTGTTGAAATTGAATCGATGTTTACAACCAACTTTACTATACAATTTTTTTCAGTATATTTTGCTCTTATATACTGCTTGTGTTTACAGTTTTCTTAACTAATGATACAAAATGAGGGGTTATGAGTTTGACTAATCAGTAATCTAATATATAAAATTCTCGTATCGCAGTGTTTCTAGTTAAACTCCTCCGAAACGGCTTGACCGATTCTCATGAAATTTTGCGTGAATATCGGGGAGGTCTGAGAATCGGACATCTATTTTTCATCCCCATAAATGTTAAGGGTAGTCCACCCCTAAATGTTTAATGGCAAAACAACGTTTGCTGGGACAGCTAGCGTTAACATAAAATATGAAAGAGGCTAGAACCATAATTACAGCCTATAGAAATTGTCAGTGAATATTTCGAATAATATAATTACATATAGTCACACTATATTGCAATTTGGAATAGCATAAAACATAACCAGACACATCCGCTACCCATTCATATTTAAACTAACCCGTTCACAACAATTATTAACAGACTAACAAGCGAACACATAATTATTTATATTTACAGTCAAGTGCAGTTGTTAAATTATTTTAGCGTTATGTACCGGTCGTGTTATAGTTTTGAAATTGTTCGCAGCTCCCGTTCATAAGCATCAAAGGCAAAAGCTCTTACAAATTAATTACTGGCTTTGAGGAAAACTGTTTTATACTCTAATTTAGTTTGCTATGACCCTCTTGACGCTGTGTGGCTTTTACTAAAGGCATGAATAGATTTTGTGCTAGAACGTTTTTGGGTTAGCACCTTAGAAACTAGCTTTAAGCTGAAGCTGTGAATTAAATTATGGATTTATAAGGATTGCGATTTTCTTTAATCTGACTCATGCAACTGATTCTAGGCCTTCCCCTACCTCGCTTTTCTTCAACTTTAATAACATCATGGAAGGTAAAGTTTAAGGAAAGCGAGTTAGGGGAAGGCGATGAATCAGTTGCATGAGTCAGATTAAAGAAAAAGTGTCTGTCATGTCGTATAGAGATGTCATAGAACTTGCACTGAAATGGAATAGATGGAGAAGTCTGCATCGGACTCACCGACAAGAGCCTTGCTCTTAAATTTATGATGATGAAGGATTGCGATTCAAGCTCAATTTAAGGGAGGGTTTGACTCCCAGTTGAATGTTCAGGCCATTTTATTTAAACTAGTTAGAGGTCATTCGCTTCTATGTAGTGAGCTTTTTTCCAGACGTCAAATGCTTCCTTAGTAGAAATTTAATGAGTGACTTTAACATGTAATGTATGAAAAATTACATCAATTAGTTAAATGTTGATTAAATTGGACGTATTTGAGTGCAGCAGTAAGATTTGCACTCTCAAAAGGCGTTACATGTATAAAACTATGGGTTTTATCATTTGTTTGAATATTACGTAAGTACTATATTGTGGAGTGATTAGATTCCATCCCCAAATTAGTATTTCTATCTGAGCGCTACCGTGCTTCGGAAGGTAAGTTAAGCAGTCGGTTCCGGTTATTTCAATCGATAGACCATGTCGGAGGCCTTTAGGCGGTCTAAAAACTCCGACACCAGGGTTGGCCACTAACCTATTCGAAATGCATGAATCCCTAAATTCCCACAGGAACGGGTTTAACAAGGAAGAAACCGCAGCTGCTATTGAATAAAATAACAATATTGTAAAGTATTCAGAACTATCACTTGAAAAGAAGCAAAACAAACTCGATAACAACAGATCAACTTCCAAGTTCCTTCAACTTAACAAAACTTTGGTTCGTTTTAATTAAGAGACCATTTTCGAGTCTACAGATACTTTGGGGAAATAAGAAAGAGTGAAAACTTGTATCTTTAGTAAAATGGAGTATCGCGTGGGTAGTATTGTAAGAAAATGTGTTAACAACCACGATTGATTTTAACATCGTAATCTTTTACTAGCCGTGCCCCGTGATGCTACCCGCGTGGTTCCCGTTCCGTTTTCGCGATAAAATAGTCTGTAACCTTTCTTTTAAATATAGCTACCCAATATTATAAAACGAGTCTGACTGGTGACTCCCGAGATTGACGCAAACAAACAAAATTACAAATTTAATCGTTTTAATGTATATTGATGACCAATGAATAAAATCAATGTTGATGGAAGAAGAAAAAGAGGAAAAAGATTGAAAATCAATGATCATAATCAAAATCTTTAACTAATTTGCCTAATACCAAATAAAAACCGAACTTTCTCTATCTTATTTAAAACTTCTATAGACGTTTTTCTTCTTCTGTTAGTGGCAATTCATTATGTAGATTAGAACGCAAATTCTCTACTTTAAATGTGTGAGCAAAAACGTTGTTTCAAGTGTAATTAAACGTATTCAATGTATGAGGGTTTGGCGTAAGGAAGTATGAATAAAACATGTCTGTGCTCGCCCTTCCTTCGAAAGAGAGCTGGTAAAGTGATTAACTTAGCGATGGAGTAAACTTTTTATTGAACTTAGTGCGGAAAGAAAACTTTATGAGGTAAAGTTGAATGTAGAACATTTTAGGCGCTTTCGACTATTCACCTGTACTTCGAAATACGCAATTTTCCGAAGAGTAAAAGAGACAAAATACTTTTATAACAGTGTTACTTACGGAGTAGTGTGTAAGGGCCGACACTGCGTTAAGCGTGCGCACGCCGCAGTTTCATACAAAAGTGAACCGTTGCGGGCTCCCGCAGCGTGTTGCTTTATACAAAAGTGAACCGTCGCGTGTGCCCGTCACGTGCGGTGTCATACAAAAGTGAACCGTTGCGGCGCCCGCGGCGTGCGCACGCGACGTTCGCACGCTTAACGCAATGTTGACCCTTAGTGTGTAAGTGCGTTTATAATAAGGCGGTAAGTATGTTAGTGAAATGAATTGTTATACATACATGAAATGTGAAGGGCGAAACTAGGCGAAGATTGTAACCAATGAATATAAGATCGCTTTTCGCTTGTTCTTGTACTCAATCTTAACAGGAATGAATCACAGTAAAGGCGCGGCAAAGCTCATTGGGCTCATGAATTTATTTGCAACACTATCCGCACCTCTACGGCGAACAATCAATACACTTCCGCAGTTCTTCGGACGTAATCTATTACTATACTTATGTATAGTACAATACATAAAAATTCTACGCACTTTAGTACTTTGTCAAATTTTAAAATTGAAAATTCTCATTGACATGTTGTTTGTTGTTAGTTGATTGTTGGTATTGAGGTTGAAAAGCCCACATCTAAATACTTTAATTGCCGCACTGAGACGTCCATTAAAGCAACACTTAACTAATTGAATGAATAACTCATTAAATGGTAAAAAAGCATTTGACGCCTCTGAGTAGTGGCGTAAGAATCATGTCGTATTGAACTTTCTATAATACCTATTCATGACACATTTAATACCTCGTACTTGATACTTGCTGACTAGACTTCTACTATCGCATAGCGGCACTGACCGCCTTTCGTGGTTGCTATCCGTGTCGTACCCATTCCCGTGGGAATTTCGGGATTAAAAGCCTAGGACCTCTTCCTAAAACGTGGATATTAGACAAGGGACAAAAATGTATTTTTTCAATATGGTTAATGCAATTAGAGCTTATAGATCTTAAGTTAAATGATGATGATACTTAATTCAAGTTATACTGAAATAAGTTATGCTTAAATAAAGTAGCATTTGAGTATAAAGACGTGAATTAATCAATTGTAGTAAAAGGCATCAAACATTTAATAATAATTAATGACGGAGCCGTATATCAAAGATGACCTATTCATGTCAGTCTAACGGCTAGACCTGAGACCTAGAGCCATACGTCACATAATTGATGGCTTAGATAGCAATCTAGGTCATTTGGAACTTAGGTCATAAATAAAGAAGAACTAAAAGATTATTTATGACAAGAGTAGAAAATAAAAGAGTCTCTATTATATCTAAAGAAGGTGAATATATAGTTACTTACGCCCGTACTCAGAGACGTCAAATTAGTAGAGATTTAATGAGTGGTTTTGACATGTAATGTATGAACAATTTCGTCAATTAATTTCGCAAGTGTCGATTTCACCGGGATCGAAAATTTAACGTGCCCCCTGCGAATTGCCACTTTCTGTCACCCAAGTAGAGGTAGAGATGCACGTTGCTTAACAATTACTATGAGCTATCATAGCTTAGTCAAACTACGCCACTGCAGCAATATAAAGTTACAAAGTTTTCTGACTTTATAAGCCTTAAAAACATAAATCCAATTTCTGAATTTGTCTTTCCAAAATATAAATTACTCCCGGACGTTGGTACAGGTGCGAACGGAACATTTAAATCAACTGACCCCGTGTTTGTGGTGGAAATAATAGACGTAGTGAATAGTTTGTTTTACATTTAAACTCTCCGGTGTTTCAGGTTACGTAAATGGATTGGGTTCTTTTAAAGACAACGTGCTTTTTTAATATATATTATCTATCTTTTAAGATTTTTCTTTGTGTAAGTGTTGTGTTCAATAAAGGGTATAGGTACCATATAATGCACTAGTTGAGCCCCGCGTTGTGACCGTTCCCATGGGAATTTTGGGATGAAAAATAGCCTATAACCATCCCGTTGAATGGGGTATCTATTACAAAAAGAATTATTCAAATCGGACTGATAATTCCCGAGATTAGCTCGAACATACAAACAAACAATCTTGCTTTTACCTCTTTATAATTTTACTATAGATATACAAAATTAAATGAAGTTTCGAAACCAAGTTTATTAATTTAAATTTTATTTTAATTCCATCCTAATAAATAGTCATCCAGCTGCATTTATTCACTTCTTCACTCAAGGTATGTTTGGATTCCGTCTGCAGCAACAGACGTCCGCAGCAACAGTCGTCCGCAGTGCTGCTTGCAGTCGTGTGCCAAGTAAAAACTTTTTATCTTCATTGTATTTAATACTTTATTTATTTTTTAAACTCTTATCGTTTCTATTAAAGCATTTCGCTTAAGGCGAGTAATCAGTGGCAATTTAATCAGGACGGAATTAGATAGCGCACATGACTGAGTCGCGTTTAGGGTTTAAAATTGAGTTTAATCAGTGTGTAATTGTTTAACGAGATATAGATAATGTTAGCTGCATTTGTTGTTGTGGAAAATGGTTGTCAAAAGTAAAGATATGGGTATACAACCTTATCAGAAAGCTAGAGTATACTCTTAAGTTATGCAGAAGATAAATGATTCATAAAATTGTTCAATTGTTCGCAAGTATGGAACCCACAATATGATACCTACATCAGAAGGATAGAGGCAATCCAGAGGAAGTTCCTAAAGTATATCCAATACAAATGTAGACAATGCGATGCTGACTACTCAGATAGATGTAGAAGACAGCACATGTTACCCCTTTTTGAGAGACGTAGGATAGCTGATGTTTCTTTCTTATTTAATATCGCTCAAAATTTAGTTGATTCTCCACATTTATTATCCAAGTTGCAGATTCGGGTGCCTTCGCGGAAGGTACTTCGACACACGCCGTTTTTGTGTGCATCCATGTCCAAAACCAATTACAGACAAAATTCATACCTCATTCGAGCGGTAAGAGACTTTAACAACCTTGCAAATCTCACGGACGTAGACCTATTTGTAACTAAACCGCGAAATGTTAAAACAATAATGACATCACTTTGGATGGTTTGACCTAGATTAGATTATCAATGTTTTGTTATGGCAGCTTGCAGGTGTATAGTTTAGTTTTATATATATATGTGAAAACATGTAAATGGTGTTGTCCTTACATAAGTTTAGATTTAAGGTTAATAATATCACTGTTTGTTTTCCTATGAATAAAAAAAAAAAAAAAAAAAAAAATAGTATAAAATATTGACATGTCTCTCGATGCAACAGTTATAAAATATATATTACTTCGTTCTATAGGTTAATAGTGAACCTATAAGTATTACAAAGATGACTGTTTTATTAGTAAGGCTCTTTGATTTTTCATTTAAAAGTTTTGTTCTTTTGGTCGCATAACTTAAATATCTCATAACTTTACTCCCATAACCCATAAAAAAAATAATGTTGTATTATTGTATGTATGAACAAAAATAATAGCTCAGCTCAAGTATAAATGCAAAGTGGAATTCAGAAAAAGAAATGTTTTCTAATGTCATTATTTTTCCAAAACAACCTTTGTCTACAGTGACGTAATCGCAACCTTTATGAGCTCAATCCTTTAATATAACATACATTTAAAGTTCCAGTATAAAGTACTTTATAACTATCTTATCTTTCTTTAAACTTATCTTGACTATCTTTTCAATCCAATCTACGTTTCTAGTATTAAAAACTACCCAAGAACCGTTGAAACAGAAGCGAATCCTACATTGAAACACGAAAACAAAAATAATATAAAAACAAGGTCGGTCCCGGAAATCGAATGAGCAGCAAGACGTAATGATCAAAGGAAAAACAATGATATACCGACCGACCCTTCGAGTGGCTATTATATATATTTACTAACACCCCACTAAAGATGTGGTCACAACAATATTAGGGACTACTCGTAGCTGTGCCCGCGACTTCGTCTGCGTGGATTTTTTCCAAGATAGAAGTAGCCTAAGTTACTCCTTATTAAATTAGTTATCTGCCAGTAAAAGTCTCGTCAAAATAAGTCCAGCCATTTCAGAGATTAGCCGGTATAAACAGACAGACAGACAAGAATTGTAAAAATGTTATTTTAGTATATATGTACCGTATATATATACATATATGTTCACATGCATGTAGTAAAAAGCGGTTATTTTAATATTACAAACAGACACTCCATTTTTTAATATGTATATATTTAGATGTAAAGATATGATGTGAAAAAACATCACGAAGAAAGCTAATGGTGTGATTAGATTTGTGTTATTTATATGAAGAACAAAGGGAAGGTATGAATATGTATGACCTGTATCAATTTGGGATAATTGAATTGGAATAGAGACTCAGATTAGTAACTAATGTAGTAGCTTGTAATGACCCACTGGCCAATAGTGGCTCATCTCTGTAAGTAAGTTCGAGAAGCTTAATATTAAACCCTGGTGTTGGACTTATGAGACTGCCTAAGGGCCTCCGTCTTGGTCTATCGATTGCAACAACCAGAACCGACACTTTTACATGCACTACTAAGCATGGAAGTGCTCAGATAGAAATGCCACTATTGGCCACCCATCCCAGTAGGGCCGAGTTGCACGTTGCTTAGCAGTGAACTAACATCGAGCGGTCTGCTCTGATACAGTGAGAACGATTAGGCGTAATACTCGTATCTACAGATTTTATTCGTTACCTACGTTGATACTCCTCTCAACATGTTTAAGATAGATAAATATTGATGTTATAGCCCCAGGTACAAGACTAGAACTAGGTAGCCTAAATAAACTAGGTATTCCAGGGGATATATATCTGGATAGATAAAGGGGCTAGACAGAGCATAGGAAATTGTTAGTACAGGTTAAAATAAAGAGAATAACCACTAGTCAAGGCCCTCTCATTATTAAGTCTAGTTTATCCTTATTTCAAATTAAAAATAATAATTGAGAAAGTCTTTATTTATTATTTTTCCAAAATCCAAAACACATTTTTATGGAAGCGTCTTTATTATCAGTTAGTTAGTGATATCAAGAATTACATGTCGGTAAAGTTGGGAAGTTTTCTCTTCGCCACAAATTGAGAATAAGACTTATAATACTACAGAGAATCCGCGCCCAACTTAAGAAATATTACGTTAAGTTTATTTTCAATGGTTTTTGGGGTCCCTTTACTGAAGGGTACTAACGAGACTGTTATTGAGGTTGTGTTTCTGTTTGTGTACTTGTTTCAACGATTTCCCATTTAATTATTATTCCAAATGGGTTCTTGAAATCAACTTAAACTTTTAGTAAGCAGATATTAAATGGTAAAGTTAAAGTTGTGAGGTTTAATACAAAAGTTGATATACATAAAAGCGAAAGTTATCATCACGTCAAATCTCAAAAATTATAGGTGCTAGGAGGGTCAATTTTGCATGGATGTTCCTTTTAATACGTAGCTGTTTATATGGAGATATTTCGCGAAATTCAACCCCTAGCTGGGTGGACGATACACCCCTTTTCAACCCAAGCGAAGCAAAGACTGGCTGCTAATAATATAAAACTAGTTTTGATATCAAGATTCAACTTTAATAACATCATATGATTTCAAAAATGCTTGTAAACAAAGTAATTTATTTAAGCATGATTCTAAAGGGTATTAAATAATTAATATCAGCAGATAAAGTACTGAAATTCTGTTTAAACTTAAGCTGAAACATTTTATAATATGAAAGCTCATCAAATTATAATCCATAGCCGACTAGATTAAGTAAGCTCATCAATTTCAGGGGTAACGTTGTTTACCAAATCTAGGTTTGAGATATTGCTACGTCACTACTACGCCGCTACGAAGCTACGGCGCTACGAATATTCGTAGCAATAATTACGTAGGTATTTTGCAGAGATTTTCACCATTTCTAGTTGTTTGCATACAAGTGAAGTCTTGATTGTGATTTTTGTGATTTTAACTAAATATTCATCAAAAAATAATTGGAAATCGTAGTTGTACTTGGTACCAGCTGAACAATAATTTGTTCTATCAACCTTCTAATACAATTGTGAACAAAATGTCAATAAAAGACAAAAACACCTGTAACTTGATTACGTACCCCATCTGGCCCTCGCAGCGCTCCATTAGTCAGGGCTATAATTCTACTCGCACTATTGACTCCATCCTACCTTAGGTCAACAACCTCTTCCTTTAATAAAGTTTATTTTGCTATCGATTATACCCCATTCCTATACACGTTATAGTATCGTAATCGATTAGTTAATCTAGACATGATTTAGCGTGTTTATTTCATGGCACTACTACCTATATTTTTTACAAAATGTTTTACACTTAGGATTTATGACAGAAGAAAATAGACAAAAATATGCTTCGCTTATTTAGTTAGTTTTGTATCCGAGGCGCATGCTTTCTATTATAATAAAAACGTGCAGCTTAGCCCATACTTGGATGGGTCGACAGATAGTGGCATTTTTATCTGAGCCTTACCGTGCTTCATGCACGTTAAATTGTCGGTCCCGGTTGTTCCAATCGATAGACCAAGTCGGAGGCCTTTAGGTGGTCTAAAAACTCCGACCAGGGTTGGCCACCTACTCGAACTTACGATAGTGGCAATCCAATAAAATTCCAGACAGCTTCCGATTTACAACTAAACTGTAACCAGCTAACTATCGCTACAGTTACTGCAGCGGTTACTACAAACCCTCACTCGACTCTAAATCTTAACGTTATTGTTCAGTTATAAATTCTCTTGCGGTAAGAGTTACGAAGTTAATGTTTGGCCTTTCAAACAAAAGTTTATTACAGTTATTCTGCTTGAGTAATGTCACGAAGGTGGGACGAAGTGTGTTACTCAATGAAGCTTTAAGACAAGTTAATAAAGAATCTGGTGCGAGAATTTTTTATCTTTTTAAGAGAAATTGTTCCTTTTGTTGAAATCCAAGATGTTGTCGACTGTATATTAGTATGCAGACACGTTAAGTTACTAATTTACTGACTACTCGACTAAAATACTAGCGTAGTGCGAGCAAGGCGAGTTTTAAAGCTGCCACTTAACCAATTTTAAAGAAAAAGACTAGTTTCTGTATCCTCATTCAGACGATCTAACATTATAAAACTATTACGATTAAATACAAAAAGTAAGAAAAAGTGATGATCTGTTTTTCCTATACAAAGTTCGTAAATAAAAAAAATATGAAAACGCCTTTCGCTAAAATACTCCGATAAAATAAGTATCTTAAACGTTTTAAAAACCGCTGCTTAAACATTCCCCTTTTACACCGTAAGCTCAAAGTATATCAGTATAATAATTTCATAGCAATAAAACGTTTTATCGTCAAGAATTGCGGTCACATCGTGGTCTTTCTTCTAAGGAGGATAAGTGCAGAAAAGTGTTTGGGATGCTTCGCCGCGAGCGGGAGATATATTCCCGCCTTGACGTCAGTTTTTATTTAACCCACTTAGGTTTAGTATTTTATTTGGCTGTATAAAGTGGAGATGGATGCTTACGGATGTAAAAGAAAGTTAGTTCGAGTAGGTTAGTGGTCAACCCTGGTGTGGAGTTTTTAGACCGCCTAAAGGCTTCCGATATGGTAAAACGATTGAAACAACCGGGACCGACTATTTAACGTGCCCACTGCAATACTGCCTTTTGCTCATTGAAGGTATCTTCACAGGAACAAAAGCATAAATGTAAAAAGAAAACTTCTTTTAATGTATACCTCTAAAACATCCTTAAATCCACTTCCCAGAACATTTTTCCGAAGCGATTGTCTCGACGCCTTTATTTTCACATGTCGGTGTGGCAAGGAGAAGACAATAGCGTGTAATAACGTTGGGGATGAATGGGGGTTGAAATAGGGGTGGAAACGTGAGTGGTCAGGGACGGACATTGTCTGGTGCAACTTTTTTAGTAATAGAATGAAGTATTTATAGATAAAAATATAAGCGACTAGCCGTATCCCGCGGTTGTGCCCGTTCTCGTGGGAATTTTGGGATTAAAGTAGCCAATAACATAAAGTATATAGTATAAAAGTATGAAACTGTTATAATGATATCTTTAAATAATGCTTTTAAATAAAACTATTCATGAAACTTTCCGGGGGTGCCACATTGCAACGACGACTTAGAACAGCACATTTTTAAACAAAAAAAGACAAAACACTAAGCTTTTACAAACGATCTATTACTTTTTAACCGACTTTTTAACCGATTTTAAGAATGAGGTTTCTCAATTCGACTTTGTAAGAAAAAAGTAAAGTATTGTAAGCCTGTAATGTCCCACAAAGGCAAAGGCCTCTCACTGAAGATATCAGTACAGTGAGAAGGACCTTGAAGTTTTTTTCAAATATTGCAAGTCCAAGCCCCCGCTGACCTCTACCATGTCATCCTTATCATAAAATTGGCCAGTACCTGTCCTCTAATCTACGTCCTAAGATTTATGTATAAGAGTGTATTATTAAGTATTAATAAACCTTATATGAATCCCTTTGGTAGTACATCTCTAAGCATTACTTATTGTTAAGTTACGGGTTAAGATGAAGGGATTGGAAGGATTTTGATATTTGCAATTCAAAGTAGGTTTATATGGAGAAGTGGTCGTATTTATGGTTGATAGGAAGCTTAGTTAATTAAGAGGTATGTGGAGATGCGTGGGTGTTGGGGCTTGTTTAGAGATATAGGCGTGAGCGAGTCGCGTCTCGCAGGTCAAAGAAAGAAAGTATTTGGGTGCGTTTTCAATGAAGCGGAGAAAAGCGGTGCGGAGACCGATTTACTAATCACAACGTATTGTCAAAGTCTTTTATAATGCATTGTAATTGGTAAAAAAGAAAAAGTGTCTGTCATTTCGTATAGAGATGTGAAGGAGCTTGCACTGAATAGGAACACATGGAGAAGTCTGCATCGGACTCACCGACAAGAGCCTTGCTTTTAAATTTATGACGATGATGTGATTGGTCAGTTGAGCTCCGCTCCGCTGTAATGCAATCGCATCCTTAGCCTGTGATGTATCACGGTTGGGGATAGGTATCTCAGTGAAGATATAAAGTATTATATAATAGTTTAGGATTTTTTTATTTATATTTTTTGCCTTACAAAACGTACACGTAATATTGAATGTATTCATAAACTTTTGTAGTTGACTGTACACCGTCTCCGCACTCAAGGCCTGTTGTATTCTTAACCCTATATCAATACTACATCTTACTTGCGAATGACTCAAAAGTAATGGCGCCTTAACCACTCGGAAAAGATATCAATTGAAAAGGAATCAGCTGTTCTATTTACTTGTTACCACAAAACCTAAAGTAAAGCTTCGCAAAATTTCTATTTGTGAAGTCTCTAGAGGGAAATCAAAACAATATGGCAGTAAAAATGAAAATGAAAAGATAACAGAGTGTCCTCCGTGTCACATCGGTAACGAAATAGATAGATATCGGACGTAGCGCCCTTACTACGGGAGTTGGCTTTACGAATGTGCAACTACCAACAGGGGCATTGAGTTAGAATCTTATAGACTCAGAATCAGACAAAAAAAGTCACCGCTAAAACTCGGCGCATGACGAAGTGCGCAGAGTTCAAGCGACATTGTTCATTTCATAAGTTCATTTGGTATTCAGTAGGTATTAGCTTGTCCCTCTGCAGGGACCTCTCACTGAAGGTCTAAGTGCTGAATAATCAACCGGATATCAGATCTCTGGCACTCTGCCAGTACCTGTGCTAAGTAATCCAATCAACTGAATGTACTACTAGTACTATTAACATAATATTGACAACAGCTTACTGCAACTAGCAACAATTGTGTTTCCATATAATGAATTGTTTCCATATGTTGACTTAGTATGGAAACAAATACCATAACTCCCAGTAACTGTACAAGACGCATGATATAATTTGAACCTATAGTAAATAATTGTCAACGTGTCTTCCCCGTGGGTGAGACCTTAAGACCTGGAAAAGTATGTACCATACTATTTATTGCATAGAGGCCAACTTTTTACACCTTCACTATTATAACACCAAAAAACCAAGCATTTATTTTTTACTTTTTGTGACCTTAGTGGTCTAGTAATGTGCGTGCTCGTGGCGTAGTTTGACCAAGCCATGTCAATACATTGCGATTGTTAAGCAGCGTGCAGCTCGGCCCCTACTTCGATGGGTGGCCGATAGTGGCATTTCTATCTGAGCGCTATCGTGTTTGGGAGGGCACGTAAAGCAGTCGATTCCGGTTGTTTCATCGTTATCGTTTCATCGGTTGGGCATCGTTAGACCATGTCGGAGGCCTTTAGGCGGTCTAAAAACTCCGACACCAGGGTTTGCCACTAACCTTGAATGAATGAGTGGAGATTCAATTCTCTTTCTCGCTTTTCAAGTAAATTCGACTTCCAATCGAAAACCCTTAGTACGTTCTCTTATCCAATAGATATTGATCCCCTTGAAACGTGACGCAATCCCTTTTCATTTGCTCGCATTATTATGCTATAGTTTCACATTACATTACTAAGTAGGGGATATAAGCGAGTTTGGTGTACGTGATTCCTTAATGGTATATTAGTTCATTACTGTATCCGTAATTAGATTTTAATACCAATTTGGAAGTGTGATACACATATTTACACTTCTTTATCATTGAGTAAAAGTAAAAAGTAAAGTTTAAGCCTCTAATGTCCCACTGCTGGGCAAAGGCCTCCCATCCCACTGAAGATATCAGTAATGTGAGGAGGTATAAGCGTAATCACCACGCTTGGCAAATGATCAGAAATTCCCACGGGAACGGGCAAAACGCGGGTCAAACCGCGGGGCGCTGTTAGTAGTCAATATAATGAAAATTATAGTCTGCGATATTCCATTAATTTCAAATTGAGAGACAATTCCTACATCCCAAATCTATTTTACAATACCTATCAATTACCAACTGAAGACAAAACAAATATCAAATGTAAATAATGTTCAATGTAAAGTGTAAAACCC
This sequence comes from Cyclophora punctaria, assembly GCA_951394245.1. Taxonomy (NCBI): domain Eukaryota; kingdom Metazoa; phylum Arthropoda; class Insecta; order Lepidoptera; family Geometridae; genus Cyclophora; species Cyclophora punctaria. The sequence goes on from OX596181.1 coordinate 1,546,332, forward strand.
AAAATAGTTCTCTACATTACAATGCTAACACATATTGGCAGAAGGTTCGTATGTTTGTCCTCAAATAACTAATAGACGGCGGGCGTTGTTCGCAAACATTTGCCTACTTCGTACAGTCGGCAAATGTTACGCACTTTAGAACTATGTCAAATTATAAAATCGGAATTTTTCATTGATATATGTGTGGTTATTGTAGGATTTTTAATATGAAAAGGTTCTTAACGTCTCTCAAATTAACAGTTGTCCGGCTACGTGCGTTTTGTATGAAAACCAAACAGACGTGCGAGCAGAGGACTGCGTGCTACGACAAAGCCTAGCTTTTCTACGCGTAACCGGACAACGCCTAACTAAAATGAAAGCACCCTTAGCATTGTAATTGGTATGTTTTACAAATCGACCAGTCCATTCCTGCTGCATCTACGTGCAGTTTGAAAACGACAAGGTACTTAGTATGCTCAGTAAATTGATTCTTCAAGATCTTAAGCATACTGGGTAGCCTTGTCATATTACTTTTTTGATTTTCTTTTTACATATCAGTCAGAATTCTCAGAATTATCCAAATAATTTGACAAAGTACTTAAGTGGGTACCATTTTGATTTGCCGACTGTACCGCAATGTTTGTTAAGGACAACTTGAAGAACTTGCTTAAAACGCCTCCAGTTTTCATAGATATGTTTGGAGTGAAAACGGATGTGGTTACAGAACTAAACTATGTAATAATGAGGACAGTTGGTTTGTTCACATCACTTGAAGTAGCCAACCTAGGTGTCGGAGTTTTAGACAATCTTAGAGCCTTCAACATAGTCCAGGTGAAATAACCGGGACCGACAATTTAACGTGCCTTCCGTAGCATGGTAGAGTTTAAGTAGAAATGCTACTAACAACAACACTCGTTGTTTTCAAAAAAAAAGAATAACTACAAACAAAATCGATTCTCGTATTAAATAGTAACTAGTATTTTACTATTTAATACGAGAATCGATTTTGTGATGGCAAGTTTTAATTTTATTTTGGAAATAATGCTATGCTTTGTTGTTAGTCATGATTGGAGGATACCAAACGTAACTGTGGTGATAGAATATAATGAATGAAATATCAAAAGATTTGAAAAAAGAAAAAGATTCACCGGAGATTGGTAAAAATGGATTTATTATACTCATTCATGGTTCCAATGGGACAAAAGGCACTAATAAATCAGCACCATGGCAGCGGCTAAGCAAAGCTTCTCGTCTCACAATAATGTATTGAAAATGCGCTTTTTAACTGAATATACCACCTGAGTCACGATTACCAAGTTTAAATATTCGTCTTGAATTCGCGCACCTCTAAAACAACTTGCTAAGAAAGTTCAAAACTCAAAGACAAGGTCTTCCTCGAGACTTGGAATCCAACCAACAATAACAACTCTAAATTCTTGCACTTCTCAAACTATTTACATAACAAAGTTTGACGAAAATGAGCACAGACGTAATGCCTCATTTTCTATTCCTATTTTGCTGATGTGAATATTTTTTTTCGTGAAAAAATATTCGTTGGAAAAGTTTTGGTGACGCTGCTACTTGATGGTTGATTTGCTTTTCAATTGTTTTACATTTTAGAAGATGCTTAGTTATTTTTGGTAACAGAAAATCTACGTCTTTTTTAAAATTAAATTCCTAATTCCATAGAAACCAACCCTTGATTAAGAGTGCGTTTCCATTAAACCGGAGCGTAGCGGGAGCCTGATTTACCAATCACAGCGCATTGGGGTTGTCAAACATCGCATTGACATTGTCAAAATCTTGTCGTAATGCATTGTGATTGGTCAGTTGAGCTCCGCACATTTCCGCTCCGTTTCAATGGAGACGCACGAAACAAACTAACCGAAGCCACTATTTATTTTTGAAAATCGAATTTGAACATTTTGTTTTTTTCCATAATAATCCCTAATCGCCGACGACGATGAACCATGCCCCCTTGTATCTTTGATGAGACAAATGTGACGGTCAACATTTGTACAGTTTCAAATTATTATTCCCGATCTAACATCAAAAACCACGAAATAATAGCACTCCCATATAAAATATCTACACCATCTATTTTAAGTAACATGATGCTAAAATTTGTAGCCAAGACTGGTAATAATTTATAAGCAAGATTAATAAAGGGAAGTGTACACTGTAAATTAATATTATCCCCTCAGTTTGTTCGTTATTTTATACTTTGCTAAGAATTTAAGCTTTGAGATTATTGTTCAACACGGTATTAATATTTAACGGCATTGGTTTGATTTATTGTTAACTAGCAGCGCCCCGCGGTTTTACCCGCGTTGTGCCCGTTCCCGTGGGAATTTCGGGATAAAATGTAGCCTATAGCCTTCCTCGATAAATAGACTATCTAACAGTGAAAGAATTATTCAAATCGGTTCAGTAGTTTCTGAGATTAGCGCGTTTAAACAAACAAACAAACAAACAAACAAACAAACAAACAAAACAAACTCTTCAGCTTTATAATATTAGTATAGATTATAAACGGATTTTCAGAATTGAGTGTTAGTTTTTCTAAATTTACCTATAACATTTTAAGTTCATAATGGAAAAAAACGTGCCCAGATATGTAGGATTCGAATTTGATATCTAACCTTTTTTCAACATGCCTAATTCTAAGTTTAAAATAAATAAAATCCGACGTTTCTAAAAACAAAACCCAATTCGAATTTCGAATGGCTAAAATTTGAACTAGAACTCCATAATTGTTTGTAAACTTATATTTTGGCGCTATCACATCTAAATGTTCATTTCATTCGTTCTATATTTAAAAATGTCGTTCAGCTCATATAAATTGGATACGGCATAGATACAAAATGGACACGGCATTCTCAGTAACAGCACAGTGTTGCGCGAACAAGCATAAAACGAGGTTTAATTAAAATTTTAATGGGTTCACGACCCACTATCCTTGGACACGTGAACATATCGGACCGAACTCTGATACTGATGTGATGTTAATCAAGATATTTCTTTATTACATTTTAATTAACTGTTATTCATTTTGGGTAATCGTTTTCCCGTCATTCAGCTGAAAGTATTTAATTCAGCGATGTGCACTACTTTACATGCAACATGGGGTGACCGCAGTAATGTGTAATGCATACAGCTGTCACCTAATTAGGTGACTGCACTCGGGGTATTGTCAACTTTCGCTGACCGAAAAAGATTGAAACAAGTTCGGCCACCGCATTAGTCGAACGATTTAGACAGACTTCTATTATGTAAGTTGGTTAGCCTTTAACTAGGGACGTGACAAATTGAGAACACTATAAGGGACATGTAGTCTCACAGGCTACTACTTTGAAATTGAAATTCTGTCATAAATTTGCATTGTAATGATTTAAAATGCGATTATATTTATTTGTTGGAATATAATAAAACAAATAGAAATTAATTTAATCAGTTTTTATTATCACTTTAAACACAAATCAAAATTAACACTTACTTGTACTTTTCAGCCTTAATTGACATGAGATCCTTATTTTAACATTTTAATAGACCTTACATAAATGATATCACAAATGTAACTCTTTTTATGAAAACTTAAACAATACAAAGATAAAAAAATCATAAAAGTAACTTCTGAAAACAAAACAAAAAAATTCTGACACACACTCTGTTTGGCATAAATCATTGGCAATTTTTACACAAGGGTCGAGAACATTGTAAACATACGGGATTGCAACACCCGACACATGAGTACACAGTCATTCTATGAAGTTTAGACGGACAAATACTGCATGCCCTTCGTTTGCCTTGACTAGTTTCAGGAGTTTGGGCATCTTCTTCAACCATATCGTCAGCCAGAACTCGTTTTATCACTAGGCGTAATTCCCTTGGTAATTGCCTGCACACAACACGTCTTTGCAAGTGGGGTAGCACTAGTGAACGGGCTAATGACTTTAGGAAATCTCCTCTATCTATATTTTTGGGTTGATGAAGTTGTCGTTTCCTAGCGTTTTCTGCCATTTTTCACTAAAAACAAAAAAATGTTCGAAAAAATATTTGTATGACAACTAGGGACATGTAGCCTCACAGGCTACAATCAAATTTCAAATTAAAATTACGAACCTGTTACATAACCGACGGCACGTCTGCTACCTTCAATCGTCGTTTTGGCACTAAAACAAAAGCTACTGAGACGCCGGGTCGCGGCAAGCGGGGGGAAATCGTTATTTTCAAAATTTACAAAACACACGACGCCTGTGAGACTACACGTCACTAGTTAAAGGTTAGCTTAGCTCTTCTATAATATAATTTTATTTATAAGTAACTGAGTGACTGAGGATTAGGACGTTAATAACGTTGCTATTGTAAGCGGCGAAATGTAATTATGTTCTAAAAATATTTGTGGGTGGTTTTCAAAAGATGATAGAGTAATGAAATAAAGAACGTAAAGGTCATCCTACGCCTCAGTTAGGATAAAATAAGGTAAAGTTCAAATATGAGTCTTCAAACTTGTATCAGTAATTAAGAACAATAAGATTGTCTTATTGTTTTGAATTCGTTAATATAAATGATTAGACTATAGTAAAAATAGCTTGCAGTTTTTTAGTGTTCTTATAGTGTCCCACTGTTGGGCAAAAGTCACCCCCAAAAATCACCAACCCAGTCTTATAGTTAGGTTTGCAAAAATCTTAAGATATTGTATTGACAACATTAATCTATGTAGGTATGTATCTATCCTATTTTGAAGTAAAAAATAAAACTGTCAAACATGAGTTACAGAGGGGTTACCATAACATCTATACTAATATTATAAAGCTGAAGAGTTTGTTTTGTTTGTTTGTTTGTTTGTTTGTTTGTTTGTTTAAACGCGCTAATCTCAGAAACTACAGAACCGATTTGAATAATTCTTTCACTGTTAGATAGTCTATTTATCGAGGAAGGCTATAGGCTACATTTTATCCCGAAATTCCCACGGGAACGGGCACAACGCGGGTTAAACCGCGGGGCGCTGCTAGTCGTAATATATAATCGTTTACAAGTATTTTATGGTAGGACCCCAAATAAAAAAGTAAACAAAAAACAAGTGAATCATGTAAATTTGAAAATAGAATGAGTTTTAAATAAAGGTCGGAGCAAAATCCGGGCTTATTAATATTTCCATCGGATTAAACCCGCGATGGGGAATTAGTGCAACAAAATGATTTGAGTACGAAGCTTCCGAGCTTTGAGCTTAAAAGCTCGGGCTAACACTGCGGTGCAGACTGGAAATCACTGCACACATTATGGGAATCATTTGAGCTTTAGCTTAGAATGATTCTTTGTTGTAGTAATCAATAGCAATTGTAAGTAGGAAAATTCAATTTATACGTAGAATTAATCGATACAAAATTGTGACATTCCATTTCCAAACTAAAATTAAGGCCAAATTGATAGAGACGTGCAATATTCCAATTATAAAAAATCTTTAATACAATTGCTTGCAACTGGATGGATCGGTTACCATGTCAGTCCGTTCAGCAGTTTTTTCGGAAAGAGTTATCTCTTCCGAAAAAACTGCTCAACGAACTGGCATGAAAATTGAAACAGAGGTTGATTGGAATTGGCCTTTTCTATCCCAGAAATTCTAGGAAACGCGGGACCACGGGACGTATTTCCAACGTGTATATAGTTGATTTATTTCACGAGCGTCCCTGAGCCATACTTGTAGTTGTAATGAGTATAGATACGCGTCTTTGTGTGCGTAACTATTACATAGTACCATCGGCAAAATCATTTTATATACTTATTTGACATATACTGCGAATAACCATCGAATAACCATTTTCCATTAACTCAAACCTGTCATGCTGTCGCTACTTTAAAAACAATTCTGACATGATTTTGACGCGGACCAACAGTGAAACACACTAAGACAGAGTGCATATGTACAATTACCTACACAAGCATGGCTCAAGGAAACTCGTGAGATAAATATATACGATTACCAAAACAGCCCTTCTTTTGTTTTTCAAAGTCGGTCAAAGTAAGTACAACTAAGTGACTGCGTCACAGTATACGCTTAATCTTAATCCCTGCTCAAACTCGGGGCGAAAGATAATGTTTACCAACACATTCATTAATAGAGACTTGAAAGCTTTCGCAGCAATATTTTAAACAAACCTCCAGACAGCAACACTTTAGTTAATTGGAAAGACGTTAATGTTTATGAAATTATAATTTTTAATCACTTTAGGGAGGTGTTGTCAATGTCAACGGCGATTTAAAAAAAGAACGGTGAATAGTTGGAACAGATGTTTTTGAAAAAAGAACGACAATTTCATTCCAAGCGTAAAAATCATGTTCATCTAGCAATGCCCGTAGTTATACCACGTTGTACGACACCTGTCAGAATTTTGGCATGAAAAGTATGTAGTCACAATCTTTTTTCTCTTGAATTCCTTTGTAAACCAATTCCGCATGAAAAATCGTTTCAGATTATCCTCTTCTTTGAAGTCGGTTATAAATTCGCCATCGCCGTAGCGTGTGATAAGGTTCTAGGTGATATTAACCTAAAGCGACATAAGTAGGTACTGTTAGTTACTCAAAAATAAAATCAAATGTCACTCGAAAAAACGTAACGACTTAAATATCAGACCAACACGTCACGTTTCAAAAGAGTTTTTTGACAAACGGTCAACTTCAACGTTTATCAAACTTGAATCAAAGGGAAAGAAAATCTCGAAATTATCGGAGCCTTCAAGTTTATTTTTATTGGGCAACATCGACTTGGCAAGTTTCAAAGTTCGAACTTTTAATTGGCTTTGAAAGGCTTCGTTTATTTAAATGATGAAGTTAGTCTATAAAGAGTCCGAATACACGCTTTGGGCAATTTGATTAATTGAAATTAACACGATGTGATTGAAATCCATGCTAACCGGAAATAGGATTGGTTTATTGATTTAGTATTCGGTTGAAATTTCTATTTAAGCGCTATCATGTTTTGGAGGACATATTTAATTAAATAAATAAATACTATGGGCCTTATTCTTAAGAAATGTTAACAGCATTTTGGATGAAACTTTACAGTAATATAGTTTATACATCAGAATAACATATGGGATACATTTTATCCAGAAATTCCTGCAGGAACGGGAACAACACGGGTAACACCGCGGGGCGCAGCTAGTATAAAATAAAAGCAAAGTGTATCCGTAAACGTAGTTTCAATTTAAATGTATCCGAAGACAAGATTAAAGTATAAATACAGAACTGTCTAGTGCTTGGTCTACAAATGCATACATTCAATGAACTATGATCCTAAAACTAGATAGAATGATAACTTGGAAGTTATTTAAAAACCTGTTGTCCCTAATTAAGACTTTCTCTGACCAGAACTCAACAAACCATCTGCGGTCACCCAGATCCGTCTACTCAGTCCCTCATAGTTCATTCGCGACCACAAATGGAATAGCTAAGGTTTGAAGTCTGACAGGCCTCGACCTACAAACTGACATTCTTTTTAAACCGCCGTTTCTTTGCAGACGGCGACTATGCGCTTTTCTAGGTCTAAAATAAAAGCAGTTAGAAAAATTTAGCGAAGTTTTTATTGCTTTTAGTGTTATTTTAGTTTCGAAGTGTCTTTTAACAATGCTGGTGTCGTTTTATAATAGGGTGTCATACATTTCTTGCCAAGAAAGTTGACATATTTTGTTTGTTTTAATTTATTAGAAACAAGCGGTTTTTACCCAACAATGGAGTATTATAGTACTTTTTATCTCCCTTTTATACGTAACCTGTAACTGAGAATACACATCATAACATGATGCAGGCAGACAAAGCATGAAGATAATTAATTTATGCTTTGTTTTCACGATATTTACTTTACATTAAAAAACTAATTAAAATAGTACCCCCCACAAAATCCTTCAAATAGTTTGTCCTATGATATCTAAGAGAGACATTTAAAGTAAACTCAAATATTTTATACACTTGTAGCCATAAAAAGGCTCTTTTGAACATACTAAAATGAACAACATTACATTAAACAAAATGACTACCGAATCAATTTACTTAAACAATGTTTTACATCACTAAAACCGGACTTACACGTCAGTACTCATTACCGAATTAAAGACAGATTAGGCTCAACTATGCAAAATTTTAATTTTAATTAACCTCAACTATGCAAAATTTTAATCCGTTTATTTTGAGAATTTAGACGTTGCATACGAAAGTGTGATGTGTGGTCGGTAGTGGGTTTAAATGGTTTTAGCGAGCGGGCGATGTAAACTCGACGGCAGCCTCCATAACTAAGTTATCACCTGTAGTGGCCACTGGCTAATGGGTTGGCTAGAGACTGATTTAAAACTGACTCTAGGTGTAGTAGTTGTTCAACACCCGTACTCAGAGGCGTCGGATGCTTTTATAGTAACATTTAATAAGTAAATGTAAATAAGTAAGTAGTGGGACGAGTCAGGCTGAAAATAAATACCAATAATAAATAAGTAAGTAAGTCTGTTTAAAAAAAGCTTCTCAGTTCGCTGAAAATATCAGAGCAGTTAAAAGGATTGAAACCGTTCGAAATCTTTATACTTAATCTGTTTTAATTAAATATCAAAATAATATGTAACTTTCACGGCCGCGGATTACATGTTATAAAATATTTAAAACAAAGAAATCCTAAAGTTTACCTTGCTCGTACATCGTAAAGTTTAACATAAATAACTGAGTCTAAAATTCAGGACGGAGATAATCTCCTAATCCAAACCCAATTAATAAAAGACGAGAGATCTTAAGAGTAAACATTTTATGAAAATAGAGACGAGAGAAAATTACAATGTTAGGCTAGGAACAGACTGTAGATAAGACAGTCTTAAGACGGTTTATAGTCGATGTAAATCTATGAGAAAATATATGATTCTCTATACACTATCTTCAACGAAAAAGTTGAAACAGCTGTCACTTTGGTTCACAGTATACTTATTTGATGTTTTGATTAAAGAATACATAGAAATTTTGAAATCATAAGCCAAACGGGAGTCTTGAGAGTGGTGTCACTATAGTATATGATATTATGTGATTTTCATAGAGTGTTAGGTCGTAGAGCAAGACGTTAACTATAGTCTGCACTTACCCTTATTTGTAATTTGATAAAATGTATAAAACATTGTAGATATCAAAAATATGAGGCTAATGTAATTATAACGCCAAAAGTTTTTTAATTTCATCCCAACAGTTGTAATTGACAAGACAAGCTAATTTCACGGAAAGTTGTTGAGCGCACAATAAAGTAAGTCCCTTTTAGCAGTATTAATAAATGTAGCGAAAATTACTCAAATTATGACTCGTAGTCGAAAAACGATGAAGAAAAAAATGGTGATATTTTTGGAAAAGTATGCAACTTACTGAGACGGATCATAGAACCATACCATGAGCCTATTATCTTGATTCTGTCATCTTATCTTAAGCTTACCTGAAACAAAAACATTGCAATATTAAATATATTTACATACCTGATACAATGAAACGTTCGGTAATCGTCATCACAATTATTTTTCTAACACTAATACTTATTACTTGTGTTGCATTGGCAACATATAACTCTATTATTTTACTAATAATTTAACACTTAGAGCGTTTGTCCACCGCCGCCGGCACCGGACCGTCACCGGGAACGAGATGACGGCGCCGAAGTAGCGGTTATAGATACATTTAGAGCGTTTTGCTTTAGCCGCGTGTCTACCGCACATCCGTCACGTCATAATAAACTCGGGCCGAAATAATCTCGTTCCCGGTGACGGTCCGGTGCCGGCGGCGGTGGACAAACGCTCTTAGGGTGAATTGCACAAACATACTTAAGTTTAATTAGCGGTTGAATATGTTTAAAAAACAAATGACGTACGTTTTAAATAGTGTCCTATTTGGTGCAACATAAAGTACAAATTTCAATAAAGAACTTTTGTTTTTTAACAAACCATTCAACAAACTTGAGAATGTTTGTGCAATTCATCCTTAAACTTTCAACTTGCAATGTTAATTTAGCAACATAAAACTCTAAGAGCCTGTCCAGATGAAGCGTTTTACGCGCGAGTGGACTCGCGCGTATCAATTTTACACTGCGTCCAGATACCGCGTTTTACGCGCGTTCTACTCTGGGAGGTATTGAAGTTGTCACGCTCCATCATCGCAATAAATACGTCCATACGCCACGCACTCGCGCGTAATACTGGACGCAGCAATGGCACCCGAGTATCTCGACTCGCGCGCCGCTCGCGCGTACGACGCGCGAGTCGAGAGTCGCGGTTATTGCACGCGTTTTACGCGCGTGTGAGGTAACGCGCGAGAGCATCTGGACGGAATGTATGTAGCTCTAGTATCTCGAGTACGCGCGAGTGTATACGCGCGAGTGGACTCGCGCGTAAAACGCTTCATCTGGACAGGCTCTAAGGGTCTAGACAGACGGACTGCAGTTAGTCGTTGTAACTGCACTCAGACTGCAATCCAACTGCACGCCAACTGCCCGTCGACGTGCAGTTTGATTGCAGTCGAGCCAACTGCATTCAAACTGCATCTGAACTGCCATTTGGCAGTCGGATTGCAGTTGAATTGCAGTCCGTCTGTCTAGACCCTAACATTTGAATTAGTGGGTCTTTTACCATGCTTTTATCGTTAACATATAGCGAGTTTACTAGCTGCTAGCTAGCCAATTTTAAAGACAAACTTTAACAAAATATATGTGAAGCTCATCAACTGACAATCGTACTCACCAGCTCAGCCAGAAAACTTTGAAAAAACAAGTGTTCCGCTCGCATTATAATGAGCTCACCATTTTGAAAACTGGCTCAATACCAACAACTCTTTACTTACATTATATATCTATTGAACCTCCATTAATCTAACCTTCAATCACCGATACCTTGGTTACCTTTAACTCAACAAAAATCAATAAGCAACGAATTCTAATTTCCCATAAACAGACGTAAATCATAATAAAATTACGTTCAATCCCTGAGCGGATATTAGTCTGTAAAGGATGACAATGCGGGATTGGATATTTGTTCTCCCGTCATTATCGTTCAGATTACATCCTGATGAAGCTGCTGATTGGGAACATTTCTACTTCTCTATAAAACCTCAGGGTACGGAATTGTTTATTAATTTCCTATTGGTTCAAGTAGTATTGGAGCGAAGTAGTGCGGAGGCCGATTTACCAATCACAGCGCATTGGGGTTGTCAAACAGCGCATTGACATTGTCAAAATCTTTTCGTAATGCGTTGTGATTGGTCAGTTGAGCTCCGCACAGCTCCGCTCCGCTTCAATGGCAACGCATCTTAATATTTTTGGACAGATTCTGACAGTCACAGGATGAGATTATTTTTACTATTCGTAACTATCACTTAGCTTAGAGAAATTTGGATGTACTGGTATAGATAGAAGAAAAAAACTTACACAAAATCATTAATTCAGTCACTTTTTTCGGATTTGTGTGATCGATTATTTCTGTACGACATTGTGTAGTGACGTTTGTAGTAACCGCACTAAGCACATATAAAACATGTTTACTATATACTTGAAACCTCCTTGAACATAAGCCAATGCGGGGCAAACCGCAGGACACTGATAGTAATAAATAAATACATATTTAATGCGGAAAAACAAGGTCCCATCGACAATAAACAGACATTAAATAAAACATGAGGAAAATTCTAAGTTACATGTACAACTTCTATTTGTTTTGGTGTGATTTGAAATATTAAATATTGCCTATAATATAAAAATGAATCGCTGAATCTGTTGCTAAGCGCATAACTTCAGAACGACTGCACCAAATTGGATGATTTTTTTAATGTGTTCCTTATTGTCAGGACAAGGTTTATATAAGAAAAATAAGAAATAAAAATCTCAAAATTCCCACGGGAACGGGGGCGCTGCGGGTGAAACCGCGGGGCGCAGCTAGTAATGGATATAAATGGTAGTTTTATAACGATAAAGAATAACATTTAATAGTATTATTGATTAAAGAAACTTAAAGACTTAAAGAAAGGACTTAGTCTTGCTCAAATTAGTGATACTTTTGAAGTTAAGATACTTTTAACCGATTAGGTTTTGGTCTGTAATACTTTATTAGCTTCTAATGTCCCACTGCTGGGCAAAAGCCTCTCATCTCACTGAAGAAATCAAACAGTACCGTGAGGAGGATAATGCGTAATCACCACGCTTGCCTTATGCTGCTGGTGATCTCAAACCCGAGCCATGTTTGTGAAGTAGGAAACCATGTATTCGCTCGATCTGTCTAACAAACCTTTAAACATTTTACCAAGAAAAGCAATTAACACTAAAACAAAAGAATGAAATATTCAAACCCAATGAAGGTATTATATCCCCATCTTCAAAACCTCTATTTCTGTATAGTTACGTCATAGTATGTACGTCATAAGTAAGTGGTCGCCAAAGGTAAACCGAAATCAACCCGTACCGAAACTAAGTTAGTTGCAACTTCGTCAAGCCTGGCCTACAGCTAGGTTAACCCAATAAACTTAAAGTTCAAGTATGACGTAGTAAGTATATACAAAATTGGTTTAAACAAGAATTGAAAACGTTCAACAATAACCTACGTAGCAAGTTCCCAAATTAGCGAATAATATTGAAAGAATATCAACTCAATTCTAGCTAATAATCTTAACTTCAAAGGGACTTTATATATTAAATATTAAATATATTAAAACTTCGTTCATAAAATTATTTTTCGATGAAACTAAATTCGACTTATTACTTTCATATTATTATCCTCTCATATCCTGAAGCTCCCATAGGAACGAAGTATTTCGGATGAATGAAACCATGGACAACCATAAGTCACTACGTTTATACCAAAAAAAAATTAAGTAAGATTACAGTGACTCCGTTGCCAATGCAACATGCGTTTGCGATAATTTAAACTTAACGGGCCTTAGTAATAAACGTGGTGTAACTAAAAAACGGTGTTTTGCTCTTAGAAAAATTGCGTATGTCAGAAAGTGATAAACCACTTGATATCAACATAAGAAAATATTCCGATGGATTTTCTGGAAGGTTGATAAGAAATGATTTACGGCATCGGAATTTTACGGTTAAAAATAGGTTTCGAACAAACTCTAAAGACAACTAGGTTCTAATAAACGCTTAGAAGTACTAGAAGTAAGTATCCTAGGTCGAGATCCATTTGATATGTTCAAAGCCTCACCGGCCGGGACTGGTCCAATCTGTATGATAATTACTCGCAGACTAGTTCTCTCGAGAACCAAGGAATGCATTCCACTTCTTGTTACTAAAAGCCTTTGGAAAATCGATGAATTAAGACTTCTATTTGAGAAATGGATGGTGATTGTGTTGGGTTATTTTACTGACTTTAGAAGGGATAAAACGTACTTTGTTAGTAGTAAACTTTGCTATCGTTGTTTTTTGTTAGAAGTTAGTTTTCTTTTCACAACTTTAGGACATCAGTAAGTAAATAATGTTTAATAACTTTATTAATTTAATCGATAAAGAAACGAGTAAAACATAGGAATAATAAATAAGCAAAAGTAAATAGAAGAAAAAATAAAATATCTGTTACCTCTAAGCTTCGATTACATCGAGCAAGTTAACAAGTAGGGAACGGCAAATCGTCATACATATGTACCTACCATTCAAACTTTGTAATAGAAATCGCTAGCTCGTATCACGTGAAGTCTCCCAATGTAACCTACGCCCACAGCATCGTTAATCAAGCCATTACATCTATATACTACTAATTACGCCTCCAACATTCTTACCTCATTTTCCTTAATTGCTAAAACACTATCAGTCTTTCCTTTATCCAATTGGTCAGTGTTGAACGAAGTTTCGTCCGTCATAGTACTTTCATCAACTAAAATCTCTTTGCTATCCTTCCTGGCGTGATTAATTACGTCAGGTTTCTCACCGTTCCTCGAGTTGCTAAGGTTCTCATTCGAACAATTCTCTTTCCCTCTGCGATCGTCGTCACGTGATCTGTCATCGCATTTCATTTTAAAACAAGATATCGACTTTTTATCTTCTTTAGCTTCTTTTCTACTAATTGGATCATTTTTATCGTTCCCAAAGTCTTTTTTGTGGCATTTTCCGTTATCCGTCTTGAGTCGTTTTTTCTTTCCATTCCACTTTGAGTTGGTGTTGGATCGATTGGTGTCTTCTACACATATGTCGGAGCAAACTGGGTTCACTAGGATTTTCGTTGACTTTGCTTTGCGTTCAATTTTTCTGAGGTTTAGTAGGCTTCCAGAAGATTCTGGAAGCGATGGTGAGGATGTGTGGGAAGTGGTCCTGTCCTTGGTGTCCTCTAGTGAAGGTATGATGATCGATTTCATGGCGTCCGTGCTGTGACGCAGTCTGTTTGCGCCAAGCGGCCCCATGGCAACGGGCGCGCCTCCTTTAAATAGTAATGCGGTCTCCATTGGCTGACACACACACGCTAACATTTTCATATAGTCATTTATTACTATCACTAGTATCACTTACATTTTTGGTGTTTTACATTTCTGTGGGACAAAGTTATTATGTACACTGGCTGGAAATATCACATTTAGATTACTTAGACATGCTGACAATTATTTAATCGATAAGATTTAGTTACTTTGTACTGTGCTTGAGGTAAAATAGTAAATGCTACTAATATAATGCGAAAGTTTGTGAGGATGGATGTCTGTTTTGTTACTCTTTCACGCAAAAACTATCTGGATAAAACTTTACAGTAATATAAGTTAAACATGAAAATAACATATGGGATACATTTTATCCCGAAATTCCCGCGGAATACGGGTACCACGCTGGTGAAATAGCGGGGCGTGCCTAGTATATTAATATACAGTACCCGCCTTGTGCCCGTCTCCCTGGGAATTTCGGGATGAAAATAGCATAATAGCTTTTCCGACACGTGGCATCCATTACAAAAACAAAATCAGATAGATACTTTCCGAGATAACCGCGTTCAAACAAACAATAAAATCACTCATCACTTTTATTACATTAGTATAGATACCTTCTTGTAAGACCTTCTCAAAGTTTTAGGAACGGAACAAAAGCGAGGGAAACCTATGACCCTAACCAGTTTCTATCACTCCTTTTACTTTTATGATGAAAGATTTAGTACCACTCACACTAGTATAGACATCAGCAAACTGTAATGTGTTTAAAGTCTTTAAGTTGTTAAATAACAAAGGTATTGCTGTGATGTGAGTATGAGACACAATATTATGGTTTGGCTTACGACCCATTGTTTGTAGCAATGCAGCGGTTACACTGACACATTCTGTTTTCATTGTTGACCTACTCGTCTAAGATACCTGTGTATTGTTACTAGGAGCACTCTGCGGTTTTCCCCTCGTGTTGTCCGTTTTTGGTAAGAACTAGCAGCACACCGCGGTTTTACTCACGTTGTACCCATTCCCGAGGGAATTTCAGGATGAAAGTAGCCTATATCCTTCCCGTTGAATGTGGCTATCCATTACAAAAATATTTTTTCAAATCGGACCAGTAGTTCCTTAGATTAGTGCGTTCAAACACATTTATTCGTGAAATAATGAATGGCTGTTTTTATCACTAAAGTCTTAGGGCCATATAAATAAACGCGTACCTATTAAGAACAGTTTAGCTATCAAATGGTTTGTCACTTTCTGACATACGCAATTTTCCGAAGAGCAAAAGAGACAAAACACAGTGTAGCAGTGTTTTAGTTACACCACGTTTCTCAATAAGACCCATAAACAACGTTATTAATCGACGAGGCACAACTGGTTCTATTAGCCTATTTACTTCATACACGAGTTGGTCCCGACTTAATAAAATGTCTATGCAAAACTTAATATAAAGCTCGAAGCAAAGTGATTTACAAGGCTCTTGAACTTGTAACTTATTAAAGTGACACTTTGGGACTAACTGAACTTTAACTTAGATTGGGCCGAGCCCGACTTGACCCAAAACTTAACTATTTATCCTAAACCAAGTTTTGTATTTGGCAAATTGATTATGAATCGGAATACTTAATATTAGCGAATTAAATTCGAGATTATCTACTGTTTTTTTTTAGTCTTGACCACGGTTCCTGTAAAGAGGCCGAAACGTCAGATAAAATGTAAAATGAATGCGAAGTGTATCCGTAAACGACTATCTCTTAAGATTCGATAAAACATGGTTAACTAAAGGTGAGCATAATATTTGCGATGGTCAAAAATGGGATAAAATTCAATCTTTCAAAACCCTTTATATAAGTTTAGCTTAACAGTCTTTACTTGTCAAGGAATTAAAATTTACTTACGCACTCAGAGCGTTCATTAAATCGAATCGACACTTTACTAATTGTCCAAATTTTTCATATATAACAAATCAAAACCACTCATTAAAATCTCTACTAAAAAAGCATTTGACGTCTCTGAGTACATGCGTTAGTAATCCCAAAAGTATAATTATTACCCCGAAAGAACGAAGTACTTATTATTTCTTGATTTTTACTATCCCTATAAGGATATTAACATCGACATACGCGTGCGGCATTCATAATAATAATTCATATTCCACGAAAAACATAACCTACTTGTTAAGCAATAAAAATAGCAAAATAATACATCTGAGAAACTTTTTCGATTCGTATTTTCTTTGAATCTTGAGCCGTTCACATCAAAATAGTACTTACTTGAGTACAAAGTCTTTTAGCCTTTTTTGTAGGAAAGTTAGAGTGAGTACTGAGATCGGAAGCTAAAAGTTGGTTGGTTATAGTCGTGTGTATCAAAGTTCGTAAGAGATCTGAGACGGTATCCTTGTTTTTGTTTGATAGATATTATTGTCGAAAGAGCTTACTCTAAACGATTTGAAATAACGTAAATGTGTTTCTGAGAATTGAAAGTTAATATTATTTTTATATGAAAATAACTTTTGGGTATGTGTAATTTTTATATAGATTTTTATATCCCTTCCCATAGCATCACTTCATATTTTAAAACAAAGTCCCCTGCCGCGTTTGTCTGTCTGTCTGTTCGCGATAAACTCAAATATTACTGCACGGATTTTGACGCGGTTTTTTTTTAAATAGATAAGATGAGAAGATAAATTAAAATTATTCTAATAGAGTGATTCAAGAGGAAGGTGTATAAATGTTCCCGAAATTCCCACGGGACCGGGCACAACGCGAGTAAAACCACGGGGCGGAAAACCGAAATTATTCCAAAAAAGACTGTGCTAACCTGACTGGTCGGTCATGTTCAAACTAATAACCAATGTTTTCTACTTTACGAAACATACTATAAATTCAACAATAGCATGCTAAACACATTCTACATTTATCTTACACTCCAAAACACCTTAAAAAGCCACCATTTCGTACTTCTTTTTATGAAATTCGGTTAAGACACCCGTATTTAAATGAGCGCTTCAAAAATAGGCATCGAACAATCTAAACTCTCTTTACCATCTCGTAAACGTATATACAAAAGCTCTCCTGAATGTCACACACGTTTCGCAACGATAAAGATCGGAAGGAAGTAACCGTCTTCCTTTCGAGTGCCGTCGTGATGCGATGTCATGTGATGGCAGGTTGTTTAGCTTGAACGGGGCTGATAGTATGTAATGTAGACAATGATATCTATGTGTGAAGTGACTAGCAACGCCTGCGGAATTACTCGTGTTGTGCGTGGTAAGTGTCAACACTGCGTCAAGCGCGCGCCTGTCGCGTGAGCCCGCGTCGGTTCACTTTTGTATGACACCGCACGCGACGGGCGCACGTTACGGTTCACTTTTGTATGGAACCGCGGCGTGAGCACGCTTAACGCAGTGTCGGCCCTTATTTTTCGACTAAATTCTCTGAAATGTGACTATCTATTACTAAAATATTTATTCGAATCGAATTGTTGGTCTCAAAAATAAGAACGTTCAAACAAATTAAAAATCAGACTATTCACCATTATTAGCATAGATACTGTTTTAGCGTAAGATCATTAACATAAAAATTAACAGCAGCTCTTGTTGGGAAACCAATGCGGGTCTGTCGGTCTATTTCTGTTAACTGCTTGTCCCTTTATAAATTACTAGCAGCGCCCCGCGGTTTTACCCGCGTTGTGCCCGTTCCCGTGGGAATTTCGGGATAAAATGTAGCCTATAGCCTTCCTCGATAAATAGACTATCTAACAGTGAAAGAATTATTCAAATCGGTTCAGTAGTTTCTGAGATTAGCGCGTTTAAACAAACAAACAAACAAACAAACAAACAAACAAACAAAACAAACTCTTCAGCTTTATAATATTAGTATAGATAATATGAAATCTATAATATGGGCCCAATGTAAGATAAAATTGAGTTTGCCCCAAACTATAACAAAAAAATATCTGTTGATTTCAATTGATGATTTTGCTTCACGACGGGCGCACGCGACAGTTCGCTTTTGTATGAAGTCACACGCGGCGGGCGCACGCGGCGTGCTCACGCGGCGTGCGCACGTCGCGGGTGCCTACAAATTTTCACTTTAGTACGGAACCGCGGCGTGCGCATGCTTAACGCAGCGTTCGGCCCTTAGAAAGTCACGAGGCACGAGGCTTAATAAATAAATCCCTAATTCACCTCCCAACATTCGCACTCCTAATCTTAATTAAAAATATCTGCTTCATTCAAAATTCGTATCAAACGCCTCGCCAAGCTTCCATTAACGTCTCCCGCAGTGTTTCACACACGTACAAATTTAATTAAAGTTAAAATATACTTTTTGAGAAACGGTCGCTTATCGCTGCTATGTTGATTCGTCCCCTCAAAATAAAAGACCAGGAAAAGCCCATTAAAACCGTGTTATTATTCAAGCTGGCGTTCCAACGGAAAATTAAGAAGAATTTTCTCACACAATGCTCTGAAAAAGTCGGCCGTAACCAACTTTTTTTCACTATGACATCAATCACAAAAAGTCAAGGGCCCTCACCCGTTAATTGAAAGTTATTGCGGTGAAAAATATGTTCTTCAGGGTGCTTGAAAAATATACGAATTTACGAACCGAAAAAGTAGGCTTTTGTGAAGGTTTTTTCTTAATGAATACTTCATTAAAATGTTTAGAAATATAAAATATTACGAAAGAAAAAGTCCCAGATATGTCTTGTTAGATATTGTGATGTTAAGAGAGTTTTAGATTACTTATCTCTTTGAAATATCCTTCTAATATTATAAATGCAATAGTTTGTGAGGATGGATGTGTGATCGAAGTATGTGTTTGTTACTCTTTCACGAAAAAACTACTTAACGGATTTGGATGAAACTTTAATGTAATATAGGTTATACATCAGAATAACACATGAGATACATTTCATCCTGAAATTCCTACGGGAACGGGTACAACGCGGGTACAAATGATTTCAAACAGCTTCGTGTTTGAATTTTTTTAAAGGTGTTATATTTATGTAGTGTGTGTTGTACTATTGACCTTTTAAAAAACCAGATAAAAAATGTACCAATGACAATGTTCTGTGTTTTTTTTAGATAATATTAATCTACTTCACTAATGCTTTAATTTATTTTATTATAATGTACAATACATTATTCACGAACAAAAGATAATGTAAAAGGTATAGGGTGACACACATTTAATATCATTCTAATTTTTTGTATATTGAAGTACAGTAAACAAGAAAAGCAACACACTCAGGAACATGACGTACAAATAGGGGTGTTATGAGATTGTTACTCTAAAACCTGATTTTGAGCAGTTAGTTTCTTTTAACTGACTTCAAGAACCAGTGAAGGATTTCTCAATTCATAATATGTAGTAAATAAAGTAAGTACTTTGCTCTTTCGTGATATATTTAATGTTGGTAACTTCATATATTATGTACTAGCAGCGCCCCGCGGTTTTACCCGCGTTGTGCCCGTTCCCGTGGGAATTTCGGGATAAAATGTAGCCTATAGCCTTCCTCGATAAATAGACTATCTAACAGTGAAAGAATTATTCAAATCGGTTCAGTAGTTTCTGAGATTAGCGCGTTTAAACAAACAAACAAACAAACAAACAAACAAACAAACAAACAAACAAACAAACAAACAAACAAACAAACAAAACAAACTCTTCAGCTTTATAATATTAGTATAGATAATGTATGAACCGTTAAAAAGAAACAATGTAAGAAAATGTAAAATGATCCACTTATTGTCAAATAGGGGGAAGTCGTTTTAGAAATAAAGTTTGAAGCCGTTTGAAAAGTTATCAAGATCACTGTTTTTATATAAAACTAGCTGTGCCCCGCGGTTTCACCCGCAGCGCCCCCGTTCCTGTGGGAATTTTGAGATTTTTATTCCCTATAAACCTCACGGAGCCCGAGACCTTTCCAACGAATGCAAAACCGTGGAAATCGGTCCAGCCATTCACGCGTGATGCCGCGACCAAGGAAAACGGGTTTCATTTTTATATATATAGATTAGAGTTAAGTAACTATTAGCCTGTAATATCCCACTGCTGGCCAAAGGCCTCTCCTCTCACATTAGATATGAGTACAGTGAGGCGACTTAGGCGTCATCACCACGCTTGCCTAATGCGGGTTGGTGGAACACCCGAGCCTGATTTTGTATATCTCAGGTAAGGTAAAATATATTCTCACATATAATCTTCAGATTTCATCAAACACCTTTTCCTCACGTCTGTATCATTTATTATACGCTCTCAAATACTTATATTCGTGTAAAATCAAACCGCATTACGTGTAATATCTCGGTGAATGGAGGCGACGTTGAAGCGATACAAATTTAATCCCACCCTTCTTCACACTTTACGAACATCATAAAGGGGGATAAGACAAAGTTAAAATAATTTAAGGTAGAATGTTCCTTATAATGTAACACTAGCAGCGGCCCGCGGTTTTACCCGCACTTTACCCGTTTCAGTCGGACTATTGGGACGAAAAATAGCCTATAACCTTTGTTTTGAATTTTGGCTATCCATTACAAAAAGAATTATTCTAATCGGATTGGTAGTTTCTGAGATTAGCGCGTTCAAACAAACAAACAATGATAGGCTTTGTTTGTATAGGGCTTCACATCAAATAAAATTAACTATTGAACTAACCGGCTTGCTCTCAATGACAGTACATCGCTTACGTATATTACCTTTACGAGTATATTACATTGAAAACGTTGGTACTAAAATTCAAATCCTATTTGCTAGTATTTAGGTGTGGTTTTGTTTTTCCGCCCTGCAATAAACCAAAGCCTATCATTAATTGAAACTGGGTTACCTGGTGTTACACGAGATTGGTGTAGGACTGCTGTTCCGTTTATATTTTGATAGGTGATAGAGTAATTTGGAAACGAGAACGGATTTATCAGTTTGTGAAGTACCGTTTGGGAGATATAATTAATAAGGGCCTTATTTATAAACGATTATTAACAGCACTTTAGCCAGGCCTCTTTCACTCCATGTACTTGCGCGCGATAAGTACCTACCGGCCGCCGGGCAGTCGACTGCTCATTTCTCAGAGGGTTGCCGACAGCCGCGCGGAGCGTTCGTACGCGAGGAAATATTTTGTGTTACCGGACTTGTAGCCCGACGTTCGTTGTTTGTTTTGTTAAGCGTGATTTAGACGATACAATTTTCTTGTACATTCAAGTGCAAATATTGAATGCAATAAATGAAGTGCGATAATTGCCCTTCAAGAATTGTACGCAACTGTTTACACGAGGATACAAGTAAAAAAATTGAACGCAATTATTGAATGCAAGTCTTGACTGAAAATAGTTGCAAATGTCTTCTGTTTAGACCAATACAATAATGTTTAGGAGATTATTGCTTTCAAGTTTTGACTTGTCTAAACAGAGAGTTGTATGTGCGTGACCCGTCAATGAAATGTCATTGACGGGTTGCTTCAAGTATTGCACGTATTTGCGTTGTCAAATTTTTCATTCAAGTGTTGGGAGGTTTTGTAGAGTCTGTTTATTAAAAAATATGAGTCAAAAAGTATTAAAATTTGGTTCTGCTGACTTATTAAAGTTTATAGAGATTTACCGCAGCCATGAGTGTTTGTGGGACACTGAAAATGTAAACTACAAGAATCGTGATGCACGTAATGCTGCACTTGTAGCATTTGCACAAGAATTTGGAGTTGGCGGTTTAGGACCTAAGGAAATTACAAACAAAATAAAATTTTTAAGCTATTGCATAGCTTCTATCGCGGGCTTGAGCGCGGGGACCGAATCCAGAAATTCCGTAACGAAAAAAGCTCACGCTCCCCACTAACGCCATCTAGTGATAGAAAAAATAACTATGCAATAGCTTTACCGCGGCAGTCCCCGAGTGCCACACGTCTTTTCTATTTGTAATTCTACACAAAGATTGTTAGACGCTCCAAGAACTCCTCTTCTTGCTATCCATTTTTTGATCCAACACCTCTTTTTACGACGATTTCTCAATATTTCTTGTCTCAGAAGAGCAGCAACGATTAACACACCTTCACTTACTGCACTCATGTTGGCAAATGAAGAGAAAATTGAATGCAAGAATCGCCTAAGAAATTGTTGTATGTGCTGTTTACACCAAGACAATTTTGGCAAGCAAAACTTGCGCAAAAGATCAAAATGTTACGTACTGTTTAGACCATGCAAGAAAATAATTGCTTCAATTTTATTGTATGCAACAGGCAAGAAACTTGTATCATGTAAATGGCGCTTTACTTACTAATTTAACATGGAAACTAATAATAAAAATTTATACGATTATTTATTATTTATACGATTCAGAATATTTTCCACAATTAAGTTTAATAACCGAGAATTTCGCCAAGGCAAAAAATTTATTAAAAATAAAACATTTGTAAGTTATGTATAATTTCTTGATAATTAAAAAATAAAACATGTTAAAACAGAAGAAATTATTTTTCTTTCAATTATAAAGTTTATTGCAAATACCTACTGACATATATATCGAAAGAGGCAGCCCTGACAATCTACGCTGAGCACGTGGCGGCGCGCACCTACAGAGCAAAGTAAACTTTATGTTCGTAAGCTTTGGTTCATTTTGGCTTGCAACGTCTAGCTACTAGAGGGAGTAGGTTATTATAGCAGTAGGTATTGTCATTTTTCCTTGGAGTGATTTATCTGTTACGTAGTAACTATTAAGTAATCTGTGCTTTAGCTAGCAACTGGTTTGTCCCTTTCTGACATACGCTATTTGTCAAAGAGCGAAAGAGACAAAACATTTTAAATCACTGTTTAAGTTAAATATCGTTTCGTTAAATTCTATTGTACTTTTCATACTAACATTTTCATGAGAACGAACACAACGTGTACTAGTAAGAATCCAAAAAAAACTACAGTTTCAGTTTCAAAATGGCGAGAAGCAGATCTCAAGCTGAACACGGGCGTTATGGCGCATCCACACATGCCCGGCGGCACGGCCGGCGGCATGGCCGGCGGCCGTGCCGCCGGCATTTGCCGCATCTCAGCCGCGGCACGCGCGGCTTTTGGTTGCCGGCGGCAGTTTGCTTGCGGCTTCTATACGGAGTGGTAGTGTTGTCGTATAATTTCATAGAAGTAAATAACGAAATGACAGAATTGGATAATGTAGATACCAACGCTTGACAAACATCTGGAATTATTAAAGAAATAACTTGTGGAGACACTTTAAACAGCGTACCGAGTGAAAAATAAGAGTCTCCTGTAGCCAGGTATCTCAAAGTAATTGCTAGTCGATCGGAAGCTGACACAGCATTTCTCCAGCGGGTGTCAGTTTTTGATATCATGGGTCCAGTTAAATTCAGTAATATTTCAAATTCTTCACTAGAGATCCTTAGAAAAGTGTTAAATTTCGAACGAATATTATTTCGGTTTATGTCATCCTTTCTAAAATCTTCAAGTATCAGGGACACATTAGGCCTATTTCGTAGACTTGGTCTGACCCAATATCTTCGTTTGATTTTGCGGTTCTTTTTACGAATAATAACATACAACACTACACTTGCGATACACGCAACTATATCATAGTCCAACATCTTTCAATCCTACGTACATGACTTTCGACGAAAGTCACAACACTACTGCGAAAATTGCAACCGCATCTGCAGGCCGCCGGCAACCGCCGGTAAAGCCGGCGGCCTGCATTCAGCGGCAAGTCGGTCTGAAACCCGGCGGCATAAGCCGGCGGCATGTGTGGATGAACCATTTGAGAGAGTACTCAAAAACTTCCTTCGATTATGACAATGTGTAATGTATGAACAATAATTAGTTATTTTTCATACCTACATTACTTTCAATCATTAGTTAAGTGTCGATTTAATGGACGTCTTGGAGAGCGACAGTAAAATTAGTAAATTTAAAGTTTTTTTGACTTTGAACCCTTTTTCGTAGTAAAACTTCTCCGAACAATGTTTTGTCACCTCGTCGGAAAGTAAATGTATCATACAACTTAAATTTTATTACTCGTTTAAGTAGTTTAAGCTCTTTAGAAGAAACTTTCAAAGCTTAAAAGTTAGTTCGAAAATGGGCAAGTAAAAACTTTTATTAGAAACGTGAGACATTTTATGAGGTTCAATGAATATTTATTTTGGACAAGATCTTTTATTGTATTTCAAAGTACAATTAGTGGCTGTTTCAAATTAAGCGTCTTCGGTCTTCCAGCTACTTGCGTTTTGGATGAAAAACAAAAGAACATCCGTGCCTGCGGACGACTGGCAACTAAAAACAGTACAATTGAATGAGGCCTAAAATTTAAGTAATAATTACATACTCTAAATACAGAAAGTTACTTCAAAAAATAATATTTTACTTCTTACCTCAAAAATATTAAAATTATCTTAAAACTGCGGATTTTTATTTTAATCCTAATATAAATTTAACCTTTCAATAACTCAGCGCTATTAAGGTCCCCAAACAAAGCCTTAATTTATAGTCTTCGGTTACCTAATAAGGTTAACGTATTATGTCCTGAAATACGCATATTTAGCAAAACAATTTAGTAAAGGCAGGTGTTCGTGTTTGTACTTACATGAAACACAAGATTTTTATATATTACTAGCCGGTTTTACCCGCGTAGCGCCCGTTCCCGTGTGAATATTGGGAATTTTTATACATATAAAGCTTCCTCTTGAATTATTCTATCTATTTAAAACAAACCGCATTTAAATCCGTTGCGTAATTTTAAAGATCTAAGCATACATAGGGACAGACAGCGGAAAGCGACTTTGTTTTATACTACATACGACTTACGAGTATGATTGTTGTAAAATAAAACTGAAGAATTAATTTTTTGACGTGTAAAATCTAGAATCTCCAACGTTTTATTCTCACAACTGTTTTATACATGATTAACGTATTACTACAGGTTTTTTCGCGGCACAGAAGGTTGTTTTAGTAAGTAAAAACACTTACTTTGATTTCCCGACGTTTTATTGTAACGACGTCTGTACGTCACTATCACTACATAGTATAAAACAAGTCGCTTTCTGCTGTCTGTCCTTATGTATGCTTAGATCTTTAAAACTACGCAACGGATTTTAATGCGTTTTTTTTATTAGATAGAGTGATTGAAGAGGAAGGTTTATATGTATAAAAATTCTCGAAATTCTTACGAGAACGGACACAACGCGGGTAAAACCGAGGGGCACTGCTAGTTCCATTATACAATCAACGTTATTGAAATTGTATCCTGTATCCCTCTTGTTATTTGGGCTAAATAGTTATGGGATTATTACGAGTATTGGCGGTATTGGACTATGGGATTAAATGGTCCTATATGGGACCGCTTTGGTCCGCTATGGGTCTGTGCGTAAAGGGTTAAGCAATATGGGACGCTGTTTGATTATGAGAGTGTTACAAAGCTAGAACCAAAATATATAAAATACACCCTGACCGGTTTTTATGATTAATCATAGCAAAACACCCTCTATGATAAAGCAGCTTTAAAGAAGCTATATTTTGAATTTGGTCCCGAATACTTGGATGGGTGGCAGTAAGTGGAATTTCTGTCTGAGCGCTACCGTGCTTCCGAGGGCACGTTAAGCAGTCTGTCCCGGTTGTTTCAATCGTTAGACTATATCGGCAGCCTTTAGGCGGTCTAAAAACTCTGACACCAGGGGTGGCTATTAACCTACTCGAATCTACTTTAACAAATTATGGCCCCGAATACACGTCACACTTCTACAACCCCATTTTTGTAGTAGTCAAAAATTAAAATAGTACAAACAAAGTCTACGTAGCAACTACCTACGCACATACAAGACAAGCCCGTTGGCACAGTGGCAGTGAGAGCGCTTATTGTGTCGGGGGTTGCGGGTTCGAATCCCGCCCGGAGGCAACAATATGTGAAGACATATTTGTTGGCGACGACGTCTGCGTGTCAATTATAATATATTCTTATAAAGTATTCGTGTATGTAGTAGTATCAGTGAGTTAGATTCCATATTACAAACTTAGAACTTACTTTTGGTCTAATTAGCCGTGTGTGAATTCGTCAGGGTATATATACGAGTACATCTACACTAATATTATAAAGATGAAAACTTTGTTTGTTTGTTTGTAGGCTCAAAAACTACTGGACCGTTTTTAAAAATTCTTTCGCCACTCGAAAGCGACATTATCCACGAGTAATATAGGCTATTTTTCATCCCGCAATTCCCACAGGAATGGACACAACGCGGGTAAAACCGCGGGGCGCTGCTAGTTACATATAAATAAGTACCCTACCTGAACCGTACATACAAAGTAATAATGGTCCCCATTCAATTAGCGGCAAATTGAATTATTTAAGCGCTAGAGAGCACACAGGTATAATTTATTAATTTTCCACGCGCTCAAAGATGTTCGGCACGAGCTATTAATTGTTAAAGTTTCACGAAATCAATACCTTGCAAGTTTTAAATTGGATATTAAATAGTTTGGTACGTTTATTGAATATTATATAGATTATTCTGTGAAACTTTAAGTTATTATCGGTGTTTGATGTTCGGAGTCACTGGAGCTTTGTATGTCTTGAAATGAATTTTCGGTTATGAGACGTTTTGGCAGTATGTTCTTTGTAGTGAATGGGTAGTATTATACATATTGTTGATTTCGGACGGGAATCGAACCCGCGACCCCCGACACAGTAAGCTCTCTCACTTGTCACTGTGCCAACGGGCTTGTCATTATTTTCCTATTTTAGGTAGGAGTCAACTATAAAAGTGAATAATTTCACAGCAGCATCTCAAATAAAAAGGCGACCAGCAAAACATGTCACTCTGCAGAATATTTTGTATTAAGATTGAAACATGACTTATCTCTATATATAAAAATCAATGCCACT
This sequence comes from Cyclophora punctaria, assembly GCA_951394245.1. Taxonomy (NCBI): domain Eukaryota; kingdom Metazoa; phylum Arthropoda; class Insecta; order Lepidoptera; family Geometridae; genus Cyclophora; species Cyclophora punctaria. Next base: position 1,573,574 of record OX596181.1, read on the forward strand.
TTTCGTTGCAATTGATAACTCAAAAACGGGCTCACTTATCCAAACTAAATGTTTAGGCTTTGTTCGTACTATTTAATAGATGGTTTATGTGAAGTTTGCTCAAAATCGGTCGAGCGGTTCTTAAATTTCCACGGGAACGGGCACAACGTGGGTAAAACCGCGGCGCGCTGCTAGTTTAGGTATAAAAAATGTAGATCTCGAAATTTAAAAACAATATTTACTTTTTAAATTTCGAGATCTACATTTTTTTATTTAATTAGCATAGACTTAAATGAGCCTTAGTTAGGCATCAAATAATTCACAGAAGATCGCAACTACAAAGTAAAGAAAGTACCAATTTTGAAGTAGAACCTTCAATCACTACATATCACTACATAGTATAAAATAAAGTCGTCTCTGTTTGGTGTCTGTTTGTCTGTATGCTTAAATCTTTAAAATTACGCAACGGATTTTGATGCGGTTTTTTGTAATAGGTAGAGTGATTCAAGAGGAAGGTATTTATGTAAAAAAATTCCCGAAATTACCACAGGAATGGACACAACACGGGTAAAACCGCGGGGCGCTGCTTGTAACTAATAAAACGTAAAGATAACACCCGAACCAATTAATAAATGTTCAAATCGTCGACGGCAAATCAGATTCTCTAATTGGACATTAAACTTTGTTATCTCCTTACAATTACATTATTAAAAAAGTTTGGATTCTTATAATTTGTTGATCGAATGAGGGCACTTCGTTTTATCGAATTTGAGATATTTGATCTCTGGAGACACCTACTGATATTTTTAGTCGTTTAAGTTTGTGTTATTTTCGAATAAATCTCCTGCACCTTGGCACACCTTTATGGGTTTTCAAAACTGAGTTATGACCAAATGAGTTTGATTTATTTAATAATTGCTGAGAACATTCACCATAAAATCACCTATTGACAGAAAAAGCCGCGTCATAAAAGGTCCATTAGTTTAAGAGCTATGAGACAATATTCGACAATATGAGACCATATGAGACTATATGAGATCATATGAGACCATATGATAACGTGTGAGACTATGAGACCACACATCCGAACTTGAAAACTCATTCAACACGAAGTGACCTAACCTGACGAACATTATTTTTAACTAAACATTTTACTAACTTCTTACATAAAACACATTATTTTCAAACAACGTTCCAAAACACTCTAATGTTCCATCGTCTATAATTCACTCTCTAAAATTTTAAACTGCCGTAAATTAGTTTCGGCAAGCTAAACTCCCTAACAGAGTTACAGGAACAATCCAGCTAAAAGATATCCGATAATTTTGTAAAATCGCCATTTATTCGTGCGAGTTCATCCACCATGATAATGTCATAATTAACCTTTTAAAGTAATGGGTAACTCTCAATCCATTAAAGGAACTCAAAAAGTTATTGAGATTATAATTAGATCATTTTCGAGTAAAGTGGAGATAAACAGTAACTGCCTTATTCATAAATGCTCTCTTACTAAAACACTGTTAGTGAATGTTTTGTCTCTTTTGCTCTTTGGAAAATAGCGTATGTCAGAAAGGGACAAACCATTTGATAGCTAAAATGCTGCTAGTAAGCGGTTTTGAATAAGGCCTTAAGTGTTTGTTGGTGTTACATACATAATGTAGGCACAGAAAACTATCTATACTAATATTATACAGCTGAAGAGTTTGTTTTGTTTGTTTGTTTGTTTGTTTGTTTGTTTGTTTGTTTGTTTGTTTGTTTGTTTAAACGCGCTAATCTCAGAAACTACTGAACCGATTTGAATAATTCTTTTTGTAATAGATAGCCACATTTAACGGGAAGGTTATAGGCTATTTTTCATCCCGAAATTCCCACGGGAACGGGCACAACGCGGGTAAAACCGCGGGGCGCTGCTAGTAGAATATATTAAAGATGAAGATTGCTATGCTACGTTTTATTTTATTACTGAATATAAAAAGTAGCAGAGCAAACGTAGCGTTACATAGCAACGTAGCGTTACATAGCAACGTAGCATAGCATAGCAACTTAGCGTAGCATAGCTCCAGTGGAAAAGCACCCCTTATCGGTACGGTTTGGCGAAAACCTTGAATACCGTTCTACCATGAAATTCAATTTTCGTAATTCCAGCAATTTTCCAAAAAATAAAATTTTGAAATAAAAATCAAGTACCTCTGATTATTTTCAATTACAATTAACACGCTTCCTGTAACCTGATACGGATACGTAAAATCAAACTGCAAATTGGACTCGTTTGGCAAACGTCAATTATGACGTCACTAACCCACTCAACCAATAGGAATGCGAGTTACCGGACCGATCAGTGATACGGAACGCCATTGGTCGATTCGAATAAATTCAAATTTTGGAATACCAATTTCTGTTGATAATAACCTTTTTATTCAAAATCAAATACACAGTTTTATCTACCATTTCAGAATGAGTACATTGCAATCTATTTCGTATTGTTCCTGATTTGAAATTGTACTTGCCTCGTAAATAGCAAGGCTAGCGATTTTTTTAAGAACAAAAAAATTAAATATTAGGTCCGACACTGCGTTAAGCGTGCGCACGCCGCGGTTCCATACTAAAGTACCGCGGGCGCCCGCGGCGTGCGCACGCTTAACGCAGTGTTGACCCTTAAAGCTAATAGTAATGTATAACATTAAGAACAACATAATATAAGACATATTTAGTATGGGGCGAGACGCCGTCGATGGCGGATCGCTTTAACTCCTGAAGAAGGTCACCGTCTGTGGCCGAAACTGACAAATACACCGACATACACCCACGTAAGTAACAACCCCCGTTTCAATGAATATTTAAATTAATAACAAGATATAAGAGAAGTCAGATATAACCATATCTTGTCTTATCAGCCGTAACTGCTCGAGAAATAAATGTTAACCATTTAGTTATAATCAGCGCAAGTTTACTGGTCAATATTTTACAACTTGATTGCAATTTATTAGTCGAGTTCAGAACTTGTTCCTACTAACTGTTTTTAATTATAATGGCGTTACACTGTTCTTAGTGGTTAGTGGTTAGTCTTAACTTGTGGGGATTGTGATTGTAGATACTAACTTCTGTATATTATATTTTTTCTTACAAGAATTTAATTTGAAACCATCATGACTGGTTTTTCAACCAAAAACAGCTTCTTCAATTGAGAAGAAGGGTTTAGTGGTAAGAATTGAATGTTATCACTAAGGCCTGAAGCTGCGTTAGCGGGCAACCGCGCGGTTTCATACAAAACTGCTACGTCGCGGGACCCGCGCGGCCGCCCGCTCGTGACGGGGACCGTCGCTTTCTCACAGACTCCACACGCGTCGTCGTTACGGCATGTAATAATAGTATATGTTAAATATACGTTAATAGTTACCTTTTACATTGTAGTTAGAATTACGACGGCATACGGCGCACGACTTATTGTAATCGTACCATACTATTCCTTTCTGTACTTGATATCTTCGGTGCAATGAGGCCTTTAACCAGTAGTTGCACATTACAGGCTAATAGGTTCGTAATAATCTAATTTACAAAATTCAAGTGTCACAATGTTAGTTACCATACTCCTCCGAAATGGCTTGACCGATTTTTCGAAATTTTGTGTGCATATCGGGTAGGTCTGAGAATCGGGCAACATCTATTTTTCATAGCCCTATTTGTTAAGGGTAGTCCACCCCTTAATTTTTGTTTTTAAATAATTTTTAAGGCAATACAAAGATATGCCGGGTCAGCTTGTATAGTCTAAACTATTAAATAAGTATGTTATCTAAACTTTAACTTCGAAACAGGAACACAATTAAGCATAAAATTGAAAAACGAGACCAACTCAAAGATTTAGTGAGAAAAATAACTGAATAAGAAAGTAACCCACATTTTTTATATAACTTCATTGAAACGTAGCGTTAACAAAATAGAAATGAAAATAATTCTGTTATAAAGTTGGATGGAAGAACCTGGGGAATTTTAATAAGTTCTCTTAACTTTTGAATTTAAATAACGTCCAGCCATTGTTAATATAACGCTGACAAAATGAAGTATTAATTTTAAAAAATATACTATCTCTACTGTACCTCCTCACTACAGAACAGTACTTCTTAGAATTAGTGGGATGAGAGGCCTTTGCCCAGCAGTGGGACATTATAGGCTAATACTTTGTAACTTATCTTTCCTGTATAAAAACTATAGCCCGTACTTAGAGACGTCAAATGCTTCAATTAGTTGAGTGTCCATTTAATGGATGTCTCTAAGAGCGGCAGTATGAGAAGCAAAACTACAATGATTAATATTTTCTTCGTACAATATCTAAAATATATCAAAATTTCAATATCAATATTCCTTTTACAGAGAAAAATGTTCAGCTATATGGTTAGAATAAAATTAAATCTTATTCTGTTAATAATATAAATGCGAAAGTTTGCGAAGATTTTTATGGATTTTTGGATGTATATACCTCTAATTATACTAAATGAAATGGGTCTGTATCGCGTTAAAAAGTATAACGTATTTATTAAAATAAGTCCCCGACGTTTGTGATGACTTAATCATCGTACTTTGATAAATAACGTAGTTTATTCTAAAGCCATGCATACCGTTTCATTTAGTATAATGAGAGCAAATCGTGAGTTTAAAAAGTATTCTTATTTTACTCAAAAACCACTGATCAGATCTAAATGAAAATTGATACAGAGATAGATTAAACTCTGTAATAACACATAGACTATTTCCTATCCCGAAATTCCCACGGGAACGGGAACAACGTGAGTAAAACCACGGACGCTGCTAGTAAGTTCATACATTTCGTAACTCCCAATAGTATAGATTTTCCTAACAATGCTCTAACTTTGAGTAAGCAAAATTCAATCTCCATACGAGAGTATCAATCCATGTATCTGTATGTTGATACAGGAACTATGTACGCGTAGGGTATGTTACGTAAATGTACTCGCATGTGGAAGTTTTCAAGTGTTTTCCAATTTTAAATTTCCATTTTTTTACAGCTATAGTCGTCTTTTGTTTATATTGCTTTTTGTGTGTATACTAATATTATTTTGTAAGTTTGTATAGTTTGTATGTTCGATCTAATCTTGGGAACTGCGTATTCGATTTGAATAATCATTTTTGTATCGAATAGCTATATTCTAGAGGCAGGTTACAGGCTCTTGTTATCCCGAAATTCCTAGGGTAACGGACACAATGGGGGTAAAATCGCAGAGCGCGATTCGTTTTATATAAAGTTGTAATGTAAACGTCGACATCTATAGCATCTAGCGTATGTTTTAAAAAAATAACTCATGAGTTTTTTGGAGTACTATTTTTAAATCGCTAGTTGCCCGCTTGTCGCCTTTGTATGCACCGTGGTATGTCCTAAGACTAGTATTGCAATTTAAATCAATCTACGCTTGAAAAAAGCCATTTGCCCTGCAGTGCGACATTACAGGCTTATTTACCTAATTCCATTTCTAATTTCAAAACCAAAACCTTCAAAATCGATTTCGATTTAATTTTATTTGTATCCGATAAGCACTTATACCGCTCATTTTTCATTAAAATGCCGAATATTTCATCTAAATTAATATTTAAAACATTTCCGGCACATTATTGGATTTATTCCTCGTCTCTTTGTCTCGATGAAGCGTTTCCCCACCTTCGAAATGAAAACGATTTTCCGAGCTCATTGCCTATTAGAATATAAGAGATATTTTATAAAAATTATACTTCAATAAACTGGGTAATAGAATTTCGGTGAATTTTAGATTTTTTCGCGTGTTTGGTAGACCAATTTTATGAAGAAGAAGTGGTTATGTAACTAAGTATCTATAATGGAGGTTTAGTTAATGTTTAATGTTATCCTTGTTTTTGGAATTGGTTAATGACGAGAATGAAGACGAAATAAGAATGCTTAAAAATAATTTCTTAGAAGATAATATAACAAAATACGCTCCCGAAGTTCCTTCAACATCTTTTATATGCTTCTGAAGTTTCTAATTTTTCAACATTAAATTTAATTAGGAATTAAATAATTTTACGATATTCAACGTAGATTCATTGAAAACGTAGGACCCATTTCCAAAAGTTGAAAAAAAACCCAAAATATTAATAAGAAAACGTTCCCAAAATTTCGGTAATAGAATTAACGTGACATTGAAAGTAACCCCTCATTCGCACACTCGGGGTCACGTACACCGCACCTCTAGCCGGGTGATTCAGATCCGTGTAATAATAAACCGGCTGACGCGTGTTCTACGCCTTGATGTAGCCGAGAACTATACTGATACACGTATGAAGACTATTAATTTTACTTGTTCTATTAACGTGAAAGGTGAAATTTATGTATGGCTCATTTTAGACAGAAACCATCTTTGAAGACAAAATTTACTTTAATTTATTGAAGACACTTTTCAAAATTGAAATTCTTAAAACGTTTAAACTTTTTCAAAGTTGAATAATATCTCTTGCAGTGTGTCTGTTTCATGTAGGAATATGCGGGTAAAATTAAGTTTATGTACTTTCTCAATGCCTAGTTTATCTCTATAACAAATTTTATAAAAATCAGTACTGTGATTTGGCCGTTAAAGCGAACTATAAAGAGTTACTTTCGTATTTATAATATAGGTCGTACCTATATTATAAATACGAAAGTAACTCTTCAAGTTCGGTTAAGTTCAGATTTTATCTGACATTTCAGCCCTTTTACAAGGCTGCTCACAGAAGACTGAGGTGTTGAGGTTTTTATCGCGATCATAAAACATAAGATACCAAGTTCAACACTTAGTCTACAGCCAAAAAGATTTATTACATTTGTTGCATTTCACAAAAACGTTGGAACACCTATATAACATTACTAGCAGCACCCCACGGTTTTACCCGCTTTGTGCCCGTTCCTGTGAGAATTTTGGGATGAAAGGTAGCCTATAACCTTCCCGTTGAATGTGTCTATCCATTACAAAAAAAATATTCGAATCCGATTAGTAGTTTCTGAGATTAGCGCGTTCAAACAAACAAACTCTGCAGCTTTATATATTAGTATAGATAATGCCTGAACTTTGTATCTAAAAATTTTCACCGGTATTAACTGCTTAGAAATCACGCATTAGATCTCTACTGAGGAAGCATTTGATGTCTCTGATTGAAAACGTAAAACCTACCTTATTGATTTTACTTAATATAACATAAGCATTTTCATAAACGCAAATAAATATGTGGATACAATGAATTAGTTTTTAACTTAAATTACTTACAGAGTACTTAGTTATCTCCACAAACGTTTTAAAAGCAAGCCTTTCCAAAATACAAACACATTTTACGAACAAATCTTTATTTTAAAGTAACAACTTAATGACTTAATATTGTCTGTATAATATAATCATTACCTACGTATAATATACACTCTTTGAAACCACAAGAATTCAAGTAACTGATACTCGTTTGACGTCCAAAGGTTCTGCTGTTGTGGTTTTGAACAGAGATGCATTGTTAGAGAAAAAAATATATATAAGTAGAGTATTACTGCAAAATTAAGGTATTTGTGTGAAAAAAATGTAAACTATGATACTTGGTACTATGATACCATGATATATAGATACTGATATATATACGGAAGAGCGAAGCACTTACTGGCCTCTGTTTTGTAATATTTTCGTCATAGGTATAAATATATAAGTGGTAAATAAAAGATGATAGAGGAAGAAACCTAAAAAAAGATTTTCATACAAAATATAAGCTTGAAATTTTTAATGTATACTATGGTATATACTTGATATGATATTTATATATATTTTTGTACTCTTAAATACATAATAGTAATTAAACGAACAGATTGTAATGGAATAAATCCTAATATAAAGTGTGTCATAAAAATAAAGGCGTTAATATATTATCATCATCATATTTTGTCATCGAAATCAAAGATAAATGGAAATTATCAGCCTTATTGGAAACAGGGAAGTCGGTCAAAAAAATGGAAGATTGGTTCACAGACACCGGGACAGGTGAACAAGTTCTTAAAAAGAAAAATAAAAAAACATCCTTTGTTATCATTAACGGTAAAACTTAATAACCGAGCGATGTTAATAAAAATATTAGGTTCAATTTCAGGATAATAGCTTGATATTTCCTTAATTACGATAAGTAAATAATTACTTAAAATTCTTTGTTAACGCGGAATAGTCTGGAATATTGAATTATTCCAAGAATTGCTAAGATCCTTACAATGTTTGGATATCTAAATGTTATTTCATGAGAAACCTGTTGGTTAAAGTGTTCATGTTATGTTTAATTAACTCTAAAAACATGGGTGAGTTTAACAAGAGTATGCGTTTGAGTGGTTACATGTGGCTCAAAGATGATAGATAGTAAACTTCATAGAGAGGCCTTTGAAAAAATATATGATACGGTCTGAAAAACACAGCACCTAAGGTTAGGGGTTAAAAAACTATGAACTTCATGGATAAATATATATTTTTTTTAAATTGTAAGATAAACTTTTTTGACAATCAGAAACCTGAAATAACCTTATTCCAAATCTAAAAGGTTATCCCTGTAATAATCAGTCACAAAATACTTTCAAAACTTTGTCACCCAAGCACAGACAATGTAACTTAAATTCTAAAAATATTTCCAGCCAGTACGACTCACGTAATATCCGTAACGTGTCCTATTAAAGTTAAACTTCACTTGTTATTACGGGGTTCGTGAACAGGGTGCGCGGGGCATGGCGACACGACCTCCCGCGGCGGAGGTCGGCGAAGTACTGAACTGGTGCCGCGGCGCAACCCGCAACCGGCATTCACAGACTCACCCCGCGCAACCCCCTACACCTCATTCCAAAAAATGCACATATTAAAAGCGAACAAAAAATGCCCGGCGAAAGAATGTTAGAAGTGTTGCACGTAATTACTCGCGGCACAGTCACAAGCCTTTGTTTACTACGCCTACCTGCTCCTATCATCTCCACAACTCATTTATCTACAACCCTCGCAATTATGACTCTTCTTTGAAACTCGAGGCTCCGTTAATTGATTGTTTGCAATCTATCGATCACGTAGAAGACACCTACTGTTTTACTTTCTCCTTACGTTAAGAAGAAAGTAATATGAAAGGAATGTTAGTAGGTTTGCGGCTGACAGAATGCGGGTCGGAACTCCAGACATTCAGTTGAATATTTCGCGAATCAAATATTTAGAGAGCAGGGTTAACTTCGGTATTCACTGCATCTGAAACTCAGTTGACTGGAAGTTTACGACTAGATTTCTATTATTAGAATTTTACGCTGGTGTAGCAAGTTTTAGAGGCTCGAGATTGAAATTGTGATGCTTACTTCCGAAAGACCTTTGAAATATGAGATGAATGTCGATTTTCAATAAAAATTCTTGAACGGTGTTCAGCTGACTGGCTCAGACGTAGGCAGCGCGTTCAACTTTGCTGAACACTGAATATGTATACACGCTCAACGTTCAGACACGAGAAACGAAAGGAAGTTTTGATTTCTGTTTGAATAATACAACGTTTCAAACTTGGAATTTGTTTGAATTTTTCGCCGTAGTAGTTTTATGGACGGTTGTGATTTCCTTCGAATTTCGAACGTTCAAATTCAAACATGAAATTCCTATTCGAAGAAACAAAGAACTGCGTAGTTAGCTGTCAATTTCAGAGCGGCATATGTCCGAGAGTTAACATAGCAGTGAACCGGTGACGTCATAACCGGGAGAATTCTCTGGCGACCGCCAATCCAAGCGCGTCCCACTTTGTGCAACCATTGAATGGGATAGCAAGAGACTACGTCCCACACCTGGCCGTAAATCTAATGCGAAACAACCGTAATGACAGGACAGAAAGGTCGAAACTTTAACTATACCTTTAGTGGAATGTGCCACAGAGATAAAGGCCTTTGGTGCGGAAATTTTTATTATGGACTTGGATGTATCTGTTACAATACAGTTTTTTACAACATGCTTTGGAGTTGTTCGTGGTATCCTATTATTGGATTTGCACCTGATGTGACATTGTGGTACTTGCAAAAAGTTGTTACACTTATACCCAACTGCTTTGCAAAGGCAGGTTATGATTTTGATGACGAAATACTGCTTAAAAGATAGCTTATCCTAGTACAATATATTGAACACTCTTATTGTGTTACAAACCGTTTACCCATTATAAATTAAGTGTATTAACGTTACCGGTTGGTTTAAAACAGAATTAATTATTACCTGAAACAAAGAACAAGGTAAATTAATATAAAGATGAATTGTTAATCGAAGTTCTGCTAAAATGGTCGTAGGTAAGATGAAAAAGTTGAATCTTATTTATTGACTACAAGCATCTCGCGGTTTCACTCGCTATACACTGATTCACAAAATGATTTTAGAATAATAACTACTTTAATAAACGTCAGATTCTTAGTAATCAATGCATTCTGTGTGCCCTCAAACGGATGGACCGATTTCGATGCAGTTTTCTTCATTTGGAAGCCAGTTTCCTTGGGGTGGTTTAGCTATGTTTGGTTAAAATGAGTCCAGCCGTTTTTGCGAAGGGGTTTTAAAAATGTTACTTGTACATATGTGACTACGTTGTAAAGCTATAGAGATCAAGAAAGACCTTTTAACTTTGTCAAAGAGAATCGACATAAGCTATACATTTAATTAGATGGTTCTGTCCGTCTATTAGTCACGGCAAAGTGTCAGTTTGGGTGTACAAGTGCTAAGATTAGGCGAGTATTCGTTGGGAGTGGAAAGACCCTCGTTTTAGGACAGTGTCAAACATTATAGCCAAAGGAAGGGTCAAATAGAGGGGAAAGCTTGTTTAATGCGATGCAAGATTGGAGTTTTATTTGTTTTAGGCGTGTCGTTTAAGGGTGCCTGTCCATTGATACGGAGCGAGGCTGCGGAGCGGAGAAACGGACAAATATAAACCAATAGGATTGCATAAAATATATGACCGGAGATTTTACGCAATCCTATTGGTTTATATTTGTCCGTTTCTCCGCTCCGCAGCCTCGCTCCGCATCAATGGACAGGCACCTTAAGGGTGCAGATCTATAGTAGCGGAGCCGTGTGCTGCGGAGAAAATCAAATCAAATCACCAATCACAGCGCATTAGAACTGTCAAGCAACACATTGACATTGTCAAAATCTTTTCGTAATGCGTTGTGATTGGTCAGTTGAGCTCAATTGCGTTTACATTGGAGAAAACGCAATTGCCTTAACTTGAGCGAATTTACATGCTGCAAGACAAGGATATAGAATAGAGAGCGAGCAAGATGGCAAATATATAATACTCGCTAGCGTATTATAACTTTGAAGTACCTAGGTGACTATCTGTGGCATTATATTTCCTGAACGAGTGAAATGATTCTGATGCGATATTTTCAATAACATCACAAGTTTTCATAACACGAGAGGTGTTATAACTTTGGAGGTGATAAAACATGCCTCAAGTTACCTAAATTGCCACGTGACAAGTTTATATCACTTATAGTTTATATCGAAATGCCTTTAAACTTTCAAGCGCATAGTTTTACCACCATCAGATGCTTAATAACAATGAAATGTCAAACTAATGGTCTTAGCACACTTTAATTTTAGACTGCCTTTAGTCTGGTCTATAACACTATAGCAAAGATCAACACTAGAGAGAAGATGTTTAACAGTCTTTTGAATTGAAGCTACCTTCACTTAAACTTAATGATCTAAGGGCCGGGCCCGGGCGCCCGCGATGTTTACGAAAGTGAACCGTCGCGTGCGCCCGCTTAACGCAGTTTTGGCCCTTACAGTTCTTTTATAGACTTAAAAAACCAAAGAAGGTTCTTTACTCGTCTATATGTTTATGGTAGACTTTTCTTTTATTTTAATCCCCGGCTTTTTTTCAATTGAGAGCCAGGTTCCTTGCAGTGATTCTTAGCTATGTTTAATGAAAATCGGACCAGACATTTTTGCGTAGGGAGTTTTTAATAATTTTAATTTGACTTATATATACTTATATTATAAAGCTGCACAGACAGTTTTATTCATTGAATAAGTCAATCTAAAGTCAGTTTTGGCTACAGTGGGCTCAGTTCCTAAAATTATTGTGGAATTTACGTGATGTGCGCTGTTGTAACAACTATGTCATACACGGCTTACGAAGGTTACAGTGGCTTAGAGCCAGCGGTGCATGTTGCGATTTGATGTGTTTTGCGAGGAACAATGTGGTAGCTTAATGTCGAATGCTTCAATTAAGACTACGAATGTGGTTATGAATATTATAAACTAACAGCGCCCCGCGGTTTTGCCCGCGTTGTGCTGATTTCTGTGGGAATTTTGGGATGAAAAATAACTTATAACGTTTCTGTTGAATGTGGCAATTTATTATAAAAATAATTATCCAAAACGGATTGGTACTTTTTGAGATTAGCGCGGTCAAACAAACAAATGAACTAACTCTTCATTTTAATTATATTGCTATAGATGTATGGGGTCGTCAATGACAAGAGAAGAAAGAAAAGGAAAAAAATTAAGCGAAAGTAAAGTATTAGCCTGTAATGTCTCACCACCTGGGCAAAGGCTTCTCATCACACTAAAGATATCAGTACAGTGAGGAGGATTTTTAAATAAAAAAATTGAAGTTATTATAGTGTAAAAGATGAAGTCGTCTCGGCATCATAATACTCCTGTACGTTTGCACAGATTTAAGGCAGCTTATGTTACATTCCTTAATTTTAGTTCCAAGAGAAATAGTAGTCCAAGAAATCCGACTACGACACTATTTCAAAGAGCCCCTAGAGTATCTTAGTTAATTAAAAACTGGAGTAATCTCAAATATAGACACTGTAAATAGAATAAATAAAGACAGCATTTCTCAAGGCGGTGTTGAAACCCGCATAGGACAGTGTCAAAGCTTGCTTCAACAACTTTATTTTAATCAACTACTTTTTTAAGAGGATTTTTCAAATGAATATTATAAAAGGATACTACGGTATATCTTTGCAACGGCGAAAAGAACATTTGATTGAGCTTATTTAAACTAATATTATAAAGAGGTAAAATTCGTAATTTTGGTTATTTGTATTCGGGCTAATCTCAGGAATTACCTGTCCGATTTGCATAATTCTTTTAGTGTTGGGTAGCTAGAATTAAGTTGAAGGTAGGCTGCGTTATTGAACATGAAGGTGAAGGGCCCCGAAATTCTCCCGGGAACGGGCACAACGCAGGTAACACCGCGGGCGTGTAGACGTAACTACTAGCGACAATAGAAACCACATCGACAACTTGTCGGTATGACAACACAACTGCAACGACACCTATTCACAAGTGACCACATTTTGTATCTGCGATGTGGTGTGGTTTCGGAACGTGTGTTCATACCCTACTACAGCACCCAATTTTCTACTTTCATTCGATTGTATGTAAAAATATTCTAATTTAAAGCACACATCACAGATGTATAACCTACATAAGGGTAGGTTAGACATAACCAACCGTACTGTCAGAGGGATGAGGGCGTGAAACGTTCTAATGGCGTGCAAATATCGGCATATTACACACGATTTGACGACTCCACGGATTTGAACCCGAAATTGACGATACGGGTCTCGTGAAGATTTTTTGTTTTGACAAGCTGTTTTTCCGGTATGTGTTTATAGAAAAGGATTTTGATTGAATAATTTTAATGGTTTGGTGGTGAATATTTTGGTATTTAAAAAACAATACACGTACCGACTTTCTTTGCTTTAAAAAAATATTGCTCATTATTATTAGTCTTCAGCGAATTTGGTTTATTTTAATACTGAAATATTTTACAAATCAGAGATCGTATAAAAGTAGCAATTGTTCCGAAAGCGAGACACAGCCAGCATTTTGTAGAAACACATGAATTAAAACTGTCGATGACCTGTCTCTCACATGGTCAACCCCATTTTTTTGTACACAGGAAGAGTCGACCACAAATTGTGCGTGACGTATGGGTCCTTGCAGAGTTGACCCTTTTTTGTGCAGTCCTGTCATTTAAACACCAACAAACATAATGGTTATAGACAAAATTGTTATCGGTAGGGAAAGTGGTTGATTCTATTTTTAAATAGTCTTTGAAAATTAGGCTAACTTGATCTAATTATTTTGCTATTTATTTATTTCTTGTCTTGATTAGGCTAACATTTGGATAACTTGATCAAATTATTTTTATTACATAGTATACGAAGTAGTGATGAGATATATCTTGATTTCAAATCGACAGTAAACGTATATCTCTAAGTGGCAATTATTTTAACGGCTTTAATTTTCTCCTCTTTCAATCTGCGCTAGCAATCTCGACCCGCTGTCATCAAACAAAGGAAACTACAAGAGGTATTGCTATTGTAAAGGATAACTTACAGTCCTGAGATACCTATAACAGTAGGTAACTACAACTGTGTCACTTTCAACTTAGTTAGTTTGACAACCGCGTAAAGTTTCGTAGTTAGCACCAACTTAATTCGAAATGGTACAAGAATCGTATTACTGAATACAGTATCTATACTAATATTATAAAGCTGAAGAGTTTGTTTTGTTTGTTTGTTTGTTTGTTTGTTTAAACGCGCTAATTTCAGAAACTACTGAACCGATTTGAAAAATTCTTTTTGTAATGGATAGCCACATTCAACGGGAAGGTTATAGGCTACTTTTCATTCCGAAATTCCCACGGGAACGGGAACAACGCGGGTAATACCGCGGGGCGCTGCTAGTTAACAATAAGTTTTACAAGTTACGTGATTCGAAGTTATAAGAAGTAAATATCTAGGCCTTATACATATACGCTTACTAGCAGCATTTTAGCTATCAAATGGTTTGTCCCTTTCTGACATACGCTATTCTACAAAGAGCAAAAGAGACAAAACACTCACTAACAGTGTTTTAGTAAGAGAGCGTATATGAATAAGGCAGCTAGCTAGTCTTCTATCTAGAACACTAATGTTACATTTGAAAAGTTTAATCTTTCTTTTATGGAAGCGCCTTCTCTAAGTGTAGGGCCACATCTGCGGAACGTACGGCGCCGAACCTTCCGCTAAATACGCTCGTAGTGTATTTCAAGTTATCTATGACACATCAGTACGCGGCGTAATTTCGACTGATGTGTCATAGAGCGGAAGGTTCGGCGCCGTACGTTCCGCAGATGTGGCCCTACACTAAGACAACTATTCCAATTACAAACAAATATCTGTGTAGACTAAATTGAAGATAAAGATAGTAAGGCTACTTGTCAACATAATAAAATGTCCACTGATAAAATATAGCCACAGACTGCTAAAGTAAGTAAATAAGTTAGAGTAGGTTAGTGGCCAACCCTGGTGTCGGAGTTATAAGACCGCCTAAAGGCCTCCGATATAGTCTGACGATTGAAACAACCGCGACCGATTGTTTAACGTGCCCTCCGAAGCACGGTAGCGCTCAGACAGATATGCCACTATCGGCCACCCATCTATGTAGGGGTCGAGCTGCACAGGCCACTGATAGTTTGTTAATATACTTATCAACATATTTTAGTATTTTTCTGTATATTTTTGTAAGCAATAAATGTTTTATACTATAGGTAATCTCATGTTCATAAGGTGCTAATCAATAGAGCCTTGAATTTTACTAAACATTAAAAAAAACCTACGTCAAGTAATACCGTCAGTGAAGGCTTCTTAAAAATTCTAAGTACCTAACTTTAGCACTGCTCTTACTTTAAGATCGCAGTTCTATTATCAATCACGATAACACTGTAAATACTAGATAGTATGTTACTTACAAATACTTCGATAAATTATGGTGTCTCAAATACTATCAATACATTTGGAATGCCAAGCATTACCATAGGTCCTTGACATACATTCCTTATCACAAATTTTATGGAAAGCAGACATTTCTCAACCACTTAAAAAGGACTTTGGTTAATGTATACGGAATAGAGATGGAACTTTTAATACTATATCGATTCTCCTTGTATCATATAGTTACTACTTGGCTATCTTAAGCATTTATATATTAAAATTTAAGCACATTAAAGGAACTAAAAATAAGTTACGGGTAGATATTATTGTATATGCTACGGCTAATACCCGAAGTGCGGCTACACCTAGTTCTAACCGGCTAAAACTAGGTGTAGCCGCACTTCGGGTATTAGCCGTAACATATATATTATACAGAGCACCAACATAGTTCTTTTAACAGTATCGTCCTCAAAAAATAGGTTGAAGAAAATAGTAAAATAATTTGGGGCGCCTCATATAAGCTGCTGATGCTTTCGCATCTCATTGAACATGTCCGCTCGCAGCTTATAGTAGCTCGCTTATTCGCCAAAATCCTACTAATATTATAAATGCGAAAGTTTGTAAGGATGGATGTATGTATGGATGGATGTATGGATGTATGTCTGTTGCTTTTTACGCAAAAACTACTGAACGGATTTGAATGAAACTTTACAGTAATGTAGGTTATATATCAGAATAACATATGGCATACATTTTATCCCGAAATTCCTGCGGGTACAACGCGGGTAACACCGCAGGGCGCAGCTAGTCTTATAATATACCTAGCACAATAATCCTATAATGCTCGTTCTATCCACCAACATAAAGCTGAAACACTCAAAGTCCTCACTAACTATTTATCGATAAACCTTTCTTAATTGCACCCATCACTACATCTAAAAGGATTCAAATGCGGTATCGATGGAACCCACTACAAATATTAGGAGCGGCGGAGTGTCCTCTCCAAGTGTTTTTTTAGATATTCCGACAAGGAAAAGTGGTTCGTGATAGAACCGACTCGATAACTTAGCTATGTTGACATTTGGATTTAAACTATTACACTATTTAGAAGGCGATAACTAATTTACATATTTACCACCTTATTAATAAACGCTGTGTAACTAAAACACTGTTATACTGTGTTTTGTCTCTTTTGCTCTTCGGAAAATTGTGTATGTCAGAAAGTGACAAACCATTTGATAGCTAAAATGTTCTTAATTCGCGTTTATTAATGTGGCCCTTACAGTTGAGTTTACGAATCGATTCCACGATCTATTAAAAGCTATGAAGGAATACAAACAAATTTTCGAACATTGTTTCTCTAGTTTTTAAACCACTCCATAACGGTATTCTAAGTAAAAAATACATGTCAATTAGATATTGCGCAAGTAATTGTTTTGACATTTTATGAACTTTTTGTTGTTGTGACGCAACTGTTGACACTTGTCAGTACCTTCACAGTTCACGGCAAATTAAGTTGAGCAATCGAAAGTGCGATTTGGACATAGACACAGAAAATGACAGAAATGATATTTTTTTTACTTATTATTTACCAAAAAAAATTAAAAAACTGTATATTTGACATTTTTGATTAGGTTAAAAAAACAAAAACAAATAGTTTTGTAGTTATGAGAAATCTAATATAGGCACACCACGCTCAACAAAGCCTTCAAAAGACAAAAAAAAAAGTACAGAATTAAATAATTCTTCGTAACAATTCCCCAAGTGAAAGGTATTTCATCCGTCAAATGTTAAGTACATTAGTTCCGGAGATTAACTCCTCACAAATATTACAAAACCTCTTTACAATAACCATGTAACATAACAAATAAGACCAGCGTTAATTTACCAGGCAACTGACTCGTGAAAGGTTTACAGGCAAAAACTTGGATATAATAAAATATGGCACCCTAAAGGTCGCACTAGACTAGCAACTTTAATTCAGCGATTTTTATCTCCACTCTCAGTTTACGTTATTGAAAGTTTTGACATCGATTAGTGTCTAAAGGTCTTTATAAATAGTGTCTCGCCTTACCATTTGATGCGCTGTAAAGTTTTCAAATAAAAAGTTTCTGACTGCTTATAGTAAGATAGTAGGAACTCGTTTAACTTCTGCAGTTTGAAAATCTGCAGAATTGATACCGTCGATATCATTTATACTAAGTATATTTATTATTTCGTACTATATATGACATGACTTCTGCTAGAGCTATTCAACGCTGTGTTTCAAAGCTCGCTTGAATAAGCTTTTAAAGTCATCAAGCATCCGATTGATAAGCAACTAAATTGCCGACGTGATTAATTGCTAGTCTACAAAGGTCTAAAGAAGGAAGTTCAGATATTTGGAAAATTATTAATAATAGACCATCTTTTATACACCGCTATTTAATCTCCGTTAAGTTTAAAGGTTGTATCCGGATCAAAATTGATTTTAGGTTGGGATATAAATTATTTTTTTATACGGCAGTAACATTTTGTAAATTATAGGGTACTTAAAATGTTTGTAAAGGACTAGATACAATAAAGGGGATATGGTATTCATAAATGGGGGTCAATTCTGCTAAACTAATTGTGAGTGTGTGTGTGTGGTGCTAGGTTCTATAAGCTTAGAAAAAAATATGTGAAACTCACGAATTGACACACAATTTATTTAGCAGACTTGATGGCCTGATGTGTGGCGAAAAATATAGAAATGAGCCATTTTTCGTTATGTGTAATTTCTTCATTTTCCACATGGTTTGACTTTTTATGAACCTTAGATGACCAAATTTGCGCCCTAAATAGATAAATTAGTAAACTCCCGCCTGTAATGTCCCACTGCTGGACTTATTAAGCCTCTCATTGCACTGAAGATATCAGTGCAGTGAGGACGATTACGCATACCTATCACACGTGCCTACTACAAATGGGTAAAGACGATAAATCTGCATAAATGTAAATATAATACTTACCTTTCAACATTAAGTTTGTTTATCACGAAGTTAGTTTTGTTGTGATACTATTAAATTGTCGTTACTGCGCCATTTTGGTCGTTATTGAACTTTAATGTTACTTCGAAGAAACACATTAAACACGTCAACCTGTACATGCTTAATGAAATATTTATATTGTTTTCGGTATGTTTGAATCATTAAACAGACTTGCTTTACTTTTTGTAGCGCTTGAGGCGAAGTTTGACTAAGCAATGTTAACTAACTACTAATATTAAGCAGCTCGGACACTACTAGGATGGGTGGCCGATAGTAGCATTTCAGAGTGCTTCCGTGCTTCGGCTTAAACACTCCGCCACCAGGGTTTGCCACTAACCTACTCCAACTTTTCTTTAACAGGCTTAAAGAGGGGATGTTTTCAGATATTCCTAAATGTTTTTGTAAATAAACGATTTGCAACTACTCATATGTTTCAAAAACTAGAAGATTATACATAGTTAGGCTGTAACTATAGTCTTAGGTAAGGTGTGTTTAGGCTTTTAAGGACATAACTGACTAAGTAAATAAGAAGTAAATATTGTATTTTACTCAAGGCGCATTGTACTAATAAACAAATGACGTTCGTTTTCAAAAGTGTTCCATTCCGCGCAATATAAATACAATTTAGAACAGTTAGCTATTGTTTCTTAAATCTCCTACACAATATATATTTAAGAGGTTTTGTTCAAGCCACCCTCAGTGTTAGTAAAGTAATGCTTCGTTTAAAATTAACTTTACATAACAAGACATTTCTGTTAAACCAGTTCAGCTCCTTTGACAAACCTTCCTATTAAAACACGATACACTTTAAACATTTCCCTAACAAATAAATACAGATTATCCTCATAAAAGTTAAGTAAGCATAACTCTTATTTACAAGTGAGATATATTTTATTGCTCTAAAGAATTTATCTCGTGTCTTGTAATGGTTAATACTTGTACTCTTCGTGAGGATTTACTTAGTTCTTACGCCTGAAATGTGTACGGGTTTGTTTTCAAAATAATATATCACACTTAGCTAAGATTACTCTAAGCTATAAGAAGATATATTGGCGGCTTAATACGTGAATTCGTTGTTTATTTTCTTATAGAGCAATGTTAAAAGAATGTTGGTTTTAGAAGTGTTTTTGCTCTGATTTTAGTTTTATTAAGATTTAATTGGTGATATTATTGACTTGATATTATCCCAAAACGATTCCTACTTTTTAAACATGGAAACATGGCTGGGGGGAGGGGTCATCAACAACCTGCATTAGGCAAGCGTGGTGATTGCGCCTAATCCTCCTCACTGTACTGATAACTTCAGTAAGATGAGAGGCCTTTGCCCAGCGGTGGGACATTACAGGCTCATACTTTACTTTTAACCGAACGTTACTAAGCTGCAGTATGTCAAATAGACGGTGTCATCGTTAAGGTACTGCCAGACGTGCTCAAAAAAATCATGCTAATAAGCTTGCTTAAAATTAGCATGCTCTGCAAACTGTTCACATTTGCCAGAAATAAGCATGCTTGTTTTAATTAATTACATCAATGAATTGCATAAAACATGTTTAGACGTGCTCGGATCATGCCCCCCCCTACCCGCACCTCAGGTAGCATGCTCGAAAATCAAACGTTGTTAGATTTTTGAGCATGCTCTAAATAAGCATGCTCATTACATTACACACGTGCTACTAATGAGCACTTGCTCAATAAAAGCATGCTTATGTGCTAGTAATGAGCACGTCTGGCAGTACCTTGAGACTATGTCAGAAGCCTTAAGTTGGTCTGTTAACTTCGATACCAGAGTTTGTCGCGTACCTACTCCAACTTAACCAACCAAGTTGTCATTTGTACCCAATTCAATTGACGTACTTTTTATTTTATTATTTATGCAGCATTTTATATTACTATTAAATCTTAAGTTAGTTTTATTTATATTTTTCAGTGCCCTAACAGGGTGTGATGTATTTAGGTACATTATAGCAAATAAATACATTTGAATTTGAATTTGACGTACAAGAGATACTCAATAACGAAAACTTAATAAAACACAATATTCTTTTCAAACAAGCAAAATTTTAATTTAAAAACCCATTTGAGCAAATACCAACTAGACCGATTTTAACATAGCCACATAATCACTGCAAGGAAACTGGCTTTCAAATTTCAAAAACCGCATCGAAATCGGTTTACCCGTTTGAGAGCTACGATGCCGCAAACTAGACACAGACAGCCATAGATGTCAAACTTATAATTGCCCTCTTTCACGTCGGGGTTATAAATATATAAGAAAGCATACACTGCACATAAAGCTTTTGATTTTGATTGATGTTTGCAGTCAAGCTTTTCGCACATTATATTGTTTCTTCTATACAACACCACAACAAAGAAAAACGATTTTCAAAGCCAGTATTGTATACTTGTAATGTTAGCATATTAAAAATTAGCAAGACTATTTACTTCAGAAGGCAAAGATCATTTTAAAATAGATGTACCTTCAAAAACATAATAAAACCAGTGTAGAAAGAACTGCGTCGAAATGTATGAAAATTGTTGACTGCAAAAAGCTTTATGTAGCTTTAAGGGGGTAAAATGGTATAGTAGGGGGTTGAACAAGGGATATTATTTGCATAAACATGATTATGATTACGGCGGAGAATATGTATGAGGTGCCGAATACGAAACAGTGGGAATGTGAATACACTGGTTTTAGGGATATAGGGTTCTGTACAGGGATTCCCAACCTACGGTCCGCGGACCCCTAAACGTCCGTAGTCATTCGGTCCTAGGGGGTTTGGGAATTAAAAGATTTATGTTTTCACCATATTTATTACTAGCACTGCCCCGCGGTTTTACCCGCGTTGTACCCGTTCCCGTGGGATTTTCGGGATGAAATATAGTCTATAACCTTCCCGTTAAATGTGGCTATCTATTACAAAAAGAATTATTTAAATTGGACTGATAATTCCTGAGATTACCTCGAACATACAATTGAGTTTTCTTGTCAAATTTTCTGCGAACCACTAAAAGTGAGGGTACCCTAGCTGAAAACTGTAGTACACCTATATCAGTAAAAAGGTTGGGAACACCTTCATAAGACAATATGGTATCCAGGTACCGTAATGACTACGTGTTTATATCTAAAGAATGTTTACCCCAAACGGTAAAAGAGGGAGGTGTAAATTTCACCTGTCTGAGTATCTGTGGCATCGTAGCTCCTAAATTGATGAACCAACTCTGATTTGGTTTTATTTTTTCTTAATTAGAATTACCAACGAGTTTAATGACCTCACTTGAGAATAACAAAGTAATGCAAGAATTCATTCATGAAAAGCTAATATTGTTTATATTATCCGTTTTTCGTAATATATACAACCCTACAAAAAGCACCCTTATAACAAAACGTAACCTACCATTATTCCAGATTAGGCAACAAAGGAACCTACATTTCTTCACAATTTGCTACTCAACTTTGATCTGTACGAGCTATGTAATAAAGTCTATAATAACGACTGTAACCTGTGGTTACAGTAACTAATGAAGTCTCGGAGAGCTACAGGGTGCTCCCATAGGAAATAAGGTAAAGTGTACAATTGTTGAGATATGATTTGACGCTGCCTCAACACGCTATGTAAGTTACGGTTGCATTTTAAAGTAGGTTAAATTAGCGTATGTTTTTTTAAAGTGTATTGTGTTATTTTTGTTAGGAAATACGTGGATTAAAAGCTGCGCCATGCGTCATACTCAGAATTCGAAATACGTATCATTCAATTCTTTTGACGCGTTCGACTTAACATCACACCAGACCCCTACAATCGCCGAGTCGCCGAGCAAGAAGGTTGATGCAGCGCTAACGCAATACGATTTAGTGTGAGTATTTTTCATTGTATTAATATTTGTATTTTATTAGTTTTGTAATAGGTTTCATACTGTTGAAACTCTTTAAAATAAAGTATTTTTTTTATAATCTTCCGATCGCCCAACACTTAACTTCAGCGTGCATTTTTAGGCATATGAAACAAAAGAAGTACTGCTCTGTAGAAACAAAAGATGGCTGAAAATAAAATAAAGTAATATTGAAAATAGACAGTGCAGTGATTTACGCGGGCGATCAAAGTGAGGCTATAAACTGGATTGATGACACGCAGCCTGGGAATGAGACCTCGTTTGAGCTGATAGGCTCTCGCCGATACAGAATGTAAATATAGGATCTGCAGGATTTCGAAGGTCTCACTCTGTTTTATTTTGTTTTATAAAGGTTTTGGTATTTTATTACAAACTATTTTATTTATGTACCTACATAGTAACGCTCGGCAGTTCCAGCCGCGTTGTGCTTGTTACAATATGAATTATGGGAATAAAAATCTAGTCTGTAACTTTTTTCTTCAATATGGCCTCAAAAACAAAATAATTATTGAAATCGGACTATTAGTTTTGATTATTGAAACGATTAAAGTACAAACTTTATATTTCTTTGTATTAAACAAAAAAAATTCAAGCTTAGTTTTTTACTCGTCACGGTTTGACCAGAACAATAAGTAAAAATTACTTTACGTTTAAAAAACACGTATCATTCACATAAATATATACACACACACAAATAAATTATAACACCTTTTTTGCGTGGGTAATTAGATAAATGTTGCCAGCATAATGTTAAATTAGGGAAACAATCAAAGGACCGGGCTCAAGGTATCGGGTGTTGTCACATTTATTTGCCAATTTGCCCTTTCAAGCCCGCCCTGAAGTGAAATCTACCAAATTCCTGCTAATCCTTTTACAAACAGCTGAAATTCCCGATTTAATTGTGTACTTAAGTATATGTCTTTTAGTTACGTTGGAATGTTATATAAATTTATTTATGAAAATTGAAAAACAGTTTTTTTTTTACTTTGTGAAAAATCTAAATAATCCATATTTTTTTACCACTTTTTTTCTGCTCCAGGTTATGATTTTCAAAACATCATAAATCATTTCAATTGCAAGCGCAGACTTTACTCAGTCTAAAAACTGATTAAACTGCAGTCTACACTAAGCGATATTTGATATTGTCAAAACCACAAACCTAATAAACACAGGTGGCCCATACGCAGTACCAAACCAAGCGATAATTTCTTCAAAACTTCCCAACTATAACTTACAACTAATAATGAAGTTATGTAAAATATCTTGCTAAATGTATGCCTCCGTAGGTTGAGAGGTAAAACTTTGCACGCTCTCTCTCGCTTATTTCAATTTAGCTCATTCACCGCTCAACGATATGACGGCCCGTTTCATAAATTACTTACTTTAATTAATGTATTTAGGTGTCCCGTTGTCTGCATTGAAACAGGGGGATATATTGGATACTAGCAGCGCCCCGCGGTTTTACCCGCGTTGGGCCCGTTCCCGTGGGAAGTTTGGGAATTTTTTTACATAAAAACCTTCCTCTTGAATCACTCTACCTATTACAAACCGCATCAAAATCCGTTGCGTAATTTTAAAGATTTAAGCATACAGACAAACAAACAGACAAAAATAGCGACTTTGTTTTATACTATGTAGTGATTTATTTGTTCATTTTTGAGACGACACATGTTTTCAATATTCTTTTCAAAGATGACTTGGTATTTGAGTACGTAAGTAGTTTTCTGATCTAATCCAGCCACAGTAGGTAAGCAAGCGTTGTGAATACGTCTATACTCTCACTATAGTAATATCTTCAGTGGCTTGAGATACCTTCGCGGGATATTACAGGCTAACTTTAATTTGTTCAAAGTGTAAGTAGGCTGTAAGATTAACATTTAGATATAGGATATCGTTCTTGATTTCAGATCACAAAATGACGCTAATTAATCGCAAGTTACCTCGATCTCAAAGACAAATCTTTGCCCAGCAGTGGAAACATTACTTTTGCCTTTTTTTGTTACATCTGTCATAACCTCTTTGGCCAATCCCAATGCAATCTACTTCTTCTCGCCAATTCAAACTCTTATGCCCGGGCCACACATACAAGAAATGCCATAAATTATATAGATAATGGACGTATACCGTAGGTGTAGCCACGACTATACGTGATAATTTGACAATGGCATTAACAATGCCGTATGGCGTAGGCGATAGCTCGAGTGGCGGTACATCAAAGAGAGAAAGAGACAGTTTAAGTGTAGCCACCCACTTTAATACATTAATTAATTATTGAGATAATAGGCATTGACATTAAGCGTAAGTGTGGCCCCAGCATTAGGATATCTAAAATCCCCTTTTCGCCTCAACCTTAAACAGTATTTCTTTTCCAAGCCAACGTCGATAAATATACCAGGTTAAGGCGCTTCGAACCAGAGCTTTTAGCAACTTGTTCGAGAATTGACAAGATTGCTGGGAATACCAACTGCTATTACTTAAAGTGCACTAGGATTGTTTAATTTGTTCCTAAACAAAACTGCTTTGGAAGATTTCAAGTGTTTAGTGTTTTGTTATGATGTTATGGGATAGTTTAAGCGATTTTCAGCTTAATAATAAAATGGTTACAGCGAATTTACTAACGGTGGTATTAATTTAATTAAGTAACTGTGCTTCGATTATTTCAAAAAGAAATCAAAATCAAAGTTTGAGTAGGGGGCAAAAACCACCACAATAAACTAGCTATGTAATAAAATGAAAAATACCCGCATCGAAATCGGTCCACAGACTATGACATTTATGACAGCTATGATGCCACAGACTCCCCTCTTTTACATGGGGGGTTAAAATTAGTAATAGTTAAATTAAATATGAATAACTTTTTGTAAGTATGGTAACAATAATATATGATTTTATCATATACTTCTTTGGTGGTTTTGAGGATGGCTGTATTAAAAATACATAGTTTAGTGTATACGTTACGTCCATTACTTGCCTTTCTATCATTTTAATTTAATAGGTATACCGTTCCCAGAACTTACCTGAAAAAAAGAAAACATATTCATTAACATTTATTTAAAAAAATACTTTAATACATACTTACTTAATATTCACTCTTTCATTGAAACGAATGTAATAAAATATTACATTTAAAAAAAGCATTTGAGTATCATAGTCCAGGAAACATTTCAGACAAACTTCAGAATATGGACACGGATTTGACACAAAACCCTCTCTTCCTACGTCGGGTGACAATCGGATGAATTCCTTTGACATCCAAAATTGCGATCTGCAGCAACTACTCGTAAACTGTAGCGCTCTTGGCTTAACTAAATAGATTCAATCAGCGAAAGGTAATGCTGAGCAATGGCTCATTTACATTACTCCATAGATAGGTATAAGTGTCATAGTCAAAATCACTCATTAAATTTCACGTCTCTGAGTACGGGCTAAAGTTATTGTGTGCTTACTACAATATTATTTCTCTTTCATCTTTAACTACATGCAATTAGCACAATCCAAGTCCTTAGTTACAACTAAAGTTATTTTATTGTTCCAAGAGTAATGTTATTTCTGTTCCCCAAGAAGACTCAATGCGATTTATTTGCCCAGTTGCACTATTTCAAGCAAACCTTATTTAGACGCAATATCAGATTCCAAGAATATTGTGAATTGTTTTTTAAATATACAGTGATACAATTGTTAGTGCGATTCGTTTAATAGAGAACGGAATTATTTGTAAAGCACCATCAAATTTATTAATTGAAATGGTAAACAGCAAAAAGCACATTGAGAAACTCCTCCTTTTTTGAAGACGGTTAATAAAAATCCTATTTCAATCCATAAAGGTATCTTTTCGGTTCAAACTTCATGCTGCTACAGTCGCTACCGAAAAAAGACCCCTAAGCCCTTTACATTGACTTGCTTTCACAGTAAATTCAAAACATCACAAAACAATATTTCTAAACCAAAAATATTTTCTATACTTTGAACAAAAATACTCATGAAAACAAAACTACACCGATCTCGTGCGAAAAGCCAGAGTAAACTGTTTGTTTTGTGATTTTTATTAGTTTCAGTTCCATGCAGTTGAGTTTTACTTCGCTTCGCTGTATATCCAACAAGTTGGTTTTGTATGAGTTTGGCTGGTCAAGTCTGTTTGGATGCTGTGTTAATAGGCGTAGTAAATGCATCTATCTATACTGATTTAATCGGTCCTGGTTGTTTCAGTCGTTAGACTATGTCGGAGGGCTTAAGGCGGTCTAAAAATTCCGACACCAGGGTTGGCCACTGACCTACTCGAAATCTATCCTAATAATATTATAAAGCTGAAGAGTTTGTTTTGTTTGTTTGTTTGTTTGTTTAAACGCGCTAATCTCAGAAACTACTGAACCGATTTGAATAATTCTTTCACTGTTAGATAGTCTATTTATCGAGGAAGGCTATAGGCTACATTTTATCCCGAAATTCCCACGGGAACGGGCACAACGCGGGTAAAACCGCAGGGCGCTGCTAGTAAATGAATAAATATAATAAAGCTGAAGGGTGCATTTTTGATTTTGTTTTGTTTGAACGCGGTAATCTCAGGAACTAACAATCCGATTTGAATAATTCTTTTTGTATTGGATAGCTACATTCAAGGGAAAGGTTCATACCGAAATTCTTACTGGAACGTGCACAACGCGGGTAAAACCGCGGTACGAATGCTAGTTGTAAGTAGAAGTTGGAAAATCATATTTATTCACATATAAGGACTCGTGAACGACAACGTAAATAATCATAATTATAATAAATTCTTTGATGTACAGTTTATTTTTATTGAACTTACAGGAAATGTAATTTTTATAAGGAAATTGTGCTCAATAATATTAATATATAAAGACCATTTTCCTTGATAAATCCTGGAAAATAATTTATTATTCTTTGATGTGTGTTTTTTACCAATGTTGTATTTCTTGTGTACCATTCCTTAAATAAATACTTTTAATGGAAATTCGGCACGTTTTTTCATATTTTTAGATTCCATTTCAATAACTATCACAGATCAAATCAGAACATATTATATAACTGTCTAGTTACTTGAGCCATGTCAGAGGCCTTTGGCGGCTCAATAACTCTGACACCAGGATTGGTCAAGTTGGCCATCCACTCGATGAAGAAGAACTGTCTAGTAAAGAGAATAAATATTATGTGTGTATGTCTCATAACTATGTGTGTATGCGTGTGTGTGTGTGTCAAAAAGCACACTTGGTCAGTTGTCATCTCTGTGTGCCCATAGTAAAGCAAAGAAGAATTTGTCTGCCTACTTGCGAATATCGAGAAGACTGGCTGGAGATTGGTTGGAGGTTGGTTGGAGGTTTACCCAACAATGGGATGATACGGACTAACAGTAACAATGCGAATAAAAAGCAAAAACAAATCTGTAACCAACACATTGCTTGCTTACTTAGCAACCAATGAAAAGGGGGTGTTAATAAAGAGAGATAGATCTCGGAGCAACGCCGATTGTCGAGAGGTTCTCAGATTCCAATACCGTTTGAACTCGTTGCAACTTCAATTGATTTCGTTCTGGTTTGCGGTGGCTCAAAGGATGATATTGGTTCCGCATTATGTAGGGAAGTGTCTTCATCTGTGGGTGATCTTAGACTGTGATATTCGAATTTTGATTTGAAACTACGTTTACGGATACACTTCGCTTTAATTTTACATTTTTATCTGACGTTTCGGCCCCTTTAAAGGAACCGTAGTCACAAAGACCACGGTTCCTACGTACTTTCAATTCAAAATAAGTAGTGTTCGCTTAAACTTAAGAACCCAGTATATCCATCCATCTGGTATAAATAGGATTGGAAAATATGAAGCGTTGTTGACATGGAGTGAGCGAGTTTTGGAGGCAAAGTTTAATTTGACATGTGACTCACATGTCAATGTCAATGTCTCACATGATGTAAGACATTCGCTATCTTTTGAGTTCTTTGAGTTTGAACTGAGTAAAGACATAACTGTATATTTTTTTGTTTTTTAAAAGAACACAATGCTGAGTCGTCATCGCCATCACACTGGCATCGCTTTTACACCAATATCAAGACGGCAAAGTACTCATATCTGGCTTTGTACTGATATCTTCAGTGAGATGAGAGGCCTTTGTCCAGCAGTGGGAAATTACAGGCTAAGATTTCTTAAATAAATCTATAATAAATATATTTCACCCATTTTCGAATAAGTATTTTTATTTTATTGACTTAAAGTAATAAACTTGAACTTTCCACCTAGTTCTTGCTGTATTTATTAGATCGCGAGTTCTCAGCATCCGACGGGCTCGTCTTTAATCACCATTCATAATATTACTCTCGGTAAAGGCTTAACGGAGATTTACTTCTGCTACTCTGATTAAAGTACCGATTAAATAACAGGGGAATTTGAGAGTAGTTTTTAATGGCGAATTTTATTTTAAAGTATTTGGTAAATGTACAGCTAGGTAATAATTGAATATTCTGAAAAAAACTTAACTCTTTAAAGTTCTTAAACTTAACTCTTAATTAATAATTCTGCGCCTAAATATCGATATTTCATATCAATATACACATATGTATATATTTATAATAATATAATATACCCCGACAAATTCACACACGGTTAATTAGACCCAAAGTAAACTCTAAGCTTGTGTTATGGTGACTCACTGATACTACTACGCGGGAATCGAACCCGCAACTCCCGACACAGTAAATGCTCTCACTGCCACTGTGCCAACGGGCTTGTCCTATATTGTATATTGCACGGAATAGCGAAGCACTTACCTACTACGTAAGGACGTGGTATATAGTAACATTGGTCCATGTTACAATATATGGTACATGGTAATACATGGTCCATTAATTAATAAATTCGTAATTAATCGTAATAAGAATTCTAATGAGTACAGAAAGAGAAGTGATTAATGTTTAGCGGTATTGCACATACAACAGTAAAACCTACCATAGTATTCCACTTTTATGAAAAAAACGCTGCTTAAGTGCCTACAATACCTATAACTAGTATAAATATGTTTGACATTTTCATAGGATAGTAGTCCGTTGACACAAAAATACTAAGCTAATATGTATTATAAAATTATCGTGTCGCGGTGTTTCTTGCCAAACTCCTCCGAAATGGCTCGACAGATATTCGTGGAATTTTGTCTGAACATTAGGTAGGTCAGATAATCAGTCAACATCTATTTTTCATACCCCTATTGTCAGGAGTGGTCCACCCCTTATTTTTTTAAATAATTTATATGGCAAAACAACGTTTGTTGGGTCAGCTAGTAAGCTATATTGGGATGTTCCCGAATACCCAAAGAATTATCAAACTAAATAAATAATGTAATGTGACACAAGTCCTACCCAGCAACTTATTTATTCATCACACCTTCACTTCTGGACACTGGCGCAAAAGAAAAATAATTTCACATTTCAAATAAAGAACTAATCATAGATAAAAACAAACGACGAACGTCGCTCCGGTCAATGACATTGCGACATGTTGAAAAAAAAACTAAATAAAAATGGTTCCCAGAAATTGTCTATATGTCCATCGGTGTCAATATACGAGTATCGTTTGTGTTTCAGTATAATTGTCGGGGACAGTTGGCACGGGCCACCAACAGGAAATACCTATCTGACTTCAAACGCGGTTCGGACTTACGTTTATTTTTTAGTTTAGTTTTTAATGCCGTTTAGCGTTTGCTAATGTATGAAAATCATTCAGTTTTTCGGAGGGCACGTTAAATAGTCGGTCCGGGTTGTTTCAATCGTTAGACCATGTCGGAGGACTTTAGGCGGTCTAAAAACTCCGACACCAGGGTTGGCCACTAAGCTAACCGAACTGACTTACTTTACTTATTATGTTAGATAATCTGTTGTAAGCGAAAATTGTTTTTAAAGGCATTTTAAAAACAATTTATTGTTATCATTTTACGATTCCATTTTCAAATTATTTCTGAGGTTATTTTTATGAGGGAATCGAAATTTGAATTGATACTTTTTAAATGCAATAAAAAAGAATTTAATTGAATACCGATTTAAAAAAGAAACCTTTTTCTTTACATGGGTTTTCTAACAGTCACTAATAATATTCAGACTTTTAAAACACCAATCTGACAAAGTACTAAAGTCTTTTCATGGAATGACTACACGAAATAGCAGTATGTACTTCGCACTTCCGTGATTGACTATACGTGTACGTCGTCATCCAACCAAGACCTTCGTTATAAATAAGAAATTGCAGAAATTATTAGATGATTTTTCATTTTTAATTTAGATGAATGGACGTAAATGAAAAGTGTTCTGTTCAGTACCTGGAATAACTCCTATTCCATGAACACGTTCCTCATATTTTTAAATTAAATACTCCACTGAGGTACGTTAGTACATTATAACTCAATGTGCCAAGCCCAAATTCTGTCACACTGGCTTTATTAAACTGAAAACTGTAACTTCAGGATCAAACCATAAAAACAATTTCACACCGGCCAGTATCAAAAATTAAATTTCGAACGAAAACCGAATTTTACGGTTGCCACAAACAGAAAAGAGTTTTTATTTTACTTTTGCTGAGTTTTGGAACTGACAATTTAAAGTAAAATTGCCTGGGATTTTTTTTTCCATGGCATTGACACAAATTAATTTGCTTTTTTACGGTTTGATGACAAACATAAATCGGACATTTAATTTTCTTAAACATTATTGAATACACAGAGTATAAAATTGTATTATTTGAAAATTACACTACAAATTATTATATACCTACTTAGGGGTTTTAAAAGGAAAAATGAGGAAAAAATTAATTATACGGAAATTGGGGTGTCTATGTTAATATCAAGCAATCAATACAGGTTTATTCCACTTCCGCGAGCGTAAAATCGAATTCGGCACTTCTTTTAATTTTGAATTTAGGAAACGACCGTTAACAGCAGATAATGGCTCCCGTTTTGTGGTTGAAGATTTAATTCAGTTATTTTACGAGAGTCGTTAAAATTTGGATTGCATTTTCTTTTGTTTTTTTAGTGGAAGTGTTTCAAATTATGGCTTTACTGAGAAGATTACATCACAAAATCAATTGACATAACAATTTTACGTTTTAAGTGCTGTGGTTTTTTAACTATATTAAAAAAAGGTTGTTTTAATAAGTTGGACGCGTGAATTTTTGTGACACAGTCGGGAACCTACCCGACAAGTATACTCGTACCTATAAGCTTATCATTCACCACTAAGCCAAACTTTTTCACCTCTCTAACCATTTTTCAATCATATACAAGAAAACATACACCTAAAAATCTACAAACATAGTACTCGTAGGTATGTCAACGGAGTAATACTTTACAATTTTATTTTAAATTTTTCGTAGTGAAGTGGGGCACAGTGGGGAACAATAGTACATTTTGTGTCATAACCTAACAAGGTGCCACTCGACAGAACAAAGAGAAGACAGAATAGTTCTGACGTTAATTGGACGACAGTGTGAGTCTGGTATTGTGCACAGTGGGCACTGCATCTGTACTATAGTACACGCGAACTACATAATTCAAAAGTCAATTCCCAAACACAGACAAACTTTCATAACATTTTGTACAAATTTTAACATCTGTATAGTAGATTTTAAACTATGTCCTACTGTATACTCTATGACCTATTATAATATTTCTCTTATATATATGTGTGTGTGTATGTACTACAAAGGTTTTGAATATAGAACTTCGTTTGATATTCTCCTTTCAACTTGTTCTTAGTATCCTGGATCACCCTATTATAACCATTTGATGCCAAAACATCAAATGATTTAGCATTATGGAAAATTTTGGAACCGTTAAATGTATGTTCCAACGTTATAGAAACGTAGGTAAAACTATATTGGTTGTGTTTGTATATTTTTTTAGAAGGCTCATATTTATAAGGTATACTCGACTACAAAATTCGATGAACATAATTTAACATTACAAAACATCTGAACACTAAAGGTCTTATTCATAAAAGCTTACTAGCTGCATTTGAGCTATCAAATGGTTTGTCCCTTTCTGACATACGCTATTTTCCAAAGAGCAAAAGAGACAAAACACTCACTAACAGTGTTTAAGTTAGAGACTAACTGTACCTGGTTACTTGATTATTGTATAGGACAGCTTTTACATCATAATTTACGAGAACAATAAATAGGTAAATGTAGGCTCCGGTATAGGCTATAAATAAGGTCGAGCTATAGCTGTCTACTTAAACAAAATCCAGCTAGATTATGAACCCGTTGTCATTGTTAAATGTTAATTAAAACGCACCATGAATAGTAAACAGAGACAAACAACCATTGTTAATAATTAACTAGATATATTTGCATGCGGATCAGCGTATAGGTCACTTCCATTAGTTGAGTAAAACATAAATTAACGGCACTCGTAATTAGCCCGGCGAGGACACTCCGACACCAGACTAATTAAAAATATTTCCCAAACCGACATTATTTCAATGACATTCCTATTACATACGGTTTTGTCGAAAACAGCCGAAAACATTATCTAACAAAACCGTATTGTTGGCCTAAGAAAATGTTAATTAACTGTCAGGAAGTTTGTTGAATAAAAACAGCATGATAATAGGGGAAAATACTTGAGATTTTTCATAAAGGAGCAAAGATATTAATAAAGTGAGTGAATGAATGAACGGTGGAGAACGGTGGAGAACGAACCTTTTTGTATCCGGCTTGGCGGAGCGCTCTTTGTAGTTTAGCGGCGCGAGTTGTCGACAGATACACTATGGGCACCGCCTCCTCCTCGAGCTCGATATCGAAGTCATTAACAGCTTCGCAAAACTTATAACTTCCCAAGTTATAATCTCCCAACTTGTAATCCAAGTTTTTCGGTTCATTTAAACCGCTGACCTCTCCATCGCTTATCTCAATTTTTATAACTTCGCTAGCGGGAATGAAAAGTGGATTCATGAAACACCGATCAGCATCTTCGTAATTAGGTTTTTTGTCCGCGTTTTCAGTTTCAGGGAACTCCACTAAGTAGGTCGGTTCATATTGTTTTTCATCGTTTATGTCTAATAGGGCTTTCCATTTCATACCACTGGTTAGTTTGCCGTTTGCCATGGTTTTACTGTCAACTATTAGGGTGAACACAAAGGTTATGTAAGTTTTATAGACAGTTTTTCAGAGAGATATTCACCAGAATTATCAACTCGTCAAAGTCTAAATTTATCTGTTTAAAATAATGTTTATTCACAAAGGTGACATTATACAGTGTATTGTGTAATCGATCGTTAAAATATTCCAATTAATGTGTACCACACGGAGTGGGCGGACGAAGTATAGATTTCAATCATTGTCAATTAATCACAGCGAGGTAATAAAATACAAATGTTTTCTTTGTAATCTGAATATGTGATTTTTACGCTTTTTGTTCACAAGTTGTACTTTAAATACTTTAATTGTTTTTTAATGAAGAACTATCTATAGTTGGAGATATAAATCTACGCCTACAGGTGACAATTAGAAATGGTATACGATAACGAAGCTAAATGGTGAAGGTACTTAACTATGTGACTACGAGTATTTAAAAAAATTAAGTAAGTTTAAATAGGTTGATGTCGGAATTTTTAGACCGCCTAAAGGCCCTCGACATGGTCTAACGATGAAATAATCGTGACCGACATTTTAACGTGCCCTCCGATGCAAGCTATAGTTCTGATGTCAATAATTAAGGTTACTCACGACACAGTTAGGTATGTAACTGTTTGACTTAAGCGATTCCGTTAAAAGATTGACGAAATTTCACGCCTAATTGAAGTAAAGTAAAGTAATAATTTTATTTACTTTATTTTTTTTAGTTGTAAGTAATGATAAAAATACCGAATACCATCCAAAAAATGGCACTAAGGCCAAAAAAAATTACTTGTATACAATGAATATGTAAGCTTTTTACTTTTCTATTAAAATATTTTGTATTGAAAAGTTTATCTCACGAGTTGAACCACATTCAAAAACACATGCTTCGTAACATGTAACATCTAACATGGCGGCCACGGATCGTGGATGTATTTTGACGTGTTGTGACAGCTTTAAAAAGTGAATATCAAATTCCATTCGACCCCACCTGACATGACAAGGGTTGAGGGTCGCCAATTAGCTAAATATAACCACGAGGGGTTGAACAAATTACTTAATATTTTCATGTTTTTTAATATGTTAAATTTTTATCATTTAGATAATTAGAGGTTAGAGGTTATGATTGTGACAGTGACAGTGTGACAGTTAAAAGATGGCGGTAAAAAACTTTTGTCGTTTTGAGTCTTACAAGCCAGTATCAAAATGTTTCTTTATAATTATTTACTAGCAGTGCCCCGCGGATTTGAGTGCGTTCTACCTGTTCCTATTGGAATAATGGTATGAAAAGTAGTCCAAAACCTTCTTTAGAATTTTTCGGTATGATGATGAAAGCCGTTTGTTGTCGGTAAAAACATTTATACAAGCACATTTTGTTAAAAATATCGCTTTATCAGTGTCATCTAATCTGTTTATCAGTTGAAATTAGGCAAAAGAAGTGTTGAAAGAGGTCTTAAAGATTAAAGATAGCTTCTGTAAGTGTATAAAAGGGTAATGTAAGTATTTTTATTTTTGTAGTGGATTTTAACAATGCGTACTTTTAAAACTCTAAGTAGGTATAAGTAATAATTATACTTATATATTGCAAATTGTACTCTAACTTAACATTATCTTATAAAGGAAATCTTTTAAAGCAATACTTATGTATTTGACTTTCATAAATAATTTAAAATAAAAATATTTAAAAAAAAAAAAAAAAATTTTTTTTAATTATAATTTCGACCAACACATGGACAATCAATTTCAACTGATCCTATACAATATTTAATCAAAAGAAGTAAAAAATCGATAGCACTCACTCAATTCCATATCCATTCTCAAGTACTAAGTACGTCAGTCTTCCGTGATACGTATTTAGATTCAATACCTAACATACGTATTTGGTCTATCTAAAGTCAGTCCAAGAATATCTCGTCTAGAATAAATCAGACGAAGAGTAGACGTTAAAACGAAAATGTCATGCAACAAAACCTAACTTAGTGTCAATGCACTTAAGACCTAACTATAAGTACTAACTGTTACACTTATGCGGGTGTCGGATTAACGTTATGTAAAAATTTATATATAGTGATAAGTTGGCTTATTGCGATTGTTAAGCAACGGGCAGCTCAGTCACTACTTAAATGGGTGGATAGTGTACTAAAGTTTTCAATATAGTTAACAGCAAATACATGAAAAAAGATTGTTGAGATCCCATCTTAATCTGGTAAATACCTAATAAGTTGATTTTATTACAAGTTTGTTTATTCACATAAAGCTATTCATACGAAAGTCAGAAGCAGAAATATATCGAAAGGCGGCATACGAATGACATAAAAAAGGCAGATTACACGCCACAGATAATTAAATAATAAAATTGGGTGCGATCTAATATTACTAACAAAGACTAATAATTTAATTCCATATCATTTTTATTCGAAATATAAAAAAGTTCAAACGATTGAAAAACCTTCTTTTGTTTTAGAATGTCTTTATAGTTTAAAACAAAGAACAAAAAAGCATTCCTATTTCAAACTAATACAAAATAGTTTTAAATTCTGCCCAAAGCTAATAATGAAAGATATAGTCTTCAAATAGACGTTTTAAAATAGCCCCTAGTACCAAAATAAATAAAATTTTCGAATAAAAATTGATTGATGTGATTGTGACAGTTTTAATTAACAAGCTGAAGTGATTTATGAACCAAAAATATGGTTTCAAAATATGTATAACATAAACGTAACGTAAGTTATAGTTGACATGGACGCCTATTTTGATTGGGTTTACTTGTTTTATAGTTTGAAACAAACGGGTTTAATTAATGGAACAATGTTATACTTCAGGTAGCTTCAAACTCACTTTCTCACGTACAATTTCAGAATTTTGTCTTAAAATTTCAACTGGTTACTCTCTTACTGCGAACTCAGAAAATTCAATGACTGATAAAATACTTAGTTAATGACTGATTTTGCCACTAAATATATGAAAAATTACGCTAAATAATTGCTTGTTGTGTGGTGTACAACCTGAGTGTGTTACTGTGTGTATTAGTTCAATGAACGTCTCTGATGCGACAGTAAGCTTGTAATCTATCTCAACTTGATTGTTTATAACGCTTTTTAACCCAAGTCCAATTCAAACAGTCCCAAATCCAAACCAACTTCAAAATCGTACTTCAAAATTGACATAAAATAACCGCGATCGAGTTAGTTGGTCAATTATTCCGTGAAGCAGATAGTTAGGAGTGTTCGTACCAGGGCCGCACTCAACAGCTATTCATATTTGTACTGAATCCAATCACGGGTGCAGTTGGAGAACGTAATACAGGTTTGGATTAAGGATTGGAAATGGGCGCGTATATAGAGGTTGTTTTAGATTGTAGTAAATGCGAATATATGTACATTGGAGTAGGTGGAAATGGAATGTACTTTTTATTTTTAGTTAAGTAATAACGTTAAATTTAATGTATTTTTTTATATTTTAAAAGGGTCAAAATAATTCTAATTGTTTCTAATACCACTTTCTTAAAGAAAGTTTAACAGAAATGAAAATAAATACTTAGTGCTATCTAATTTTTTTATAGAGACTTTAATTAGCAGAGCACACTTTGGGCACATATTATAATTCATCTGTCTGTAATTATATTATAAAGAGGTAAAATTTGTAATTTTGTTTGTATTCAGGCTCTGGAACTACCATTCCAATTCCAATAACTATTTATGTATTGGGTGGGTAGGTATATCCAAGAGGAAAGTAATATGCTATGTTTTACCCCAAAATTAACTCGAGAACGTGCACAACGCAGGTGAAACCTTGAGGCACGGTAGTAAACAATAAAAAAAACGTTTAAAACTAAACGTTGTTATTGTCAGTTACTCCAAAAAATGGCATAATTGAATCATTATCACACGTAGATAAGAACGAGACATAAACAAAAGTTTACGTGATAAGCAAACTGGTTTCCAAATGGGTTAATTATGTATCAGAGAGTCGAGTAGTCGTTACGTGGTTAAGTAGATAGTGCGCTGTTAGTGGGCGGTCATAAATTTGATTACCGTTTAGGGTATTTTCAAAAAAGTGATTTTAAAATTCTACTAATATAACAAATGCGGAAGTTAGTGAGGATGTAACGATTGATATTCCTCTTTCACGCACTGAACCTATTTTCACAAAAATTGGCACAGGGATAGATTAGAATCTGAAAAAAGACATAGACTACTTTTTATCCCAAAATTCCTGCGGGAACGGGTACCACTCGGGTAAAACCGTGGACGCTGCTAGTAGTTAGATAGATCTTTGTTATTAGTATAGATATCAACTACTATTCACAACAATGTATATCAGAATCTATAGTCAATGTCAGATTCAGTTTTGTATGCCAATAAATGTCAAATTCTTTTAACTTGACATTTACTGACACATAAAAATGTCAAAATTTTAACTGCTGTCTCTAATAGTAAAAGAATGGCCGTCAGACCAAGGTAATTAAATATGACGAATATAGCTGTAGTCAATTGAATATCATATTCAAATATGTATCAGTTGTTTATTATGTATGTATATGAATGTATAAGTATAACTAAAAGAACGAATACAAGATAACCAAAAACAATTTAAAACTCAATAAAAAAATATGTCACCTATCTATAGAATGGTGTTTTGAAATCTCAATTCCGTCGCGACTTTAATACAAATAACCGACAGAGCGGAACGAATTGTAATATGTTTGTAAACAATGTGTTTTCAAAATATGTAGCGTTTGATATATTATATTTTTCTTCAGATATTCATTTAAATTTGTTTATAAAGGAGATATGTCGAAAAGAGGTATGCACTAGTATAAAACACAACACGTTTCATTCACTCACTAAAACTCACTCGCGAATTCCACGTTTAAATTTGAATTTAGTTTTTTTTTATCAAAACATTAGCAAAAGCGTCGCGGCGTATGCGCAACGCGGTTGAGTCGAGACTGTTCTAAATTTGAAATGAAGTGGGATTAATAACATACTGTGTGTTTTTCCTATTTTCTTTGACATCTAAGAGTGTGATTTTTTCTTTCCCGCTCCGTGATTTTCGCCGCCTTTTATTGATATTCTGTCAGTTCCGATATTAATATCACAGCTGAGTGACGGTTTATTGTATAATGACGTGATAAAAATATGTGGTGTCGCAATATTTGGCTTTCTTAACGCGGTGCTTCCTGTGTGATTTTGTTTTTTGAATTATTGAGCCAGAACTCTCATTTTTATGATATTAACCTATTAAATATAATGTTCATAAAACGTATATTAAAGTCACATGTTGTAGTATCTTACTGTAGGGCTATATGACCATTGCTTGCTGAAGATATATGTAGAATATAATACACCTATGTAGAAAAACAAAGGTAGAGAAACCTAGACTATTAGCCTATCTGAATATGTCCAGTCCAGACAAACATACAAAGGTCTGACTTTGTTCTATAGGCCTAGCATATCAATTTAACTTTTGATCTGTTACGAGTACTATAAACTCTTAAAATGGTGCATCCCCACATATCGCCAGCTAACAGTCTCCCTTCCCACAGACTGCCACCGGCTAAATAGTAAAAGTATAAAACTGTGTGTAATGTGTGGATGCACCATTTAAGACTTTATAGTAATCGATCAAAAGTTAAATTGATATGTTGGTGGACCAAATTACTCATCAAAAACAAAAACTCCTGAACTAAATTAAAAAAAACTTTAACCTCTACAAAATTAGCATTGATTCGCGTAATTCAAACAAAAATCGAATGCAAATGCACTGAAATACAGTACGGGACAAACAGTAGCGGAGTTTGACAAACATGCCATACAATATCGATCCTTATTATGATCGAATAGAGTTGAAATTGTTTGTGTGTTTGTATGTGCGACCTTGCGACGTCGCTTGGTCCGTTGCCAAGAGTTCTGTCTGTACAGTGTAAGTACCCACGTAGACATAAAATACGTGTAATTCCTTGGAAATGTTTGACCTTAAAAACTATATAGCTTTTATTTGGTTTGGACACGATTTCTTTATGGTTTTTAGGTTTATACTTTTTGTATTAGCGGACGGTTACTTTTTATGATGTTTTGGCGAAAATCTAGGTACCGAGACCGCTTAGACTTGTTATAGAGTACCTATATACAGACTTGTTATGTAGTACCTACTATAATCATAAATCTAGTCAACTTCAAATAAAAACGTCAGATAAAAATGTAAAAATTGCGATCAAATAAATTAAAACTTTAAAATTCACATTACCCATAAGCCCATCAATAGGGTTGAAGATTACTTTGTTCAGCGGAAGATAATCTCAATTGACATAAATATTGAACTAGAAATATCGTCTAATTCTTTTCTAGAACATCCATACAATAAAATAGACTCCTCAAACATGTGTGACCATATCAATTCATTTCTTGGTTCGGTTCCAACAAAGGCTTGGTTAAATATTTGAGAAACCAAAATCGGACCGCTGTTTGGGACACGAAATGAAATGGGTTCTTTTAGAACGCATTGCGGTTCTAAAAAGTAGAAAATACTTCGTGTTTTATTTGTTTCCTATTTTTTTATATTTAATGAGAGACAGAGAAGTTTGCAAGCAGGGTTATTTCCATCTCTGTCTACGGTGGCTGAAACGCAGCTACAAATATCGCTCGAAATTGTAAGTAATGATTGTTCAATTGAATCAACGCTTAAAGGTGCGTTTCCATACAAGCAGATCAATAATATACCCGGAAAAATTCACTCACGGTTAATAAGACCCAAACTAAGCTCTAAGCTTGTTATATG
This sequence comes from Cyclophora punctaria, assembly GCA_951394245.1. Taxonomy (NCBI): domain Eukaryota; kingdom Metazoa; phylum Arthropoda; class Insecta; order Lepidoptera; family Geometridae; genus Cyclophora; species Cyclophora punctaria. Next base: position 1,614,062 of record OX596181.1, read on the forward strand.
GAATCTAACTAACTGATACTACTACATACATACACAAATACTTAATAAGAAGTTAAGAACATATAATTGACACCAGACGTCGTCGCCAACAACTATGTCTTCACATAATGTTGACTTCAGGCGGAATCGAACCCGCAACCCCCGACACAGTTAGCGCTCTCACTGCCACTGTGCCAATGGGCTTGTCAGACCCCAGATCAGACTCAAATCTATCCCTGTCATAACGTATTGAAATTGTCAACATCTTTTCGAATGATTGTAATTGGTCAACTGGACTCCGCGCGTAATATAGGTCGTACATGAAATTCATTGTATCTCGAAATTCCCGCGGGAACGGGTACAACGCGGGTAACTCCGCGGGGCGCGGCTAGTAACATTCATATTTCTAACTTACTAGAATTACCGTCCTTAAACTGTATATTATTATGGTAAAACTGTTTTACCATGAACGTTAACACCATGTGTTCAAATCGCGATTTTTTTAAGACTACACCTATCACCCTTAAGGTTAAACAAATAAGGTGTCTTTTACTTAATCCACGGCCTATTAATGATGAAGGTAGAAACAGCCTTACAACTTTGACACGTCCTAATCCAAGCACTTAATCTCAATTAGAAGACGTATCAAATCATCTGGAAGTAATAAATAAAACACGTGTAAGTATTAATTATCAATGCTTCCGTTTAATCTCACAGCCTTGAAGTAGAATTCAACAAATTAGTTTACCAAATCCCACAATTTGCTTTCACAAAATATGTTAATTGATTTCGTCGATGGTATATCTGCTTGCGTGTTTGATATTAGCATATATAATCACGAATATTCAGTATTATTTAATGTTATTTGTGGTTTTCAATGGTGGCTGGTTAGGTGGAAATAATAGGGTTTAGCTTTTGGCTTTTATTTATATTATTTGTATCTTTTTTGGTTCCAAGCGATTGCAACCGCACACACGTTTCCAAGGTAATATCTCGCAAAAAATATAATCCTACTAATATTATAAACGCGCAAAAACTAACGAAAGGATTTGGATGAAACTTTACAGTAATATAAGGTTATACATCAGACTAATACATGGAATACATTTTATCCCGAAATTCCTGCAGGAACAGGTACAACGCGGGTAAAACGGCGGGGCGTGGCTAGTAACCTCATATAATGACTGTCTCTAGGGACTAATCTATAGGCATACTAGAATCCGCATCTGACATCTGTCAAGTGGCAAAGATTTTGCTTAGATAGTATTAAATACAAGTTCTAAGTATGTTAGTATACGTATGTTAACTGCCTGCAGGCTTTCTCTCGACACATCCGTAATCACGCATAGAGATGCGGGTCTGATAGATGTTGCGTTAATGTTAGTCTCTGATAAACAGGAACGCGACAAAATGTAAACTAATACAATACAGAACAAATTATTACTATATTCGCGTTTTTTCCGCAAGCTAATGTTCCGACAGATGCATTCTAAGGAGACCCTTATACATATTTTTTTTTAACCCCCGACGGAAAATTGGGCGTTTGTAATCCTATCTGTGCAATCCTATCGCTTCCATTGGCTAACCTTGTTTTGATTGATTGGTTGTGGCTTAAAAATAACAACAGACGGCGAGATTTGATCGTCGGCCGCTATAGGGAGACGGTCACCTAGTTTCAATTTCGATTTTGTGATTGTAGCAGAGAGACCGTGGACCGGAAGGCGCAGCGTAGAACGTCCACCAACAAGATGGTCTGATGATCTGGTGAAGGCTGCAGGTTCGCGGTGGATGCAGGTTGCTTCCAACCGAATTACTTGGAGATCAATGAGGAAGGCCTAGGTATATCCAGCAGTGGACGTCCTACGGCTGACATGATGATGATGATGATGATAATGATGAAATGTATCAGAGCCTTTGATATATAATTTGTTGTAACATGTCTTCTACCAATAGTTAAAAGTAACAAAGCAAGAAAGAACAATATCTATTCTTTGTTGTTTCAAGGCTAAAAACATCGAATCCCATAATCCCAAAGTTTAAACTCCATTGCGTGCGAGTTTAAATACAACTATACAGGTAAGATCCCAGACAGTAGCCGGTAGTAATTACTAATTAGTTTGGATCGCCAAATACTTTCGTCTGGACTGAAGACGTCACGCGAGTTTCGGGAGAACACGCGAACTTCTCCTTTCACACAACATTGGGAAAGGGATCAGCGATTATCGTCCTTGCGTCTGAGGGTTTTGCTACTCTGTTGGGATGATTCATTGGGTTGGTATTACAAAAAAAAGTTCTTTAAACTCGCTACTGAATGTACTGATCTGATATCTTCTGGGCGTAGAGGTTTGATATGTTGGGATGTTACGCGCATATTTTTGGCATCAACCTCTACAAATGATGCAATTAATGAAGAAAAGGGTCCCTCTTGGACCTCTTGGGGTTAAAACGGAATATAGGTATTTGGATTTGAATCCCAACAATAGTAAAGTAATGAAAGTACCTAAGATATAATTTATTGGTTAATAAATAGAAAAATTGACAGTAATTTTACTCTAAACACAAAAACAAACAGTTACACAGAATTACATCATTACCGAAATAAGTTCGTAAAACTCATAAACATCAGATCACTTATTAAATTGCAAGCAATTCTCACAATTTCATGAACATTTAACAGGCCATTAACGGTCGTTAATAAACATAGCTCTCGAGACAAGTGAATCAATAAAGATTTCCACTTGAACTCATCAATCATTTGGCTGTCGATGCTTTTGAACGTAGAAAAAGTGACGTCACATTTAGGTATCGATGGCAGGGAAAGAAGATCAAACGTACCTATTTAACATGCATCTAAATTTTTCCGCTTGGATATGAGGACGATTCAAACAAAATCTTAAGTAGCTTATAATAAAGCCTCTTTTTGAACTTTTGTTTCAACCACTTTGATTCTTACACGGCGGACAACTGGCATAATATTATGTCATTAATATCAACCATGGATGTGTCATAACTATTTAAGGCAAATAAATGATTACATTCGATCCAGAATCAGCATTAGACGTCCCCGGTCGATCGTGGTGATTATGCCAAATCCTTCTGTACTGATATTTTCAGTGAGCTTTTGCCCTGGAGTGACTGTAGGGCATTACAGGCGAATACTTTACTTTTTTAATAATATACATTTTTAAAATATACATTTTCTCTCTTGAATGTGCTATCGCTAACAAAAATAATTTTATGAATCACTGAAATACTTTTAGAGACCAGCGCGTACAAACAAACTCCTCAGCTTCATTATTATCAAGAACCCAACAGAAAAATATTACAGCAAAAAACTACATCCAAAAGTAAACTCATGAATGAATACACACTATTATTATACCTACATAGTTTCTTGGCAACTAAATTCATTTAGCATCTTTACCGTCTGACTGTACATATTTATGAAGTTGCTATTGACAGCGGCCATACATCAGAGGAAGGCCGACGACTCACACATAAAAACTTGTCCGTAACTACATTTTTGTGGAGGGACTCCGATAGGGAAAGGTTACAGTTAGTCCTGCTATTATTTTTATGATACCGATGCTTACTTCGAATGGTCAATGCGTGTGGTAAAGGTGAATCTATCAATATCAATTTGCTGTCTTTTATTGGCATGTCAATGACAGAATCAATAGTTGATTCTGGGTTAAGAATGACGGTTCTGTAGTATCGTTTAGATTGAGTTGATACGTTTCGATCTGGGAGGTCGAAGTTGTCGATATTTGTCATCTGTATAAGTGGTCGGCAAAAGTAAATTCGTGCATGTTAGTGGCTAAGTGGTGTCGGAGTTTTTAGAACGCCTCACGGCCTCCGACGTGGTCTAACAATTTAAACAACCGGGTCCGACAATTTAACGTGCACGCTAGCGCTCAAACAGATAAGCCACTAACGCCACCCACGACATAGTATAAACAAATATTGTCACAATAAATTCCTTTGACGCGCGCCGGTTTACCGACAGTGCTTCACAGTACCCAATAGTAAATCGGTTTTGTCCGAATACTATGCGTTGCAACTATCTACTTGGCAACGCTTATCGTTCACACGAATCGCCATACCCCGTTAATGTAGCCTCGGCATTAAGATGCTAAATTCTCTCACAAAAAAAACACCAGAAATGTTTTGTAGATCCTTAACATTAAACCTCATTAGTGTTTAAAAAACAATAATCTCCAAAAAGTATAAAGCAATCAAGTGCTCATTTGTTTATCTATTAGTGCTATCAAAGAGGTCGCGCCCTCACTAATGTTCTTTTAGATTTATTTCGGTTGGCATCGAGACGTGGCCGCCTGCCAAATTATTACCGACTATATAACTTAATTTAGTTCAACCGACATGTCACGGAGTAGACTTTGAAATAATTGGACTGTTTTGTTAGTTAGTTGTTTTGGGTTAAATATAGAGACAATTTAATACTTACTAATATTTCGTAGAAAAAAGTCATACATTAAAATTATGCTTTTTATACCTCTATATTTATATTACCTCTATATTTTGTTATACCTCTATATCAATTATTATTTGTTAAAACGAGAACTTACGTACGACGGAGGTTACTGTTACTCTATATACAATTGTATTAAAATGTTATTGTGTACCACTCTATACAATGGGATTAATCGAATTTAAGTGAAGTTTATTTCATTTATTAATGTACTATTTATCACTTAAGTTAATGATGGGATATCCTTTAATTTCAAAATACAAGTAAATATACAGTTATTACTAGTAAAAGATAGAAATAGTAACAATTTAGACAATCTTAATTCATTGATAAACCCTAGCCGCCTAATTAATAAACGGTCCGTAACTAAAACACTGTTATAAAATGCTTTGTCTCTTTTGCTCTTCGGAAAATTGCGTATGTCAGAAAGTGACCAACCAATTGATAGCTAAATTGTTCTTAATTAATATGGCCCATAATTACTAAAACAAACTACCAAAAACAAAAAATTGCCAGAATTAATTTCAAAATAGTCCCTTAACGAAATCCCTCAGTCAAGTTTAATAACTCACATGACTCAAATTCATCTACATATCTATCGATTACACTAACTGTACACTGTACATACTCGAGGTACCTCATGTATCGCTTGTGTACAACAAGGTCGACCCGTTATGATATTTGTGCAAGCCTATTTGCGGACACGTCTTCAACCTTACATATTAAAATGAGGTAGAAAAGCCAGTCCCATAAGAACATACGAGTATTTTAAGGTTGCGTTTGTAGGAGATGTTTGATACTACGAAACATTTTAACAATATCTGCAATACTATTGACATAGTATAGGCAATTTTTAGACTGACTTTAGAAGGTCTGATTCTTTTTAGAGTGACTTGTTAGATGAAGTCGAGTCTTTTTTTAGACAATCCAACTATTTTTGGTAAAAAATTCTAAAGTATTACATAAAAAAGTCTGTGGTAGATTAAACAAGTTAAGCTACTTGTCTCCCGTGTTCGCTACTTGATAGGTTTTCTTAAATCAGAAGACAATCTAAAGACTCCAACAATCCATTAAGACTAACATCACAAAAATCCACCATTAACAGACCCAGGATTGAAAATGAAGCAATATGATTGGTTGACGTTACACTTATAGTCTCTGGTATAAGTATTGGTTACTCTACGATACTTGTTGTTGATGAGTAAGTGTATCCTTGTAAAGGATTTTAATCCAGTCCTTTGTGGCGCGAGAGAATGCATAATAGTAGCGTAGACACGTTTTAAGGTATGGTGGTATATAATACAAATGATGTACCTGAGTTATGTAAGAAGATGGATGAGAAACATTGCTCAAACAGAAACTAAGTAAAACGTCTAGTATTTGAGTGGACTTGTTAGATATAAGTACTATCTTGCAGCAATCGCAAAGTTTCAATGGATAAATCCGATTTAAAATAGTTGAAATTAATTATTAATTAATTATCATTTGTTGTCAAATAGCGATTGAGTAATAATGGAATTAAATCACTCAAAATGTATTCTCTAGAGAAGAAATAGTCTTTGGTTGGAGAATCAACTAAGTATACTAGTTAAAACTCTGACACCAGGTTTGGCCAATAACCAACTCGAATTTACTTCATGGTTTGAATTACACTTATCGTTACAAAATAATATCGAAAAGTTCTATACATTCGTTGTTCTGTGACATATTTGTAGCCAGTACTTATATCATGTTTGGACATTAAGGGCCGTCACAAGCTCGATAGCCCAAAATAATTCTGTCCACAACACGAAGGACAATGTTTGACCTGACTTAGGGTTTAATTTATGAATAATAAAGCTTTTAGTATATGCTAAAGGGAATGATGGATTCTGTGTAGTGCGGAAGAAGATAAGATTCTCTCTTCATCAGTTTTGACTAAAAAGGTTCCATATTCGAACTTCAAAACTTTTCAATTAATTTTATACCTCTCGCAAACACGCAAATCCGTTCCACGTTCAAAACAGCTAAACCGTAAAAATGTTACACCTTTTTTCTCTAAAAATAATTTAAAAAAAACGCTGCGTTTGAAAATAGAATATAGAACCTGCATTTTTGATGCACGGTTGACCGAAAACTCTCGGCAAAATAGAAACAGTTTGAAAATATCACTTGACGCGTGTGTAGTCGTTTTTTTTTATTTCATTCAAAAAAAATTGTATTTTAACTGTGTTTTATTACTAACACCAAGTTATTTTTATCTGTGGTCGAAAAACTAACGCGTAGTGTAGGGCAGCGCAATTTAGGTATTAAAAGTCAAACCCTGAACCTCAAACTCTGTTAAAGTGTTTTAAGGTAAAGTAATAGTGAAGAAAACCAGTGCCCATAATTACAAAATACTACTTTTCCTAAGATTCGCTTGCATAGTGGTAATTGAAACATCCTTCGAAATCATTTGGTACGATGAAGAAGTTATTTCATTTATAAAAAGGTGTACATACCAGTTCCTCAGGTGATCCCGGTTCCTTCATACCATTGCTCTTATCCGTGCTCCCCGTCTCTGTAACAAACAAACACATACATTTTTATTTACTTGTCGGAGACGGTCATTAGTACGGTAGCTGAACGAAGCGTGGCATCAGTGGCGCCACACCAGATAGCGGTTTATTACGGCACTACATTATTTTTAGTCTAGAAGTTTAAGAGTAGTTTGTAAATTCAGTTGACTGATGGAATCGGTAGTGTTGTTATTCCGTGACGTGAGTTCTACCTTCGTGGTGTAGTCTGTGGTATGAGAATAGACTATGTTAAGTCTGTGGTGTTACGCACTATGACAGATGACAGTTGTTCGATAGAGGGATGTGAGCTGGTTTGGTAGTCTGTGGCAGTGAGTGAGTGAGTGAGTCTATGATATGAAAAGATGAGACATTAGAGTTTTGGAGGGAAATGGAGACGGTTGGATTGTGATCAGATGGGAAACGTAGATTGGAAGGATGAGGTGTTGACGACATCACGATCGTATTGCGAATCGAGTATAGAATAGGGAAAAGATATTCTATGGCGTGGACAGGACGACTGATGGGGTGAAGGGAGGTCGTTTAGGTTCCATCAATTAATTGAATCTAGACGTATCCTAACTGTAATCTGTAATCCATGATGATCGTGTGTAAAATACAAGCAATGTCATTGTAATGAAGTCCTGTGAGTTATTATTTCAAGATCAAGACCTAGGAATCCTAAGATATCTGATGTTGTATTGACAATATAATGCTCGTGCTTATCCTGATGTGACATGTCCCCAATAGTGGGATAATTATCGCTGTTTCCCCGACATCAGAAGTGGGATTAAGATCGCTATTGCCCACCGAGCGTTCAGCAGAGAATGATAAAGATCGCTATTGCCCACCGAGCGTCCAGCAGAGAAGGATAAGGATCGCTATTGCCCACTGAGCTTCCAGCAGAGAATGATAAATCTCACCATAGCAACTGAGAGATTGGTGCTGAATATCATATCGCCATGGTGTGGTATTTGAATTTGGATGCTATATTCCCCTCGGGTGGACGAAACATAAACGATGTAGTCCACATAACTACGGCGTTGATGGAAAAATGGCTTCTTATGATTTGAGAAAGAAATTTAAGATTTGTTATTTGTTACTGGAATCGACGACGGCGACGACGACGACGGGATTGAAATTCATGTACCTTCCACTGGATTATGAAGCTCGTGGTATTCAGAGATATGTCTGAATCATCATCCCAACGACTATGGTGCTTTACGTAATGTTTATTTTGCAATTGGTTATAAAACTTGGAATGTTCTGTGAGTATAGTTAGTTAGTATTCTACTCTATTGGGGAGTTAAGAAGGTAATTATGAGCTTCCGAAAGAGTCAAGTTTAATCTTGTACGTAATGTGATATGTTCTAATATGTTTTCTTATTTTCATGTTGGTTCAATGCTGGTAATTATTGCGAGCGTTGATGAACCTCGTCTAGGGAGGAGCGTGGTTCTCTTCTCGGTCCTGTTACCTGAGGAATATGAGGGATTGCGGTATTCCAAATTATTCAAGAATCTATCACGACAAATTCACATTGGATGTTAAATTGGTGATGTATTGCGGTAATGATTGGTTTGTTGGGAAATATCCGGTGAGCTATTTTGTGATATTTGAGTCAGTTAACATTGAGAGTTTTGTAGTGAATCTTCGTACCACTTGATAAAGTAGAAAGCTTATTGAAATTATTTTGGATGTTTATTCCGTTGTAAAATATGAGAGTATGAGTAAGGGTTTCATGTGACTATGTGACTTATTGAGTTCAATGTTCGAACTCGGCGATGGTCGTGGTCTGGATTGACCGTACTGTGGAGTGGTCTGCTGAGACCGTGTGTTGTTGAGCAATGTGATTGCTCGTCGGCTAGTTGCCGTGACTAGACGTGACTAGACAAGCTTACTGTTACTTACTCATGGCTCATATTGTAAGGTGCATTTGAGATTAATAGTCTATTGAAGTTAAAGTTGAAAATGACGTGGTACCTAGTATTCATGTGTTACATAGCATTGAAGATTTCCGATTGATAATAATTGTAATTAACTTTTGATTGAAATCAAGAATTTAAGGAAGAACAAGCTTCTTAATAGTCAGGTTGACCGAGCGAGTGCAAATTACTGTGACCGCGAGGTTTAGAGGAGAACGAGTACACAATATAGTGTCATTGACTGGTATAGGAAAATGCCTGAAGGGCAAGTACCCATTGTTAGTGATTCTGAGCCTTGTGAGGATGAACTGTAGTCACTTTTGACTGTGTGGTAACTAGTTGTGCGTGTCCTCTTGAGTCTGGGTGGTCACGGGGATGATCACGGGTGGTCACTGGGATGATCACAGGAGCGGCTGATCACAGGGATGATCAGGGCTATGGGTGATCACTGGGATGATCACGGGAGTGGCTGATCACAGGGATGATCAGGGCTATGGGTGATCACTGGGATGATCACGGGAGTGACTGATCACAGGGATGATCAGGGTCATGGGTGATCACTGGGATGATCACGGGAGTGACTGATCACAGGGATGATCAGGGTGATGGGTGATCACTGGGATGATCACGAGAGTGGCTGATCACAGGGATGATCAGGGTTATGGGTGATCACTGGGATGATCACAGCCAGTCACAGGGATGACTGCGTATTAGGGCTACGGGGATAGCCGGACAATAGAGGCACACACACTTGACCTTTACTTTGATTTGAGATTAATTTGATTTTTAATGGGTACTTGTGCCTGACGATGTTCTAGTATTATGTTGAGATAAGCAATGTGAAAGTATTTTGTTGAAGTAGAGTTATTTAGGTCAGGAGTGAGCGAACGATGGTGATCGTTACACGTTGAAAAGCTTTGAACTCTAAACGTACTTACAAGTACGCGCATGATAGGTTAAGACTGATGCCTGAGGGCGAAGTACCACTTGAGGTAGAATAGACTGAATCTGGGGAGGATGGTGGGGAATCTTAGTTCGGCTGGTCAGACAGTACCAGTAGCCATTTCGTAGCCGTAGTCCGTTAGAAGTCGGTATCTGCTTTGAGTAGTCCGTGGATACGCGGTGCGCGGGTGGCTCTGGGGGAGGTCGGGTCTGGTAGAGACCATAGATTCCGAGGGAATCGGCATTCGTGGAATGCAAGGAAACGAACATGAGGTTCGATGGAGGGGCTTAGTGAAAAGCCACAGGCCACGAATAAGATTCCTGCTGTATGCTCAAGGATCACTGGGTTGCTTTAATGATTGTAAATAGTGGATGAAAGTGGTACTTTGCTGCTCTAGCATTTTTTCGGTTAGTGTAACTTCTTTCAAGTGTAAGTCTTTCAAGTCAAAATAAAACAATAGTTTTGCCGAGAAGTTTATTTCAATTTACTTTCTCAAGGTTGAGTTAGTACTAAAGTTGGGTGTCAGGAGTAGCCGAACGGTATGTACTGTGCTATGTTTTTTTCTGTTACAGAATAACACACGTGGACGTGTGTAGCGCAGGATGGCCGTGTCGGAGACGGTCATTAGTACGGTAGCTGAACGAAGCGTGGCATCAGTGGCGCCACACCAGATAGCGGTTTATTACGGCACTACATTATTTTTAGTCTAGAAGTTTAAGAGTAGTTTGTAAATTCAGTTGACTGATGGAATCGGTAGTGTTGTTATTCCGTGACGTGAGTTCTACCTTCGTGGTGTAGTCTGTGGTATGAGAATAGACTATGTTAAGTCTGTGGTGTTACGCACTATGACAGATGACAGTTGTTCGATAGAGGGATGTGAGCTGGTTTGGTAGTCTGTGGCAGTGAGTGAGTGAGTGAGTCTATGATATGAAAAGATGAGACATTAGAGTTTTGGAGGGAAATGGAGACGGTTGGATTGTGATCAGATGGGAAACGTAGATTGGAAGGATGAGGTGTTGACGACATCACGATCGTATTGCGAATCGAGTATAGAATAGGGAAAAGATATTCTATGGCGTGGACAGGACGACTGATGGGGTGAAGGGAGGTCGTTTAGGTTCCATCAATTAATTGAATCTAGACGTATCCTAACTGTAATCTGTAATCCATGATGATCGTGTGTAAAATACAAGCAATGTCATTGTAATGAAGTCCTGTGAGTTATTATTTCAAGATCAAGACCTAGGAATCCTAAGATATCTGATGTTGTATTGACAATATAATGCTCGTGCTTATCCTGATGTGACATGTCCCCAATAGTGGGATAATTATCGCTGTTTCCCCGACATACTTATATATTTTTTCAATAAAAAAAAATCTCTTTGGGATGAACTAGACTCCTACAAGATACTGACAACTGGTGGCTTAAAATCGAGAAGAGTGGCGGTAATGGAGGGAGGCCTTTGCATGATAATGGAACGATACACGCTAACAGTAACATTACAATTGTAATCACATTTCTATAAGTCAAATATGTAATGTAATTAAATTATCATGAAAGTCATATTCAAAAGAAGATGTTAAGCCAGTTTTAATACGTACATTTCCACGACAAAACGCGAGTAAAACTACAGGACCCTGCTAGTATAACATACAGAGCGCTCATTTCTCAACCCAAACAAACTTTTGTTTCCAAAATATTCTTCCAACAATATTAGTAACTTGGAGCTTCAACATTTCGTTAAGTTTCTTACGAATTAGTTAGATTGGAGTTTAGTTAAAGAAAGTAAACCTAATTCATAAAGTTTGATATTAGTTGTGTACGAGACTTATACATAGTTAAATAGGTATTTAAAAAGTTTTGAGCTCAAAGGATTACTTAGAAAATGTGAAACAAAAGTTCTATTATTGGCCGAATAGAAAAATATTTGTAAGCCTTATCGACTGGTATTTTTCTTACGTATCTAAAATCGCAAACATAATGAAGACCAGTTTCGCTAAACTAATAAAGTCATATTCAATTAGGTGGAACAAGTGGTATTGTTAAAAATTTAAACTATAACTAATCGAAACTCTTCAGCTTTAAATAATAATAAATAAAATCGTGTCACAATGTTAGTTACCATACTCCTCCGAAACGATTTGACCGATTTTTTTAAATTGTATATGATGATGACTAAGGGTGCTTTCAAATTATGCGTTTCGTCATATTCATTCACATTACGACAAACGCACCGCTTCGGCACCGCAGCGGTCCGACACGAAACGCATAATTGGAAAGCACCCTAAGATGGTTAATTTGAAAACTTTTCCAAAAATAGGTTATGAATCGAACCTATTTAAATGAAATGACATCTGTAATGGTTTCTTAAGTTTAGGCGAACTTTACTCAACTACATTTACGGATACACTTCGCTTTCCGAGTATTCTGTGACCACGGCTCCTGTAAAGGGGCCGAAACATCAGATAAAAATGTAAAATAATAGCGAAATGTATCCGTAAACGGAGTTTCAATTGGAAATGAGATCTATTTTTTAAACCCTTTCCAAATGATTACAAGCCGCAATTCGTTTTTAAAATCATTGAGCTTTAAACCCGGAATCGTTGAAAAAGGATACAATCAGTACGTCTTTTTCATACAATGTCTTTATCACAATTTTGATGAAAATTGGATTTACAGGCTATTTAAAAACTGATTAATTTTCCAAAGACACGACTTAGAGAAATGTTTGTTTGTTTATTAAATTATTAATTTGTGTATCCTATTAATTCAGGGCTTCCTAAAAACAAATGTCCGATCATTGGATTAAGTTTATTTTATATTTTATTGTTTAGTTTATTTTAAACATTACTCATAAAAGTTTTATAGACAATATCTCTGTCTGTCTTGGTCATCTTGTTATTTCTAAGCTTTTATTATGTCTCAAAGCTACTGGTATTCTTCAGTTATTATTTTTTACTAGCAGCGCCCCGCGGTTTTACCCGCGTTGTGCCCGTTCCCGTGGGAATTTCGGGATAAAATGTAGCCTATAGCCTTCCTCGATAAATAGACTATCAAACAGTGAAAGAATTATTCAAATCGGTTCAGTAGTTTCTGAGATTAGCGCGTTTAAACAAACAAACAAACAAACAAAACAAACTCTTCAGCTTTATAATATTAGTATAGAAGTATAGATAACCTAAGTAAATCGAAAAGATTATCGCATAGTCTAAACAGCCCATTATCAGGGCTTAGAGGGAACCATATGAAATGAATATTTCAATAATTTGAATTGATTTATTGCGGATTCTAGATAATTTAAAAAGTTTAAGGCTTTAACCTAAGATTTAATGCAGGTTTGTGACTGTAATAGTTTTGAGTTAGTCTTTAAATTCATTCATTGCGTTATATAATAATTATAGTTCAAGCATGATTTGACATGTCCGATGCTCATTATCTAGTGTACACGCAGACTCGTAGCTACACTAGCAGAATATCAACTATGTTGAATAAGTTCGTATTAAATTAAAAATATTTTCCGCACAATTAAAAACCGCATTCCGCCACATAAAAATAATTGCTCCAATTTTAAATTACTATCCTCGTAAATTCGAAACCACAGACAGCGTAACACATTATAATTATTATTCCACAACTGTTACGTCACACAATTATTACGCCGGCAACATTGCAAATTGAAATGTCAAAAATTGTCGAAATTGCAATGAAGACCGAGCTCGTTTATGAACTGTTTGCGCCTCTTGGGTTTCCTCGTTATTTATTTCTGTTATGTTAGCTTTGGCAGTTTCTAAGTTGTATATTTTCAATGCAAATTGAAAATGTATGAAAGTTAAGTAACTTACTTAAGTATATTTATTTAATGTTTAATATTACAACTATAGATAATATCTGTCATATTGGGCTCTATTTGTCAAACATAGAGACGTCAAATGATTCCTCACAAGAGGTTGTTGTGATTTTTGATACTAACTGCTTCACTCAGAGACTTCCATTAAATCGACACTTAACTGGACGGAATTTTTCATACCTACATGGTATGTTAAACTCTCTCATTAAATCTCTACTAAGGATGCATTTGACGTCTACTATGGGCGTTAAAAAGTTAATTGTGTGTCTGAATACGGCAATTAAAGTTATTTAATTAGGTACTTTGCTATAAAAGTGCATGTGTTTTTATAATACGTTACAAACAAACACACTACCACTACAATCTTTAAAATTAATAATTAATAAGCATAAATGAAATATCTAAATTGTTTTTTCAGTAATGAACGTAATTTGCGGTCAGGCGGTGAGTTAATTACCATCTTTTGTCGGTTAAATATGAAATGTTAATGTCATCGTAAATTTTAATGAATTTTGGTTTCGCGATCAAGTATCTATGGTTTGTATTTACTGCGGTTATAGTGGTTGGTGATTGTGGGATAATTTTGAATTTTTCGATTTTAGAGTAGGTATTCTACGTTGTAAAGAGTACATGACAGCGAGGACAACTGCAGCCATACCATGACCATGATGTCATGGTACGAAAACTGAAAGCGATTTAGTTTAGGACCGCATTTGGATCGCGCTAAGAGGTCATGGTATGGCTGCTGATGTCATTTTAGACATTGAGCATTGGCTCTTTCACTATTCATCCTAGTTAGGCATTTTTGTTGGTGGCTTTCCTAAATTTCAATTTAATCAGCAAAACGAAGCATAGTCAGTTTAAATCTCAACAAAGGAAAACCTTATCTAAAGGGTATAAGGTTCAATTTGATTTATTATTCGTATTACCTATCAACCAGATCTATCTATGTAGGTATCTCTAGTTGATTCCTTAAACCAATATGTCTATGTATCTTGTGAATATGTTTATTTGTGCTAAGTCTGAATCCATTACAGACACGTGTAAGAGTTCGAAGTTCAAAGGCAGTACAAGCTTGTGTTTGCACACTGCCTACGCCATACCTGACTCGCCTACTCACTTTCTAGACTGCCTTTACTCCTCTCCAAAAAAAGACGACCGTAAGATATTCAAATACTTAGAAGAATGTTATGAAGAACAGTGGTTTGATATATCCCATTGTAGGGAAAAGGTCCCGGAGGGTTTCTTGGTGCAGAGGTAGCGACAAGCGATTGAAATAAAGACCACAATGTACATTATTTTATAAATGTTGAGTTGCTTGATGAACCCTGAAAATTGAAATTTTGGATAAACTACCAAAAGTGGTTTTCCTGTTTCAGAATGTTATTACGAGTAAATCATAGTTCTATAAGATCTTCATTTTCAAAAAATAACAACGAATAAAAATTAAACAAAACCACAAAGTTCATCTCCAAACTACGCCCTATCCAAACAGTACTAAAACTGAATAAAAATCACGTCCACATTATTTACAGGGTGACACAAAGGGGTTGATTGGGGATGAAAATGACGCAATCAGGAGGCTCGGGCGGTGAATCGAAACAAATTGCCGCGCTTGTTACCTGTATTAACTTTAATAACCGTTGCTAAACTTATTTGCGAAACGTGGTGCGTTATTTTTAGTAAAGATGGCGCTGTTAAACGTGATTGGGTTTGAGTTAGTTCTGTATGCAGGAGAAATGTGATTTTGATTAAAAATTCATCATTTGTCATAGCTCATTGTTGTAGGCGTCTCTCAAAGGCTGACATAGATTGACTCTTGGACTCAGAGACGTCAAATGCTTCCTTAGTACATATTTAATGAGCGATTTTGACATGTAACGTATTCAAATTACGTCAAATAGTTAAGTGTCGATTTAATGGACGGCTCTAAGTGAGGCAGTATGACTAAATAAATTAAAATTTATTTTAATAAAAACAAAAAGAGATAGTAGTAAAAAGATGTTTAATTTATATAACAGTCACAGGTTCACATAACACTTTTTTTATTTCCGCCATCTTTAAAAGTTTTCGCGGTAACGTTCCAACCGACCGCAAAGATACGGTCAACTACGCAAATTGTGTAATTTTACGGTCATGACGTACAGTTAAAAAACGACCTTAGCAGTAAATAAATATAGTTGAAAATGGCTTTACGTTTTGTGGCGACCAGCTGTTTTCGAAAGAGTTCAACTGAGGAATATTGTCGAAAGATTTACTAAGAGCTTGAGATTTTATGGTGAAGTGTTACTTAATATTATTATTCCGGCTGATTGTTTATTTCGAAATAAATAAACGTTAATGGCGTGAATGATCAAATTACTTTTTAGTTTATTACTAGTGATGCCTCGTAACCTCTGCGTAACCTGACTAATCATGAAATAACATTTGATTTTTATGATACTGAATTGATTTTGATTCAAAATACATAATGTATACATAATGTACGGTTATCTAGAATAAACAATTCTTAAAAATCTTCTCTAAAAATCTAGCATAAAAACATGCAAGCCTAGAAAAAATACTTAATATATTATGTAATTCATATAATGGGCTATATTCTCCTAAACTGGTTTCTCGAGTTTAAGCGAACACAACTCATTTTGAATTGAAATTACGTTTACGGGTAGGTACACTTCGCTTTTATTTTATACTAGCAGCGCCCCGCGGCTTCACCCGCGTTGTGTCCATTCCTGTGGGAATTTCGGGATGAATAATAGCCTATGTTACTCGTGGATAATGTAGCTTTCGAATGGTGAAAGAATTTTTTAATTCGGTGCAGTAGTTTCAGAGCCTATTCGAGACAAACAAACAAACAAAAAATCAAACCTTTCCTCTTTATAATATTAGTATAGAAGTATAGAAGTATAGATTTGTATCTGACGTTTCGGCCTCTTTACAGGAACCGTGGTCGCTGAAGACATATATACTACTATGTTCAACATAGTAAAATATATGTCTATAAGCCAGTAAAACAACATATACTGGCTGCTCCAAATAAAAACTACTGCTATTGGTAAAAGAATTTCGTATCAAAAATTAAAAAGAAATAAATATTACCCATTTTTTTCTACCATCTACGAGTACTTCGAAACCAGTTATGTAGAAAGAAATTGGTCGATATTGTTCTTATCTCGCGGTGCAAAGGATTTTTTGTTTAGTTTACACGACAGAGGTTTGATGTAGGTTCTCTTATCAAGATGGGAAGTCGCATTTTTCTTCCTCTTATCGTTCAATGTTTCACCACTAAATTGTGCTAACTGGGTATTTAGTCCAAAATGGTAGAAGATAAAAAAAGGATTATTTAGGACACTGTTTCTACTAAGAAATTACTGATTTTATTTACTGTTTACGAGTATATTCTAAGTGCGTATTTAGTAGTTAATAAACAAAATGTTTAAGAAAGAAAAGCTGCTCGTTCTTTGTATTTTAGAAATAGAACACTATTTAAAACGAAAGTCATTTGTTTTTTAAACCTATTTAGGCGCTAAATAAAATAAACAATTCTGGTTTCTTAAGTTAGGTTAGGTTAGTCTTCTGTGACCACGGTTCCTGTAAAGGAGCCGAAACGTCAGATAAAAATGTAAAATAAAAGAGAAGTATATCCGTAACCGTGGTTTCAATTCAAAATGAACACAATGCCTGTGCAATCCGCCCTAAGCTTTTATTTTTTTTATACAGGGTGAAACGTAACGAGGGTAAAATCCACCAGCAGTTAGAAAACTTCGAAAAGGCTTAGAATATCATATTCCAAATTAAAAATAAAAATAAATATGGCTGTAAAATGTGACATTCGAAATATTCTTAATGCAAACCATACAGTGCTACTAGTATTATCGCACCTTCTTCGATCTATCTCTCATCGCAAGTAGTTTAATTAAATTAAAAATGAAAACAAAATCCCTAGCCATCTTATATATGTCACCATTTCATCAAGCACCAATAAAGACGCCATTAATTTGTTTTATATCGCCGCTTCGGTCGTTACGAACTTTCCCTGTCAATTAAAAAGATATCTCTCTTGCTCTTAGTAAATAGATATTTCTTAAGGACGGACAGACGAGCAACTTTAAGCGGTAGCGCTTAGCAACTTTGCCATTGGATTTCAATAACCTTTATATTAATAGAATGGGTCGTTTGTTAAATCGTCTAGGTATAATTGAGTAACGTGTTTTTTTTAGTACATAATTGTAATTGATTGACATGACTATAATGAAACACAAACACCGCTGTCAATATCTAAAGCTTATAGAACAATCTATAAACAGATCCTGAAATTCTAATTTTAAAACTTGATAAAATCAAACATTGTACCAAAAAGTTGCTAGTCTGTATCGACTCTTTACTAGCATTATCAAAAAGTAGCTTCATATCATCCGTTTATCAATCTTTTCAGGCAGAAAAACATTGCTTCAATTAAAGTTGCCAGTTTGCTCAGTATCTAAGTAGTTGCATACCGTGACCGTTGCGTCAGAAGTCCTATTGTTTTTTGGTACTGTTGTTTTGAATGCAAATTATTCTATTAAGTGGGCTGGTACGTTATTAAGGGCTCTGTTCTAACTGTAAGTTACGTAGCACTTTGTGGTTTCTCTTTTATACCTCACTAGCAGCGCCCCGCGGTTTTACCCGCGTTGTACCCGTTCCCGTAGGAATTTCGGGATGAAAAATAGCCTATAAACTTCCCGTTGAATGTGGCTATCTATTACAAAAAGAATTATTCAAATCGGTTCAGTAGTTTCTGAGATTAGCGCGTTTAAACAAACAAACAAACAAACAAAACAAACTCTTCAGCTTTATAATATTAGTATAGATGATCTCTTTTTGTTCGAGAGTATTTTTCAATATTAATTTAATGATGTAATCTTTTATTAAAAGACATGATGCGTAATAAAATTATTAGCTCAAAAAACGTAATCTGAATTTTAAAATAACTATAACAGACACTAATTTAAACTTTTAAACAAAAATTCTGACAAATTGAGAAACTCTTTCACCTGTACTTAGAGTCGTCAAATGCTTCCTTAGTAGAGATTTAAAGAGTGATTTTGACATTTGTAATGTATGAACAAGTGTATGAAAAATTATGTCAATTAACTAAGTATCGTGAATATACGCCTTTGAGTGCGGCAGTAAATTTTTTGAATCGTTTGAAAAAAAAGCAGCTACGTTTCTAACTTTTTGAAGAAGAAACCTACATACATGTCTATCTAAAGTTAAATTATATAATTGGATCACTCTCTTCACATAACATATGGCCCAGTAAACAATTTACAAACGCAAATATCAAACGAAATTACGGCCAAGCATCGCATTTGAAGAAAACTACCGGGAACATACGAATGGAAGATGGAAAATTCTTTATTTTTCATAACGTACATGTCGGCACGATGATACTCAACGTCGAGACGTCGTGTACACTGTACACTGAAAAGGTCACAAGCCCTACAAGAAATGAAATATTATTTTTGTAGTTCACGTAGTTTTTTACTGTGATGCCCTGAATTCGTGAGATATTTTATTTAGTACTAGCGACCCGCCCTCGCTTCGCTTCGGGTAATCAAGATTTCATGTAGGAAAATCGGGATAAAACATTGCGTGTCTCCCGCAGGAATATACACAATCAAAATTTCAAGTGGGAAATTGGGGATAAAATATTACATGTCTCCCGCGAGTATATATGTATACACAATCAAGGTTTCATGTGAGGAAGAATTCAGGATAATACCTACATAGCACGTCTTCGTCGTTCGTAGTTCGTAGGTAGGTACCTATATCCCCGCGCGCTTTGACCGTACGAAACAGTAAGTAGCCATAAGAGACCCGCCATCGAGCATTACTATTTTGTAAGCAGCGCCCCGCGGTTTTACCCGCGTTGTGGCCGTTCCCGTGGGAATTTCGGGAATTTTTTTACATAAAAACCTTCCTCTTGAATCACTCTACCTATTACAAAAAAACCGCATCAGAATCCGTTCCGTAATTTTAAAGATTTAAGCATACAGACAAACAGACACGAAACAGAGACGACTTTATTTTATACTATGTAGTGATATTTCTCATCATAACTCTGAAACTAACTGTCCGATTTTAATAATTTAAAGAGGTACACAAAGAAACATGAAATCGGGATAAAACATTGCGTGTCTCCCGCAGGAATATACACAATCAAAATTTCAAGTGGGAAATTGGGGATAAAATATTACATGTCTCGCGCGAGTATATTTATATGTATACACAATCAAGATTTCATGTGAGGAAGAATTCGGGATAATACCTACATAGCGCGTCTTCGTCGTTCGTAGTTCGTAGGTAGGTATATTCCCGCGCGCTTTGACCGCACGAAACAGTAAGTAGCCATAAGAGACCCGCCATCGAGCATTATTATTTTGTAAGCAGCGCCCCGCGGTTTTACCCGCGTTGTGCCCGTTCCCGTGGCAATTTCGGAATTTTTTTTACATAAAAACCTTCCTCTTGAATCATTCTACCTATTACAAAAAACCGCATCAAAATCCGTTGCGTAATTTTAAAGATTTAAGCATACAGACAAACAGATAAACAGACACGAAACAGAGACGACTTTATTTTATACTATGTAGTGATATTTCTCATCATAACTCTGAAACTAACTGTCCGATTTTAATAATTTAAAGAGGTACACAAAGAAACATAATTAACCTTGATTGTAGAGCCATTTATTTTGATGTAGATTCATATCATCATATGAATATCATCAACTTAAAATTACACTCCTTTTTTAACTAATTAATTTTAACTTAAAACGGTTATTGTGTCTTAACTATAATAGTTAGACATATGCCCTCGCGAACTTATTTGTTCGCAATGATATGTACTTTGATTGTGTAG
Source organism: Cyclophora punctaria (assembly GCA_951394245.1). Lineage (NCBI taxonomy): Eukaryota > Metazoa > Arthropoda > Insecta > Lepidoptera > Geometridae > Cyclophora > Cyclophora punctaria. The sequence goes on from OX596181.1 coordinate 1,634,678, forward strand.
AACATTCGTTTTTGTGTATCATCAATAGATTTAGTAGCGCACGCCAATAACCAATTTTTTTAGGCATGTTTTTCATACCTTGGGTTACATATACCCGCGTTGTGCCCGTTCCCGTGGGAATTTCGGGAATAAATATAGCCTATGTCACTCAGGGATAGTGTAGCTTTCGAATGGTGAAAGATTTTTTTAATTCGGTGCAGTAGTTTCAGAGCCTATTCGAAACAAACAAACAAACAAACAAACAAAAAATCAAACCTTTCCTCTTTATAATATTAGTATAGATGTATTTACTTAGAGCATGGGCCATATAATTTCGGTCCAAGCTTAGAGCCTGTATACACTTTAGTTCAGACAGTCTTTGGACTAACTTATCGATGGAAACCAGTATGTCTTATTAGTCAATCAAACGTTCGGTTTTGTAAGAAATCAAAAAATACAATTATGATAGTTAGACGTCTTGTCTGCAATTTGCTTAGTAGAAAAGTATTGAATTACTAAATTCTAGCTTTAAATTCTGAATATCGGAAAGTCAAGATAACACAAGACTGGGTGAGTTTATGTAGAAGCGGAGAGGAGCTGTGCCAAGGACCAATCACAACGCATTACCAAAAGATTTTGACAATGTCAATACGTTGTTTGACAATTACAATGAGCTGTGATTGGTGATTCGGGTTCACTGCGCTCCAAAAAAGGAAAGGCAAACTAAGGGAGTTCCTCAGTGCAGCTACAGCGACAACGTTCACCACACACGCACACACATACATACACATAATTATCGTAGAAGAGTAATGGTCGTGTCCATTTTTAAAACAATTTACTTCTTCTTCTATCCATCACTATGGCACTCTTATAACTCTTTTACATCTTCCTCACATACCATCCATAGTTAAAAAGGCACCATAGTCCTACCCAAGGTAATACTAGCCAATACCTATCTCTAATCTACAATTAACACCTCAAACACCGTAACGATCCCACAATTAGTAACAGTTACAGTAATAGGTAACGTCTAGTACCGGTACTTATATACCGGTACGCGACTGACAAAGTAGTATGTTTAAACGTTGCATTTAACGAGTTAAACTTGGAATTTATTGGAATCACTTGGCAGTAACAATTAAATATCGATACTGAAGTTAACGGTTCCAGGGTATCGGTACTAGTTTATCATTAAGGTTATAACGGTAGGAACAACACTAGACCACTCATCTTTAGCAATAGAATATTTTATAGGTATTGTCGGTGGTCTAGTGGTATGTACTCTCGCCTGCCAAGAGTGAGGTTCCGGATTCGATTCCGGGTCGAGCGAAAACATGTTTCCTACTTTTCATACATGGCTCGGGTTTGAGATCGATCACCAACCCGCATTTGGCAAGCATGATGATTATGCCTAATCCTCCTCACTGTACTGATATCTTCAGTGAGATGTGAGGCCTTTGGCCAGCAGTGGGACATTACAGGCTAATGCTTATCCCTGTAGGTAGAATTCGGCCCCGTAAACGGTGTGCGGGGACAACGGGCATATCCATCATTTAGGTATCTGCTTGCGGACGCTATTTCAACTTGCGAAAGTTAACAAAAAAACTTCATTAAACATTTTATCAGTAAGATTGACAGGATACCAACGCCTGTACTCAGAGACGTCCAATGCTTCCTTATAAGAGATTTAATGAGTGATTTTGAAATATAACGAACAATTACATCAATTGATTATGTGACGCTTCTGATTGCGAGTAATATAGCTTAACATTTGTTTAGTAAGACTTGTTATCAAGATTCAAATGGTGAAATGACCCGGAGATAAAGGTACAAAAAGCGAATCAATCCGCGGTACGTCTCTAGTGATGTATTAATAGTTCACGTCCATTCCTATCAACTATATCCACTAACTAGTACTAAGCTCCCACATTTTTTGCGCGTCACTAGATGGACCGGATATTTTATAATTATGACAACTGGTTTAGACGACTTTATGAACTGCCGTGTTTAGATGCCTTCGTAAGCTTTGTCGAGCTTCTGGGCGATTTTTATCTGGCTGACGTATTTGTTCATATTATGAGGTATTTAAATAGTAATTTACGTTGTGGAAGGGAAGTAAATACTAATACTTATTAATTTACTGGGTTTTTTAGTGGTTACAGTCTGAAAGGGTCAGATAAAAATCTATATAAATAAAAATGAATTGCTGTTCGTTAGTCTGCCTAAAGCTCGAGAACGGCTGAACCGATTTGGCTAATTTTGGTCTTGAAATATTCATGAAAGTCCAGGGAAGGTTTAAACGGTAAGCAGTGAGGAAAAAAATGCAGGTGAAACCGCAGGGCACAGCTAGTTTGAAATACAATCGAAGTGAAACCGTAAACATAGTTTTGATGTGCCTAAATTAAATATCGATACTCCATATAGAAATGCCTCTACCGGCCACCCATCCAAGTGGGAGCCAAACTGCACGTTTACAATCGCAATGAACTAACATCGCTTAGTCAAACTACACCACGAGTTTTACTAGGTAAATTGTATGTGTAAAACCACCATTTTGCTTTGAAGTAAACACGGTATTTCTACTTCTCATTACCCTGTCCAAAGCTTGCTTTATCCTTATAATCTGAAGCAGCGTTTATCGGGAGCCTACACGGTAAGCTTACAAGCTAATGTTAGCTGTAAGCTAGTGTTTGAGGAGCTAGTTGCTTCAATTATGTGGCGAATTAACTCTTGCGTTTTATCAGCGGTATTTGATTTTGAGCGCTACCGTGCCGACAATTTTACGTGCTATCCGAAATAGCACGTAAAATTGTCGGTCTCGGTTTCAATAAACCATGTCGAAGGACTTTAGGTTTGGCCATTGGCGGCTCAATAACTCTGATACCAGGATTGGTCAGGTTGACCAAGTGGATGGTCAACCTGACCAATCCTGGATGAAGAAGAAGAAGGACTTTTGGTAGTCCAAAACTCCGACACCAGTGTTGGCCACTAGCCTACTCGAAGTTACTTAACCGAAGACATGCTTTAGTATTAATTTTTATGTGGTTTAACCTTTTTGGTGTCAAAAGTTATGTGATGCAATAAGTAAATGATTCTGAAGATTTGTTTACTGTTAGGATGAATAATATTGAAATCAGAATTTAATACGAATAACATTAATTAAAACTTTTCCAAATGTATAAGATTTAAAATAAAATATTGTTGCTTGACGTGAAATAAAATTGAGATCTATTTATAGCTCATACTATAGTCTTCTCAAATTTCAATGAAAACAGGTTATGTATTCTTAAAATAATATTAATATTACTCTACTTAAATACAAAAAATAACAAATTTTAATGTTAATGACATAATAAGTAGGTATTACTGGTGTTAAAAGATTGCATCAGTAACAACTTAACAAGTTTCAACCATTTATTTCAATCTTTATATTATTTAAAAAACCTGCTATATATTTATATTTCAACTGTATGCAAAAAATATCGTTTTATTGTTTTACCTAGATGGCCGATATACTTATTAAATAAGGTAGGTACAGTCGATGTCTTAAATATTTAAACACAATATTCTCACCGTATGCCTAGTTATAAGGTGAAAAAGAGTATGCTTATATTATATACCACATTGGCGGCTCAATAACTCTGACACCAGGTTTAGTCAGGTTGACCATCCACTCGATGAAGAAGAATATACCACTATTATTACACGATAACGATTTGGACTCATTTTAAATAAATGAAGCGGTAATCTTAAATAAACGAAGATGTACTTGAAAAAAATGTAAGTGAATGTCTCTGTGTGCCAAAACCATTATATTTTATTATGATTTACTATATCGCTTCCGAACTATAACATATTTTTGCACAACACATATAACTCATATAAGTTATATACAGACATAAATAATGATACTTAATACGCCGAAATATAAATACTTAAGTATATAAGACGTCGACAGTACCTACCTACATTTTTTCTTGAGAATCATGAAAAGTCAAGGCGTACGGCAAAAAGCAAAGCGAATTGTCGGGTATTTAATCACGGAGTCCATATTTATGAAGAAACAGAGCGGCTAGACCGACACGACGGCATTCTTTAAACGCATTCGGTACTCTGTGGCCATTGAGTTTTATATTCACCAAGCACGGTGTTGGCACAGGCGATTCATTAAGGCGACGACAAAGTAAACTTACTTACAAATGTGCCATGAAAGGCGACGGATATCTAACTAAAAATGTTGATGAAATGGGTACTTTCTTCTTTTTACCCGACTGCGGAGATGCTCAAAAATATGGTTATATGTTTGACCTGATATTGAAGTCGGCTTAAACAGTTATTTTTGTTTGCTTGTTAACACGGTAATTTCAGAAACTACTAATCCGATTCGAATAATTATCATTATAGCTAGGTATCTATATTCGAGAAGAATTTTAAAGGCTATTACAACGGGTTGTAACTCTTCAACTCGCTTAATAAGTTTAATTAAAATGATTACTTCAATACTTCAAGTAGCCATTTCAATTGCCTATACTAAAAAGAAACAATGCTACATATGTGCAATTTTTAAATGTCTCTAAAAGCTACCGCCCAATCATACATCACAATATCAAACAATATGAAAAAAAGAATCACCACTACCAAGACAATAGGTACGTGTAAAAAACAATAGATTTCCTCTAACCGAACAATCAAGCGATCATGCAGATCAAATCCCGCTTCCGCGACGAAAACCTTTAGCTTTCGGGATAAATAACGCATTACATGATAATACTAACATTACTACGCTTTTTGTATGTTTACATGCAATTTTATAGTGAACTAGCAGCGCCCCGTGGTTTTACCCGCATTGTGCCCGTTCCCGTGGGAATTTCGGGAATTTTTATACATTTAAACCTTTCTCTTGAATCACTCTATCTATTTTCTATCTAAGCATATATAGGGACAGACAGCGGAAAGCGACTTTGTTTTATACTATACTAGCTGTGCCCCGCGGTTTCACCCGCAGCGCCCCCGTTCCCGTGGGAATTTTGAGATTTTTATTCCTTATTTTTCTTATACAAAAACCTTGTCCTGACAATAAGGAACACATTAAAAAAGAATCATCCAATTTGGTGCAGTCGTTCTGAAGTTATGCGCTTAGCAACAGATTCAGCGATTCATTTTTATATTAAAGAAGATAGTGAAGAAAGAGTAGAATCTATAATAATGTAATACATATTTTATCCCGGAGTCAACAATATGTGCAGACTTATTTGTTGGCGACGACGTCTGGGTGTCAATTATATATTCTTATAAAGTATTTGTGTATGTATATGTAGTAGTATCAGTGAATTAGATTCCATAATACAAGCTTAGAGCTTACTTTGGGTCTCATTAACCGTGTGTGAATTTGTCCGGGTCATGAAGCTAGGTTTATCATACAAATATGCTAGTCGCCATCGCTGCTCCGTGGCATCCAGTAAACCCACATGAAGTGTTCACCAGTGTTCAAAGTGTAACATTAACGATCAGTTTGTGGAAACATTCGGTTTCATCCCTGGAGGCGCTGAGTCTTCATTCCGGGAACTGATTGATCCACCGCGAGACTTGAAGCCTCGTTTGTGTTAGTAGATGTTTCTATATAGTCAGAAATAGACTCTGAGTAGCTATAGAGTTATAGAGCTATAGAGTTATAGAGTTTGGAAAATGCCTTGTTCAGTTATTTAAACAGAGAGCTTACTGCCGTACTGTAATTACTCAGGGACGATAATTTCATCGACACTTAAAAAAATACGTACTTGGATGGCCGATAGTGGCATTTATATTCGAGCGCTAACGTGCTTTGGAAGGTAATTTAAATTAAATTAAATTAATTTAATTACTATTCATACTACATTATTATTACTATTACAAATATTAGGTTGACAGCTCAAAACACACAAAAATGCGGTAAATTTCTTTAAAAAGACTAAACTCAACCTGGTATTAAAACACATTTCATATGAAAATTTATATCAGAGTGTCCGCGGTAGAAATTGCAAATTATTTTTCATGACACTCTCGACACGTAGATTTAAAAATGCGAAAAATTAATTTGTTAAACTTCGTCCAAGTGTTATGTTTATGATATGAGGTTAACTTTAACGTTGCCTATTACGTATGCCGATGAATAAAGAGAATATTTAATACTAGCCGCGCTCCGCGATGCTACCCGCGTTGTACCTGTTCCCGCGCTATCTATCCCATGTATGTGTATGTAACCTAATGTATCCCATGTGTTATTCTGATGCTTAACCTATATAACTGTCGCAAACCGTGTTAACTACAAAATTAAAAACTAAAGAACGACTCGACCCATTTACTCGTACATGATAGCATTTTGAATACATCGCGATTAGCAGCAGAATAACCATTAAAATATCTGCGAGTAAAACCGAAGCGAGCATTAAGCAAAATGTATTACAATTTACAAAAGATAAAGGAAAACAACAAGACTAACTATACTTTTACGCAATTTATAAAGGTGCGATCACACACGATAACCGAAGAGGTCAGATCAGATCGTGTGAACAGACCACAGCTATTCTATGCAATCATCGTGTGAGCTAGGCTTTATCCCTAAAAGGAAACCTGCAAGCCGACCGTCAATCTTTTAGTTTTTGCAATCAATACTTTTTACTTTTGAAACAAAGTTGATGGGAATTGATCGCCGCAGTAATAAGGAACTATAAGTATATTTGTAAAACTCGTGGCGTAGTTAGTTCCGATAAAAAAGTTAAACTTCACGACTATCGATACGATCCGGTCTTGTTTCTGATTTATGAATTCAACCTACCACTATCTACCTACCACTAACCACTATCTGAATACGATATTAGGTAAGTAGATAGATATGTTAGATGGATAATTAATTCTCCTTATGATATGATCAACAAATAGTTAAAAAACCGAAAAAAACATTCTTTAAGCCGTATCAATGTTCATCATTCATCTCGAGTAGGTTAGTGGCCAACCCTGGTCTCGGAGTGTTTAGACCGCCTAAAGGCCTCCGACATGGTCTAACAATTGAAACAACCGGGAGCTTAACGTACCCTCCGAAGAACGGTAGCGTTTTAATAGAAATGCCACTGTCGGTCACCCATACAAGTAGGGGTCGAACTGCATGTTGCTTAACAATCGCAATGAACTAACATCGCTTAGTCAAAGACGCCACGGTGTACCGTATCACTGCCAAGCAATATGTAGGTTAGGTTCTACTTGGTCGATAGTGGTATGTATTTCTATATGAGCACTATCGTGCTCCGGAGGGAACATCAAATTGTTGTTCAATTGTTGAAATACAGGTCTTACCACAGTATAAAAAAACTCCGTCAAGGAGAGCCACTAATCTACACAAACTTACTTACGTATATATGTACTGATATCTTCAGTGAGATGAGAGGCCTTTGCACAACAGTGGGACATTATAGGTTAATACCATAACCATACCATATGTAAAGAAAAGAGTCAAACATTAATGATCTTCAGAGATAGGATGCGATACAGAACATAGTACATTATACAAGCACTAACATTCGCTCGTAGTTATAAGATTCAATCTAGTCTGTCTGCAAGTCTAGATTAATTTTAGTTGGAACTAACAACTAGTGTTAAAGCACTTTAGATAGCGTTTTAAGGTAATATTGTTTCGTGTTTCTCCAGTATTAAGAGAAGATAATATGAGTGAATGTATAATTTAGAAATATGAGTAAATTAAACTTAAGCTTAAATCAAAATCATTTGTTCTTCCTTCGATAGAGATTGGAGGGAGAAGGCGAAAGATAAGGACGGTTGTCGATGTTAAGAAAAGCAAGCGACAGCAAAGGTTGGGTCAAAAAATCCTAAATCATGCTAGCAATTGGCATTTTTCTTTTTTCAAGCTTGACGAAGAGTCGACCGTACTGATATGATCATTGAGATAAGAGGTCTTTGCCCAGCTATGGGACATTACAGGCTAATCATTTTTCATATGTTTGATATTTATTTATATTGCTAAGCTCAATGTAAATGTATAGTATAAGAGCTATTCCTCAATATCGTTTGTTCAATAAATTCGCTCTTCGCAGCTCCGTAATTTATTAAAACAAACGACTACATTTATTAAATTAATATGCTCATATTTAACTCTCTTTATGCCTCTAATTAACTTAAAAATATTTCATCAAGAGAATGCACTAAATTATAATGAAACTTCATTAAAATACAAGTGAAATTGCAAATGATTACTTAAACAAATGCAGTTGCATTTCTCGAGACGTCAACTTTTCTCTTTGCTGAAATTCTTTGAAGACTTCCATGCATAAATTAGGAATGCAGCATTTGGAGAAAGAAAATACACAAAATAAAATAAGATTTGTGATACTTCTGGATTCATTATCTGTAGCACATTTCTATTAAATTGCTTAAGGATCGTTGACCTATGCGATTTTACAAGCGGTACTACATATTATTATCTATACTATTATTATAAAGAGGTAAAATTTGTAAGTTCGTTTGTTTGTATGTTCGGGGTAATCTCAGGAATTATCAGTCCGATTTGAATCATTCTTTTTGTAATGGATAGCCACATTCAACGGGAAGGTTATAAGCTATTTTTCATCCCGAAATTCCCACGGGAACGGGTACAACGCTGGTAAAACCGCGGGGCGCTGCTAGTGTGAATCTAAGAAAATGAGAACCTACCATGTGGGATTATCGCTTTGGCATAAATAACAACGATGTTTTACAGTTTGCGAGAGCTCCGCGCGGTTTTACCCGCATTGTGCCCGTTCTCAAGGGAATTTTGGGATGAAAAATAAGTTACAACCTTCCTGTTGAATGCGACTAGGTATGCATTACAAAAATAACTATTCAAATCGAACTGGTAACTCCTGAGATTTGCCCAAACATACAAACAAAATTACAAAATTTTACTTCCTTATAATTTAGGATACATAGACTAAGAGAAATAAAATCATTGGTCACTTTTTACCTATCTTGTATAATTATGTGGCCATATACTAACATAAACAAAAGTATCTGTATAATTTAAATAGGTATACGTTCGTTTTATACAGCACCTTTCAAATATACGTTCAGTAACCCCAACAGAGAGATATCGATACAAAGTATCCGTCTCTAAATTGATCTTGCCATCATTTTCCATCTATTTTGAAGAAAAATGACATCCAACCTTGCTTATTAGCGAAACGAGACATTATAAGCCGTCACTTTATTTACATTTCGCTCTTGTTAGTATAAAATTTCCCTCGAGGCGAGCGTAGGAAGCGACGTGAATCCTGTTTCATTACATAATCATAAATATCGATAACCAATTTACTCTGCAAGTTCATTGATTAAAAAATAACAATTTATAGCAATCTAGAATGCTATCTTCAGGGGCGAAGGCATTGACCTTCTAACACTACGATCGCGACTGAAGCGAAAAAGCGCTATTAGGTAAAATAATGTATGTTGATTATAAATACTGAATTTTGAGTTTTCCACCAATCAATACAAAGTATTTTATTAACAAAATTACATATCTTGTTCAACCGTTGTGCCAAAGATACAACTAAAGGATTTTTATGCGGTTATTTTACTAAGTATCTACTCTTAGGAGAACGGGTTTTTCGGATACAATCTTATATCCTAGAATTCCCACTGGAACGAGCCCGTGCCATGTTTGAAAAGTACACATGTTTCTCTCGAATTGAACCCGGGACCTCAGTCTAGGCAGGCGAGTGCAATACTACTCGACCACCGAAGCGTTATAACGTGCAATATATATAAATAATAGAGACGAAAACTACGGAAGCTCTGGGCATGACAAGCTAGATAATTTCACATTATTAGAGCATAAACATTTACATTTTGACAATGAGAGACGAAAGTAACGCTCTACATATTCAAAATCATCATTTTACCTAGATCTTAAGCGTATCTGGCAACTGAATAGCGCGTTTTTATGTTTAATCATCTGCCTACTGTACTGTGAAAGCTTATATACCGTACCGTCAACCATAGAAGATGCACCTAATACGTAAGAATGGAAATTATATTCGTATCGCACAAGACACTTTTACCCATATGGAAAATAAATTTGAAAAAGGAACATTGAACATAAATTCTTCGTAAAAGTATTATAAATGCGAAAGTATTAGAGGATGTGTGTGTGTATGTATGTTTGTTACTCTTTCACGCAAAAACAACTGGACGGATTTGGATTAAACTTTACAGTAATATAGGTTATACATCAGAATAACACATGGGATACATTTTATACCGAAATTCCCGCGGAATAGGGTAAAAAGCAGGTAACACCGCGGGGCATCGATAGAAGAAAATTATTATTCGTGTTCTTTTAAAAAAAGATCCCTTAGCACTTCCTATAGTATTCGTGATATCCAAAACCAAGCCCTCATTAATCGTATCCAGCAAAATCAAAACAAAACCTTAAACAACCATATTGATTTATACCTAAACTATAAATTTACAAATTCATAAGTCTATTAATAGTGGCATGAGTCAACAAAGGTGAATGCACTCTGAATCATTATAATACGACAAATACCTACCTACTGCATATTTATTACGTACAAACTGCTAGCTATTCTGCGGCACTGTGTTATGCAAGCACCCACGTAGTTAACAAAATAAGTCCGCAATAACTTTCCTATACAAACTAAATCGCCCAGTCACGATTGGTACAGGGTACAGCGAAAGTTCCAATCGACAAATCATACTTATTATGATAGTGTTAAGGGCGTTATTGGTATGTGCAGATAAGAAGATAATTGGTGAGATTTGTTCGGAAACTAGTTGTCGATTCAAATGTTTGAGTCGATTGATTGAACACACAATGGTAGGAACATGAACATTATTGGTTATGTTATCAATCATTAGTCATTACTTTATATTATGGTATTGTTACTTCGTCTCGCGGATTCATTTGCAATGTTGATAAAATATGGCCGTGATAGTTTAAATATTTTAATTCTTCCGCTCTCCGAGATGTCCGTCCACTATTTGAAGTAGTTTTTCATACATTACACAGACTGAATCTACTACGTATATACTACGGAAGAATTTGAGGAATGATTCTGAGTACGGGCGAAACTAAAGTATCTGATCTCGGTATAGAAAGACTGGCAATTAAACTGTAGTCTAATCTATGCAGTGGTGACTGCAACAGGTACTTCTTCTTCATCGAGTGGATGGTCAACTTGACCAATCCTGTCAATCAGGTACTGCAGTGTAGAGAATACGATAGTCAGCATTCGGTGACCGGAGCAACGTAACGAATATGGTATTGGCCGTATTGGAAATGCCAAGAGTGACTGAGTAGCTACCGCCAAACGTAAATAAAAAAATGCGAAAGTGATTCTGCCACGCTTTCACGGCAAAACCGATTTTGATGACATTTGGCATGAAGTTATCAGAAAACGTGAGGTCAGCAGGCTAGTCAAAAATACTTATGGAAACAACGTGAACAAAACCATCCATTTCTAGTAGTTATACTTAGTACAGTGGCGTCATGTGCCCTGGGCGCCATTCTAGAATGGGCACAAAAAAATAGTTTTTAATTAACAAATATGGCACATATTGTATTGTTATTACTTGTTTTTTGTTGTTGCTATTGGAGATAGCTAAAGTAAAAATATTTCATTTTTCACTGTATTCTACTATAAGGAAAAGGGGGCAACTTTGACATTGTCAAAACCTTTTCGTAATGCTTTTGACCGATTTTTCTCCGATGGAGCTCGGGGCAACTCCGCTCCGCTATATTGGAAACGCACCCACATATTCGCTTTCTATTTGCTAGTACCTTATGAACTTGATCAATTAGTTAGACCGACGCATTTACCGTATTTGAATACCTACCCGTAACTAAAGTGCAAACCGTCTAATCAACGAATGCTCAGAGCTTTGAAACCATTGGACGATGTAAATTGCTGTCGTTTCCATACTGCCATATATATTATAGTCTGTATCAATCCATACTATCCATACTAATATTATAAATGCGAAAGTAACTCTGTCTGTCTGTCTGTCTGTTACGCTTTCACGCCAAAACTACTGAACCGATTTTGCTGAAATTTGGTATAGACATAGATATGACCTTGAGAAAGGACATAGGATACTTTTTATCCCGAATTTCCCTCCGGATAAGATACTGTTACGCTTTCACGCCAAAACTACTGAACCGATTTTGCTGAAATTTGGTATAGACATAGATATGACCTTGAGAAAAGACATAGGATACTTTTTATCCCGAATTTCCCTCCGGATAAGATACTGTTACGCTTTCACGCCAAAACTACTGAACCGATTTTGCTGAAATTTGGTATAGACATAGATATGACCTTGAGAAAGGACATAGGATACTTTTTATCCCGAATTTACCTCCGGATAAGATACTGTTACGCTTTCACGCCAAAACTACTGAACCGATTTTGCTGAAATTTGGTATAGACATAGATATGACCTTGAAAAAGGACATAGGATACTTTTTATCCCGAATTTCCCTCCGGATAAGATACTGTTACGCTTTCACGCCAAAACTACTGAACCGATTTTGCTGAAATTTGGTATAGACATAGATATGACCTTGAGAAAGGACATAGGATACTTTTTATCCCGAATTTCCCTCCGGATAAGATACTATTTTTCTATATTATGTTTACTATTTTTCACCTAAGCAATTGTTTGATGCTTCGCGCTCACTGGGACGGCACGGCTAGGGATTTTAAGGTTTGCTAATATAAAATCAAACGTATTCGTATATAAACAAATGCTATACCTACTTTAAAATAGCGCCACGGCATCGAAAAGGATTTGTCAATCCCGCGGCGTCATTTGAATGCATAGCCATTTATGCTGTATTTCTATGAAGCTACGTTCGAATTTTCACAAGCAAAAATGATAAATCCCGAGACGTTCCGTCCCGGTGAGTGTGCAGTTTGAGTCATACTTTGGTAAGATCCTAAAGGTTAAAAATAAAACTACTGTCCAAAGTAACAATCTAATGCGGACGAAGTCGCGGGTAAAAGCTAGTAAGAATATATAAATATAGTATGGACTAGTAATGCCTGGTTTAACTCGTATTACACGTCTGAGGGAATTTCGGGATAAAAAAGTAGTGTTGTTATCTTCTTAACCATTGAACACAACATTGAACATTCAAGACGAAGGTTACAGCAATCATTTTATCCCGAATTTCTTCGGCTAAGCTATACGAAAAGAATATTTCGAAACGACTGTACACTGTACAGTCGACACCAAATACACAAATTCAGAGTTTGAATAATAATTACATAAGATGCTAATGTAGAAGTTTAAATTTTCAATTATATTTTCATTGTGGTACGTGAATCAAGGTAGTGTGATTAATTTATAATGTTAATAGTCGATAGAGAAGTGTCTTTGTGCTAGTACTAATTGCTTATCAAGCTTTCAGAGGTGTTCAGGTATGTACGTGCGTCTGGTTATTATTGGGTTAGTGCGACAATTTTGAATTGAAACTACGTTTACGGATACACTTAGTTTTCATTTTACATTTTTATCCGACATTTTGCCCCATCCGCTTCGAATAACTCTTTTTGAAATAAATAGCCACATTCAACGGGAAGGTATTTTTTATCTTAAAATTCCTAAGGGAACTGGCACAAAGCGGGTAAAACCGCGGGGCGCTGCTAGTGCGTCTATATAAGAAGAAGTCAAATATTACAGTAACCACCAAATATTTTTTTTAGTCAAGAAGCATTACGATTTAATCATTTTAGCATTTTAGAAGAGTTAGCTCTCTTGTAAAAGGGACCGAAACGTTAACCACGTTAAAACGTTAGCCACCGGTTTCTCACCAACCAACCGAAAGTAGTTTTAAATTAACATACCTCAACTATTGATCTAGTCTACTTATATGACCTAGCCCTAGGTCTAATAAAACATTCCACAGTGCCTCTAAACCCACTCAGTGTTTGAGGGTAGTTTCATCAAACGAACTCGAGATTGAAGAACAATAGGCCCTTGAGCTCACGTCAAGGGTTTGAGACCAGGTTGAGACTTCACCTTGTTATCTTGTTACGTCAATATAGGGCTGAGAAAACTATTTTAGAGACGAGGGACTTTAGTCCGCCTGTCCGTTAAAAGACTGTTTGTATTACACTCTATTTTCTCTTTAATGTTCCAGCCGAAGATTCAATGTAGTCGTCATTCCATTATTACCCCATCACTAAGCAATTTATCTTAATTGAAGTTGTTGTCTATGGTTGAAAAATCAGTCATGATGATTTTAATTTGAACTCTCGTGTGAGAAAATAGAATATATACATATAAATATTAATGAAAAATCCATCAATATGAGCCTAGCTCTTTAAGTGAAGAAGAAAAGAAATATATACTTCTTAAAGCATTGTTTAATTGAACAGCATTCGAATTTCAAATGCCATTCGCTTGTTTATGATATCCGCACCTATAGTCATGAGAGAGTTACTTTTTTTATAATATAAAGAACGAGAGTTACGTATGAAATTGATAAACATACTAACGTTTAGTATATAATCACATTCGCTTATTATCATATTAACTCGCAGACGTATCATTGAAACAACCATTTTAATTATTAAAGAGGTTCAATTGATATCCACATTCCATTGCCACAAGCCACCGGTTTCTCACCATAATTTCTCAACCTGACAATATACAGTACCATGTAGAAAACATTACCCATCGACCTTTACTGAGTGAGACCAAAATCACGACTGTCAATTGTTTACGAAGTTTGTTTGTATTTTCGAGCTAATCTCGGTAATTATCAGTCCGATTTGAATAATTCCTGTTGTTATAGAAAGCCACTTTCAACGGGAAGGTTATAAGGTATGTTTCATCCCGAAATTCCCATGGGAACTAGGACAATTCGGGTAAAACCGCGGGGCAGTGTTAGTAAAAACATAAAAATGTATGTACCCTAGAGAGAAGACGTCTCACACTTTGCTGAAACAAAAGCTGTTTAATCAAAATTATACTTTGTCTTGTACTTAATAGAACACAATTGAAAACTCATTAGTTTTATACTTTTGGCGCTAAACAGATGTATGAGTTCTTGTGCAATCCCTTCTTAGTACATATTTAATAAAAACATATGTTTTTCATGGATCTAAATACATCTAAATACGTTTTCATGTATCATACAAGCATGTATCTAAAGTTCTGTCTACGGTCCATCGGTCTACGGGTAAAGATTTCCGCCAAGTGCTGTACCCACCTAGCATTATGTATATTCGAAGGCAGCCACAGCGGAGCCACGGAACCAGTATATGACCTTCTATTGAAAGACCCTCGTCCTAAACAAACTAAGACAATGAGGCAACTTCACATGGATACAGAATACGTACGTTACGTTAGATGCATTAAAACAATACCGTGGTGACTATTATACAGAATTTCTTAGACTATTATACAAGGGTACCTGTATAGACTTGTTATCAAGACTTGTATTGTTGAGGTAAAGAATACAATGTGTATCACGCTTTATGATTTACAATGAAGGACAATACATTGTAAGTTAATTAAGATTTTGTAGCGCCCCGCGGTTTTACTCGTATTGTACTCGTTTTCGGAAGAATTTCGGGTTAATAATAGAATATTATCTTCCTCCTAAATTTAACTATTAAATACATAAATAATTATTCCAATCGGACTGGTATTTTCTGAGTTAAGCGCGTTCAAAGAAACGAAAAATCATACTCTTCAATTTTACATATTAAGTATAGATATAGGGTCTTCTTCGCAGTCGATCGCATCAGGCGAAGGACTTAATGTAGCCATAACTACAAAGGTCATATTCATAATTAATAAACACCTAGGTTTACTAATTTAATATGGCCTACAAGCCCTGCCCCAAGACCAAATCAAGCAGATACCGCACCAACACAAAAAGTACTTTACAAGTCAATTACACAGAGCTTTCTATTCAAATCAGTCTATGAATAAAATTCACACTAACCGGTTGCATTTAGTATTCTAGATTGTCAGCCCGTTTCCTTTAGACCTAAGTCTAGACTGGATTCTAGATTAACTAAAACAGTATGGCGACGGGTATTTATCATGCCTAGGTGCAAAGGGCGTTGTATTTTTAAGCTGTACTAGTATAAGTAAAATGTTTTTTGGAAGCGTATTGGCAGGCTACAAACTCCAACACCACGGTTAATTACTGGCATTTTCAAAATTGATTTTTCCCTCCATTTGTTTTAGTATGCATCGAGTATAATGCCCGGGATACACGAGGCTAGTTTTTCAAGCCAGGATAGCAAGCTAGTTCTCTTCTAAACTGTCTTGGCTAGCTGACCTGGCTTGGAATATGCTAGTTCTGTTTACATGAGGCTATATTATTATAAGCTAGTATTAACACGTGTCGCGGAGAAAAACAAACAAAACGCGTGGTTACTGCTTACGAGTCAACTTTAAACTAGCTAGCTTCGCCGGCCACATGAAGCTAGTACACAAGCCAGGATAGTAAAATCAGTGGTGGGGGGCGCTACTAGCTTAAAAAATAGAACTCCATCCTATTAAAAACTGTCCTGGCTTGTCAACTACCTTACTAGTTTACTAGCTTAGAAATGGAGCTAGTTTTGTCTACACGAAGCCAGAAGTACTAGCTTGCTAGCTTACTGACACTAGCTTGCTATCCTGGCTTGAAAAACTAGCCTTGTGTATCCCGGACATAATAGACAACACCGCAAAATAGTGCTAGTGACAGTAACGCCACATAGTATGAATAAAAAACGTGTAACAGTAGAATATGATCAAAATTCTTATTTGTATGAATCATGACTGATTGCTCACAAACAATAAACCAATCAGAATTGTGTTTGTTTTTGAAATAAGATCGCTTTCAATATTCCTATTCGACGGTCATTTGTCATATTTTGTTTTTATTTCATTAATATTTGGTTCAAAAGGTAATATAAGTTGTAAATAAACATGAAGGGAGTGCAAGCGGCAGCGGTTAGCGACAGCGACTAGCGATTTTTATAAAAACAACATAAAAATATAGTTCGAGACTATATCTATCCAATGTCGAATATACAAATAAATTCGTAAACTACAATATCAGGCGTTTTACCATGGCACCCTGAAATATTTCCCTGCTGTAGAATTTAACAAGCTTTCATTTAGTTGGTAAAATAAATAAATGAAATGCTCGTGAAATGCAACACTTTTAATTCCAGATACACAAGATAAAAAAGGGAGAAAAGTTTTGTTCGATTTGCTTTAAGCTATATCGTGTGTTTTCTAGAATGTATCGGAAATAGGAGAAAAGTTTGTTCGTAGAACGATAAAACCTTACTATATGTAGTAAAATAGCAAGCTATAGAGCGCGCGCTCTGCTCTTTATAAAAGTCGCTTCAAAAAGAGTTGAAGTAGGTTAGGCCAACCCTGGTGTCGAAGTCTTTAGACCGCCTCTCATCTGTGAAGTGACCTTCAGTAGGTTTTTATCAATTGTCTATACTTATATTATAAAAAGGAAAAATTTGTAAGTTTGTTTGTTTGTATGTTCGAGCTAATCTCGGGAATTACCAGTCCGGTTTGCATAATTCTTTTTGTAATAGTTAGCCACATTCAACGGGAAGGTTATAGGCTATTTTTCATCCCGAAAATCCCATGGGAACGGGCAAAACGCGGGTAAAAAAGTAATTTGTGACAATTGAAATATTAGTCTAAAAACTTTGACACTTCTGTTATGGTCTACCGATTGACACAGCCGAGACTGACAGTTCACTGCTCTATGAAGCTACCGTTCTCATATAGATGGCAATGGACTACCTATGCCACTAGTGACAGAACTGCTCACGGCTATTAGGTAACTTCGCTTAGAGTCAACGGCTTCGATCGATGGAAGAATGTATTGATCGGCGTCAATCGATTGTTTCTACTTTCCCAATGTATAAGTATCGATGGATGTTGACTAATCCATTCCGCATTACGGCGCAATTAGACGAGATTGATAAGCATATTATCGGTCCCGGTTGATTCAAACGATAGACCATGTCGGAGGCTTTCAGGCGGTGTAAAAACTCTCGACACCAGAATCGGCCATTAACTTACACGTACTCACTTACTTAGCATGCAACATACGTTAACAGTAACCATGACAGCTACATCTATACTAATATTATAAAGCTGAAGAGTTTGTTTTGTTTGTTTGTTTGTTTGTTTGTTTAAACGCGCTAATCTCAGAAACTACTGAACCGATTTGAATAATTCTTTCACTGTTAGATAGTCTATTTATCGAGGAAGGCTATAGGCTACATTTTATCCCGAAATTCCCACGGGAACGGGCACAACTCGGGTAAAACCGCGGGGCGCTGCTAGTATTAAAATATTATGGTTCAAATGTCAACGCATCTTGTCAACGGTCAATCTAGTCTAATGGCGTCCTTAGTCAAACGACGCCACAAACTAGAGCTCATCTCAAATGCTCTGTTGTCTTTGAAAGAGATGTCAAAATGTCTCCCATATCGATGATGAGCTAACAATGGCCGGAAATGTCACCGCGAGACGAACAAAAGACGCATTTGCATATTGAGCTCCCTTTACTCGACTGTGGGTCACATTCCTAGCTATTGTAATGAGAATTTGTACTGCAGTGTAATAATGTGGAATTAAATCGGATTCCAATAATGGTATACAATATGTGGTATTTTATTATTGACTAGCAGCGCCCCGCGGTTTCACCCGCGTTGTGCCCATTCCTGTGGGAATTTCGGGGTGAAAAATAGCCTATGTCACTCAGGGATAGTGTAGCTTTCGAATGGTGAAAGAATTTTTTAATTCGGTGCAGTAGTTTCAGAGCCTATTCGAGAAAAACAAACAAAAAATCAAACCTTTCCTCTTTATAATATTAGTATAAAGTATAATATAGAAGTATAGATTTCATTTCTAAGGTATTTTGATGTGAATAAGCTTCAAACTGTGTGTATTTAGACCATGTCGGAGGCCTTTAGGCGGTCTAAAAACTCCGTCACCAAGGTTGGCCACTAACCTACTGGAACTTACATATAATTTAAACATGATCCGATATAGTTCATCACTGACGAAATCAAAATAAATTTAAGTCGATTCCACTTTACAGCGATCGTTAAATTCATACAATATTTAATTCCTTAAATCATCTGCTCAAACATGCGTTAATTTTGACACCAAGTTGATCTAATTTGGTAGCTATAAATTCGATTGAATGAAATAGTTTCCGCGTTGGTTTTACGCGTACTGTCTCAATTCGGATTAAATAATGCCCTATTGATCTTGGGCTTCCATGTAAACCTACGTCAAAATCAATTTAGACAAACAACCGACCGTCAAAGACAAAACAACAGACTTTAATATTAACCACCCTATACGTACAAAATAAACACTTTTTTGTGCTATAATAATCTACAAACAAACCATACAACAAAACAACAAACGTACTATAATATAAAACAAATTAAAAAACAGGATCGTGACCGAACTAACGATACAAAAACTAGTGTGTCCTATGAATGTTTAAATAAGGCGCTTCCGTTGGAACGGAGCGATTTGATTCAGTTCTTTAGTACTTTATGGTTCCTCATTCACATGTCCCTTCCATATGAACCATGGTTCCGGATACACTTCCACATTTTTTGGTTCCGCTTGAGATACATTAAAAAAATACGACTTATTTTAATATAATCATTGAAAACTTTAGGTATACTCGATAAAACTAGTAAGTATGTATATAGTTCATTCATTCATTTGGAATATGTTATTAGCTAACCCTGTTGTTAAAGTTTTTAACCCGCCTAAAGGCTTCCGAGCTGGACGATTGAAACATCCGGATCCGCGTGCCCTCCGAAGCATGGTAGCGCTCAGATAAAATGCCACCAAACCGAGATGTGGCAGAGCAGCACGTTGTTTAACATTCGAGTTAAGTTAGTTTAGATTTTGTTAAAGTGTGTCAATCAACTACAACAGTAAAATAAGTTGTTAAAAAATATGTATTAGTAATTGTTGTATGTAGTTTAGCCCTGTTTTCTGAAAAAATGGGATAACTAATTCAAGTAAGTAAGTCGTAAGTAAGTCGAGTAGGTTAGTTGTCGAAGTTAGCAGCTTTTAGACCGCGCAAAGACCTTCAAAATGAAACTATTTCTAAGTATCTCTGCACCCAACCAACATCAGTTTCGTCCATTTCCATTTCGCCTCTAAATATCGAAATAAAAACTCCAATACACACACAAATTAGTACATTATAACTCAATGCAAAAAACGCTTCATCCCTTATTATTCATTCGATTCGACAATTTTGAACAAAAGTTATGAAGCTATTCGTTATAAAATATCTCTTTATGGGCTTAACAGGTGGTTGCTTACTCAGATCACTTTAATAAAAAGAATATTCAATATTTTCGCAGTCAGCGATCGGATTTTATCTACATTTTATGTATATTAGGAATATCATCTCTTTGTAAAACATCTCGTTATTTCAACTTGCATCAATGAGTTTATGATTAACGAAATGAAATAAAGCTTTTGAATTAACGAATTCGAATTTTCATGAATATTGTTTTTACTTTTTATTTATAAATCATCATCACTGGCTGACCAGGAAAACGTTGTTTTGCCATATAAAAATCAAGGGGTGGACTACCCTTAACATTTAGGGGGATGAAAAATAGATGTTGTCCGATTCTCAGACCTACCTGATATGCTTACACAATTTCATAAGAATCGGTCAAGCCACTTCGGAGGAGTTTATCTACAAACACCGCGACACGAGAATTTATATATTAGAGATTATTAAATTGTCTGTTGTAATATATTGGACAAAATTTTAATATCAAGGCCATTAGAAATGAAATGGCGTATGAATTAAAATCAAACAAAACTATAATAAAATAAATAAAAAATAAACCAAACAACGACCACCCATTCCTAAAATTACACAGCCGACCGTTGCTTAACAATCACGATCTCTCAAGGCTAACATTCTACACGCTAACATAGTTAGTACTAGTGAGTAAGTTATCCAAAGATTTATTGTTACTTTCACTCGACTCAAAGTGAAAGTCAGCTCGTTATTATTTTAGACTTCATAAGTTGTATTCTAGACGTAACATACAGATCTTTGTATCTTAGATCTCATGTTAAGTTTATGTAAGACCTAATTAATTTAATAATTAAGTTAATAACTTGCAATCTGAGATGTAATTTAAGTTATCTTTTAAAAATCGCCATTAGGAAGTGAATTACATTTTGTTTTAATATGCTCGTAATTATAATAGTCCCCTGCGGTTTTTTGCGTTTCCGTGAGTACTTTTGACTAAAAAACATGAAGTTTTAGGGCCTCATCATTTATTAACAGCATTTTAGTTATTAAATGGTTTGTCCCTTTTCCTCATACGCCATTTTCCAAAGAGCAGAAGAGACAAAACACTTTAAAACAAAGATCGTTTTATGAATATGGCGGTTAGGCTCGACTTACGTAGTGTGAGTTCGGGCCGGGTGAAGGACGCGTGACGTAATACTTATTCCTTGTATTTTGATGACAGGTGTCACACTAGCCAGCAATGGGCGTCCAGTGGGACACCTTTCTTCTGTCTATCTCTGCCCTGCGATTTACCCGCGTTGTGCCGTTTTCGTGGGAATTTTGGATGAAAAATAGCCTGTAACCTTTCCGTTGAATGTGGCTCTCCATTACAAAAATAATTATTTAATTCGGATTGATAGTTTTTAAGATTACCGCGTTCAAACAAACAAAGAAAAGAAAACTCATGTTTTGTTTAACAAACTCTAGTTTTCTTATATAAGTATGGATTAATGTAAAATATGCTGAAATAAACCACAAAAGATACAAGTACATACCTATATGTATATAACGTTAACTCATATTGTACAAGTACTGCTGTACGCACAGGTATTCATTACATCACTATCCCTTTAAGGTATGATATACGCAATGTAGTTGCTTGGGTAAATAAATAGTAGTTAAAGGGCAGTGTACACTGGGATACTTAGTAAAGACAGAAATTAGGAAGGTTAAGAATAAAAATCGGTTCTCTCTTACTATCTACGAGTATAAGAGGAACTTTAGCAATCGCTTCTCATTCTACTGTTTACTGCCACACTCAGCAACGTCCATAAATCGAAACCTAACTAAATGATGTCATTTTTCATACATTACCTACATCACCTACATGTCAAAATCACTCATTAAATATCTACTAAGGAAGCATTTGACGTCTCTAAGTACAAGCGTTACAGTACCAAAATGTATGCATGTGATACATAAATCACTTGATATTTAGGTAGATTTTGATAGCAATCAAATTCCATATCACATTAATTTTGACTTAAATAAAAATACAAGTTACAAGCAACATAACACTTAACTTAATTATCTACTTTTTAGTATTCAAAACATAAGTACAGATTACCTAATCTTTATTCGCAATCTAGATATTATAGACTTCTAGGTAATATAGTTAATCTTAGCTCAGTAAGTTTTAATCTTTACAAAGTCGTTGTTAAACGTGAAGGCATGTTGATCAGTTTGTTTCTCTAGTTAAGTTGTAGATTGTAAAAATGTTAATGACCTTTTAATTGCATTTTAAATACCATTGGCTCAGTTGAAGCGATTTTTTTCGAAAATATTTGAGACTGATAGGTATTCTTTTAACTGATACAGATAGCAATTAATTCAGAATGAACATTTGATTTCAATTCATGTGAAACTTTTATACGTAGATTTATTTATTTCTGAACAGCATTTCGGCTTACGTAGAAAGATTTTTGCTGATTGCATTTCGGATGGGTTGACTTGCAAAGTGTGCTCAGAACCTTGTCATATTAAAACTTCTACTGAAACTACTTACATGTCGTTGAAAAATTTTGTATCAAGCAAGAATCTAGAGAGATAAGTTAGTGCTGTCTCATATTCACAAACACAATCACTACATAGTATAAAACAAAGTCAAAGTCAAAGTCTTTCCGCTGTCTGTCTGTCTGTCCCTATGTATGCTTAGATATTTAAAACTACAAAACGGATTTTGATGCGGTTTTTTTAAAAATAGATAGAGTGATCCAAGAGGAAGGTTTCTATGTATAAAAATTCCCGAAATTTCCAAGGGAACGGGGACAACGCGGGTAAAACCGCGGGGCGCTGCTAGTGATACATATAATTCAACAGTGAATCGCTAAAATACCACGCGGAATCACACCGCAGAGTACCATGTCGTATTCATATTAGTAAAAATAGGCTCTCTACAAAAGGCGAAACGTTACGAACCGCTAAAAGGCTCGATAGAGAACTGAGAATGGCTGCGAAAAGTCGTGACTCGAATGAACTTAAGCTTCGTACAGACAGAACTACATTCCTTAAATATTGTATAAACTGTCGCCTTGAGCTGAGCGAAATACGGAATACGTGAACATTAAAAAGTTACTGTATAAAAAAAAAAATTGGAGACGCACGGAGGCGTACGTCGAGGCACTTATGTTATTAGTATACGGGAAAGTTAAGGCTGTATCGCGAGGTATTTCGAGCTAAGATTGTTATAATATGGAGAAACATTTCGCATTTCCTTCTAAAGGTTTTCTTAAAGCAAGTTATAAATATTAATAAAGTAACTATATCAAGGTACACTGTGACAAACTATTCGCGTCTTAACGTAATAGATATATCAACCTACAAGACTATGAAGACTTTATTGTATCGAGATCGTCCCTATAATGCCTATTGCAGACGTTAGAATACAGTTACAATAGTCACAACTTATACACGAAACGTTTTGTCATTTACGAGTTAGATTACATTCAATGTTTACCACAATTCAGTACGCATCAATTAATAAAAAAGCCTAACTAAGTTACTAGCAGCGCCCCGCGGTTCTACCCGCGTTGTACCCGTTCCCGTGGGATTCGGGATGAAAAATTATATTTACCTTTCCGTTGAATGTGACTATTTATTACAAAAAGAATTATTCAAATCGGACTGATAATTCCTGAGATTACCTCGAACATACAAACAAACAAACAAACAAAAAAACTTAAAAATTTTACCTCTTTATAATATTAGTTTATATAACTCAAACTTACTTGCCCAAATAAGGAGCCTTATTCATAACGCTTATTAACAGCACTTTAGCTATCAAAATGGTTTATCCCTTTCCGATATACGCAATTTGCCAAAGAGCGAAAGAGACAAAACAGTGTTTAATTTAAACATCGTTTATGAATAAGGCGGTATGTATCCGATATTATGCTTCTAACTTGACAGCCAAGTAATCATATAAAGGGTATTACAGACAAGTAGAATACGGTCACAGTTTATAGTCACGTTATATCTGTACGGTGCTTTACCGGCTCCGTGACCACGCACGGTTTAGTAATAACTCTCGAACAACTTAAACGTAATTGCATAAAATCGTTTTCTTTGGAATTTCGCTTGCTCAATCCGGAGGGTCTACGATACTTTCACGATGAAAACTTATAAATTCATTTGTTTTTGTGAGTCCTTTACGAAGTTGAAACGTTGTTATGTTGCCGTGACCAGAAATTGTAACTTATAATCGGTTTTAGTACAAACATATTTCTATTAGGAACTTACTGCTGCATTTAATGACGTCAATTAAATCGACATTTAACTAATTGACGTATTTTTACAAACATTATACGAGTATGTCACAACTAAGAAAGCATTTGACGTCTCTGAGTATGGGCGTTAACAGCTAGGTTTAGATGAGTTTTCTAACATTTGCTTATTCTAAAATGTGACGTATGACGAGATCAATAGAACTCAAGTTGTAGTCAACTCTCTCCAATTTCTGATCAGCTATTTCTTACTAGTGCATATAAAGTAAAGTAAAGTTTCAGCCTGCAATAATACGTCTCAGCTGGGTTAAGGCCTCTCATGTCACTGGTAAATATCGAACGGTGAGAAAAATTAGGCGTAATCACCACGGTTGCCTAATGCGGGTTGGTGATCTCAAAACCAAGCTATGTTTGAAAAGTAGAAAACATATTTTCGCTCGACCCGAGAATTGAACCCGAGACCTCAGTAAATAAATAAATACATAAATAATTCCCTGACCTTCAAAATAACTAGATCCATCAAAAGAACTCGTAAAAATGTATCCAACAGTATTCAATAGCATCGGGTACATAAAACCGATTACCCAAGCAAGGTAGATTGGTAATAACTCTTATCGATAAAAAGGCATTATTTGCATTCTTTACTAGTAAAGAAATATTGTAGGTACAGTCACATCGTGCTTATGTGCACTTTAGTACTTTGTCACAATAAAATATTTAAAAACTAGCAGCGCCCCGCGGTTTTACCCGCGTTGTGCACATTGCCGGAGGAATTTTGGATTTTTTTTTTAAATATAGAGAAATTTGTCTTAAAAGTAGAGATAAAACGAAGAGAAACCTTTTGTTTTTAGTAAATATGCTTGCCGAGGAACATTCTACAGGTTTTCTGAATATTTACTCTTTGTACAGTATCAATGAGTGTGTGCGGTCAATTCACTTCAGTTGCGGTGAACCGATGCCTATGGATTCCCCACAAAGAGCGTTATGTTTTAATAAAGTTAATAGAATTTCTAGGACTAGTTGTTTTGAATAGACGTTCATATTTATTCCAGTAGGTAAAATACTTTTACCACGCCTTTTACGAATTTTCAATGGGAACGGGCACAACGTGAATAAAACTGCGGGGCTAGTGACGATTATATTTCTAAAACACAATCACAATCCTATAATATCTATACTAATATTTAGAGAGGTAACATTTGTAAGTTTTTTGTTTGTTTGTATGTTCGAGGTAATCTCAGGAATTATCAGTCCGATTGTAATAGATACCCACATTCAACGGGAAGGTTATAGGCTATTTTTCATCCCGAAATTCCCACAGGAACGTGTACAACGTGGGTAAAATCGCGGGGCGCTGCTAGTTACAAAATAAACACGTTCCATCCCTCTTCATTGTTTAAATATAAAGCTAAGTGTGGACTAGCAAGTTAACAATGTTCATTAAACTAAACGGTATGTTAGTGGCAGGTGTTCGGCACGCGCCAGCTACTAATAAAAAGGTAATAAAGGTCACTTGTCCGGTATCAACTAACCAACGACATCTAAATGATAATCGTTACAATTATGAATACACCTTTACACTAGTTTCTTTGTCGAGGAGTAGATTATTTATAGGATCAGATCGAAAATATATTCAGACGTTGATACACAGTTTTACAAATGGTTATTGGTGTCATTTCTATCTGAGCACTTACTTGCTTCGATGGGTACGTTAAGCTGTCGGTTTCAGTTGTTTCAATCTCAGACTCAAACTCAAAACTCAGACAAAGAGTTGGCTCCTGAACTATTCGAAATGATGAATATATTCTACAGGTACTGATAGTTATCTGTATCTCCCAATCAGTTTGAAATCGTAATTTTAAGGTAGGTATATGATAGCAATATTAACAAAAAATATCTATAGACTATGGGCCTTTTAATAAATGCTTATTAACAGCACTTTAGCTATCAAATGGTTTGTCCCTTTCCGACATACGCTATTTGCCAAAGAGCGAAAGAGACAAAACACTTTCAAATACTGTTTAAGTTAAATATCATTTCTGAATAAGGCCGTAAAGCTTCTACGAGTATTCATCCACCCAAATTGCCACAGGAACGAGCTCTCCGCAAGTGTAAAACCACGAGAAATTCGATTCAATAAATCTAGAATACTAATTAAAACCAGAGATAAACCTCTACACTAAAACAGTTAAACCAACCGTGGTCAAACTAACGAAACAGTATCAAGATATTAACAAGACCTCTAACCTTAGTTAATCTGTTTAACCCAAGTTATAACCCACAATAACCTGTACTATAATATTTATGAATGTGTATATTTGACCTTATTATGTTATGGGACCTCTTGGTCCACTTACGAACTGGTTTTGTGTCTTGTGAAATAAAAATGTGACCAAGATAGTTATTGACTGGATGGGTCTGTCTGTCTGGTAGTGAATGGTGTCATTTTGAAGAGAAGTTCTTTTAACCAATATTGATAAAGGTGAAAACTTAGGTCGAAATTTTATTAACAGACTAACAGCGCCCCGCTTACCTGCGTTATGCTGATTTCTGTTTGAATTTAGGGATGAATAACAGCGTTGACATTTTATGTTGAATGTGGCTATCCATTACGAAAATAATTATTTAAATTGTATTGTTAGTTCCTGAGATAAGCGCTCTCAGCAAAAAACAAACTCTTCAGCTTTCATAGTATCACTACATAGTATAAAACAAAGTCACTATTTTTGTCTGTTTGTCTGTATGCTTAAATCTTTAAAATTACGCAACGGATTTTGATGCGGTTTTTTGTAATAGGTAGAGTGATTCAAGAGGAAGGTTTTTTATGTAAAAAACTCCATGAAATTCCCACGGGAACGGGCACAACGCGGGTAAAACCGCGGGGCGCTGCTAGTATAGTATAAATACCAAAGACTTTAAACAAAACATTTCACCGATGTTTCTGCACAGGATTTTAATAGATCAAATTAAGGTTAAAACTAACTTGTCTACCGCCTACACTTAGCCTTATTTGACATACCTATGAGTCTGCGTTCAGGCAAATAAATATATACTTTAACGCTTTCTATATCTATACTAATAATAAAGGTAAAGAGTGTTTTTATTTGAACACACTATTCTCAGAAACTAACAATCCGATTCGAATAATTATTTTTGTAATGGATAGCCACATTCAACGGGAAGGTTACAGGCTATTGTCCATCGCGAAATTCTTACGGAAACGGGCAGACCGCGGGTAAAACCGCAGGACACTGCTAGTTTGTGATAAAGTCAAAAATAAAATATTCTTTTCAAACGCATAAAAAACAAAAGAAGCTTATCTTAATCCTACTTAGAAGGCACCCTTAACCCGTTACTGAATATAAACCAACCTCACTTTGATTACAGTATAACTAGAATGAATTCGACTCAGATCAGAGATACTAGACAAAAGGCCGAAAACAATTAGTGCGTGTTTTCATTGTTTGATTGCCGTGACGGTATTTTGCAGGAACGTTAAATTTAGGTGTGAACAAATAGTTTGTTAATATGAATGTATATAGTACCTAACATACGTGCAGCTTTGCCCCTACTATGATGGGTGGAGGATAGTGCTATTTCTATCTGAGCGTTACTGTGCTTCGAAAGGTACGCCGCGGTTGTTCGTTACACCATGTTGGAGGCCTTTGGGCGGTATACAATCTCTGACACCAGGGTTGGCCTTACTTAGGTACTGGGCTTATAGTTTTAACTTTGTCTAAGAATTGTGGATCAATGTAATCCGGCCTTGCTAAGTTTTAACGAATATAAACGATTGCAATTTATTCATACGGTTCCATGATCTACATTTTATCATACAATATTTGGTTTTAGATCTACCTAGGTAAATATTTTTAAGTAAATTAATGATTCGAATAAAACATCAGCCAAGCCATAGTCAATGAAAACGCACGTATATTTAAACAATCCGAGGCACGTGAGAAGCGTGTGGGATTTTTATATATAAAATGGACATAATAAATGCTTACTTTGCGTTTATATAGGCAATTAAAACGTTGAAAAATCTTATGTAAATGAGCCGTGAAACAATATCTTTCCTTCCTTATTTTAGATGAATCACGTTCGCGTTTTGATTATACAACCGAGATAATAATAGATTTAAATGTATCTCGAGGGAACTGTGATTGTGCTTAAAACAAAGGTTTTCAATTCAAAACAGATTGGAAGATATCTTTGCGTATCAATTCTATTACCTAAATCGCAGACTTGGAGGACCGAAGTACTTACTGCTCAAGAATAGAAATAGTTTACGAAACGCGTATTACTTCTTTGAGTAAGTTTTTATACCGTTTGACATCTCATAATGATTCAATCTGGTTTCAACCAATAATAACCCAACCATCATTATTAAAACAGGGATGTTATATTATAATACACTATCGAACATCCGTCACATATTTATTCCATTTAATACATTTTTTTGCAATGATAATTTAAGAAAACCTTTATAAATATGTATATAGGTATTATAGTGGTTCTCCTTGCAGTCATGGGACAAGCCCGGTTTTTTTTAGAGAGGCATGCGGGGATACAGAAATCGTAGAGGCCCTTTGGAGATGTTTAATGTGATGGTTACAATTTAAGCTACTATTATTATTTTATGATTATAATTAGCCAAAAATGTCCTATAGAACGGAACGGGAGGCCCCTAACCTTCCTTTCACTAACTAAGTAAGTAATGAATTAGGTTATTGAACAACCCTTTTTCCACTAATTTCTGAGTGTCTGTGAACAGTAGTTACATTATAAAAAAATCAACACGTGTAAGTCTAGAGGTGTCAAAAACCGGTTCTCAAACCGAAACACCTATAAAATGCTTAGCGGCATCGGTTCGAATAGTAATTGTAGTAACGTATAACTTTTGCCGGTCCAAACAGGTCCGGTAGGTGGCCGGCTTTCTACAGATTCCTCGCGAGGGCAGCCGGGCAAGTGTCAACATATTATCATCTTATAAAGTGAAGACGAGGGGCTTGCTGTTTTAGTTTGAGAGATTTGGGTGTAAAGATTGTATATGATCTTCTTCTTCATCGAGTGGATGGTCAACTTGACCAATCCTGGTGTCAGAGTTATTGAGCCGCCAAAGGCCTCTGACATGGCTCATGTAACGACGACTCTTCGTAGAAAGTAACCGGGACCGACGGCTTAACGTGCTCTCCGAAGCACGGAATCATGATGTTGTCATAGTTCTAATGTAAGACAAGTTTAATGAAGACCCGAAGTAGATTGTGGTTTAAGTTTGGTTCATTTGAATTTAGTTTGTCAGTTCTTATCACGCATATAATGTATATTAATAGTGTAATCCGATTTTCAGGAAAATAACGAAGCGAAATATCTAAATTTCGCAAGCGACCCACTTATAATATTTGATTCCTAAAGGAGAATGCATGTTACATATTGATGTGCTTGATTTTAATTACAATAAGAATAACTTATTGTATGAGTTTACTTGATTTGGATGCATTGATCGTTTAGTTTCAGTTCTTGTCATGACTTATTACTAACGCTTAAAATTGAAACCCCAAAAGAAACAGTGTTATGTATTAGTTTAACATTTAAAAAAGTATTAGCCTGTAATGTCCCACTCCCGGGCAAAGGCCTCCTGACTCACTGAAGATATCTGTGCATGTTGAGGTATATTTAATAACGTAAAGATGCCTTATCATCACTATGGTAGATTGCTATACAACTTACAGGTAATATGTAATTCGTTTTTCGGGAATACTCGTCGAATTTTTTGGCGTAAAGTATGAGCCCATAATGTCCCACTATTGAGCAAAGGCCTCTCATCTCACTGAAGATATCCAGTGTAATTAAATGGCGTCAAATTGTTTTTTTTTAAACGTTTCTATAATTTTGACAGCATAAGTACAGGCTATACTTACCCGTCTACCCACCATGCGATAGTAATTAAACCGTAAGGTTAGGTTAGTACCCATCATTAAAATCCGTTACCAAAACCATAGGCAGAAATCAGAGTGCATAACACATTGACATAATGCTCACTAATCAAATGAGTTAAATGAGTATGCAATGCGAAGACCTAAGCCTTCTATACGAGGCTAGGGAGCCATAGCAGTACAGTGTCATGGTCAAACTAACGGATTATGTTACCTGATTTTTAGAGTTCCGTGTGTAAGGGCTGTTGGTAAAACCCCTTTGACGTTTTGTGGTGAGTAAACGTATTGATTAGTATGTCTTATAGTCTCTTTTATGGATAATAAGGATTGTCTTTTATAGTTATATTTGTAATTATAGTATCTGTGTCAAATAGAAAGGTGCCGGAGAGGTTCTTTTTGGAATTTACCATCCAGAGGAAAGTGACGAAAAATTATTTAGTTCATAAGTTTTGTATGAATGATATTTGTACAGTACTCATTATTAATCTCATAGGTGCAGGAGTTTGTGTTAATCAAACCAAACTGTCTCATATCCCATAATCTCAGAACCGAGGTACTTACATAAAATTGTATAAAATATTACACGGAACCCTTTGTCTGATAATAAACTACATCTTAGCCGGATATATAATTAAGTGAATCTGTGGAATGTGCTGCGTTGTCAAAGAAGTTTTTTGTATCGAAACCTTTCAAAGCACAAAAAAGCTACTTTGGAATTTATTACCTTCTACCAAGAACTATTTTGGTATGTACATTTAAGTTTGGCGGGTTTCAAATGAATATTTATTTATAGAAATTGAAGGTGTTAAATAAATTATCTTGTAAATAACATGTTTTTTTATTAAAAAAAAGTCTCGACCATAGTTAACCTTAAAATACTTAAGGTTTGGAATGGCGGGAAAAATCTCAAGGATTTTAGTCCGTTCGTTTTTCAAATATTTGGAAGAAGGTTTCAATCTATAGATGATATTCGAAAGTAAAAAAAAAACAAGCAAATAGTATGGAATTCCAATTCCAGCTCAATTAATATTATATTCATTGTGGCGCCATAAATAGTAGGTACCTAGTTGCTTCTGCGCCGAAATGTGATCTAAATTGTCCATACAAAAAACATCAACGCGCTACAATTTATAGACGAAAACTTGATAGTTTTTTATTTTGAAAAATATTAGAGAGATTTTGTTTTATTTATTGTATTTTTTATCATAATAATATAATAAATTCATATTCGTAGAATAATCGTTCGCATAAAACTGTGTTTTTAGTATTGGGATAATTTATTTAAAAATATTTGATACCTAGATTTTATTTTTGAAAACTTTAGTTTCGATACGTAAAGTATTATTATTACTAGGTTCTAACCGGGACATTTTAAATACATATTTAATATAGATTACGTGGTTTTAAATACTTTATCAATTTAATTAGGTAGGTAGGTATTATTCGTTGGATTGGAAGTGATGAACCACCCACATTATCTTAACTTAGATCTTAATTTTGTAGGCTTAGATTTAAAAAAGGCTTAAATAATACAATTTGCAATAATACCTTCTTTGCATTGATATTAAAAAGAATATCAAAGTATATTATGTACTTACATCTGTTGCCTATTGCAAGATACAATTAAATTATCTACCGCGATGTTATATTATGAGCCATATAAAACCACAACAACATGAAACCTATTAAAAATTATAAAAGCTTCTACAAATCTAACAAAAAATTTGCTACACCAATAAAAACTACTTCAAAAGTTTCGAAAGTCTCCGATACGTTCGTAGGTACTCCTATATCCCGTTAGCATTATAAATATAACTTCTTAAACACGTACCCTGTTGTAATCCTTTAGCCTGTAGTTATAGCAATCCTTTTATGTAACAAAACACTCACAAACACTCAAATACACTATAAAGGTAATACACCTTTGAAATTCACTTAAAATTTAAACTTTACTTTGGCACTAACGAACTACCTCTGCTCGAGTACACGAGATTTAGGTATCCACTATCACCAACGTGTTTCCACCACTTTTTGTGACAAATCACTTGACAAACTCACGCACAGTCACATTTATAACACTTTTACATAACTTTTAATACTGAAAACGTGTAAATAACAGCATTTTGTTAGTTAATTCACGTGTAATGTAACAACAGACACCGCGAATCGATGTTGCCACAATACTAAAGTGAGTTACATGGTAAAGGACCGTTGATTCAGTCCGGTTGGAACTACAGTCAATATACTGCTTTACCGACGCTTAACGCCGTCTCTTTTTAACTTCAAACGTGTGACAGAGACGGAACAATTACCTGGTTTTACAGAGTGAGAGGTAGATAGAAACCTGCGAGTACGCAAAGCCTTCGTATAATACGAGAGTGGCAGGTGAATTGTGTGTGAGTGTGCGTGAGATTTCTGCGCCAGTATGCGTGTGCATACTTTCTTGATTTTGTCCTTAATGATAACATACGATATTGTTCTCTGCATCTTGAAATGTTCAATTAAGATTATGTTTTGAGGTCGTGCCGTGATTGAGTAACAATAACATGAATTATGAATCCAGTTCACGTGGCCTTGATCGCGAGAATTGTTTAGCTAGACGAAAAATAACACGCACTTTTTTGGATTACCATGACGTCAACTTGCTGTTGTACTTCATAGTACTACCTATGAACATATTTGTATAGAACATTCATTATAGATAGATATCTCTCATCTAACCTTACTTGATTCATGAGATACAGCTATAGCCAAAGCTTTTTGCCGTTCATGTTTTACATGGCAATGAACATGAATCATTCACAAAACTAAATAGTTAAATCATGTACTTACATTGTATATTTTTTTGGTGACCAGTAACATACAACCTACTCAAATTAATTACAATAGTACCTTAATAGTCAAATAGACAAGCAAGATAGTCCAAATATAATCTAAGTTCGAAGTTAATAATATATGTCATTCAGCTGAGCGAGTTTAGAAACAACAAGTTTAAAAACGCTGTTAGATCCCACAGATGAAATAAGGAAGCTTACTCTCTGAAAAGAAGATATTGGTACAAGGGCATTCATAAGGCATCATCTAAAGGTCTATGCGGGTTCTCCCAAGCTGTCTCTGTACTTACTTACAGCTTTAAAAGGCATCTATGGCGACGATTACACGTAAAGTATTTACTGTGATCCAACAGTAAATATCACGTATCGTGGTATTTACTGAACGTGTAACCTAATGTATTGATGGATGACAGTATTTATTGATGGATTTCTAGATTTCTTGATTCTGTAATGATGATCCGTCGGATTATGATTAAAAAAGGTGTTACTATTGTCAAAAGTGTTATATTGTTCTATTAATAAATACTGTACGTGTAGGCTGGTGTATTAATCCATCAGTAAATACTGTAATCCATCAATAAATACTGTATTGACGGATCACAGTAAATACTTTACGTGTAATCGTCGCCTATAAGATTTATAATACACCGTACGTTCTAGAATAGAACGGACATATCCCGTGTCTTGAAGAAGAAACACTATTCACAAAAAAAATATCATTCATCCCTTAAGATCCGCGAACGCTCAGATTGCAAATCTTAGTCTATTGCAAATGTATTGTATAATGTCCATCAACACTCACAAATATTGGCTAATTCGTAATACTCATTATACGTACATTATGACAAAGAGAATAAAAATAAAATTCCAACATCAAAAACATGTATAACTCTATCATCTTCCTGAACACCTATTCAACGTCTCATATAAATATCAAACACATATTTGCGTATAGAAAATACAAACTCCGTAATATCTAATCTAAGCTCGTTTTAGCGGAAATTGCAAACCGGTACTGGCGAAACATAATAATATTTATAACAACCTGTTTTAAAATTAACTTCGCTATGCTGTCTACTTTACAAATCAAAGACAACACTGTAGTACCACAAACAAGATGTAAAGGATAGGAAACAAGATGGTGCCCAAAAACTTAAAAGCTAATCAAACTAGCCTCCAAATAGATACAATTATTATAAACTAGCAGCACCCCGTGGTTTTACCCGCATTGTGCTCAATCCCGTACGAATTTCGGAAAGAAAAATAGCCTATAAACTTTCCGTTGACCATTGAAAAAATCATTCAAATCGGATTGATAGTTCCTGACATTAGCGCGACCAAACAAAATCATACTCTTTATTATATTAATACTAGCCGCGCCCCGCGGTGCTACCCGCGTTGTACCCGTTCCCGCGAGAATTTCGCGATAATATGTACTCCATGAGTTATTCTGATGTATAACCTAAATTACTGTAAAGTTTCAACTAAATCCGTACAGTAGTTTTTGCGTGAAAGAGTAACAAACATTCATTATATCCATACATCCATCCTCACAAACTTTCGCATGTTTAATATTAGTAGGATAGGATAGATGGTTGTCAATGTGGCATAACTCTCTT
This sequence comes from Cyclophora punctaria, assembly GCA_951394245.1. Taxonomy (NCBI): domain Eukaryota; kingdom Metazoa; phylum Arthropoda; class Insecta; order Lepidoptera; family Geometridae; genus Cyclophora; species Cyclophora punctaria. Next base: position 1,669,655 of record OX596181.1, read on the forward strand.
ATGCTAAGTGAGGGATACTAGACGCTACTTCGTAAACAAAAAGTAATTAATTTAAAAATAGATTTATTGAGGTTCGATAAGACCCGCCGCTCGTTTTAAATTTATTTCCCTAATACTGAACATGGGATTGGCTCAAGATTCATTGTTTTCTAATAAGACGCCCGATTCGTTCATGAATAAATATTTGTCATTAGGTGTCTCTTGTGTTCCTTGTTTTACGGCTGTGTTGGCAAATTCGAGATACGCTATAGCAATTTAAATACAGATTAAATACATTTGTTCTATTCAATCAAAGATTTTGCCATAGTTCATGCAAGTGATAGCAGCTGGTGATTTTTGGAAAGAGCACGAAAAAAGTTTTAAACCTAAAAAGTATTTAATGTTCTTTTTACAAAAACGTTATTTGTAACCGCAATCGTTCTTTCATCGTATCACCTAATCCAAATACCTAGCATTGCATTGTGACATGGAACAGAACGATAACATTCAAATTCGAAGCATTGCCAGCCACAAATATTAAAACCTAGCAGTGCCCCGTGGTTATGCCCACATTGTGCCCGTTCCCATGGGAATTTCGGGATGAAAAGTAGCCTATAACCTTCCCGTTGAATGTGGCTATCCATTACAAAAAGAGCTATTTAAATCGGATTGGCAGTTTCTGAGATAAGTCCTTACAAACCAATTTAGAAACTTTACCTCTTTATAATATTACAAGTCGTGACCCGCGGTGTTACTCACGTCTTACCCGTTCCCGCAGGAATTTCAGGATAAAATGTATCCCATATATTATTCTGATGTATAACCTACATTACTGTTAAGTTTCATCCAAATCCGTTCAGTAGTTTTTGCGTGAAAGAGCAACAAACAAACATCCTTACATCCATCCTCACAAACTTTCGCATTTATAATATTAAGTAGGAAGGATAGGATTATAGACAAGTACATAATGAAGTCAAGACACTAGTTGTAATAATGAACTACTTAACATCCACCGCACCGCAACGTTAAAGAAACAAATAGCCGTTTGAAAGAAAACTAATATTTCGTTTGAAGACCGTCCAATTTGCTACAAGTGCTCCCAAACATTAATCTTGGTCAGCCCTTACTACAGTCACTATGGTTAATGTAAACAGTGGCTTTACTTTACGAATAAGAGTTCTGATCGTTGAACTAGGTACAGTGCCGCGCGGTTTTATCCATATTGTGCCCATTCCCGTAAAATAGCCTTCCCGTTGAATGTACCCCATGATGAAATAGTTATTCAAATCGGATGGTAGTTTCTGAGATTAACAGGTAAAGAAAAAGTCAACCGGAACCAGCTGTGTGTGCCCTTTAAAGCCTCCATCCAAATAGGGGCCTAACTACACGTTGCTTAACAATTGTAATGAACTAACATCGCTTAGTCAAAGTAAAACACGAGCGCTACGATAACATGACCCCTAAATATAGAATACTAGCAGCGCCCCGCGGTTTTACCCGCGTTGTGCCCGTGCCCGTAGGAATTTCGGGATGAAAAATAGCTTATGACCTTCCCGTTGAATGTAGCTATCTTTTACAAAAATAATTATTCAAATCGAACAAGTAATTCCCGAGATTAGCTCGAACATACAAACAAACAAACTTACAAATTGTATCTCTTTATAATATTAGTATTGATGATTGTTGTACAAAACATATAAGAAACTACTATATTATTAGTTGAAGTGTTTAAGTATATAAGTTAAGGCCTTATTTACACACGCTTATTAACAGCACTTTAGCTATCAAATGGTTAGCCCCTTTCCGACATACGCTATTTGCCAAAGAGCGAAAGAGACAAAAGACTATTTAAGTTAAATATCGTTTATGAATAAGGCGGTTAGTGTTTAAGGAAAAAAATATACAACAAATACATATTACTATAAAAACTCGTAGTAAAGTACGTTACTATTTATTAATCTGTGGTAAAGGTCTCTGTTCATCAATCAACTTGAAAATCAAACGAAATAAACATTGTTAAGTGCTCGGGATGTTTTCGGAGTGTCCCAATTAGTTCAAATTGGGACTTAATACTTAATGACACTTCTTTTGGAAAGTTATCAAATTGATATTAATTTAATAAGTACATCATTATATTTTATACCTTGTACCTCCCTAAAAGCTATCGTGTAATAGACCCATTCATGTTTTATAATGTTTAGTAATCCAGTGGATTCGATATTCCTTAAATATAGTTTTCAATCCTGACTAGTCCTAATCCTAAACTCTAAGTAACTCTGTTTGTCAGTTTGTCATGCCAAAACTACTGAACCAATTTGATTGAAATTTGGTACACAGGTAGTCCAGAGCCTGAGAAAGGACGTAGGCTAAATCGAAATTCCTGCAAGAACCGGTACAATGCGGATGAAACCGCGGGGCACGGTTAGTGATATTATAATTGTTATACTTAACACATAACATATATTTATTAGGATGAACGTTACAGTACATTTTACCTCGAATTTCAATGTTAGGACTTTTCAGTACCATAGCTAGTAGAGAGTTTATAAAGAAATATGTTATTTATAAGTAAAAGCTCACCAATATCGATGTACTTGAGTACGAACTGCACTTCGGACCCGAGAGCTGAAGCCACTTCCAACGGAAGCTCGGAGTCGCGCAGGACGTGCACTGGAAATGTAACAAGTTTTAGTGAAAATACGTTCCTAGTTATAGGGTAGAATAAAGTATAGTATCTTCACTGTAGTGGTATCTTCAGGGGGATGAGAGGCCTTTAGTCAGCAGTGGGACATTACAGGCTAATATATTATTGTCATATCATCCTATCCTATTTTATCCCGTTATATAAATACTTACCATCATTATAGTTTAAGACACAATAAACTAGCAACTTGGACAGTAGGTATTGTATATACCTAGCAATAGGGATACTAAATACCTACTAATACGAATAATAATTAGAAAAAATACTTCCTTATTTTTAAAGAGAAACAAAACTTGTCTCTTATATTAGTGAACTTAAAACTGCTGAACGGATTTTGATGAAATTCCATCCATCTTACAACTGTAGGCGTGGTCGTTGGAATTGTATTTAATTGAATAAGTTTACAAGCTGCAAGTGAGCGAATAAGACATGTTTGTCGCTTATGTTCTATAACTAACTTTAACAACGCCATAAAAGATAAATAAAACACCAAACCATTCACTTAAATGAATTAAATACAGCAGTTGACAACAATACTCTAAACCAATAAATAAACAGACCATTAGTCTTCTTCACTCTAAGACGCGAAAATTAACGAACGCCTACTCAATATTTGTGAGCAATTATCACCGCGGTTGAAAAGTGATTAGTATAAAATGTGCAGGCATTGTTCGACGGGTATAAAAGAGTGTAACATCAATATCACTTTAAAATATACATACATATAATTTGGAAGTGCTCGACTGAGAGTCCGTGTTCAAAATTGTTAGTTTAGTAACATTATCAAAAACCGCTATAGGATCGGTTTTACTTTTAGTTATTCGGTTTGCTTCGGAAGGCACGTTAAATTGTCCTGGTTGATTCAATCGTTAGACTATGTTCCAGGCTTTGAGGCCGTCTAAAAAACTCCTACACAAGGGGTTGACCACTAACCTACCCGAACTTAATTAGGTACTTACTTTTAATTCGGTAAAACTTTGGTAGCACCAACGGTCACTCATTGGCAACCTAGTATATAATTCTCATTTATTATTTTCCAGTATAGTTATGTACTTATCATTATTGCTAGCCCAACATGACAACACCAGAAATCCTATGACCTTATAAATTTCTCAAGAACTGAACTGGACACTACAAGTATACCACAAACCGCGAGTAGCACATAAAAACGACCAATTATCCCATAATCACATCAACATTGGCCATCAATCGTTTCATATGACATTTCGGGCGTATTTTCTCACGAGATGGGACGTAACAACTTTGCTTGGTATTTGCCAATGTATTGAAAAATAAAGACGTGTGTGGTAGACTATTCGTTGTGCCCGCGAAAGTAAGTCTATGGACACACTTAGTCTATTAAAACAACTACATATTTACATTAGGGTGTCGTTTTTAAACTGATAAACAACATTTGTAATCTTGTGTCATATTATATCTTCATACTTTTGTATAAGCATTTTTTTCGAATTTAATTCAATCTTTTGAGTAGATACTGTGTTGTACGGTGATCAGATCACACTAGAAGCAATTTCGTCATGCATCAGTAGCGTCTGAACTACACAATATCGAACCTACAAAAACACTTTGAGAATTCAATAAGTAATTCGTATTACGTCGTTCAACGTATGTTTACATACTAATTACCGTAGTAATCGCAGTGAACGGAATTCAGAGGAAAAGGAACAGAACATTGTTGGCAACATTAGAAGATACCGTATCCTGTGTTAAATAATACGATGCTATTTGCCATCGTTTTTGCATTGCAAGTTGCGCTGGGCTTTTATCTTGGACGTTAACTTATCATCGATTCGTTCCGGAGTGACATAGTGGCCGGTCGTACCGTTACGCAGATATCGGCTTAACTAACTACCTACTAGGTATCTGTAACGGTAGGTTAGGTTACTTTTTGTGGCATTTGTTTAGTTTTTTTGTTTGAATTCACTTTTCGAATTGAGAATACGATGGAATTGGTAAAGAAATGAAATGAGATGAATTTTGTTGCATTATTTAAAAATGGAACCTAATATTCCGATTTGGATGAGTTTTTCTTTGAAGTTCTGTTTCCGCTCAGATAGAAATGCCACTATCGGCCACCCATCCAAATAAGGAGGTGATGTGGCGACGACAATCTCATAGTACAACCTTATTGTTAAGTTTTATGTCAACCTCATTTGTGTCGCGCATCTTTTTATTTCTTTTAATTTGTAATTTTGAATAGAGAATATTATTTTGTATTTGAAATAGAATATTATTTTATAAATTCAGTCATGTGTCAGGAGTGAAAATTGGTAGTAATATTTTATCAGTGTAGTAATATTTTATGAAGAGTGATGATTGATCAGTGACGAATTAAATATCATAAGAACATAAATTGATATAATTATTTCACGGAGTTGTAAATTAAATAGGAATCGATATTCTTAAATTGGGAATCGATATTCCTATCTGCACTTTGCTTAACAATCGCAATGAACTAACATCGCTTAGTCAAACAACGCTACAATTATGAAGTTGACCTGATGGTATGTTGGTATGACAGTGATCTCACCTCCAAACTGAGGGTGCACGCTGAACAGCAAGCAGGGCTCGTCCCCAGGCTCGCGGCAGCACTCCAGCACATCGCGGCACGTGGTCTGCGGGGTGACCGGCACCTGCGACGGAGACCAGCCCGTCCCGCTCTCGCACCACACGCGCACTATCATCTGAGGGAGACAGGACATAGTGTTAGAATGGAACAAGCTGGGGCACGTGGTCTTAGAAGTCTTAGAAACTAGGAGATGGAAAAATGTTTAGTTACTTCTACTAAATCCATTTATGTACATAGTTGTTTGTATATATTGTTCGATCTTTTTATCTCCGGAACTACTCGTCAGGTTTCTCGTTGTTATGGATTAATGCCATAAATATATGATCAATATGATCATGATAGCCACATTGAATAGGAATAGAAAGGCTAAAACTATTAGCTTTCGTCTGTAGAAAACTCGTCAATTTAATTTACTAAAAGACGATCACAGTTACTAGAACAAAAGCAAGAAGAAGAAGAGAAAACTCAATGGTTTGTCAACCAATTAAAAGAAAGTAAAGAGAGCGTCGCCACTCAATAATACCTATACTAAGGGACAACACTGCGTTAAGCGTGCGCCCGCGGCGGTTCACTTTTGTATGAAACCGCACGCGACGGGCGCATGCGACGGTTCACTGTTGTTTGAAGCCACACACGGCGTACGCACGTCGCGGGCGCCCGCAACTGGTCACTTTCGTATGAAACCGCGACGTGCGCGTGCTTACCGCAGTATCGGCCCTAAGTTATGAAATAAAACTACACCTCCAACACACAGCATAACCTTCCATCTCCGCAATATAAAAACAAAAGCTTTTATCGTTACGCAAATTACAATTTTACTACAGCTACATACTTACACAGTTTTATCACTACTTCAATCATCCCTAATTACTTTACAACGACTCTACCATGCAAGTGGCAATAAAAGCCCTCAGTAAACAAAGGCTTTGACGAAACATCAAATTAATTAGGACAAGCCACGATTTTATCTTTAATTTTAATGTCGTACATATATTTCGCGCAAGGCCATGGGAAATATAGGAAGGGAGAAGGGCATCTCACCATTCACGCTATGCTATACTACGTTGCTATACTCCGCTTTGGTATCTTTCAACCTAGTGCCTTCGTGGTCTTGTGGTTTGAGCGCTCGGCTCACGATCCGGAGGTTCCGGGTTCGATTCCCGGTGGGGACAATATCTCACAATAATATCTTTGTGACACTGTCTTCAGTTTGGTTAGGGCATTGCAGGCTGAATCACCTGATTGCCCGAAAAGTATTCCGTGCTTCGGAGGGCTCGTTAAGCCGTCAGTCCCTGTAACTTTCTACGGATAGTAGACGTTACATGAGCCATGTCAGAGGCCTTTGGCGGCTCAATAACTCTGACACCAGGATTGGTCAGGTTGACCATCCACTCGATGACGAAGAAGAAGAACGTAGTGCGATAGACAAAACAGTCTATTGGTACTTCACTCCATCCATATATTCCATCTCATACCACTGATCATCTTGAATTCGCATTTATGTCCCATATATTTTATTATGTCAATAAATATATTGTTTATTCATAACGTTCAATAAACACAGTTCTGTAAGGTTGATGTCAGGAAGCTCTTAACAGAACTGAATGGAAGAAATGTGCCCAGGCTTTTGCCCAACACTACGATAAAAATAATAATCCATTACATTAAACATCTCCGAAAGGCCTCTACGAGTTAGATCTGTATCATGCGTCTCAAAAAGACCGGCCTTGACTCCGAGGAGAAACACTATAATAATAACATTATCAAATGTCTTCTGATCATATACAACGATGCTACGTTGGATATAATATAATGATGGTAGTATCAACAATCGTATTAAATTTCGTATAGCTGAGCAGAATAGCGTGTAGAGCAGAAATGTAGCGTAGCTCTGGTGGCTGGTGGAAAGGCATCTTAAAAGGGCCTTTTCTTGGAAACATTACCTTTACGATGATGATTATTTTTTAATTGTTTGTAAGTGGGGCAGACAAAGGAAAAGATGCTTTTGCCCAGCAGTGGGACATTACAGGCTTTACTTTTTAATAGTATTTTTTAAACATACACGATGTTTATACAAAGCAGTCGTTTTAATAGTAGTTTAATGAACTATAAAGTCCATGCCTACATCTAACAAACAGACTTCAACTTACTCCTACAGGTTTACTTTCTGAACTAATTTGAAATATGTAGTTGGGTTCTATCATAATAATGTTGAGCGGCACACCGCACAGGCGGTGGCGGGACGAACTGGACGCCTACAAGAGGGACTGACAACTGGTGGCTTTAAATCGAGAAGAGTTTCGGCAAGGGGGGAAGGCCTTAACCCACCCTTAACCTAACTAATGGGAAGATACAAGCTAACAATAACAGTTTGTTTCTAATTTGGGAAATTTTCACCCCGAAACTGGTAAAAAAATCTTGTGAAATGGTGCGAATAAGTAAATGTACAAAATGTCATGTTTAAACTAGAAGATGCAATAACGTGTTGAAATTAAAATTCCCAACCTTACTTATCTTAGATACAAATACAATTATTAGATTCAAGTTAACCTTGAGGTATAAAATAATAATACAACAATAATTGTAATACATTGCTCAAACATCTCCTCGTGGCCTCTACGAGTTGGATCTGTATCCCCTCGCATGCCTCTCAACAAGACCGGGCTTGTCCCGTGACTCCGAGGAGAAACACTATATCACTACATATTATAAAACAAAGTCGCTGTTTTTGTCTGTTTGTTTGTCTGTTTGTCTGTATGCTTAAATCTTTAAAATTACGCAACGGATTTTGATGCGGTTTTTTGTAATAGTATGATTCAGGAGGAAGGTTTTTATGTATTTAAAATTTCCGATGTTCCCACGGGAACGAGCACAACGCGGGTAAAACCGCGGGGCGCTGCTAGTAAAACAATAATATACACCCGGACAAATTCACACACGGTTAGTCAGACCAAACTAAGCTCTTATCTTGTACTATGGAATCTTACTTACTGATATACACAAAGAAAGTATACAACATAATCATTATACAGCTGCTATAGACATCAACAAAGTATACTACTATGTAACATTATAATACTCGTGTCTAATATACATAGTTAGATTGTAGATAATTGAAGAGCATTATAATTAATATAGACTCAGTCAACAAAACGCTAACATAGTTGTTGACTGCGATGTCTGTGTGTGTGTGTATGTATGTATGTACCTTTGTATATAAGTATCGTGTACAGTGTATACAATTGGTAAGTACTATATTAGATAGGTACTCACTGAGATTAATTTTAATTTCATTGAACTGTTTGTCGGTTTTATTGAAGTTAAAATATGATAAGGTTCTGAGTGTATCAATATGAGTATAATGCGAGCCATACACGATCAAGTTAAATAAATAAATATACCCGGATAAATTCACTCACGGTTAATTAGACTCAAACTAAGCTCTAAGCTTGTAATATGGAATCTAACTAACTGATACTACTTCATATACATACACAAATACTTTATAAGAATATATTATTGACACCCAGACATCGTCGCCAACAACTATGTCTTCACATATTGTTGACTCCGAGCGGGAATCGAACCCGCAACCCCCGACACAGTAAGCGCTCTCACTGCCACTGTGCCAACGGGCTTTTCAATAAACACTTACCGGTATCATTTTCGGCGGACATGTGTGGAATCAGTTGTTTTTAACGAATCTGAAACAAACGGAAAAGTTTCATTAAATACTTTGGCGAAGGTAAGTCCTGAAAAACATAATATTTTGTCATTGACAGTCCATGGATTTAAACAAAGTTAATATTATTTGTTAATCAATATCTTGCAATTATAGATCACAAAGATATCTTATTATCTTCATATTATAAATATCTTTACTAAAAAATCTTGAAGGAAAATTCTTAATACCCTTTCCGTTATAATGTTTAGAAAATAAAGCCTTAAATATATCCCCCAGTTCATGGTTTCATCGCGATATCAAAAGTCGCCATAAATCTTATAAAGTGTTCATTATTTGGTGAAAATTGTGTTACAAAGTGTGTGAGATAAGTCTAAATATTGCCAGTGAAGTATAGGCTTTAAGATAACCTTGGTTTTAAGAAGTTAAACATAACACAGGTACAGTCAACGTCATATATATGTTTACACTTTTTTGATCTTATTACCATGGCGTAAGGTGCTTAAGTGTAAATGCAGACCACGTTAAAAAGCCATGTTTTTTTCATTTTCTTACTTCTGTTGAAACATATTGTAATGACGTTTACTGGTCCGTGATCGTAAGGGTGCTTTCAAATTATGCGTTTCGTGTCGGACCGCTGCGGTGCCGAAGCGGTGCGTTTGTCGTATTGTGAACGTACGATCGTGTGTTTTCATACGAATCGAGCATTCGGCAACAGTGCGACGTCGGTACCGCGAACGCACGACAACGCCGCACTGTTGCCGAGCTGCTCAATTTGTATGAAAACACACGATCGTACGTTCACAATACGACAAACGCACGACAAACGCACCGCTTCGGCACCGCAGCGGTCCGACACGAAACGCATAATTTGAAAGCACCCTAAGCTACAACCCGCCATTAATAACAAGCGTGTTTATTTCCCAACGTAAACACAAAATATAGTAACGTTCATATTGCGCGGTTCCATATTCTACGTAAACATCAAATTAGTTTCAAATATATAACCCTGCGCTAAACAAGCGCGATCACGCCATTTCCCAGCGAAATATAAGCTGTCAAATACAAGGTGAGTACTACCTTGATGTCCAATGCTGTAGAGGAAAATGTGACGTTTTTTCAGCGGTTGGTTTTGGTAAAATTCTTTGACAAGTAAATGTACTTTTTGGGTTCTGTTAGTACTAAGTTTAAACAATGTTTTGTATGTAACAATTGAAGTGCTTTATTTGTCACACAAAAAGTGTTGGTACCTATAATGTTTTAAAGTTTGCACCGACAAAAATGATGTCTCATATTTTTAGCACTTTAGCCACCCAATAGGCATTTAAAATAATTGGAAAAAAAACGTCAAATTGTCGCATACTACATTCGCCATAAAGAGCTCAAAATTGTTTTGAAAATTCGTTGAGTCACGGAAGTTGTGAGCGATAGTAATTCACCGAATAACTTACTTATTTATTTATTTATTTATTTATTTACATTAAATTACTGACTGTACTTACAGCATAGCCAAAACGTACAGAAAGCCAGCACAATACACATACATTATATTAAACAAAGATAACATAAATAGTCAAATTAGGACAACACACTAACCTTTTACATTTGAAATATAAACACAGACACTCCATAGTAAAATCTAATAAAAAATTAAACATAAAATCAAATTTGGGAACAAAAACTTATGCATTTATTTGTGAAGGTGGATAAATTTGCCCGGCCGATCAAATCAAACGTAAGTAAATGGAAGAGAGCGCATACACTGCTAATCGGACGACGTCGGTAGTAGCAGTGTATGCGCTCTCTTCCATTTACTTACGTTTGATTTGATCGGCCGAGTTCGGCCGATGACGCCCGAGCATACTTCGGCCGATGACGGATTCGGTGTACGCGTACCGGAAGAGAGCGCATACACTGCTACTACCGACGTCGTCCGATTAGCAGTGTATGCGCTCTCTTCCATTTACTTACGTTTGATTTGATCGGCCGAGTTCGGCCGATGACGCCCGAGCATACTTCGGCCGATGACGGATTCGGTGTACGCGTACCGTAATAAGTGGCATTACCAACTTCTTTCGCTAATAGAATAAAACAGCCATTATAAATGAATACCCACGCCCCGCGGTATTATCCGTGTTGTACCCGTTCCTGCGGGAATTTCGGGATAAAATGTATTCCATTAGTTATTTTGATGTATAACCTATATTACTGTAAAGTTTCATCCAAATTCGTTCGGTAGTTTTTTCGTGACAGAGTAACAAACATACATCCATCCTAACAAACTTTCGCATTTATAATGCTAGTAGGATAGGATTGCAATGTAGAATTATAACTCTACCAGAAAATGCTCCTTTGAGCTATCGCAATTTACAACAAAAGAAACGTTTATTATATAACGCAATCTTATTACACTATCTTCAGCATTCCTAACATAGGCTAAAACAGTAAACGTGTCTCTGAAAAACAAATTACATTCACAACAGAATGGCAAGCGGGTCGGGAATGTCTCGCGGACAATTTGTCTCTCGCCGAGGCTGATGTGACGTGAATACCGCTTATTATGTTTATAAATAATTATCGTTTCAACGTGTTTCGATAGGCGGTACGGAAATTAATATTTGGGAGACATCTTGGTAGTTAGTTGTTAGTTTCGGTGGGGTAAGGCTAAGGACTCACGAAGCGGTTTTCACCCGTGCCCGCCGCGGTTGCGGGCCCGCAGCCTTTGTAGAATACAGATATATATGTAAAAAATTAAAGCATATTTCACGACGCGTTTTACGCCCGCGGCGTGTGCGATTGTTTGCGGGTCCCGCTGCTCCAGCGGTCATCTTGTACCGGCGGGCGCGGGTCGCGGTCCCGCAGCCGCGGCGGGTTGCACCCGCGCGCTCTGCGGTCGGTTGGCGGTTTAAGTCATTAATAAGAGTAACAAATAATCCATAACGATCTCTTTCCGCAATCAGTGGATGTATCCAGAATCTTTTAGGCCTTCTTTTTTTAATTCTTCTGTGAAGGAAGTATAACGCAACAGCTCGTTTCTGGTGTGTGTCCATGACGGTCTGGAACTCAACTGATCGTTTAATCGTTTAACCGCCCGTCTTGCGATTATCAACCGCCAAGTTTGCGGGCGATAATCGCAACCGCGACGGCTGCGTAACCGCACAAAACTCCGGTCTCGTGAGTTTTGGAAATAAAACTCCATTCCGCCACCGCGGCGGGCACGGGTAAAAACCGCTTCGTGAGTCCTTACTCTTAAGCTGTTTTATTTTTGATCGTATGAAAAAAAGAGAATATAATATAGGTATATGCTTTTTTCTACAATATTTCTATATTGTTTGTTTGTTTGAACACTTTGAACGTGCTTATCTCAGAAACTACCCGTCCTATTTGAATAATTATTTTTGTATTGGATAGCCACATTCAAGGGGAAGACTATAGAGTTTTTATTTTTATTCCCATATTCTTACGGAAACACGGAGAGCTGATAGTAGTTTATAAACAAATAATGTCATAAATGTCATATAAAAGACGTCAACCAATCGGTGCTTGAGTCGGAATTTTCCAGAAACATTTTCCTTTTGAACTGAAAATGAGCTCTTTACAAGATAGGTTACCTAAGTATATTGACCCTAAGATATAATTAATTGCCAAGAGTCTCATATGAAGGAAGGTTAAATGTCATATGTCAAAGGGAAGGTCGACTAAAGCTAACTCAAAAGGTAATGTCAGAAAATGTTAAGCTATTAATACTTAGCATTTTAACATTTTTTAACAGTTAGAACATTTTCAACAACTCAGGTATCCTAGGAGGTTGATCTATAAAAAAGTATAAGTACCTCGAGTTTTACCTGTAATGTCCTACTGCTGGGCGAAGGCCTCTCATCTCACTGAAGATATCATAACAGTGAGGAGAATCAGGCGTAATCACCACGCTTGCCTACTGCGGGTTGGTGATCTCATAGTGAACCATAAGAAGATAATAAAGAAGCATATTCTCGTAAGTAAATCGGAAACATTCTACGCTCGTTTCGGGAATTGATATATGGCAAGATTTAATTAAAATACCTTCAACATTCTCATCAGCTCACTGTACATTTGTAGGATGATCCCTAAACACGTTTCACCAACCACAAGCCATCAAAGGAAATCATAATTCAACTGAACATTAAAATAACAGGTTAACGAAATCTTCGTTAAAACCTGTAAATCTATTTGTAGGAATGTTGCGCAGTTTCCGTTGGATCTTTATTAATGTGATGTCTAGAGGGAATGACAAAATCAGTGACACGGAAGGGACAAATTGGTGGTTGGCGGTTTCTCGAATGCTTATGGGGGGTCCAATAGTTAGGTCGCGTAATTTGGGCGTCCCCCGGGCGTCCTACACAGAGCTTGCGTGAAAAACGACGCGCTCGTTTGGTATCGTTAAACTACTTGAATCAACTAAGAATACACACAGGAATATTTTGACAAACCCGTTAGCGACGACGTCTGGGTGTCAAATATTAATTCTTATAAAGTACTTGCAGCGCCCCGCGGTTTTACCCGCGTTGTGACCGTTCCCGTAGGAATTTCGGGAATTTTTATACATAAAACTTTCCTCTTGAATCACTTTATCTATTGAAAAAATTCGCGTCTAAATTCGTACAGTAGTATTTGAGTGAGATAGACAGACAGATAGACAGACAAACGCGGCTGGGGACTTTGTTTATACGAGTGATTTGTGTATGTACTTTAGTATTTGTGTTTGGGTCTAATTTACCGTGTGTGAATTTGTCTGGGTTATTTATTTTATTATAACATAACGTTTCAGGCCTACATGGCGTAAAATGTAAAGTAAATATAATTAATCGTTTATTTGCCTCAGATAGTTATTTTACAAACACATTGTAGATATTCATTACATATTTCGCTTATTGCCCGATATGCAAAAATGTTATTTATGTCCATTAAATGAAATTAATTAAATTAAAATAAATACAACAATTCATAAATATTAAGACTTTACCTTTGTTATATTAGAAACGGGTTGTAACATGAAACCAGATATAGAAATAGTTATTGAAATTCTCGAAGGAACAGGTACAACGCGGGCAACACCGCGGGGTGTGGCTAGTTGTATATGGTTTAAATGGTATATAATAATATGTTCCCAACATAAATAATGTAAGATATTAACGTCAAGTAAAATAAATTCGTAAAATAACTTCCTTAAATAAAATACACTTTAATTGAAATGGCTCGCTCGCTCATGCTAATTGGATCGAATTTTCGAAATAGTCCGCATGGCCTGAGGAAATATGTTAAAACATTTAAAAATGTAATCGCTAAAAGTTGCAAAATGCCTTTTTACTTTATCAGCTAGTGGTTAATTGAATTCAGTTTTTAAAAAGGCAAGCGAATACTTAACAAATATCTCTTTCTCACTCTTTTCGAGTTTAGTTTGTTTTGTCATTTGTCGAAATAATTTAGACTAAATAATTAACATATTTCTAGTATAAGTACCTAGTATGTAAGATGCCAAATATTTATGTAAAGTTTATAAAATGTACTCCTAAACAGGAGGAAGGTTTATCAATCAGTAAATACTGTGAGGAAAAATAGATTAATCACCACGCTTGTCTAAATAATTTCATAACACCCAATAACAAAAATGTCAAATAATATACTTGAAACTAATTTTAATAAACAAACCGAAACTGGATTGTTTAATAGAATGAGTCAAATAATGTCAATATTAAACATACATACATAAGTCATGACTAAGAAAGTTACTCGACTTACTCAGACTCGAGCCAGTAACTATTGTGGTTCAAACGAGGCATTAGGTAGCCGACTTTGTGCGTACCAATTTGCATACAATGAAATAAACTGGCTCGCATAGGGTGGGTCGTCGAAGCATCTAACATTTAGGAAGTACCGTTTACTACATAGAATTTTATTGTCTATATATTTAGGCCACTGAAATTATGGTAGGCGCGGCGAATTTCATTCATTGTTTTAGCGATCGGTCCTTTATAACAGCTGAGTAATATGAGCTTATTATTTGGAAACTTTTGGCAAAAGCTTTTTGTTTTAATGTGTGGGTGTAACCTCTGTTTTATAGGAACGGCTGGGAGCGTCGGAGTCAAACGTTTAAGGTCGAAAATTGCTTGGCTGTGATTATACTTTCTATTAAATTACGCTTTGTTGTGTGTGTGACTTCATCTGAAACTGTTCATCCGTAATCTTCCGTGATTGTACCTCAAATTGATTTTGCAATACCAACAACATCTTTCAAACTGAATTGTTAATTCCTTTTAAAAACATATTTTGATTTCGCGACATATTTTGGTAGTTCCACCCGCGACCCAATAGATGTCGCTAGTGTGAATCTAAACCATCCAGGGTGCCACCCAAACGCATACAAAAATATCTTTCAAATCGGTCCTGCCGTTTAGGAGGAGTTCAATTACAACGAAAAGTGGCATTGATTATGTGGTGATGATATCAATTAAATTGAACCCAGAACCGTTTGACCAATGACCGACGGCTCTGGAGTTAAGTTACTAAGTTTTTATCAAGTTATAGCATTAGACCTCCCACTGAGTTATAATTATCAGGGATAACTGTCGCATTACCGAGATATTCCACTTAACTAGAGCAGATAACGTTGAACCTATGAAATATTTTGATACGGATAATGTACTCTTTGAGTTACGCATTAATATACTTACTACATTCTTCACGTAGCATGCTTTGTATTTTAGGATCATTTTAATTTCAAGGTACATTGTTATCCTTTGACGCAAAAAGAGGGTTTTAAGTTTAACCTACCTTTGTGATGTCGTCTAAATGAACCGATTTTTGTTTTTGTTAGGTTTAGGCGAAAATTACTAACTCATATTATAAGCGCGGAATAAATTTCTGTAACCGCACTTTCAGTTCTTATTTTGCACTTTTAATATACGTTCCTGTACATATGTTATTTTTGCAATACTCTGGAATTTTTGTTTTTGTTCGGGTTTCCTAGGTTTAAGCGAAAACTACTAACTCATATTATATGAAGCAAAGAACTATACATTTAACCGCACTTCCAGTACTTATTTTGCACTTTTAATATACGTTCCTATACTTTAACATATTTTTTTGCAGGCATACTCTTTTACGTATTCCATACATTTTAAAGACAGGTGTGAACACAAATAAACCACATCTGGTCACGATCGCAGCTGTGTCCGAGTGTGGAGTCACTTCGTGCCCCCCTCGTAATTGGTGGACGATCGCGCGGTACTTACACCCAATCATACTGTCAATCCGTCTTTAGATCCGACTGCCCGTGGGAAGACCACAATACAACGTTAAAGCCTTTTTTAGATAGACAAATTGCGAATTTGTTTTGGTTTTGGTACCTTTTGTTTAAGGGTTTTGTTCTGTCTGTACTCTCTTTGGAGTGGATTAGATAGGGTTCATATATTCATTCATTTCGTGTAGGTTAGTGGTCACCCCCGGTGTTGGAGATTTTGACCGACTAAAAGCCTCCGACATGAACGGTACGGCTTAACGTACCTTCTGAATTAGGGCTGATATTACAGTTAATTACCTAGGTGTCAGACATTAGTATAAGCAAGCTAGAAGTAATAAAATAATAGAAGTAATGTGTCAAATTATCATTATCAATAATCAGTATTTGTACGAGTATACTTTAACGACTTTTGCAAACAAACTACATTTACTAATTCAAAGTTTACCAAATGACTTGCTGTATTCCATAACCAAAAAAAAAAAACAATCAAGGCTGACATTTAGCCAGAAAGAGATAACCATTAACTCAATAATAAACACTCATAAAAAATACACAAAGACTGTCACCCACAAATTATCAGCAAATACAAGCATTCACAGACAACAAAACCTCCATTTTAAAAACTAATCTTCTTTTAATATTCAGCGAACAATTTCCGAGCCACAATATGCCATAGATAATGTTTTAGCGCAATCTTATCGACAATTCAGTGTCTATTCCACGAATCTTACTTAAAAGTCAACACGGACGAGAGACTTAAGTCCGCGGACAAAAGCCCGTGATAAAGTTTTAATTGGAATTTTTGCAGACGGAGCCGTAGTATGTAACGCATGTGTGGTCGAATTACAGTCAGTCGTTCGACGTATGCTACAAGCGTTGACCGCAACCTCGAAATCGAGAACCTTACGCATCGCTCTTCCGTGACCGCAACTGTAATTACTGTAGTTGATCGTATTCGAAACGTGACTGCATCGCCACCTGCATATCTGTGACTGCATAATTAGGTACCCGAAATGCAGCCGGTGGATAACCAACAGCCTAAAGTTAGAGTAACGTTTATGTCCGAAGTAGATTGTAGAACGCAGTAAAGTAATCGTGGCCTTATTCGATAAAAATATGATGATCGCTTGACATGAACACGGTAGCGTAGGTTTTATTTTGATGGACAAAAAAAAACTTAAGAGGTGTCAAGGGACACCCGGATGGAACGAAGTTCAATGCGAAATAGAAAGATGAAACGAAAATATCTGGCTTGCTTTCTATAAGAGAGAGAGAGAGAGAGTCTCTCTCTAACGCAAAAAGTGTCGTTACAACTTTTCGTCTTAATTTTTTCCGTCTAGCCCCCTTTCGCAACGCGCGATAAGGAACTTCGTTCCAAAAAGTCCGTCGGACTAAATCCTCTCGCCTCCCCAGAGTGTTATAGAGCTTTATACAGCCTTATAGAGTCGTCTTCATATCACGAGTACGATCTTGTGACATTTCAGAACAATTAAGTCAGTGCCTTGCCACAGCCATTCACCATTGTCAGTCTGTACCTTCTATATTAAGATGAGCGCTAAATAGGTATTCTTGATGGTTAAAGAACTGGGCGAATATGTAGACGGTGCTTTATCTATAAGGTTATTAAGGTTTTTGTAGGTTAAAAATTAAAAAACGAATAAACATTTCTAAAGTGTACATATAGTACGAGTATGGGTTTCTTCGCAGTCCAAGAATTTGTTTGAGCACGCAAAATACGTTTCTTTAAAATTTTACACTAATCACAGTTGTCTACAAGAACTCTTTAGATAATTAACCGGTAAATGCGACTATGATTGTGCAATGCAATCATTTAAAAAACATCATTTTTTAATTTGAGCAGACTTTATTTTACGTTACTTCGCATAATTTTTACTATTTTTTTCAGTTGACACTTCAACGAGATGAAAAGCCTCTGTCAGGCAGTCATACTTACTTTCAATCAATTCAATTCTGATTGCTTCATTTCTTATGTCAGCTGGACCATCTACTTCTTTTCAAATGTCCTATGTATAAAGTACCATCTTAATTTTTCAATGCCAAACTGAGATATTAAATCCAAGGTTGAGCACAAAGGAATTTAGTTGCTTCAAAAGACAGACTAATTGTTTTTCGTGACTTAAATTAGTTTTTTACTTTATAAGTTATAGAATAGCCAACTTAGATAATAAAAAATAACTTAAGAATTTCAATTTCATACATATTTTATTTTTTATTCTACTTTTGAAATTATAATAAAATTTAGTAAAGTAAGCCTGTATTATCCCACTGCTGGGCAAAGGCTTCTCATTTCACTGAAGATATCAGTACAGTGAGGAGGATTAGGCACAATCACCACGTTTGCCAAATGCGGGTTGGTGATCTCAAACCCGAGCTATGCTTGAAAAGTAGGAAATGTGTTTTTTTTTCGCTCGATCTGGGAATTGGACCCGGGACCTCAGTCTTGGCAGGCGAGTGCATATACCACTAGACTACCGAGGCGAAGTAAAATAAGAAAAATTCTAAATGCTAAAAAACCAACAGGCCGCGAAGTAACAAAGTTAATAACTTAAGCTCTTTATAATATTAGTATAGATATAGGTTCCCATAAGTACAACGGGTTAAATCACTGATAGTCCGTAAATAAAATGCTAAGTACATCTATTACTTACGAAACAGACAAATCGTATTCCTAATCTGCATTCAAATTGAATTCGCGATAAAATCAACAAACAACCAACAGAATAGAATTACATGTTACTAATTGAGGAAATAGAGCTGAAGGTCAGCGCATTGGCCATAGGATCTGCTACATAGGATTTTGTAGAAAGATGACTCTGTCATACTGTTGGTGTATCGGTGTGTGTATTGTATCGGTCTGTAAAGGGAATCTACTGGATACGGTTTGTAAAACGATGTCTGTCACACTATAGGTGTATCGCTGTGTAAACTCTGGAGGAAGTCAGATAGTTTCGATTCTACGAGTATAGAGCAAAATTCTGTCACAATATCATTGCATCAGTGTGAAGATGTTACCAGCTGTACTACGGTGTTGGGATCTCTATCTTTTATACTCCATTCATGGTTGACAACACGAAGAAACTTCGCAGATTAAACGAATGAGAAGCATCTGGACAAACTATATCCATGAGTTTGCTAGTGACCGTGACACTATGGTCAGTACTTGTGTCAGTAGGTAAATAAGTCAAATTCTTATAGGTAGCGTAAGAGATAAGGCTTTGCACATTCTACAATTCCGAAATTAAATTATCTCACTACAGAAGTTGACGAGTAAGACAAATGATTCTCTACTGTACTCAAATGTAATTGTTATTTGTAAATCATCCCTGAATTTAAAGTCAAGTCCCTCATTTAGCAATTTTCATTTCCTTTAAAAAGTTGTTCTGCGAACTTGTCAATGCGTTCTTGATATAAATCTTGGGAGCTCAATACCTCGGAATCCTTGAACAGACAAAAAATACTGTTTTATTAATTTCATTGTACTCTCAACGACATATCGCCTTGAAAACCGAATCATTACGCGGCGTGTCCAATGAACTGAGACCTCTTTTGAAGTGTAAACATTTTTTGAGTTGTGTCCGAGATCAGTAATGGTTGATACCGAGGTTCGAGTTGGCAAAGGTCAAGTTATGGTGGTGGCGCTACCAAGCCTTGCTCTCCCACAAACTATTGTGCCGACCGGTTTAAAGAATCCGCCTTGCGTCATTTAGCCACGTGTAAACATTTTAATTGATGATATGCGGAAGACAAAAACTTTGATACCAATCGGCTTACTGGTTTTGTCTATGCATAGAATTCAAGAACGTAAACGAGACCTACTTAGACAAATGACGATCACACGATAGTTAATCAACGAATCAACGAATTCTTGTCTAGCTCGATCATCTATGCCCTAGAATCTAGACTAAGCTATGTTATTTTATACCCGTCGATCAAACGATACTTTAGAAACATGACAATGTCCTAGACCAACGCTTTTATATTTTATTACATTCAACCTATTTCCGTAGCTTAATAATTAGAGCACTCATTGTGAGTTTCCAGTCTACGAACCGGCACACAGTACCCAGTGCCAAACATCATCAAAATATGTATGGGAGTTTTGGCAGCGAACATACATAAATCTTGAAAGACTTTTGCTTTTAGTGTTCGTGTGCTTAATATAATATTGTACCTTATCTACAAAATAACCTACCTTCCGTTACTTAAACTTTATTCATTCCAACGTAATTTCTATAGAAAATCGAACGTCGAACGAACAAAAGTGAAAGATGAAGCAATTTGTACAAAATTACAAAGAGCATGAGGAAATTGGTAAAATGACCGAAGGGCTTTTGGGACGACGATTTTCTAAGTCACATCACGCATAGGTAATTACGGAATTTAGGTAGAATGTTCCTATGAAATATTAAGGAGATGTATAGGTGTGGGTGTAGCGAAGATACTGTGCTATTATTCGACTACATATATACTTTATTTTATACTAGTAGCGCCCCGTGGTTTTACCTGCTTTGTGCCCGTTCCCGTGGGAATTTCGGGATAAGAAATAGCCTGCAACCTTCCTGTTGAATGTGGCTTTCAAAAAGAAGATTTCAGAACAGTGTGGAGGATTACGCGTAATCACCACGCCTAGTGCGTAATACGGCTTGGTGACCTTAAACCCGAGCCATGTTTGAAAACTAGAAAACTTGTTTTTGCTCGACCCGGGAATTGAACCCGGGACCTCGTTCTTGGCAGGCGAGTGCACATACCACTAGACCATCGAAGCGTTAGCACTATAATAAAGTTATTATTATTATTGAATAATCTCCAAAAATTAACTTGTGCTTTTTCCGTACAAAATCTTCGGTTGATTGCATTTAATTTGTATGAACAGTAATGCAGATTGCACTCAGTGAGCAAGATTTACTGGTACGAGCCGATGCGTCTCGGCTCCTTAGCGAAAAACAATCAATTGAACTAAATTACCGTAAAATTGTAGCTATTATTGTAAAACGTTATTATATACGCAATGTGGTTTTAAAGAAACCGCATTGCTAACCACTGGGGAAGTTATCTATACTTCTATACTAACATTACAGAGAGTTTAAGTTTCTACCTTTGTTTGTTTGTTTACTCAGGAACTATCTGTCCGATTCAAATAATTATTTTTGTATTGGATAGCTACATTTATTAGAAAGGTTATAAAAAGGCTTTATCCTAAAATTCTAACGGGTAAATCGTGGGGCGTGGCTAGTTTTGTTTTCTAGAAGCGCGTAAATTTTTTACCAGTCTAAGCACCAGTCTTAGAGCCGACATTGCGTTAAGCGTGCGCACGCCGCGGTTTCATACAAAAGTGAACAGTTGCGGGCGCCGGCGGCGTGTGGCTACACACAAAAGTGAACCGTTGCGTGCGCCCGTCGCGTGCGGTTATATACAAAAGTGCCGCTTAATGGTCGTAGCACACATATCAACTCGGAAAGGGATCGTCACCGTATCGCCTCGCCGTCAACCAGGCGTCAACCAGGCGTCAACCTATCGTAAGCGCGTCACCGTGCGATCAGCAGCTCCGAATCGACTCGGCTACGGCTAGGCGACGCCGCGCTTACGGCTCGCCGGTCGCTGGTTGACGACGGCCGGGGGCGGGAACGAAGAAACGCAAGCTAGGGTACGGAGAGTCGTAAGACAGCGTACGGAGAGACGTAAGCGCGGGTACGGCAAGTCGACCACGCACCGTACTGCGGTTTGTGAGCTTGTCCCGAGGCGAGGCGATTACGTTACGATTCCGATAAGTGTGCGTTGCAGTAGGGAGTTTCATACAAAGAATACTGAACGGCTCGAGTTGATACGTTTACGTTCCGTTTACGAGTTGATATGTGTGCTACGACCATAACGCAGTGTTGGCCCTAAAGAGTTAAAAAGTGGTTAGAATAGACCAAACTTGTCTATTTATAACGGAGCACATACATATGCGTGGGCACGTCTAATTTTGCCTCCATAAAAGCTAACACATAGTGTAAAATATTATAATACCGCGAAAGTCCCATTCTATCACGACTTTCTCGAACATTAATCATATTTTAACTAACAATTTATCTATCGACCTTTTGAACTACGCCGCGGGTACCGAAAACCATTGCTAAGTAACTAGAATATTTACATTGTAATTACTTGTTTTAATATTATAGAATAACCTAAGGTTGTTGTTAAGTATTCTAAAGTAAAGTCCCACGGCAAAACCAACGCCTCTCTATTTCTGAAAATCATATTTAAAGCAAGTAAGTTTGTTCTAGTACCTACTTAATAAAAAACAATTGACATTCGATGAGTTAAGTGGTCTACTGCTCTACCAATGTAAAATAGGTGTGCATAGGTAAAGAATGTAATGATAAAATGGTAATTCTACTATATTAAAAAAACCATATATACGGTCGAATTGAGAAACCTCCTCATTTCTTAAAAGTCGATTAAAAATGACCATTAATATTCTTAATTCAAAAACAATTTCTAAACTTAAACGAAAATGGTTTCAAATAAAATAATTGTTAAGAAAATTGGCGTATAATTGAATAAGTGACCAAAATTCAAATAAGGAATAAACTATTCCAATTTATTCATTTGTTTAATTTTATCCATCATCTTTAGTACAGTCCCACCATCTTATCTGTTCAGTTGACGGCGTCGCTAGTGGAGAATTTGGTATTGCCATATAAGAAATTCACCAAGAAACAAAGGTAATTAAAACATGTCTTGCAAGTCAGTCTATAGATATCATTAAAATTTAAGAAACTACAATATCAATCATATAAAGCGTAACTAACATAGTATAGTATAGATTCAATATGGCTTAATTATAATAAAAAAATATAATAAATGATAACATTAACATGCATATTCCAGGTTTACTGTGTTTAGTGTTTACCAGCTTCGATCACATCGTCACTTACCATCAGGTGAGATAGTGATCAAACAGGTCAAAATTTGTGACAGGCTCACAAATCAATAAATATAACATACTAGCAGCGCCCCGCGGTTTTACCCGCGTTGTACCCGTTCCCGTAGGAATTTCCTATAACCTTCCCGTTGAATGTGGCTATCTATTACAAAAAGAATTATTCAAATCGGTTCAGTAGTTTCTGAGATTAGCGCGTTTAAACAAACAAACAAACAAAACAAACTCTTCAGCTTTATAATATTAGTATAGATAGCTATGAACCTTAGTAACTACATAAATAAAACAATAATGCAGCACAATAGGATTTTATTTATATTTTATAAAAATAATTGTGGTCATGGTTTCTGAGCTCAAGCGGTCACACTCCAGGAATTCCGGTCGATGTTCCTGAACCATCTGCTGATTATATAACCACCAGCTCTATATATATTTTTTTTGTAATAATGAGTGATTTAAAATTTCCATATCTGGCTACATTGACCTGTCGCGGCAGCAACGCGTTCATTCAGCTTTTCAAATGGTATTAATGGAGCTTGTAGGCGTTTCTCTTCTTTCATGAAAGATATAACTTTTAAAATAATTAGCCGTGCATCACTTTTGAGAGGTTTCGGCATTTTATTTGCTTTTTTCACAATGAAATCAATAAATAAACACGGGAGCACTCGCACTAGACATCAACTGACAGCGGAATGACGTTTAGGAAAAAACTTCTGACGCGGCTGTAGTTCCCATTTTGCCCACCTGAACAGATAAGTTGGTGGCACTGTAATTAACTAATCTCTTGCATAAAGAATCGATCACATTAGGAGGCGTGATACACGTCGAAAGTGTATCGATATAACTAATCGATTGTGTTGTACAAGAAGGCATATAAAGCTGGACGCACACTTGTCCAAGCCGAACGCATCGAACGAACCGAAGTTAAGGACCGCAACCGCGCCGAAAGAAGAAGTAGCACTCGCGCGTTGCTCTATGGTACGTAAATGATAATGCGATCGCATCGATCGAGTCGGGTATAAACTGCGCCGAATTTGATAACGTCATTTAAATTCATCTTTCTATTCGGAAGATTCGACGCGGACAAGTGCGCGTAGTTTCATAAGATTTCATAGATAGAATTCTAACGTTCGTTTCGCTCTATTTATTCGACGTGTACGGCGGGGATAAGTGTGCGTCCACCTTATTCGATACCTACATAATAAATCACGATAGTCCCTGTTCTATCGATGAAAGTTTGACATTATGACGTCGTAATTGGTTAGTTTGATGGACAAATCGTGAAGGTATCGATTTATCGATCAAGTGAAGCTTTGATCATGATCTTTCGATAGTAGTTGTAAACAAAAGTTTGATGTTATTATGACATGAGTGAGTCGGTTGAGATGTTCAATTGTTTTCGATAATCGGTAAGAAAATAGTTCATTGGAGATTTGGTGTGATTATTTAGTTCATTAAGGCCTTATTTAGGTCGGAGTTTAGAAAACACGAGCATCATATATGTCAAATTTCTTGTTCGCTTGCGTTCGATCTTTTGCGAAAATTTTTGTTACGCTCGTGTACCATCGAACTACCGGCTCGCAGCTTGTTAGCTCGCTCAAGCTAACCGTACGCTTAAAATACTATTCAAACGACATCAATACGGTGAAAAAGCATGATTAACAACAAACCCCATAAAACATTAAAGAGTCATACAATAATACTGCAATGCGCAACAATATAGCATGGCTTGTGAAATATTTAGCCCTGTCAATATACGTACCCAGATTGCATTTTGATTGTACTATAAAATACTATAGCGGTTTCTTTCATCTATAGTAACTTGGCCGTAATCTATGGCGTTCGTCACGAGACTCGCGAGGATCGTAAATTTTAAGGTGCGGGCAGTTTAGTGCGAACGTGACAAGGTGATGTTAAGGAATATTGGATGTTTTAAGAAATATTTTATTTGGGGTAATGTGAAGGTGATAGACAACATTTTTCTTAACCTTTTTTCTTGGCTGTAAATACGCACATATTTAATGAAAGCCAATAACAACAATAAATTCCATACAAGTTACTAAAAGAAATTGTAAGGTATTGTAAAAGTCATTGTAAGCTTACTAAAGTGTATAATTCAAATTCAATATCTCTTTATTATATCAGATTATTACAACCATTCACAATTATTTATAAGATGTAAAGATGTCAAATGACTTCAAAAACTGAAGAAGACTCGCACTTCGCGATGTTTTACGTTAAATTGACGGTCCCGGTTGTTTCAATCGTTAGAACTTGTCGGAGGCCTTGGGGCGGTCTAAAACTCCAATACCAAGGTTGACCACTTACCACTTACTTACGTACTTTAAGACTTTCACAGAACAATATCAAGTTCGAACCCACATTACAATATTACGACATTTTCGCTCTACCAAATAAACAGTACCTTTACCTAATCCACCAACTACAAGTACATTTGCGTCTTTGCGTGATGAGTACCGCATTGGATGCGTCCCGAACCGATTGTAAATCTGTCAACATCCTAATGATTGCGACACAAACTCATGATAGGTTTGTGAAATCGCGTGCATGAAACCAGGACGTATTGGTTTTATAAAACTGTCTTTAGTATCGTAGGTGGTTACTGGTTAGATTGTGTTTAGTTCGTGAGGTTAAGTCAGGTTAAATCTAATTGGGTATTAAGTATAAAGTAAAAGTTGTTAAAAGTAACTTTTTCTACCGATTTGTTTCAGTATACAATCGGTATCGGTCATGTATCGGTCATAATATGCCAAAAGTTTGCATGCGGGGCTACGGCTATAGATATAATGACAGATTGTATACATTATACTATAACATATTTATGTTTAATAGTTTTCCCAATTCAAATTAAAAATTATATCAAAACTGAATCTAATATTTTAAATAAAGGACTTTAATGAATAATAATATTCAATCTATTTTATTCTATTCATCATACTGACAGTTTCTTACCCCGATAGAGTGAGAGAGATAGGCATAATAATTTAAGTTTATTTAAAACAAAAGAGTATGCAGTATATACATTCGCGAAACCCCATAGTTAAGCTTCTGAAGCTTTCAGGAAACTTAAAATGAGCTTCCAGCTTTGTGCGAGGAACTTACTTAAGTTGCATTATATGCTATTAAATAACGTAACTCTGTACTTATTGTATGCATAATGCATCGATGATACTTTGGTAACACACTTAATAGTAGAAGAGGCCAAGGTGCTATTGTACAGTCACTCGAGTACGTCAGACTAAGATATAGGAGACTAGCTGTCACAGTGATTCCACCCGTGATGTAATAGATGGCTAGACATTTTGTAGATCGCATTTACGTTATTTTCACTGTGGGATCGCGCCCAAATATTTTGTTAAACAGAAAAAAATCTCTTTATAAGTATATTATTCAAGGAAAATAACTTTGACTATATTGAATATCTTAACTTGATCTTCACCAAATATTAGCTTTCTAAATGTGACGCGTGCTGTCAAAATTTACTCAAAAGTGCAAAATTTACGCAAAACTAAAGAGATGGCCTATGTGTCACTCAATGGCTAAGTATCTAAATCTAATTTTGAGGTTTTGGGGTGCATGAAAGGAGCCTCCACGTGTGACGCACCACAATCGGCTGTGTGCGTCCGGCGCGCCCTGGGGGATCTGCGGGGACAGTGTAGTCGGTAACGCAGATTCGCTGATCCTTTCGCCACGAGATTCTCGACTCGAAAAAAAGAAGATCTAATTTTACATCGAAAAATATTATTTATTAATACA
Organism: Cyclophora punctaria; assembly: GCA_951394245.1. NCBI lineage: Eukaryota > Metazoa > Arthropoda > Insecta > Lepidoptera > Geometridae > Cyclophora > Cyclophora punctaria. Next base: position 1,696,615 of record OX596181.1, read on the forward strand.
TATATTTCTCACTCGATATGAGAGTAAGTACAAAGTAATTAAATACAGTATACGAGTATATTTGAATAGACGAGCTCTCCATAACGTTTTAATTAAATAATATTCACTGGGGAAATTATCAGTATCGTCTGAGGTGCTATGTTTTACCTTTAAAAGCTCTGGCGAAGATTATTATTTGATATATAAGAAACACTATTTCTCGTTTCAATAATTTGTTAGGAGGATTGCTGCCCTCCCAAAAGACGAAGATTTTCACGTTACTCTTAACCGCAACCGCAAGCGATTCACAAACGTTTTCGGCAATGTTCGCGAACCGCTAACGGTTACGGTCCAGGGATGACTTTTCACTGATAAATAATTATTAGCCGTTAATATGCTACTGCTGGGTACAGTTCTCTCTTCTCACTGAAATTATCAGTACAGTGAGAGCCTTATAATTATTAAGAATAATGGAGATAAGCATCAACCCCATCCAAGTACGTATAATATCTTCGTATTTTAAATAGAACCTAACAATAATTTACAAACTAAGAAACATTATCAAAAAAACACTAACGCCCGTACTCAGAGACGTCAAAGGCTTCCTTAGTAAAGATTTAACGAGTGATTTTGACATTTAATGTATGAAAACTTACGTCAAATAGAGACGATTAAATAGACATGTCTGAGTGCGACAATAAGTTCACCAAAATAAAAATATCTATCACCGCTGTATCCGAAATCGATTCAAATATCCGATATCTATTGACTCCATAATCACCGGTCAACCGAATTTAATTAAGGTTCTTACCTAACAGTGGGCCTAAAGGAAATAATAAAAAACTAATTTATTTCATAATAGTTATATAACACACTTTGATATACATAATTGTTCTTTGATTCGCACGACATTCGGCAGAGAAAGTATCGTTATATAAATTATATTACGCACTAGATTAATATAATTAATAGAACTTTGACAATGAGATCACACGTTCTTTTAAGAAGCCTTTAAAACTTAGATAATTCAAAATTATAGCAATAAATGGAGAATGGGTAATAACTCGTTTTCTACGCCATTGTATGAATTAGAAAGAGAAATCATATCCCCGCGGTTTTACCCGCGTTGTACATGGGAACGGTATACACAAAGAATTTAATGAATCCAACTGATAGTGCCAGAGTTATTTCAATTAAATAAAAATAAGTTGTTGTAATTTTACGATAAAATTAAAGCTTAATTGTTTAAAAGCAAGTATTTGTCAAGTAGTGGAATCGAACCCGATACCCGACAGTCGAAACTGACCACTCGGTATCGAATAACACTCATGTGGTCAACACAAGGGCACTTTTAATGCGCTGTTCGAAATTTTTGTTCAATTCTTGCAAATCAAACTGACGGATCGTAAAAAATAATTACATTTTCTGGTTTTCGTGGAATTCGTTTCAGTACGGTTACTGTTTTGTGTGAAGTCATCAGAAATTAAATAAAACAGACGATTGGATTACATACGATGACATCCTACTATATAAATGCGAAAGTGAGGATGTATGTATGTATGTTTGTTTCTCTTTCATTCACGCAAAAACTACTTGATTTGGATGGAACTTCACAGTAATATAAGATATACATCAGTATAACAGCCGGTCGATACAAAAGTGAACCGTCGCGGGCGCCCGCGGCGTGCGCCGCACGCCGCGTGAGCACGCTTAACACAGTGTTGACCCTTAGACTCTGTCCAACAATTGAGTTGTAAGTACTTAGTAGTCAATATAGAACTTAAAACTTGTCCCATTGAGCACGCTAATATCATATGCCTAAGTTTTAAGTACTATTGACGTCATAAGTCTTAGACTCCCACCTAGGGAGCTAGGAAACCTAGTAAAGTTCCGTCACAGATGAATTAATAGTTCCTACGTAGTTGGCAGCATATACTGAAATTCTGAAATACAAACTTGAGATTCTGTCAATAATGCAAACAGCAATTTAGTTTGAGTTCATGCAAAGTTAAATTGATTTCAGTTTGTTATTAACTTTGGTATGTTATAATAATGTTTGTAAATTGCTTTGAATTGTTTGATATTAACAAAACGCATTAGGAAATCGTGAATTTTTAGCATTTTTATTCATTTACCTATTACAACTAAATAATTTATTCATGTACTGACAATTTCAGTATGCGGAAAGTCTTTGCAACTGGTCTTGTTTCTGTTACGAATTTCAAAACGATCCTAATTCGATCTAAAAACGATATCCTTTCTATCGTTTACTCATAATATTAAGTTTAAAATACCTGCTAGATCGTGCATAATACTTTTAAATGTTTTGTCTACATTACTAACATGGATATTAAAATTTTTGTTTTATAATAAAGCCGAGTTCACATTGTCAAAGCGAGTCCAGACAATTTGCGGTTACAGTGCAGGTAGACATATCGGTAACGCGCGCCGGAAAAATATCGTTTACACAGAGATGTACTCAGGACAGAAAAATAGTTTATATGGATTTTGACAAAATAAATAGTTTAAAAAATTTAAGGATAGCCTACTAATATTATGAATGCGAAAACTTGTATGTTTGTTACTTTTTCACGCAAAAACTACCGGATTTGGATGAAACTTTAAAGTAACATAGGTTAAACAGCAGAATAACACATGGGATACGTTGTATCCCGAAATTCCCGCGGGAACAGGTACAACGTGTTATTACATAAGACAATTATTAGAATCTCTACCTAGGCTACCACATCGTGCGGATGCGGGCGAGCTGCGGGCTAGTGTGACGCCCCTCATACAAATACAAGCAATACAAAGTCACGCGTCCGCAACCGGCCCGCACCCGCACTATATCTATATTGCGCTTTAACTCTATTGATTTCAAACCACCAATCAAGTCCACTTTATCTCGTTGCCTACAGTCTATTCCACCTTCCACCATTTAATTAAATTCGTCGCATGTCATCTTTGTCACAAGTACACTAGTCCACAACCTTCAAGCAAATATGTCACGAAAACCAGCTTCCTACACATTGTTAACCTCAAACAATAGAATATAACTTACGTGTACAATTAGCTTGACAAACACGTTGATCCCGATAAGGGCTCCATCTCATTAGGATACCATAAGCGAAAGTTTCCAGGTCTGTGATAGATAATATAATAATAATACACCCAGACAAATTCACTAACGGTTAATTAGACTCAAAGTAGGCTCTAAATAGTATTCTGGATTTAACTCACTGTATCAGTGACTACTACATATACACAAATACTATAAACCCCCGACAAAGTAAGCGCTCTCACAGCCCCAGCACAATCAAGCAACTTCATACGTTTTATTGGTCCGCTATCCGCATTTTCAGTTGGACACGAAAACAAAAATGTTTTTCTTTCATAAAAACTATAATATGAAGATTCTTAATGATGTTAAGAGATTAATGATGAAGAAAAACTTTGTCTTTGACGTACATCTTACCATAACGTCCTAATGAGACAGTCCTTAATGCGGGCCTGTGCTAGTATTGTGTTTACTTACGGATACAGCGTTTACAGCAGACTTTTGTTAGAGCCAGCTTTGTTTATGTGCATATCCTGAACGGAGTTCGTCGACCTTTTATGAAAAGCCGATTTCTAACAGCACTTTTGTCAACGAACCGAATGAATGAACTATTTTATGAGTGCGCCTCTGGTTGCGTAATTGATTCGTAAACCATCTGTATTCAACATTTTGTCTCTTTGTGTTACGTTTGAATGCGTTCCTTTTTTTAAATGAAACGTTCGAAAACAAAACACTTCGTTTAGAACGAGTTTATTTGTTGTTTGACAGGTCTGTCAATTTGACAGTTGGTTTGGCGGGAAATGTTTCAAGTGACAGTTCATGTGTTTTGTCAAAATAAGCATTTTTCAATAGCGCTGTCTCTGCTTTGGGATTAATATAGTTAAATGAGTACTTCCTCAATTTATTACATCAAAACTAATCCTAATTCTAATAGAATAGACTTAATAAACTATGAATCACAGTTAGGAAGTTATAACACTAACATACAGACTACATAACCTACCTGTTTCGCTTCGTAATGCGAACCTCATCACAGCACAGATACTGCAGTATAATTTATTCACTGGAGACTACAGTCTGATTCTGTTCACACTAATTACACGACAGGACAAGGGGAATTCATTATAAAGATTTGTTAAAGCAGCATTACACGCATTTTGCTATATTAAAATTTTAAGCGAATGAGGTTTTATGATTACCCCAAAGTGCCTCAAACAGTTAAAGCCTAAAATAGCATTTGGTTTGTTTTTACACCATTTACTACAAATTAGTAAGTAAGTAAAACAACTATAAACTGCTTAAAGTTAATCACTCGATCAAAATCATATGACGCTCATGTGACAGGTGTCATTCTAATACAATATTAATCAAATTAATGTCAAAGAAGTTACTGGACCGAAATGATAGCGGTCATTTCAGACTTGTTTCGCCGAATAAACTATAATCCTACCTAGTTATTAATTAATACCAATTAGTTCAAACGTGACCAATAAAAGTTTAATTTTTATTGCCACATAATAATCATTACCTCGGCAACATTATAAAAGCTACTAAGATACGTAAGTGCCACTTATTACTGTAAACGTTACTTAGTAAATGGATCTGCACCTTAGTTAATTTAAATTATAGTGTAGATATGTAACATTAAACTGAACTTATCCCTAAATAGTTCAGACTAGAGTCTAAATTGCCTTGACATGTTTTGTAATACTAATCTCTAAACAGTAACTGTCAGAACGAATTGTCATTTCGGAAAATGTCTATGAAAACTGTTTTATCTGATATGACATTATATTTATGTAAGTGTCATTTTAAAGGTTAAGTTTATTTTATTTTAAATGGCTATTACTGTGAAATTATTTTTATTCCGTTTTTGTAGATGACATTCTGTTCAACAAAAAATGTGTAGGTACCAAAAAAGTTCATTTCTGACTTTTTCATCTAAGATAGTGTAAAGTTAAAACTAAACCACAGATTTTATGTCACAATTTTTTGTCACTAGACAACTCATTCTTGTTCTTCACTAGATGACAGTGTCATGTTATAACTCAATTTCTGTATAATAAATATGTCAGGCGGATGAGTTAGGACAGAGCTGATATATTTCCTCACCAAAGACCCTTATTATGATGTATTAGGGATCAAAAGTAATCCTTCAACATCCTTCAACTGATACAAACACATTTAGGCACACAACGATCCTGTTGGGAAGGTCATCGATCAAATTCTATAGACAATTTTATATCTATGCTATTATTTGCCATTTCTTCTTTGATAATTTCAGAAAGTTGTGTTCCTCGATTAATAAAGATAAATGAAAATAGTGGTATGGTGTGTAATTGAGATCGCTATTTTTTTATAACATTATTTTTTTCTCATAGATTAAAAGAATTGAGCTTTTTCATATTTGAAATCGCATGTAGAATGGAGAATAGATCATTTTAAATTTCAAACTTCGAATAATCGTCATGCTATTATTTTCTTCTAAAACTGACAGTTAAACGCTTAATCACTGGCCATTACTGGCCTATAAAACCTTTTCCAACGTACAATTTAAAATCAAAGTACAATTATAATCCAATGGTAATTTATACCGGTATAAAGGAAATGTGAACCGCTGACATGGCCGCCTCCGTCTGCCCTCAATTTCACTCGTTCCCTTTGACATGTGATACCAAATAGTTCGTCAGTTTCTTCTGGTTAGTTTTTATGTAACTTCGAACCAGAGACAAGTTTCAAGAGGGAGTTTTATTTTATTATTCGATTCCCAAAGGTTAAGTAGACCCTTCGCGATTGGGGTCGTCATAGACTAGAGAGGGGTTGTTGGATTATTTGTTTTGATTTTTGTGATGAAATTCTGAATTCAAAAAAGTGATACCGTTAATAGTCGGTCATCCAATAAAAGTTTCTTAAATTCAAAGGAAGAAGTTTCGAGCAAAAAATAAATATTTTATAAAAAGGTCCATGTATTCCGCAAAATATATTTTATAAGAGCTTAAATACATATAAAAGTTATTCCCAGCACTCGTACTGAGTAAATAAAAATAAATTTTATTGCAATGCATGTGATCCAACAGTAATAGACGATAAAATATTTTATTATATTTTCAATACAGAAACTGTTTATGAATACATAAATAATAGGGATTAATTTTTCAATTATATATTATGGCTCTTTTAACACTCTTAGAATTGTTATAAAACGCTTCCAATAATATTTTATTGAATCGGTTAGACTTTTATGTCTACACTAATATTATACAGAGGAAAACTTTGTTTGTTTGGTTGTAATGAATAGGCTCAAAAATTACTGGACCGATTTTAAAAATTCTTTCACCATTCGAAAGCTACATTATCCACGAGTAACATAGGCTATTTTTCATCCCGAAATTCCTACAGGAATGGACACAACGCGGGTAAAACCGCGGGGCGCTGCTAGTATGTGATAAAGGCAGACTCTGACAGAGCGACCGAAAACATCAACAGCCGTATAATGAACGCTCAGCAACTAAAACACTGTTATAAAGTGTTTTGTCTCTTTTGCTCTTCGGAAAATTGCGTATGTCAGAAAGTGACAAACCATTTGATCGCTAAAATGTTCTAACACGCGTTATTAATATAGCCCAAAAGATTTTTTGTCACATTACGTAGAGATTGTTGCCTAAGTTGAGGGGCAATAATTATTCTTTAATTTGATAATTACTACAGTGAGAATAATGCAATGTGTTGTGTTGTGACGACGAAGCATTTGATGTTTAGCTCTGTTTGAGAGATATAATCGCAAGCGATAAAGTTTTTGCTTACGAGTCAGATTGAGAGCAATTATTATTGCGTGCGATTTTTGCAAGTAACCCCGTCTAAATTGGCCTTAACTACCAGTATATGATATAATGGGTACTTAATGGAAATTCGTAATACTAATTTATATTTCCTCTTTTAAATGTACATAACTTTTTATATGTTTATTGTCTATAAAGGTCTTTTTCTTGGTAAATTATTACAAAGGCTTATCCGGTTTTATGAATATTTTTTGAATTAATATAATTTAGTCAATGAGAATTAGAATTGACATTATTGAGTCTCAATGAGATAGATTTGAGTTATGAATTATTTTAATGTTATCTGAGGATGCCTTCCCACTAGTTTTGCTTTGCTATGTTGATGATGATGTATACTTACTTAACATTTGCGAAATTTCAAAAATAATAAGTTTAACACAAGTGAAACCAACGGCAAAACTACTATATTAAATCACATTATATTTACCAAAACATGTCTACTTATTTTTTCAAATATTTAAATGAAACCAGATACCTTTCTTTACTACTTTTGCCAATTTCCAAAAACATTTCCGCAAACAATATCATATTTAATAAAAAAATATGACTTTTGGTAATAAAAATCAATCAATACCGCACCCAACAGGGCCTATAAATTATTAAACTTGAATGAATAAAGCGTCCGCAAGCAATATCAATTTGTCATACCTCTAGCTAACGAAAATGAACTTTAAATACTAGCGGATAAGAGTGATGATACGAAATGGTAGGGACAATCAATTTAGTGGCACGCGTTTTATGCCTTATAAAATGATTGAGCTTAGAAATGCCGCAGTAGGGACATGGAATACATAACACTTAGTTAGGCTGTACCTAGATATACGTCTAACTGCCGCACTCAGAGTCATTATTGAGTGGTTAATGAGCAATTTCTGCATGTAATGTATGAAAAATAAAGCCAATTACTACGATAGGGCTGACGTTTCCAAAAAAAATCATAAGTGACTTAAGACGTGACATCATTTAACCTCTTTCCCGACATGAAATTATTTTTGGTAGGAAGTCCAGCTAGATTACTTTACTGTAGATTTTAGCAACAAAATAGTCCTGGTGTCAGAATTTTTAAACCCACATGGTCTGACGATTGAAAACACCAAGACCGAATTTTGCCTTTCGAAGCAAGGTAGTGTCATATAGAAATGCCGCTATCGGCCAGCCATCCCAGTAGGACCCGACGTGCACGGTGCTTAACAATCGCAATGAACTAACATCGCTTAGCCTACTCGTCACTAGCACTTTTTATAATGAAAAAATAGCCTTAAGTAAGACTGAGTTGTCTACACCCTGCACTCAACCTTAGTATGACGTGTCCATACAATCACGTACAAATCATAAACTAGAGATAAGTCTCGGTTAGTCCGAATTATTTGTCACGTAGTGTACTATTCGGACGAGAGAAAGGCGATTGTGATACAGTGAACGACACAAGTTTTGGGTGTAAGATTTATTTGTGTAGTTGAGAATGTTTTAACGAGTATTTTTGTGTTCTTGTATCTGTTGGTCATTTGGTTTGGTGCTGATATACAATCAAAGTACTATAATAAAAGCCCAGACTATTAAAATCTATTAAGTAATAAGGCTGAAGAGTATTTTTGTTCATCGCGCTTTCCTCTGAAACTGTCAGTCGGATTTGTAAAATAAGCTGATCCTCTGAAATATGGCTAATATATTTTGTGAAACGCCACTAGCAGTTACTAATATTATCGCATACAAACAAAGAACTTCTTCAGCTTTACTGGTTTCCTAAGTAAACTCTAAAACAGAAGGCTTCTACGACTATGGTTCCTGTAAAGGAGCCAAAGGTTAAATAAAAGCGAAGTGTATCCGACAACGCAGTTTAGATTTTTTCAGCTTTCAATGGTAAGTATAGTTTTGACTTAACAGTTTTGTAACCGACTGGCCGCGCGCCGCAATGTTACCCACGTTGTACCCGTTCCCGCGGGAATTTCGGTATAATATGTACCCTATATATTATTCTGATGTATAACCTAACTAAATTACTGTAAAGTTTCATCCACATCAGTTCAGTAGTTTTTCCGTAAAAGACTAACAAACATACATACATCCATCCTCACAAACTTTGGATTTATAATATTAGTAGGACTGTCTTCCCACATAAAAACTCAGCAGTTCAATGCACATATAACATTAGGACACATAATATGTATAAGTAGGGTGTCATTACAATGAAACCTTACAGAAGCCCCCTAACCTATCCTAACGTTACTAATCTGTCATTCCCCTTATTCTTTCACAAGTACTTAACTGACATGTGAAGACCCTCTTAAGAAAAAAAAATCAAAATCAATATGTCTAGTAAAAAATTTAAAAGTATATTTTTTCTTACATTATTTTAATGTCAAAATGTCATCAGAATTTATATAGCTACCTAGTTTCAGCACTGCATATCGCCCACATCAAAGCTAAACTTCACAAATCAATACCTCCACATCAAATATTGAAATAAGCCAACATCCAAACATTGAATCGACGAAATGACAAGCGCTTATTCAAACACATTGTCATCTGTCACATCTGACGGACGATCGACGACTCATCGGATACAATTTGCATCGAAAACGGCTTTGCATAAATCCGGACAATCGAGCTAATGTACGGTGATAAACATTTATCCGGATTCCGGGTGTTTACAGATGGCATTGTGATGCTGATTTTATAAGCCTTTTCAACGTTTTTTATTTACTGTTCTGCAATGACATTTCACTGCTGATTTATTAATAAAGTACTTATAAAGTAAAAGTATTAGCCTGTAATGTCCCACTGCAGGGCAAAGGCCTTTCATCTCACTGAAGATATCACTACAGTGCATAATCACCACGCTTGCCTAATGCGAGTTGGTGATCTTAAAACCGAGGTATTTTTGAAAAGTAGGAAACATTTCGCTCGTGCCGGGAATTGAATCCGAGACCTCAGTCACAGTCACTGGCAGGCGAGTGCACATACCACTAGACTACATAGGTAAAGAGGACGGTAGATTTCAGATTTTGAACTAAGCGTCAAGTTAAGTTAGTCTTGCATGAAATCCGTACCTTCAGTACTTATTCTATGCATAGTTTTAACAATTCCCTTTAAATCTACGACGATTGTTAAAGGTATGCGCAATTTGCAAATCAAATAATGACTGTCATAAAACAAGCTTATTTAATATTCATAGTCTACTCGTTTTCCTGAATGTTTTCAGACACCATTACCTATTCCTATTAGAATGATCCACACCGGGCGATCCAAAGCGCTTCGAACGATCCAAGCAATTCTAGTAGGTCCAGTATTCGTCTATTTACTATTGTCATTCGTCTAATAATATTTAATAAGTATAAAATACATACATTGACAATTCACACCGATAACATAATTTGTGATCTATGATTCCAAACGCATACATCGACGGAATTACCATGATTTAGTCAATTCAATATCCAATCAATCATTCAATGATTGATCAGTGTGTAAACGTTAGTTGACATTTGCAAATAATCGTTTAGATGTCCTATAAAGTACATATATCGTAACCTAAAACGGTCATAAAGATAGATGAAAGTGGATCATGGATCACGGAACGTGCGATCCAAAATGGATCGTTCGGTGTGGATCTATTGAACATCGTTGATGCAACTCGGTGATAAATCTAAGTCAATGGGAGGTCTGTAATTGTATTTCATTTACACACCATCTCCAAGAATAGAGAGTTTAAATTATGCTTCAACGATTTCTACTACGCCTTAAGTAATAGTATGTTTTATTGTTAACTTCTTAAACCCAATAAAAATTTAGAGCGCTGTAAATTGTAAAATGAAGCCAGTTTTATGAATGCTCTATGCTAAATTGATATCCTAACGTCCGAGGTGTGTAGTAACAGTAATTCTGACTAGTTAATGAGGTGTAATTTGGCAGTAAACGTTACGAGTTGCCGTGTATGCCCTTTGCATGTAAGAGATTGTATTTTAATGTATTTCACCGCATTGTCGCAGTGCTATTCTGAGTAAAATCAATCGTAATTATTAATGTAATGTAAGTAAAGGTATCAATGTCTATATCATTTCCTAATATTATTCTTGGGAACTTCTCCAACTAGTGGAAGGTCTGCTATTGCCTCTAAGCTCACTGGAAATCGGATCAATAATATCAATATAGTAAGAAAGATTATTCCTAATCATTACGCTTGCTTCTGAGTATTGATGATCTCATACATGACATAGGTCATTATAAACTATGAACCTCAAAGTCAGACACACAACTACCCAAACTTTACGCAATTAAGGTTTGTTTTCGGTAGCGACGGCAGCAGCAGGCAGCAACTGCCGACCGCAAGTAACACTATTGGTTACTACGAATCACGTCGTAACAGCACGCTGGGGCCGCAGGCAGCACGCCGCGACCGCAGGCAGCACGCCGCGACCGCAGGCAGCACGCCGCGACCGCAGGCAGCACGCCGCGACCGCAGGCAACTACGGCTGTGGCTGCTCCTGCGGTCGCTACTGCAAATCCTTAATATCTAAAAATCCTTCAAAAACGCGACTAAATTTAATTTTCGAAGTAAACATATCTTAGTAACTTAAATTTTCAAAAGCCACGCGCACATAACTTGTACTTGCCATAAATATAATTTGCATAAAGTTGACTATGAAATGTAAACACAAGGCGGCGTCAACTTCTTGCAAACGTGTTTTTACATAATTTAATTGTTTTATATTTAATGTGTGTGATGTAAGAGGAATGGTATTTCTTTTTATCAATATTTTATTTATCAGAAACATGACAAAACTAAGCGCGGATTTTAGATGTCTTTCATACTGGTATATATTTGAAATATTGAAGATACTACTCGCGTCCATTTAGTTTTACACGTTAGAACATTATAACTCAATGTTCGCATAATATATTTATCAGCTGGTTGCAGCTTTGTAGAGCTATACTCTGTCATACTAGTGAGAAGTTTCTCGTTATTTTTCAGTTATTTTGGCTTTAGTGTCTACTGCCGCACTCTGAGCGTCCATTAAATCGACATTTAACTAATTGACGTAATATTTCTGACACATTAAATCTAAAGGTCAAATGTCAAAATCACTTGTTTTTAAACATATTTAAGCGCTTAATAGATTTAAGAGTTCTTGTGCAATCCGCGATTAACTGCGCGATCGCAAATGTCAAGCAACGTATAGTGCGCCTACTACTTGGATGGGTTGCCAATAGTGGCATTTCAGAGGGCAGAGGGCGTGGAAAGCTATCTGTCCCGGTTATTTCAAAATCTTCAAGTCTGTCCCTGCAGTTATTTCAAGCTTTAGGCCATATCGAAAGTCCGGCAGTTTTTAGACGATTGGTCATAACCTAAACGAAAAGAATGAATGAATTTAAATCCATTTACTCTTTTATAACTTGTCCAACCAAATGACTTTCTTTACTGGAACGTAACCCGTACAGCCCACGCTCGAGTGGGCGTAAACTTCTATACGACAGACTTTCTTTAACACAAATGTTACTAAATGTGAACAATTACTGTGGAAATTTTAATGTAGTAGCCAAATGTAACATGGCCTTGGCATTTACGTTCCAACGAACAAACTTGAACGTTCAATGTTTGATAAATTTGTTCGATTTTGCGATGTGTATCGGGCAGGTTTAATGAATGTTCATTGATGTTTAGTAAGCCTTTGATTTTATTATTTACTAACGCTTAGTATATTATAACTTAGTGACTTATATGACTATCTAAAGTTATAGAATACTAGTAACGTGGCGGTTACACTTGCATTGTAACAGGTTTTGTCCGAATGAAAAGGAACCTATTCCTTCTTAAATATCCTTCCAAATATTCTTAAAAATCCAATTGATACATCCAGAAATTATCGCGTTTCATTAAATAATTAATCTCTTGCAGATTTATTATATTAGTAGAATAAATAAATAAATAAATAAATAAATAAAAAACATGTTTATTGCCTTTTCAAAATGTTACAAAAAAAACCAAACTAAATCTAATATTACACTAAATAGTGAAGAACATACTTATAAAGCACTAAAGCAACGATGAAAAGCAAATTAAACTTATGGGTACGTTTTATCTCCAATGACCGATTTTGGCGAAATAAGGCCGCGCGTAAATGCTGGCAAATCCAAACAGAGGTGCATTTCTGTGGGAACGTTGAATAACTGGAGGGTTTTTAATTGTTATTGTACTCTTTTGAAATTATACTGAAGAAGAGAATCAAGTTAGAATTTGAGGTTAGTTCAGATGCCATGAAAAGAGATAAAGTTATATGATAATCTACACTAATATTATAAAGAGGAAAACTCTGTTTGTTTGTAATGAATATGCTCAAAAACTACTGGACCGTTTTTAAAAATTCTTTCACCATTCGAAAGCTACATTATCCACGAGTAACATAGGCTATTTTTCATCCCGAAATTCCCACGGGAACGGGTTCAACACGGGTGAAACCGCGGGGCGCTGCTAGTCGTATAATAAAGCTGAAGAGTTTTATATTTTTCTCATTTTTTTTCCTTTAACATTACTATTCTATGAAATTATTCATCAAACCATTTCATATTATACTTTAAAATACTTCCATAACTATTATTCTTGACCATAGAGAATAGAACGTCGCCGTGATTCATTAGCTAAGCCCACACTACACGACAATACAACTTATTGTGTGTAGATGGAGAAACCGGGGCTTCTGTGGGCAGATATGTATCGGTGTGATTACACAAGGCGTTGGGCGCAAGACCAAGTCATGCTTTAAAGCTCTTGCGATGTCATCATCGTATCACTACGGTTATGAAGTGAGTATAATAAGTAAATACACCAGGATAAATTCACACACGGTTTATTAGACACAAACTAAGCTCTAAGCTTGTACTATGGAATCTTCACATATTGTTGAATCTGACAGAAATCGAACCCACAATCCCCGACACAGTAAGCGATCTCCACAGAGCAGAGCGCGGTGCTTCTATGCTCTGTGGCGCTCTCACATGCCATGTGCCACCAGGCTTGTGTTCATATTAGACTAGAGTCTGTGAGTACTATACTAGACAGAGTCTATCTTTTAGGAGTATCACGATGCAACGACAGCAAAGTTTGTGATAGAACAATTAGAAAAAACATTGACTTTAGCTCTTTTACTAAAATTGTACTAGATGTGTATGTGAAAGTTTTCTTCCGGATTTTGGATTGAAACAAAATTAGCATTTTGTTTCAATCCAAAATCCGGAAGAAAACTTTCACAATTCATTACTTACTACTTCTAAATACTTTACTATAGACTTCTAAAAGGAAAGAAGAATCGTTTTGTTCTACAGTTCCATTCTCATTAGCAACTTACTAATAATGTGAAGAACGATAGCTTTATTCAAATGAAGCGCTCGTGGCGTATTTTGACTAATTGACGTTAAATCATCGCGCAACTGTGAGGATCAACTTTGTACTTGGGCATTTGAATAGGTGGCTCTTAATGTAATTTTTATCTGAGCGCTACCGTGCTTTGAAAGGCACGTTAAATTGTCAGTTCATTGCGATTGTGAAGCAACGTGCAGCTCGACCCCTACTTGGATGGGTGGCCGATAGTGGTATTTCTGAGCACCTACCGTGCTTCGGAAGGTACGTTAAATTGTCGGTCCCGGTTGTTTCAATCGTTAGACCATGTCGGAGGCCTTTAGGCGGTCTAAAAACTCCGACACCTGGGTTGGCCACTAACCTACTCGAACTTACTTAGGTACTTAATTGTCAGTCCGGTCCGGGTCATTTCAGTTAGACCATATCTGAGGCCTTTAGGCGGTCTAAAAACACCTCGTGGTCAACTCTGATCTAACCAGAAGAAGATTCTCTACTTAACATAGGGTAACTGACTTGAACCTACTAATCAACAGCTCCATACAATTTAATAGTACTGCCTAAGCCAGGGGTTCCCAACCTTTTTCACCTCGCGGCGCAGTTACAAGTTTAGTTTTTTTGATGGCGCACTACCCAAGCATTGCTATTGGTGCGGGCGGTAAGCTTGTAGGCGCGCACGGAGCGGCAACGTGCACGGAACGGCAACGCGCACGACGTCGGCGTAAGTAGTTATCTACCTACCGTCGTTACCTAAAACTTTATTCACGATGCAAGCGCTCAGAAAGGTGCCGCGAATATTTGTTATTTTAAATTCAAATTCAAATAATTTATTTGCATAAAAACATGGTTTTCAAAGTTCTTAGGTCTTAGATCATATATATAATATTTCGGTTAATGATAAGGTTCAAACCCACGGCGCCCTTCTTTACTTCCTACGGCGCACCAGGGCGCCTCGGCGCACAGGTTGGGAACCCCTGGCCTAAGCCTTAATAATTTGAACACCCATAACGCCACAAAACAAGCCACAGATTACACGCACACCCTGCCAACCAATCTAGATTACTAGCCGCCTAATTACCTAACAGCGTGTTAGCAAATCAATTAGAAACATAACAATATAGAGGAGCAACGACCTCAGTTACAGTTAGTATTAATAACAACGGTATTAGGTACGGGTTGAAATAACATTGTTTTTGAAGACAATTCGGTGAGACAATAGAAGACGATGAGAATTTTAGTAGAAATGGGATAATTAAAGTATTAACATGTGATGTCCCACCGCTGGGCAAAGGCCTCTCGGCTTACTGAAGATTGCAATGAGGAAGATAAGGTGTAATCCACACGCTTGCCTAATGCGGGAATAAAAGAAACGGGGAAAAAAAATATTATGAATCAAAGGAACTTTTGTCCAAATGATAACTAACTAAGTAAAAGTATTAGCCTGTAATGTCCCACTGCTGGGCAAAGGCCTTTCGTCTCACTGAAGATATCAGTACAGTGAGGATGGACATACTCACCACGCTTGCCAACTTTTCAATAATTTAGTAGATATCTTTTGCACGATTAGTTTAGGGATTGATAGGTCTAATTTAGCCCAGAACACCTGTGTCTAGAATTAAGGTAACACCTATAGAATACCGCTTACATTCTTACTTGACTAAAATCATACGAATTAGAATAGAGTGAATTTAAATAACTAAAAAAGATTGTATACATATACTTTGAACTAGCAGCGCCCCGCGGTATTACCCGCGTTGTTCCCGTTCCCGTGGGAATTTCGGAATGAAAAGTAGCCTATAACCTTCCCGTTGAATGTGGCTATCCATTACAAAAAGAATTTTTCAAATCGGTTCAGTAGTTTCTGAGATTAGCGCGTTTAAACAAACAAACAAACAAACAAACAAACAAACAAACAAACAAAACAAACTCTTCAGCTTTATAATATTAGTATAGAAGTATAGATAGGTACCTAATATCGTAGTGACCTATAAGTTATAGGCTATAACATCCCAGCTTCATGTAAGCATTCGTATGCATATAATTAAGTGAAGTTACATCGTGATTCCAATGCTTAATGAACAGCATCCTGCCTTCTGCATTTAATTCAGACATCCAGGCATGACCTCGCATAATATAACTATCAAACGATAATCACTTTCGATCATAATTTCTACAGTTTATTTCTTCTTAATAGTTCTAAACGTAAAGTAATGCCGATTTTCCAACCAGAGACTAATCACTACATAGTATAAAATAAAGTCGTCTCTGTTTCGTGTCTGTTTGTCTGTTTGTCTGTATGCTTAAATCTTTAAAATTACGCAACGGATTTTGATGCGGTTTTTTGTAATAGGTAGAGTGATTCAAGAGGAAGGTTTTTATGTAAAAAAAATCCCGAAATTCCCACGGGAACGGACACAACGCGGGTAAAACCGCGGGGCGCTGCTAGTTCTTTCTATAATTAAAACTTTTACTAAACCTCATAATAACCCAAGCGAAAAAGAGGGGGTTTAATGTTTGACGAATCTTTGTGTCTTTCTGGCATTATAGCTTCAAAACGGGTGGACCGATTTTAATTAGGTTATTGTTTGTATGAGGTTATTTCGAAGGGGTTCCAATCAATGTTGAATTAAATTTTTATTTTTCGGCTGATATTGTTTAATATCTACCTACATAGTTCAAACCTAATTTTACTTTGAAACACGCCATGAATGACTATTAAATTTAATGTTTTACAAACATCTAAACATATAAAATTATTTGTCCTGAATGACTGATTAACGCGCAGTCCATACCTCTGATTGTAGAGACCTGAAACTTGGAGAGTTTGTTCTTTGTATGACGCAGGCATCCGATAACAAAGAATTTTCCCAAATTTTACCCCCAAAGCGGTAAAAAGGGGGGCAAATTGGGGACATTGTGATTTCGCGTTTTTGATATTTGTTGATTTGAGTCGAATCTACTTCATGTATATACCTACGTTAACGTAATTATGGAAGACGTGTGTCGTATTTCTTTGAAATGAATCCTCCAACAGGGTTAAAATATAAAATAATGACGTAAAATAAAAACCAATTAAAAAATCTGTTAGAACCATTATCGACTTTTACGCGGCCGAAGTCGCGGGCCATAGCTAGTTACATACAAAATGTTAATTAGCGAATTTTACGAGCATTCCATAGTTTCACATGTTCGTTATGCAATAACGTCGAATATAACGACCCTGTTAAGGATAGTGTTTTCTCTGTTTAGCACATATGATATGAGCAAGACAGCGAGACGAAACGTTACACTATGAGATGTCAAACTGTATCATGTTAAAAGTTTTATAACAGAAGATTAACATCGACATACATACATTAATTATATTCTAAAAACATAACCGAGATCATTCGTTGATAAGCAACATTTTCGTGGTTAAGTTACTAAATAAAATTAATAATGTATCTTAAATAAACCGGCCAAGTGCGAGTCGAACTCGCGTACGGAGGGTTCCGTACTTTAAAACACGGTAAAAAATCACGTTTGTGGTATGGGAGCCCCCTTGAATATTTGTTTTATTTTATTTTTAGTATTTGTTGTTATAGCGGCAATAAAAATACATCATCTGTGAAAATTTCAACTGTCTAGCTATCACCGTTCTTGAGATACAGCCTAGTGACAGACGGACGGACGGATGGACAGTGAAGTCTCAGTAAAAGAGTCCTGTTTTTACCCTTTGGGTACGGAACCCTAAAAAGTAAATAGCTGGTAAGAAAGTCCTTACTTTCCTATAAAAATAATCTGTTCAATTACATGAATATTATCCATACAGATTATTAAACAAAGCACCCAAAAAATATCTGTCTGTATGTAATAGATTTTCTCAAACACTCCTTAACGGATTGTTATGCAGTTTTAACTAACGTATATAGTGATTCAATCAATTAGCAGTCAAATAACTAGTAACAGCAGATAAAAGGTGTAACTATCTTTAAGTATCTATTTGAGTAAGTAATAGTCATAGATATGATCGCGTACTAAACTGTTAACACTCTTCGAACTCGCTTAAGAACTAAGAAACTGTGCCACATTTCCTCTTCGCCATCTCTTTCTGACTTCACCTAAAGGAAGAAGACAGACATAGCTGGAACATCCGATATTCGAAGTGATACGAAGCACACGTTTCTGTGCCCTTAGAGGCTGAACACACTATAGTCACGACTCTAGTGGACAGTCTATGAAAACATATGAAGAGCGCACACTAGGAACAAAATGTCTTACAACAGACTTATCACACAGACACAGTCACAGGCTTATTGTCTGCCACGGACTTTTTGTCTGCCACAGACTTTTTGTCTCACAGAATTTTTGTTTGCTACTGACGATTTGTCTCTTGTCCCACAGACTTTTCTCTGCCATAGACTTTTTGTTTCCCAGAGATTTTTGTCTGCCACAGATTTTTTGTTTGCCGCAGACTTTTTGTCTGTCACAGACTTTTTTGTTTGCCACGGACTTTTTGTCTGCCACAGATTTTTAACTACCACTGACTTTATAGTCTGTTACACTACGAGTATAAAATTTGTCCTAACATCTTTGTTAGACAGACAGAACACAGTTTAAAGTCAAGCAATCAGTCTAGTAAATCTAAAAAACTACAGTAGGCACAGGCCCTTACGAGAGAAAGTGGTTGCGATCCGATCGACTCATTACACACGCGCTGGGTCTAATGAGAGGCGCGACATATACGACACGATCTGATCTTACCAGTCAGTTTAACAAGTAGTGTCTGTAGGTATAAGTAACGGGTTTGCTAGTACTATATAGTAAGCAAGCGTGGTCTCCGGAACAATCGATCGGATTCTCATTGAAAAAAACATGGGAAAATCTTTCCAGTCTCCTGTCGTCTGTGACCACGATTGCTATAAGAGCCCGAAACGTCATATACATTTTTTAAATAAAATAAAAGTGTATCCGTAAACGTAGTTTCAATTCGAAATGAGTAGTGTTCGGTTTTACTTAAGAAACCAGTGGGAAAATCTTCTTGGGTCGTCTTAGTTGCACTCAATAAAAACTTTATAGTCTACTTTTCAACTCATGTAAAAACGGATTAACCAACCGAGCGCTGCTAGTAAATAAAGAAGTCTGATTGTTTACCTAAACTGCTCAACCGATTATGATGAGCCCCGGTCCAATAAGCTTCCATTTTTACCCCATTAGTGACCGGCACTGGTGTCGGAGTATAGTGCTAGACAGTTCAAAATACATCTTTCAAATGTCCTTTTACAAGTGTAACTAACACTTATTTTCCACTTTTACGGTACACTTACCTGAGAAAACAACTAATGATATCTTTGGAGGCACTCGCGTGATTATTTGCACCCACGCAGTGGCACTAATACAAATAATTATATGTACTAACTGGTAATGAAGGCTTCTGTTCCTACAATTATTGAGGTGTACAAAATTACGCCTATTATTGAAGTCACACGATGAAACCATTGTGTGAATGTTTGTGCATGCGAGTTTCTTTTGCATTTGCGTAAATATATTATTAACGTATTACTACGGGGTTTTTCAAAGTAAGTGTTTTTACTTACTAAAAAAACAACCATCTGTGCCGCAAAAAAACTCTTAGTAATACGTTAATAATGTGTAAAAATCGCGAAAGTCTGAGAAAGACTATTGGGTAAATATAGTTGGGTTGTGGATAATTTAGATAAACATAATATGAACACGCATTCATATGTTTAAAAGATTTGATCTTTACAAATTACATACCTCGCGTTTAGATTATCAAACCGTAATAAATAGACAAGCGGGGTGACTACGCTTCATCCTTCTCACTGTACCATCTTCAGTGAGCCCAGATTACTAGCTACGATGATGAGAAAAACAGCCCCATTCTCAGACACATTAAACGTATATCACCCTTTGCTTTTATTTAACATTTTCGACGTTAGAATACCAAACTATATAACTGCATATGTCACCTTAATATAGTTAACCCCGTTGGTTTATAATCCGCCTAGTAAGTTTATAATGTTACTAGTTGTAATAGAACATGGTTACAGTTTTCCGGTGACACATACCCCACAGAGCGACCTATTGCCCAAAAACTAACGCAACGCCTCCGATAGGGCTCCAACTCCGAGAGCAACCTGAACATATTATAATTGGCTCCACAGTAGAAAGCACTGAGCAGTCAGTCACCTTTCACCTAGTTACCCAGTAGCATCTATACCGGACTGGTTGGAAGTACATACAACTAATTGATTTATTATGGTGTGCGTTTGACGGTTGGAAGATGTCTTTAAAGAATGGTGATAGTGTGAAGATGTCTTTTTTAAGGTAATTAGCATTTTAGTAAGTGTTTTAATTACTTTAAAAAAAAGTAATCATCTATCTACCTCTTTGACCAACTTCAAAACTCCTAGTGTAAGTGTTTTGAAAATGACTTTGGTATATGAGTTTGCTTTTAATATTATTTCGTTATTAAGTAGTAGTAGTAGTATTAGCCTGTAATGTCCCACCGCTGGGCAAAGGCCTCTCATCTCACTGAAGATATCGGTACAGTGAGGAGGATTAGGCGTAATCACCACGCTATTAAGTGCTTACAGTTTTTGTAATCGTAGTTTTGGTTCTTCAGTTTAGAAATTATTATGCTAATGGGAACGAGGGTGTCTGTCTGTAGTTACAGTAAGTAGTTGCAATTTAAAAATCCCTTGAAATCGTGTATACGGTTTTATCCGCGTTGTGACTGTTCCCATGGAAATTTCGGGATGAAAAGTAGCATAAAACCTTCCTGTTGAATGTGGCTATCTATTACAATAAGAATTATTCAAATCGGACTGATAATTCCTGAGATTACCTCGGACATACAAACAAACAAACGAACTTACAAATTTTACCTCTCTATAATATTAGTAAAGATAAATAACTACAAATAAAATCCCACAACAGAGCAAGGCATCTACTCCCACTGAGCTCTCTAGTCTAAAGCTAAAATATATCCATAAACAAACTTAATTTATTACACAATCCTCTGCGCTAATCAATGTTTGCACGTGTTAATAATATTAATATCGCTATTCAAGTAGTAACAGCAAAAACACACTTAATTTAGATATTACTTTATTGAACTTCCTGTAATAACAAGATCTACACTATTATTATAAAGATGAAAACTTTGTTTAGTTTTAATGAATAGGCTCAAAAAGTACTGGACCGTTTTTAAAAATTCTTTCACCATTCGAAAGCTACATTATCCACGAGTAACATAGGCTATTTTTCATCCCGAAATTCCTACAGGAATGGACTCAACGCGGGTAAAACCGCGGGGCGCTGCTAGTAACTTATATAAGGAGGCCAGTTTTATTAATGGACACTTAGTTTGGAAGCCTTTAGGCGGTCTAAAGGCTTATTCCAAATAACGATTTCTGCCAACCGTACAGTCCATAAAAACCTCTTCGAGACAATAATATTGGCACCGTAAATTGGTAATTTAAGTATAGCTATTGAATAACACAGACAGACAAACAGTAAACGCAATATAAAATTATTGTCATTTCAATTGTAACCGGAGCAAACGATATTTTGTAATATAATAGGCAAGTACTTTGAACAATGTTAATGTTAGACCTTTTTTAAAGATACAGTAAAAATTAACATCCATTTTATATCATGAACAGCTTATAGTGAGCGAGTTTACAAGCTGGAAATCAGCAGCCACAATAAAAAAACCAAAAGCACCGGCACACACACACACACACACACAAACACACACACACACACACACACACACACACACACACACACACACACACACACACACACACACACACACACACACACACACACACACACACACCAAAACAACAATGTTTTACAGCGGGTTTGCCTTGAGACATGTTGCAACAAGCTTGACTTTTTTATCCCTATATCGTATACTACTATAACCTATATTGTCCCACTAGTGGGCAAAGATCTCCCTCAAACATCGTCAACCCTACCTACTTGTCCTTTTCAAGCTTGACATTATCCTATCCTATCCTACTAATTCCTACTAATATTATAAATGCGAAAGTTTGTGAGGATGGATGTAATGTATGGATGTATGTTCGTTGCTCTTTCACGCAAAATCTACTGAACGGATTTGGATGAAACTTTACAGTAATATAGGTTATACATCAAAATAACATATGGGATATATTTAATCCTGAAACCCGCGGGAACGGGTACAACGTGGGTGAAACCGCGGGGCGCGGCTAGTTGCAAATAAAAATATGATAATATTTTGTGTAACCTTTATGATATTAACCCTGCAATACACCGAGGATGAATAATCGTGATCATTTAATCACAGTTAGCCTAATACCGAACTGATTGTATTTATGACCAAATATATATTAGTGGTAAAGTGTTGACAACTTGTAGAGTTGGCGTCCATAAATTAGTATTAGTTACCGTTCCGACTACTGTAAGATATTTATGTACGAAATAGGATATAATATATTTGGATTACATGGGTATTGAGGCAGTGGTAACAATGGGGGTACCAGTAAGGTAGATCTGATTTGGTATTAGTTAATAATTTATATTAATATAATAAAACTGAATTTTGTTTGTTTGAACGCGCTAATCTCAGAAACTACCAATCCGATTCGAAAAAATATTTTTGTAATGAATAGCCACATTCAACGGGAAGGTAATAGGCTATTTTTCATCTCGAAATGCCTACGGAAACGGGCACAACGCGTGTAAAACCGTGGGGCGCTGCTAGTTGTTAGATATTGTAGTAGAAAATGTTAAACAATAGTACAGTACTCCCAAAGTGATAATGCGCATAGCAATCTTCGCCAGTGGTCGTGTTTCCGGAAACAACCGAATAATTTAATAGTAAGTGCCCTAACTAATGCACTTCAATTTAGCATCTAGTGCGATAGAAATAGGAGTCAATATCAATCAATAACAAGTTTGAACGGTCCGCGGCGGTTGACGGGTGCCGCCGATGAGTTGAAGGTCAGTCAGTTGTCTTTAAGTATTGGAAGTGCCCGCACGTGTTCTTTTCATGTGGAAATATATAGAGCTGATATTACACACCCTTCTTGGTTTTATTTCGTTGGTAAGTTTAAAATTTTCAACTTTAATTATGTTAGCTGCATAATCATAACTCATGAGTGTGTATCGATCATATCAGTCATTCTTTATTATTTTCTTATCTAAATTTAAATTCGAAAATTTGAATACTTTATTTGTATAAATTTCAATACTTAATTTTAATTGATTTTGAATATTTTTTTTGCTCATTTGACATATTCATTAGACATTTTGGAACCATATAATATGTAATTATTCGTAATTATTTACAATAATATTGAATTTTTCTTTACTTTTAAATCAAATAACTGTTCCTATCTATATCACATGGAACATTTTTATACATAAATTTAATAGAATGTTACAACTCCGCCAATTTCATCTTCTTTCAGATCGAATCCTTCCAGAATGGATAAATTTAAACGTGGGAAGCCGCTAAACTCACAAGCACGGCAAATGGTATTTAATGTGTACCTTTATTTCTTAAATGAAGCTAATGTATTCAAAAAAGACCATGACGGTTATTTTAAAAAAGTTCAGGAGCGTGTGACAAAATCTACAGGAATTTCACGCCGAACTTTGACTAATATATTGAACGAAAAAAGGCAAAATCAATCAATGAAATTGTCCACACCGAAAAAAGGAAAACCTAAAAGTAGGTTTCGGCTAGGACTTGATGATTTCGACTATTGTGTAATTCGAAATATGATATACAATTTTCAGTTGACGCTCAAAGAACTCCCAACTGTAAATAATTTGAGAAATGAGTTAATCGAAGCTATTAATTTCAAAGGCTGTGTAGAAACTTTAAGGCTTATCTTGAAAGACATGGGGTTTAGGTTTCTGAAAACTGATACCAATCGACGGTTACTTATGGAAAAGACAGATATACGTTTAAAAAGGATCAAATATCTCCGAGAAATACAGAAGCTGAGAAATGCTGGTAGAAACATAGTATTTATGGACGAGTCATACGTGCATACATCGCATACTAAAGGTAAAACTTGGCAAGACAGCAGCAAAAAAGGTATTAAACAACCCATTTCTAAAGGAGAGCGAATTATTATTGTACATGCAGGCAATGAAAAAGGCTTCGTCTCAGGGGCTTTAATGTTACATAAATGTGTCGACTCAGAAGGTGACTATCATAAAGAAATAAACGCCGAACGTTATCAAACTTGGCTACGCAATCAGTTGATTCCCAACTTGCCTCCTAATAGTGTGTTGGTAATTGATAACGCCCCATATCATAATAAGCTGTCCGTGAAACCACCAAACTCAAATACACCCAAACCACAAATGATTGCGTGGTTACAACAACACAATGTTCCTCATGACCCAAATAAACTCAAACCTGAATTGTACAAAATTATAAAAATCCACAAAGAACAATACACAGAATTTGCCATTGACCGTATAATGGAGGAGCATGGGCATAAAATTGTACGATTGCCACCATATCATCCCGATTTCAACCCCATCGAAAACATTTGGGCGCAAATAAAACAACACGTTGCCAAACGAAATATTGCAATGAACGTTACGTCAGTTAAAGAAGCTATTTTAGAAAAAATCAACAATATAAGTTCGGAAGAATGGAAAAAAGTTCGTGATCATGCCCTTAAATGCGAAGATGAGTATAGGAAATATGACCCAAGAATCGATAGTTATTCAGATGAAATTATTATTTACACAGGAGATAGCAGTGATACAAGTGAAATTGAAGACCTTGATGAAAATTCCGATGACTCTATGATGTCAGGAATAGAGAATCTCCCCGATTCTGATTAAATAAAACTTTTTTTTCGTAATATAAATCTTCTTTTCATTTAAACCTCCTTTTTTCCATCGTTAAACCAGCTCCCAGCTTTCATTACATATTATATATATAAGAAATACGACCGATGCCGACCACTGGCGAAGAATTGTCTGCGCATTATAACTTTGGTTGTAACCACTCTATATACATATCGTCTTCCGACGCTCGGGGAATACGACCGTTGCCGAACAGTGACGAAGATTTCTATGCGCATTATCACTTTGGGAGTACTGTACCGTGTTATTACGAGATTTGAAAATTATTTTAGAATATTATAGAAGTTTGAATATGACAAATAATGATCTAAATATGTTTTTAAAATTTATAATGTTGACTGTTCTTCAGTTAGACTGTGCTTTACGCGTTAGTTTAAAAACTATATCTTAACTAAGGTTCTGTTTTAGTTCAAGTGCACTTTAACGTGAAAGAGCAAGCAAACATCAAAGTTTATATCTACTTACTAAGTTTACCAAAATTCTATGTGATACGGGGTGTAGAGAAACAGAACATATTTTATCCTACTTTAATGTTTACAGGGTGAACATATCCATAAAGGACAAATACTATCTGGACCACCCTGATATACCTATTCTTCCTGCAACTTAATGGCCCACCCTGTATAACAACTGTAATCTACAAGTGTACATTATATCGAATAAATATTTATCACCCATTAATATACTCATCAATCTACTAAGCAATCAAATCTTATAAACTGGTATTATTATACAATAAATAAACACTATAAAATAAACTAAGTGTTTTATTGATATAACTATAATAATTATTGTAAGTAAACTTACGTAATAACTTTAACATATATAAAGCAATCTTAAAGTCGATTAGTCGCTAAACATTGTGCCAGAGGTTGACCGCCTAAAGGCCTCTTTTACGAATTATCACGCGCGGTGATTCCAGTCATGATCCAATAGATGGCGGTAGTGTGCACATTTTGTAGAACGCGCTTACGTTATTTTCTCAGATTTAGTGTTCTTCTTGTCGAGTCAAGATGGTTTTAAGTGGTATTTGGACCAGAATTTGGCCAGATCTATTGCACTATTATTTGTCTTCCAAAGATTCTCCACAGTGCAGGAAACGGGGCTGCTGAGACACTGTAGTAAGTGAGTCAGATTTAGTGGGGACGCCATACAATTTGTTGGTCAGGAAGAATATAATTTCCCTCTTTATATAAGTACATACAGTAGAGATATGAAGTTAGACATACTGAGTCCAGCACTAGCTATACTAAAAACGATCTTCGTAGCAATAAAATGCGATAGTTATATCTTTTGTCCTTAGTCCCTAATGTCCCTAAAATCACCAATATTAATAATGTCAGATAAAGGGTGAAGTCGAATGAAATGAACCATTTAGAAGGGGACATTAGCGTATAGGGTACTTACATATCGATTGAGGAAACCTGCTGAATGCACACACCGTGTCAGTTGGCGTTGGTTGGTGTATGTTTTTATCAACCCTACTACAACAGACGGCGGGAGGGTAGAGGCTAATTATTTTAGTCATCATCATTCATAATTCCGAGTAGGTTAGATACCAACCCTGGTGTCGTAGTTTTAAGACCGCCTCAAGTTCTCTGACATGGTCTTACGATTGAAACAACCAAGACCGACTGCTTAACGTGACCTCCGAAGCACGGTAGCGCTCAGATTGAATAGCCACT
This sequence comes from Cyclophora punctaria, assembly GCA_951394245.1. Classification (NCBI taxonomy): domain Eukaryota; kingdom Metazoa; phylum Arthropoda; class Insecta; order Lepidoptera; family Geometridae; genus Cyclophora; species Cyclophora punctaria. The sequence continues at coordinate 1,723,417 of OX596181.1, forward strand.
ATCGACCACCCATCCAAGTAGGGGTCGAGCTGCACGTTGCTGAACAATCACAATGAACTTACATCGCTTAGTCAAGCTTCGCCAAGAGTGCTACAAAGTTTAGGAAGTAGGTCTTGAACAGTATGGAACGAAAAGACGCAAAACTGTTTTTTGAAATGAAAATGATTAATGAAAATGATGCTCCCGACTTCGAGTCTCTCTGTTTGAACAAAACCTTCATCGGAAAGAGAAAGTGTTCATAGTATAGCGTTATTTGTATACTGGTTGTTCTTATATGAAAAATCATACTCGAATAGTAAGCGTCAATCACAAAAGTAAAAATTTAACTACTGGGCAAAGTTACTAGGCTAAAAAAATTAACTAAAACCGACTACTGGGCAAAGACAAAGGCCTCTCTGAAGAAATCAGTACATCATCATTATAAATTTAAGAGCAAGGCTCTCGTCTGTGAGTCCGATGCAAACTTCTCCATCTGTTCCTATTCAAATCAAAAAAATCAGTACAGTGTGGGAAAATAAAAAATCTAAATGCTTATAAAGTAAAAGTTCCAACCATTTACGAAAGCACATTTAACCCTTTAAGCAGGGTACATTACGTATCGAACAATCCTCTAGCCATTACGCGGCAGGTGCAATTCAGGTTCTGCCATGATAATGTAAATAAATAAAAAAGGAACGTTTTTACAAGAAGTCAAGCGAACCGCGGTGCGTCGCGCCTCTAGTGATCCGTAACGTTTGAAGGGTTAAACATAGATAAAGGTTAACATGGTAAAGTATGTGGAATGACGTAAGTAATTCGGTTAGTAGGTGCAGATTTTTGTGTTTTATTCAAATGATGTATGTTTTGTAGAGTTCTGTATAAAATTAAATATTTAGGGAGAGTGCTTCAGCTTACGCTTACGCAGTAGTAAACGTTAACATAAAATGTCTCAACAGACGTAAGAAAAAAAATCGTGTCTTTCTGCTGGAAGCCAGATTACATCTATCTATATAATAATAAAAATGAAACCCGTTTTCCTTGGTCACGGCATCACGCGTGAATGGCTGGACCGATTTCCAGGTTTATAGGGAATAAAAATATCAAAATTCCCACGGGAACGGGGGCGCTGCGGGTGAAACCGCGGGGCACAGCAAGTTTCTGATAAATTAGACTGTATTTTTACTTACGCTTTGTATTAATAAAAAAATATAAATTCTTAAAAAAGATATCAAAATAAAAACTATCCCTAACATACGGAACCCTAGGCCTCGAGAAAAGATTACGACATAATTGCTAGAAAATGTATCGAATAAATTACTGGTATGAATTACTAACTAGGAATCTGCAGATGCAACCGTTTATATCTACATTAGAAAAAATCTAAAAATAAGTACACTAAGTCGATCGCTGCATGCAACAACAGTGTAAGGAAGAGATAGGGTAGGCGGCAGCATTCGGCGAACTGCAGCTGTCAACTGTCAACTAATGTCAGCTGTCAACTAATTAGGAGGTGGCAGTCGACAACCTAGTGTGAAGACGACGTTTAGCCATCGAAGTACATTATTAAAAACTAGTTCGAACTGCATTAGGTGAACTAATGTAATGGCAACATTAGGTCTTATTAAATAAATGCTTAGAAAACATGAGCTATGCCCACCTTGAGTGCAACCGAAGATTCCATTCCCGACGGTGGCGGTTTTTGTTATAAATGTTTATTTTTGGATCCTAGAGCATTTGTCTATTGATATTGTCTATATATAAACAAAAGTTTATATTTATTACAATACAACAAATAATTATTGTAACAACATGTAAAGTCGACATACGATCTCAATAGCCGATCTCAATCAGCAATCTTAGATAGCTAATAAAAGTAATTTTTATAGTTCTAGTAGTAAGAATATCTTATAAATATGTTATATAACTGATCAAAATCGGACCAGACCACCTACAAGTAGGAACTAGCTTACTAAAGTCACTTATGCTTTTCTAAGCTTACGTATGACAAACGTCAATACTAAGTAAGTAAGTAAGTTACTACTTACATTACATTACTATGTAAGTTCGAGTAGGTTAATATCCAACCCTGTTGTCGGAGTTTTTAGACCGCCGAAAGACTTCCGACATGCTCTAACGATTGAAACATCCGGGACCGACAATTTAACGTCCCTTCAGAAGTACAGTAGCGCTCAGATAGAAATGCCACTATCAATACTAACTATCAGGAAAGCACTGTTTTGCAGCCTCAATACCCCACTGCTGGGGAAAGATCTCTTTCAATTCCTTCCATGACTATTCCCATCAGTATGAACCTTCTCTTTTTATGAGCAAAACACTCAACAAGGTTTAATTCTCAAAGGAGACATGCAAGCAATCTCCCACCTCCGACAAATATGTGTCCCACTAGGATTGTGACCCAACATGGTTTGGTTTGGTTTTAATGTCGAATTTAGTGTAATAGGGGTCTGTGTTCGTAATTATTGCTAATGGGGCAGGTCAAAATAAAATAGGGCTCTTGGGAAACGGGGTAGCTTTAATTACATGCCCAGTTCCACAGGACACTTGCGTACAAAAGGTGAATTAAAATTGTAAAGCTTGTGGTTATTATTAATTTAAGCTTGTGGGCCCTGAGCAAAGCTGACGTCGCGCGTCGTGCTTTTGTCCAGTTAAAGAAGGACTTTTGCCAAATGAATTATGTCATATGAGTAATTGAACAAGTCAAATGACAAATGTCTTTACGTCCTCTAGAAGTTAGATTTGCATTCAGCTTAGGACCTACGAATACGATGTAAAACTAAGTTTTTCTATGGATTTTTACTCCATAGTTAAAAGTGCCATGGTGCGAAGCGACGGTGACTGGCTAATTATATAAAAAGTACCTGAAAAAGCTAACGTTTAATGATCTTTCTTCAAAAATAATCGTTAGTAATCCTTGCCGTCGCTTTACCGTGGCAACTCCATAAGTATAGGTAATTATGTAAGAGCCTACTGCTAACCCTTTTTCTTCTACACGTATTACTCGTACATATTATTATAATGCAAAGAAATTCGTGTTCTGAAAGTATAAGAAGCAAAAGTATCAAATGATTTATTCGACGAAACTTGGAAACTTTTTGACAACGATTTATGAAGGAACTCTTACCCCTTTATTTATTAATATGTAATGTTTTATCATAATTCGGAAGCAAAGATTTTCTCTGGATTTTCAAAGTAGTATATATTTTTATAAGATATGAAATTACACTGTCCACGAAAGTGTGTCCATGGAATCAAAAGCTTTTTGAAGCTATGTATGTACATATGTTCGGATTCAGATTGAACACACATTTTCACGTCAACTTTTTTAATGTTTTTGGATACCTTTAAGAGAAACACAGTAACAAATAAAACTTAAGAATTCATTAGTTCTCTTCACAACAAAGAAATGTGGGTATTCGGTTGATTTTCTAATATAAGCTGGTAAAATCATAGACATATAATCCGCTTCGCTACGCCCAGATATAATTCTACGCGTAAAATTATATTTTACAAATTAACACCATAATGTTGGCAACCTTTCAAGTGTCAATTTGGATGTTGACATGACGTTATTTTATGACGTCAAACTATTGTGCCGAAAATTGCCGCGAAAATATATCAGTTATTCAAATATCTTAGTTGGAGCTTGTTTACGATTTTTCTAGATGTGCCTATTTATAAACTCACGCAGTATACTGATCATAAAGTATCTTTATATTGTAAAAACTACGTGTCATGTTGTTTATCCGCGATGGACTCCTAAACTACTGAACCGATTTTAAAATTAATTTGCACACCGTGTGCAATTTGATACAACTTGAAAGGCAGGATAGCTTACATCTCAAGCGATAGTGATAAGGGTGATCCACCCCTTAATTTTTATATGGAAAAACAACGTTTGCCGGATCAGCTAGTATATCTATAAGTTTAAGCCTCCTCACTGTACTGATATCTTCAGTGAGATGAGAGTCCTTTGCCCAGCAAGTGGGACATTACAGGCTTAAACGTTTTTTCATAACAATCAATGAATTTATTTAATTTCTAGTCAATCCAACGAAAAGCCAGTAAACTTGCTAAACAGAACCATTAAAAAAGAAAACATAGTCATACAATTTCCGCCCTAAAGTGCTCAAACACAAACTTCCCCTACCTTACCTAATTTAATTAGTTCAAACACAAGCTATACAAAAGATTTGGCACTAAATTCTAATCAAAATTGAATGAGCCCATAAATAGTTTATTTTCAACGTGATTTATGCAGGGCTAGATATTTAGCCGAACGTTTATTAACTAAGGGCACAGCTTAGGCGACAGTTAGTTCGTCTAAAGAGCTAGGAGGCTATTCTCGTGACTTCCTTTTATGGAGTTAGCACCTCTTAACAAGGATTGGGCAATATTTGCTTTACGTTCAGTTAACTTGTAATATCGGGTGTCAGTGGCCTGGTACCTATTATTTAACTTATTAGGGCTGTAAATGTTTTAATATAGCTATAACTTAGCCAAAATTCGAAAATCACACCACAAAAACAAGTAATTCAAAATAAATTAGTCATCGCCAAAACTACCAAAATGGCGAAATCGTATTCTTATCTTGGAAGGCAAGTAATAAAAATTAACAATATATTCTCTTAACGAGCATGAGTGACTTTTATGTGAACAGCCACTTAAAAATAAATCTATTGTTCTTTTAATTTCCTCATAAAAACTCATACATAACATAGTACATACCTAACTATTTGGCAAAACGTAACGGTTTTTTTGGTAAATAACAATTAACTTTTAATGCTGGGTAAAGGCTTCGCATCTCACTACGAAGATATAAGGTGCTAACAAATTAATCACGGATATTTTAAGAGATGATACACTACATTAAAACAATTAACTTTTATTAAGCTGTAATTAAGGCACCTTTGTATATCATTTTTTTGTTTTAATTTACCGAACAAAAAAAAATATTATAATATTTTTTTAAAATAATCACCCTCTATTATGTACCTGTCAAGATGTTTAACACTGTCTGTCATGTCACGTCAAAAGTTGTTTTTCTTAAATTTCATATGTTTGATAGTTTAAAGAGGTTCTAGAATATGTCTAAAGAGGTCTCATTTAATTATCTTATTAACAGGGTGTTTTAACGTAGTCAATTTGTTTCCTACTTTTCTCCAAAAAAACATAACAAAACCTATGATGTTTTATACTTTAATGTACTCCGAGAACCGAGTACTATCAGCTGTAAAAATATCCGTGACTAATTTGTTAGCACCTTATATATTCAAAACATATTGTTTTCTTCGCAAATTTTCGAAAATTACCTATTCACTTTGTTGATAACACAAATTCCTTTAAACAATGTCCAACAAAATGTTCACAATACTACAACACCCACCAAGCAATGCCTCATATTATTTTTATTATTTTCGCCAAACAATCTCGGGTTGACTGCGCTGAGCAAATGTTTGCATACTCCTTCACTTACGCGACGCTCGGTTAAACAAGCACACATATAGCTATTTTGAATTTCGTATTTATTTACAAATAAGCAACGAGTAGGTCAGTGTCTGCATTTTTGAAAACGCTTCAATATCTGATATTGCTCAAAGATGTCGCTAAGAGAACCTGCCCCTCTTAGCGGCTAGAAGCTAGAGGCTCGAAATTTTCGTAAATTTACATAAATTTCACATAATTTTCGTAGGTATAAGATATAAGGTCTCCAGCCTTGCCCTTCCCTCCTGCACTACAGGCTAACGAGCCCTTAAAATGGCTAAACCATCGAAGCAACCGGGACGGACATTTTAATATACCATCCAAAGCACGGTAGCGCTCAGAAAGAAATTACCCTATCGGTCACCCATCCGAGTTGTGGTCAAGATGCACGTCACTCAACAATCGCGCTTCGATTCAAACTATGCTACAATCGGTACCAAAACAGAACGTCCTCGACAGTACAGAGGTTTGTTTCCGCCTGGTGAAATCGAAGTTGTAAGTTCAACTCCAGGGTCGATCGAAGCGAAGCATGGTCGCTTTTCTAAAACGCTCTAACATTGAAAAACAACTGCTCGGGGATTTTCCGCATGAGAAAATAATGACTGGTCATAAAACTAAGAGCCAACACTGCGTTAAGCGTGCGCAGGCCGCGGTTCCATACAAAAGTGACCCGTCGCGGGCGCCCGCGGCGTGTGGCTTCATACAAAAGTGACCAGTCGCGTGCGGTGTCATACAAAAGAGAACCGCCGCGTGCGCACGCTTAACGCCGTGTTGACCCTAAGGCTTTTCAATCACTGGAGAACTGTAAGAAATATTTTCCAACAGAATTCATTAATCAAGAACAGATTTAATTTCAATATTAACTTGAAATATGACACCCTAATGATAAACTTGATGAAGCTACAAAAACTATAAAATGGCTATAAAATCTGTAACGACCTATAATTAAATGTTTATCACTCGTCTTAGAAAATAAATAGATCGCTATCTGGTTTCACTTAAGGCGCGATCCGTTCACCACATGTGGTTACTACCAGAACAACTGCAGAGCAAGAAAGTGGTGTTCGGTGGCATTAGGCGAACGACTGCAGCTGTCAAACAATTATATTGTATGTATTGTCAGTCGACGACCAACCGTGAACAAAAGTGTAAAGATGACCTTTGCCGACAGAAGTAGATCGAAATAAGATAGGCGATCCCATTAGGCGAGATATTTGTATTTGGGGCATTAAGGTACAAGTCAAAAGACGAACTGCAAACTGCAAAAAGCGGCTGCAATGTGCAGTACACTGGTTTCTTAAAACCCACGAAATTGATTCCAAGCATGGCGACACTGCGGTCTGCAGTAGTTTTGCAGTAACCGCAGAATGCAGTACCATTGTTATAGAGATTCGTAGAAACTGCAGTTGCATCTTATGCTCTGCGGTCGGTCACCGACGGTACCTTTAGAATTATGCTGACTATAATAGTTACCATAAATTATAATTATCTACGTCTGAAGTTATAAAAGTTTCAACGTATAATCTGACGATTTATGTCTAGTTTAAGTTATTGAATTAAACTAGTTTATTGGGTGGCGTTCGCCATTTTATTCGCCCAGGAAATCATTAAATTTTATCTCTTACAATTATTTAGCTGTACGGTTTTAATAGCGTTGTCCCTGTACCCATAGGAATATCGGGAAAAAAGAGGAACCTGGTACATTAATCACTGTCCTTAAAATCACGTAAAAATTCCGTAGTTCAATTTTTATGAGCTTATCGGGATCATACAGACAGCTGAAAAGAAACTTGCTTTACAATATCTACATATTGTAAAGCAAGTTTCTTTTCAGTTTCTTAAGTAGTTGAAATAGAGGAAATGTAATATGAGTATGATTACTCTTTTACATTTTTAAAATTGGTACCTAGGATTGGTTGGACTATCCTCCATAGATCTAAAATGAATGAACAATCTCCTCCTGGTTATCTGATGTAAGTTCAAAGGTTGGTTGGTTAAAAAGTTATTAAGTCCAATCAGTCTATTAGATTTAATACAAGCTTAGAACTTACTTTGGGCTTACTAACCGTGTGAGCATTTATACGGGTATATTTATTTATTCTATTTTACTTGCTTATTGAGATCACCAACCCACATATGGCAAGTGTGGTGATTATACCTAATCCTCCTTACTATACTGATCTTCAGTGAGATGAGAGGCCTTTGCCCAGCAGTAGAACATTACAGGCTAAACTATACTGTACTTTTTTTACTTACATATTAAGTTTACCTCTAGCCTCATTCATGGAAAGAACTTCATTAACAGTCTAACCAAGTTTCCAATATCTGCAAAAACGCTTCAATAGACACACAAAACATGCAATGACCTTAACACAAGGCATAACAACTCAGTGAATGATTTGCATGACTGCTTTCTTGTATGGGCAAGACATATGGTGAGTACTGAGTCTGAGTTAGGGCCGTAACAGACTGGAGTACAGACAGTATTTAGACTGCGTTGTTCGATGCCGACAAAGCTTTCTTTAGTCAGTCCAACAACAGTTTCCGGTATAATTCTTTAGTCATTAGAGCAATAGACATAGGACAAAACGTTTTTGACGAAAAAGTGTGTTAGATGAGAGAGATGTATGTTCTTGTCTCTTGTAATCACTTCATCATGGGTCGTCAAAGACAACTACGACTAAAAAGAGAAAAACGAAGTCAAAACTTTTAGCTTGACTTTTATATTAGCTCTGCAAAAGACAGTCTAAAAACTGTCTGGACTCAAATCTGCAGAGGCTCTTACAGTCGCTCAGTAAAGGATCAATCTACGTGGGTTTGTTGTTTGAATAACAATGTAGTAATGGTTTCTTGGGCTTAAGCTTAGCTCTACAGAGCAATGCCAAAGCCGGGCCATTAATTTAAGTCTAGATTAGCAAGGAAAAGTTAAGTCATGGCCTTTAAACCCTGATAGCTGGGAACAAGCAAGGCTGTTGCTAGAAGCTCTTCTATAGACAAGCAGTTGGCTTCGCTATTATCAATATCAGGTTAACAGCCTCCGTGGTCTAGTGGTTTGAGCGCTCGTCTCACGATCCGGAGGTTCCGGGTTCGATTCCCGGTGGGGATATCTCACAAAAATCACTTTGTGAGACTGTCCTCAGTTTGGTTAGGGCATTGCAGGCTGGATCACCTGATTGTCCGAAAAGTAAGATGATTCCGTGCTTCGGAGGGCACGTTAAGCCGTCGGTCCCGGTTACTTTCTACGGATAGTAGTCGTTACATGAGCCAAGTCAGAGGCCTTTGGCGGCTCTATAACTCTGACACCAGGATTGGTCAAGTTGACCATCCACTCGATAAGAAGAAGAAGAAGAATATCAGGTTATGTCAAGTAGTCATGGCGCATGTGGTCATGTGGTCACATGGTCACTCATGCCCATACATTTTGATAGTACTCGTAGCAAAGTAAAGCAAGTAAAGTATAAGCCTGTAATGTCCCACTGCTGGTAAAGGCCTCTCATTCACTAAAGATAGTGACGAGGATTAGACTTGCCTACTTACCTTGCCTTGTGATCTCATATCTTTTTAAGCTATTGCATAGCTTCTATCGCGGGCCTTGAGCGCGGGGACCGAATCCAGAAATTCCGTAACGAAAAAACCTCACGCTCCCCACTAACGTCATCTAGTGATAGAAAAAAAACCTAACACTCCCCACTAACGCCATCTAGTGATAGAAAAAATAACTATGCAATAGCTTTACCGCGGCAGTCCCCGAGTGCCACACTTCTTTTTTTATAGTTCGATCTACCATAAACAAGAGCTCAAAACCTCCATTATTACCGCATTCGATTTCCAATGATCGATGAATAAAATAGTTTATTCACTAGAAGCCGATTCTCAAAACGTATTTGTATAGTATACAATAGATATCAGTCATAAAAGATGGACTACTTTCATAGGTAACTGTTACTCGCAATACCACATTCAAATTTGAAGAGATAAATTAACACGTCATGCAGATGTGTGGGTATTATCTATCACAATGGCTTTTTAGATGTATTACGATCGTTGGACTCTATTGTACATAGATGTGGTGTGTACAAAGTGATGTAGAGCTTCTTATAGTATCCAAAAAGGTTTGAAACTACTATACAAACCTTTTTATAGTAACTACGACATATGTAGTAACTTTAGTAATAGTGTAGAAGGTTACTGTATTTTTTTCGTAAATAAGATATTGTAACAAACATTTCAGTCAATAACTCCAACAAAAAATCGATCTTCACGAAATATGTTTTTTAGATAATAAGTAGGAATATCCTTAATGCTGTTAGACTGCTATTGTGTTTATTGGGAGACACTTCGTCTATGATTAGACCCCTTTGTCTTCACTAAAATAAAAAATTAAGATAAACAAAATTATTTCATTCATTTGGTACAATACACATCAAATACAATTCAATTACCACTTCACTTACACCGATGTAAGCGTAGAATAACTTTTTACAATCTACCTCTATGCAAACAAAAACAAGCAAACAGTGAGTAACATCATCACTTCACCTACGCCTATGTAAGCGTACAATAAGATGCCTCATTTTTACAAACCACCTCTATCCAAAGTTAAGTCGAATCTTAATTCTGCGAGTTGTCTGCATGCGAAGACAGATCATATTGCCCCAAGGTATTGGCGGCAAATGATCTAAGTTCATTGCACTTACTAATGCTAGAATAATGTCTACAATACGTAGGTAGTTTGTTGATCTTTCGCGTGTTAAATTGTTTATTCTACGCTGGTATTACGTCTTGAGTTTGGCTACCTAATATGAACGGTAATTGATATTTTAAATGACTTGAAAATAGGAGCTTCACATTTGTTATATTATACTTAGCTTCCTAAAAGAATGGCAATATTTAATATAAAATTCAAAGTATTTTTAATTTTATTTTATTTATTATTTGGCCTTTTCCAAGTACAGACAGCGAGGTTACGTAAAGAAAAAAATATTATCATAAACTTTTTTCATACTATATACGTACGTATATTTTTCATACTATATACTTTTTTCATACTATATACATTGCTAACCGAACATAACCATTGACAAATCCCAAAACATCTGTGACTGTGGAGAATCATCCCAAACGATGGCGCATTTACTGACCAGCTCTCTATGCCCTGTTAGATGTACTACATCCGACCTCAACAGGGCTACGGAGGATGCAGTCACCCTGGCCAAGTTCTGGGCTATTTCAATTTAGTGCCAGAAATACGTAAAGAAGAAGAAGAAGTAACTAATAGCATTTATTAAAGTATACAACTATGTACTAATCTACACTAATATTATAAGGAGGAAAACTTTGTTTGTTTGTAATGAATAGCTAGGTCCAAAAACTACTGGACCATTTTTAAAAATTCTTTCACCATTCGAAAACTACATTATCCACGAGTAACACAGGCTATTTTCCATCCCGAAATTCCCACAGGAATGGACACAACGCGGGTTCGCGGGGTAATTTCCGCAGTTATAATTTTCTTCTCATGAGAAATAATTTATGTTTCCTTCAAACATCACCAAGATATTTGTTAACCTGAACTCTTGACCTATTACTCCAACATGTTGAAGCCATAGAATCCATAATCCATACTAATAATTCCATTGCGAAAGTTGTGTTTGTTTCGTTTTCTATGGGAGCTTATCGAGCGTCCAATCATGGGCATGGCCATATAGATTTGACTGTAACATGTGACGTCATAGCTAGACTAAACTTAGACCTAACTAAAATAATAATCCTAGACAAGGGTTTAAACTTACATTACCTAAACCTAGGAAGATAGGAGTACCTACTTGTATTTAGGTGTTAAATAATAATAAAAGTGAATAGTAGTGACAAGCCCCTTGACACAGTGGCATGTGAGGCCGAGTGAGTGTAGTTAAACTCCTCCGAAACGGCTTGACCGATTCTCATGAAATTTTGTGTGCATATCGCTTAGGTCTGAGCATCAGACAACATCTATTTTTAATCCCCCTAAATGTTGGGTAGTCCAACCCAATTTATTTTTTTAGACAATAACGTTTGCCTTGTCATCTAAATATAAACACACTTTTCAATAAAGATTAATTCTGGTCCGGGAAAATATAAATACTGAAAATTATTTTGCGCCATTGACTCGAAAGAAGAAGAAGAATAAAGATTCCGATGAATTTAGAATAGCGTTCTTTTTAAGTCGGTTAAAATAGGTACTTATAAAAAAAGTTAAGTTGCGTTCGTAATTCATTACGAACTCAACTGTTTTCAAGGCTGTCTAAAGCTCGCAGTTTTATTTCCAAACAGTGAAAGCTTGTATATTGTTTTCATTAAGCTACTTGTTCTAATTCACACCGAAAGGAAAGTAAGTAACACATACATCGTTTCCTTTGTTCTATCAGAGACACAGAATATACAATAGTTAATTCACGTACGAAAACATTTTACTCTTCGGAAGCGTGAAAAGTACCATCGGAATAATTGGCAGTTGACTTCTTAAAGATGTCTGCAAGATGATTAGTCAAGATATACAGAGTTCCAAAATACCCATAATGACACAGCTAGAGCTACTACACCAGCTCTCTTCATCGAGTGGATGGTCAACCTGACCAATCCTGGCGTCAGTTATTGAGCCGCCGAAGGTCTCTGACATGGCTCATGTTACGACTACTATCCGTTGAAAGTCGTGCCCTCGGAAGCACGGAATCGTCTTACTTTTCGGGCAACCAGGTGATTCAGCCTGCAATGCTCAACTGAGGGCAGTCTCACAAAGGGATTTTGGTTAGATATTGTCCCCACCGGGAATCGAACCCGGAACCTGCGGATCGTGAGCCGAGCGCTCAAACCACAAGACCACGGAGGCTGTTCACACTACACCAGCTTCCCTTATAGTACATAAACCTAATACACTTCTGACACTTCTACCAGATAGACGATCTTTGCTCCTGTCTGACAGTTACGTTGAATCGAATGCAGGGCAGGAGTGATATGTCTAGACAGGAGGAAAACAGGTCGACAGCACAAATGGAATTAATCGGAAAATGAGCAGAAAAAGTACTTCTATCAACCTAGCTGGCTTTACAGTTAGCATTCTAGGGAACTCAGTCCCTTTAAAAGATATTGAAGTTACATAAGGTACCGATAAGTTATAATTAGGTTTAGGTACAGTTGGAAAATAGGTTATATATGTGATCGGAGATCAGACTGTTTAGTTTTAATGGTAGATTAAAGTTTAAGGTAAAGATTAAGGTAGCAAATAAATAAAACATGGTTAAAAAATAGCAAATAGTTAAAATATGGCTCAAAAGGTTACAACATCCCAGGTTTTCCTAAAATATGGATTTATTAGTAAAATCTACTTCAATGAATGTTCCAATCTACTAAAAGAACATAAGTTCGTAGGTTAAGGCTAACCCTGGTACTGGATATTTCAGACCGCATCAGGGCCTCCGACATGGTCCAACGATGGAGTCAACCAGCCGGGACCGATAATTATACGCCCTAATCTAGTTGAGGTTCCTAATGATACAGTACGAGTATACTCGTAGACTATAGCCCAATATACTAGTATTTTGAAGTCTGTCTATTAAGCTATTATTTTCGAGACCCATTTAATCTATCAATAGATTGCTCCTCACCTTTAATGGCCATCTTAACTGTAGATTAACTACAAATCAAAAAACTCCCAACAATTACAATGTAACAGTTAAAACTGAACTCTGTGGGTTCCATATTAACAGCTAAATCGTCTTAAAACGAAGGTTAAAATAAATGAACCGAGAGTTATAATTTGCGAATTAGTTCTGCAAATGTAACTTACCGAATTTGATTGTGAATGACTGTGCAAATCGCGAATTTGTAATTCATGGCAAAGCGATGCCGAATTACCTTTCATGGTTGGAATGCTGAATCGATTTTTATGAAATTTGATCAGGTCGTGTTAACGAATGATGGAAATACGATAGACGGTATGTTAATACCTATAATGTCTCACTTTGTATCTACCTAACATAAAGTTATTTTATTACGTAATTTAACAAACTGTGTTACAACAACATAAACTAACTAAGTTGGAAGACAGTTTTATTTTTGGAACTATCTCGTCGATATTATCACTAACTAGGTATATAGGTAGTATAAAACAAAGTCGCTTTCCGCTGTGTCTGTCTGTCCCTATGTATGCTTAAATCTTTAAAACTACACAACGGATATTGACGCGGTTTTTTAAATAGATAGAGTGATTCAAGAGGAAGGTTTATATGTATAAAAATCCCGAAATTCCCACGGGAACGGGGACAAAGCGGGTAAAACCGCGGGGCACTGCTAGTGTACTTATAAAAGCTAGAGCTTATGTCTATGTAGGTACGTCCTTTTATAAATAAGTTTTCTTATTTTAACTCGAGCATTGTGAAAACCTCCCAAAAGTTACCAATACATATTCCAAAGCATTAAAAAGTATTAAAAAACGAATACGTAACATCGTAAAATGCAGTAAACAACTATATAGTGTTCACTATTCAATCCTATTTGCATATCTCTCTGTTTGTCTATTTCTCACATTTTATTTACTACAGTGTGTCCCACTCTTTAATCCAATGTCCGATCCGATCAAAATAGTTTTCTTATCAATATTTTACTGCCCAACAAAAACGTAGTTAAATGCTTAGATAATAGAACTTTTTTGATTAGCTGTAAAGAAAATATCAGTAGTTTTCAAACTTCTGGCAACATATTTATTTTAATAATTTCGCGGAAAGGTCAAATGTTTTCTAATTCCAATTACCAGTAAGTATCTACTGAGGAGTTTTACTTAGCCAGTAATTAAAACATTTTTCAAAATATTCTTTACAATGTAGGTAGGTAGTGGGATAAAAGGAAATAAATACATCCTCTTTTAGATTAAATTAAAAAAATAAATATGAGCAGATCCGTAAATATAATATATTATGGTTTCAGCTTACTGTTCTCTGCAGATAAAGCAAGAAAATCCAAAAAACACAAAAGCACTAATCACTTATCAACATCATTATTAAAACAAAACAACAAAAACACTATATCACGATAAAAAAATTAAACGCACTGGCCATCATAATATATGGCTGAACACAGGAAGTTGCCATTACAAAAAAACTAATTGATTCCGAATTCGAAATAAGCCCGCGAAAACACCGATCGTGAAGGTTGGTTTGCGCGCGCAACGCACGTTCAATGCCCGCATGTGCCTACAGCTGACTGAATCGCAATTCAAAACAACGTAATTACAAAGTCAGAATTTTTCGCTAAGAAACTTTGTAGTGCCGGTGTCGGCTACTGCCCGTTAACCGGTGATGGATATGTTCTGGTACAATCATATCTCTGTTAAGATCTGTATTAGGGTTGCTGCACTACTCGTAAAACTAACTGAATTATGTTAGTCTTCCTGCGAATGCGGCATTTGTTTTGTGACGATGGTGACACCGCCGAAAGGTACAGTAGAAGCCATAACAGTGATATAAGTATACTTAGGTGTTATATAATTATTACATACTAATAATGCTCATATGAATACATAAGTCAGTTTAAATATGAAGTGGGTACGTAAATTAAACTCCAGGAAAAGTATAATTTCTGTATAACCAGAGTTAAACCTTTTATTTTTCGAAATCAAGTTGTTCATTCAATCTAAATTAAAAATAGCGTAAAAACAAGGTTGTTTTTACACACAAGGCAAACTAGATCAAATAAAAAACTGGTTCCACCAATAAGGAGGTTAATTTATGATTGTTTACGTCTGTCAGATTTGATGGCATCTGTCATTATAGGTACGTAAATATGGCAGCCCTGTTTTATTATTAGTGGTTGTTCTAGAAGTACTTCCTGCGTTTTCAATGTGACGGTTAACTGCGTTGGAGCGAACAAATAATGCGGATGTCGAGTTCCTATACGCATAAACGAGATTTAATGTTATGGAGTACCTATTCACCTAGTTTAAGATAATAGGTAGAGCTTTGTACAGCTCTGTAGGATGATAAATGAGGTAGTTAACTTTCATACCTACTGTCTACTGCTAGGAGGCATCTCATTATGTACTTACTGTGGTAAAATTAATAATAGGTATTATACCGCCGTTTTCACGCACCATACCCATTCCTGTAGTAATTTCGGGATGAAAGTAGTCTCTGTCGATGTCGGCTGATGTAAGCGAAATAAACCGATAAGTTACTTTTTCTAAACATTTTTATCTATGGAAAGAATTATCTTTGGTTACTCAAAACCATATTTTTTTGTTTTCCACATTAACAAAGAAATAATTAATAATTCAAATTCAAATAGGTATCTTTAGCAAGTATATCAGATCATTACAATCATATACTTAATCGTTTATAACGAATTAATATACCCGTATACAGAAACTAGTTATAAATTCTTTCTAATGTGTGACCATCGCCAACGCCACGAGCCTACTCTATCATGTACTTAACACAAAAAAAGCAAATATTTAGACAGAAACTTTCACTGATCTCATTTTTAAACGAGTGCAAAGGGCCAACGCAACGCTGTAGGCACAAACCACGAGTACTTCTTAATAAATCCTACAGATTTACCATCGCAGCAACGAGATGTGATTTATAGACAGTAGACACCACTGCATCGAATTTACAATTACCAACTTATAACACCGTTATTTTAAATTTACGTGGGTTCTAACAAAGTTTCGAACTATTAACAGCTATATTTTATGTAAATTTGTAGAAAAGTAACGCATTGACACAAGATATTTATGCTTCGGTGTTAAATCATTGAATTTTTTATTGTGTGAGGCTCGTAAACTATTGATTTAATTGCTGTTACATGGCTGACTGTTATACTCTTATTTATTTGTTTATCTGTTATTTCTTACAACTGGCCAAAGGCCTATTTTGGAATTTCTTAGTACACTGTATTAGTTTGACTCTTAAAACTATGCGAAGAGGTTTCTGTGTGGTTTCTATCTAACCTACTCGAACTTACGTTCTTATTGACAAAGAAATAAATAAAATAAAACCATCCGAATTGAGAACTTCTGCATGTTACTAGGGCAGGTCAAATAGTATAATTTACTAGCAACGCCCGCGGTTTTACCCGCGTTGTGCCCGTTCCCGTGGGAATTTCGGGATAAAATGTAGCCTATAGCCTTCCTCGATAAATAGACTATCTAACAGTGAAAGAATTATTCAAATCGGTTCAGTAGTTTCTGAGATTAGCGCGTTTAAACAAACAAACAAACAAACAAAACAAACTCTTCAGCTTTATAATATTAGTATAGATTTATACGTTTTCTTTACGATGCGTAGACGTTTTCATTTGAATTACCGAATCTTAACAGTTACGAATACGTTAAATTTAAAACTAAAGAGAATAAAAATAAAAGTCAAATAATATCTAACGATAGAATATATTTTAATACATAATTAATTACACAACAATCTAAACTCAGTCTCCATAGATACTAATACATTTTTAGATATACATAATATTATTACAGTACATAAAATGCATTGTTTACACAACCTATATAAATAAAGCTTGAAGACCGGAATACACATGCCTGTAACTCGCATGCCAGCTGTTGGCAGTTGGCACATGCTAACTGGCATGCCTGTTTCTAAAGAGTGCATTGTACAGTCGGTAAATCAAACCACGCACTTTACTTTGGTACTTTATCAAATTATAAGTTTGAAAATTTTCATGGATTGATATTGTAGAAGTTTGATAGTACATTGACTTGTAGTGAACAAGCATATATTACAGTTTACAAGCTTGTGTACTCCGATCTTAATATTGAATTAATGATCATAAGTAATATGGAAAATTAATGATTATAAATCATTTGAGATTTAGGCCCCTTTTACACGTGTTTTCCTTTAAGTAACGATTGTATGAGCTTTACACTCATCCTATTCCTCCAGGACCAATTTGCAAATGACGGCAAATAATTTTGACATGTCACTTTGACAGTTTATAAACTAGTGAAATTGCGACAAATAATTTAAGTGAGTATGTATGTTAAATAAATAAGCGTGATTTTTATTTGATAACATTATTTCAAAGATATTATGGAATGTTATAAAGATGAAATAATTACTAGAATGAATATTATTGTTTCACTTGATTTAAAATGCTATAAAAATTATATAATACTGTACAAGTGTACACTATGATTTAAGATTATATAAATGAAGATAGCAGATTTATGAAGAAACGATTACGATTAATAATGCTACTGAGAGTGCTTCTAGCTTCTAACATACTAATTCATATTCTGCTTCTAACCTAAAGTATTTTCTTTTATTTTGACAAATGTCAGATGTTTTAATTTTGATAACACATTGACAGATGTCAGTTTTGGCGCAAGCATACGCTGCCCAGGAAATTTATTTCTTATTTTTTATAATATAATTTTTATAGGACTATAATTATGTCACAAATAGACATTTAAAACATCAATTTTAATATAATTATTCATAAATACCTTCTAGGCCAATTCCGTGAACTATTTTAAATAAATATAATTACATATTATTATAATACATCTAGTAATATAATATTGATTGCCAATTAATCAATTTAAAAAAGGGTAAGACAATTCGTTACACCAATTATTTCAGTGACGTTTTAGGGATTGATTGGTCAGTTTTACATTACTTAGTGACAGTTCAATGTTTCAATTCAATTCCTTAATGGCAGATATTATTTTAATAATAAACCACTGAAATATAATACCTTAAAGACGTGTTTATTTTTAGAACATATGTGATTTCTTTAATTATATATATTCGAGAACTATTCAAAATAAGGCAAGGATTATACAACGTGTATATGTAGGGCCCTATAAGTACTCAGCCGGTTTGTTTCGATAAAGCATGGAAATTGTTTTACGTGTGCAAAGGTAGAATACATCGTATTTAAAATTCCCATACAAAAGTAAAATTATTTTAATCTTAGAAATTTGCGACAACCCTAAATGTTGATTACCTTTATTTACGGACTGCGACGCATTCGCTAGATCTGGACGCATCCTAAACGAGCACATGCCTTTCCGAAAGACGTGCGCTTTGATGTGTGTGCTATGCCAATATCGTAAAAAATAACACTAGTTTTCACACATAAAAAAACAACTAGGTAGGTACGCAGAAATGTTAGATGGTTTATGAAACTACTTCTACTTCGATTTTGTTATCATTGATTAAGTTTACACAACACTAGGTACACAACAGACAAGACACTCCACAGTCTCCACACATCACTTCATAAGAAAACAATATTTAAATCCTACAAATTTATCAGCTTAAAAATAGTTGTTTACATATTGGCAGCTTTCAAGAGCTGTCAAGAGCTGAGCAATAATAAGGTTATAAACTTTACCCATAAATAATCATATGTCGATTGCCAACCTCATTTCATAGCGTATCTAAAGGGCCCCATACACGGCACGATTCGTCTATACGATCGATCTGATGAAAATCGTGACGATTGATCGCATCAAAAATGTCGCTCATACTCGAAACGACTGGTCGTAACGATCGATCATTTACTTGTTTGAAGCTGAATGTAAAGGACGTGTTCAAATAAATGTTTTGGTTGCGTTTTCCGACATCATTTTCGATTAAGTAAATCGTTAACGATCTTGACATAAACCATCGATTCGTCGTTTCGATCGGTTTGACGCGACGGATCGTACAAATAAATCTCACCGTGTATGGGCCTCTTAAGAGCTACTGTTGATGACGGCCTCTTTAAATAATACTCTTTGAAATGTCAATATTTAACTTTTCTACCTATGTTTTGTCTATTTTTGATTTCTGGTTTTTTGGTCTAGAGTTCAAAGTGAAAGGTCAAATAAACAGCTGTTGTAGGGTTGCCTCATCCTTTTGATAGTGTATTTCTGAAGGAAACTTTAAAAGTAAATACATGAATGAAAAACTTCGAAATATCAATTATGGTAGAACAAACGTAGTTCGCCATGACGAGTAGAATGCCCTGCCCCGGTACTTATAGGGGTATTATGTTACACGTTGTATACTTGGTATGTTTTCTGAAAAGTTTATTGTGAATGCTTAAACTATATTATATATGTTACGCATTATATTTAAAATAGTTAATGTAACCCTTAGACAAATACAGTACCCGGCAATACATTTTGTCTATTGCCCTTTAAAGGAACCTGACCATGCTTCAATAACTTTACTTTGTTGCTAATCTGTCAGTCTTGTGATTAAATAATCCGTACGTACAGATAAACTAGAAATAAGAAACTTATTAACATTTACAGTCCTGAAGAAGGTCATCGAGTATGGTCGAAATTGTTGAGTTTATCTGTCAGTAGTCGATAAAATAGGCCAAACGTCACATCTTATAGCTCGTCACACCAGCCAATT
Organism: Cyclophora punctaria; assembly: GCA_951394245.1. Classification (NCBI taxonomy): domain Eukaryota; kingdom Metazoa; phylum Arthropoda; class Insecta; order Lepidoptera; family Geometridae; genus Cyclophora; species Cyclophora punctaria. The sequence continues at coordinate 1,743,300 of OX596181.1, forward strand.
AATTATTCTCCAACGAACAAGACTTTCTGCCGAGTACTGCACTTAAGTTTGTATAATACAAAATATATGCTTACTAATGATACAATGATAATTTTTATATCTCTTATTTTACGAAGAAAAAATCACTTTCAATTAATAAGGCTGTCCGCACATTGGGCCACTAGTGGCGATTACTAAATGCATATTAATTACATTTATTGAACAGTTCTGTACTAAGAATAGACTCAACCAAGCAATAAGCAATTTCTCTCGCTTATATTTATTTCTATTTGGCATACAAAATGATTCTGAAACAGCCGTAGCTCTTTAAGCAAAGGGACAGAATACAATCCCGTTTTGGCACGCGCCTTTACAAAACATTATAGCAACTTTGCGGCGCAACTAATAATGCTACTTAGTGGCCTAGTGTGCAAACAGTCTAACCTATGTTTACACCGTAGCATGTTATAATAACGGTTATCATTTCTTATCAATGTTATACTTGTTTGATTTAAAATTGTAATAGCTTGACAGCCATGACAGCTGTCAAATTTGACTTAACAGCTATGATTACTTTGATTATATTGCAGGAAACCAGCATCTGATATTATAAACTATGTACAATGGAACACATGTCTGGACTTAAATAAGAAATATAAGGATAAGAAATATTTGCTATCCTTATTTGAGACTTCCATAGTGACATTGAGGGCCATATTAATAAACTCGTATTAAGAACATTTTAGCTATCAAATGGTTTGTCACTTTCTGACATATACAATTTTCCGAAGAGCAAAAGAGACAAAACACTTTATAACAATGTTTTAGTTACAGAGCGTTTATCAATAAGGCGGTAACAGCTTTACCGATAAAAGTTATCCTTAGTATAATTTTCACATTTCTCTTATATTTTTAATTTTATACGGAGTATAACTATATCGAGAATAACACTTTTATTAGTTAAGCTGAATAAGTAGATATATGTCAGAAGATTTTTAACATACTATTTATATTTTATTAAGTAGAATCATCTAAAAAGTTTGAATATACGATACATATTAGGTTAGATAAGACACTTGAAGAAACATAGATATTACATTGTATATAGAGTGTAGAAGGAGTGTGTTTCGACCAGAGATATCAGTGGTAGCATAGATAAGGATCTACCAATAAATCGATTGAGAATAGAATGAAAAAAAGACGTGTGGCACTCGGGGACTGCCGCGGTAAAGCTATTGCATAGTTATTTTTCTATCACTAGATGGCGTTAGTGGGGAGCGTGAGGTTTTTTCACGTGAGGTTTTTTCGTTACGGAATTTCTGGATTAGGTCCCCGCGCTCAAGGCCCGCGATAGAAGCTATGCAATAGCTTAAAAAAACAAACTAGTTTAGTTTGAAGATAGTTTGGCTGTAATATCTCATAGCTGGGTCAATGCCTCTCATCTCACCAAAGATAATCAGTACAGTAAGGATTAGGTATAATCACCACGCTTGGCTGTGGTTTGGTGAAACACATTAGAATAAAATGCAATGTCCTGCAATATCTCTCTACAAGGCAAAATAAACCTCGCTTAATTATAGTGCAGTAAAAATAATAAGTAAGTAATCACAACGCATGCCCAGTACGTACAAGTCTTTTGGAGGGAAAAAATATATTATTTATTTATATTCATAGTTCACTTAACTAACAATGCTCTTTTAATAATATTTGTAGTGAAAACACATTCTAAAACCATTATAAAGGGTATATATGGCCGTTAAATATAGTAGAATATATTTAGGTAACTTAACACTGCCTATATGCCTAACCGGGTATGTAGAAGATGCGTATTACGAATAGAAATATGATTAGAAGTAAAAGGTCTTTGCTCATATAACCACCCACAAGGGATGGGTTTATATATAAGCTTGTAAATCTGTCTCTGAACCCTGCGATACAAGCTAGCTTAGTGCAGGGTTCACTGTCTCACTTTCATCCATAAATATGTACTTCATTTTATAGTCGAAACATTGTAATTGAAAATGTAAAATTATTTTTTGGCTAATAAATCATTATATAAGCTAAGACCTTTAGGGCCGACACTGCGTTAAGCGTGTGCACGCCGCGGTTCCATACAAATGTGAACCGTCGCGGGCGCCCTCTGCGTGTGGTTTCATACAAAAGTGAACCGTAGCGTGCGCCCGTCGCATGCGGTTTCATACAAAAGTGAACCGACGCGACGGGCGCACGCTTACCACAGTGTTCACCCTTATAATGAAATTTTTATTAATTTAAAGTATTTTAATTAAGTAAGACTTTAAATAAATAAATAAAATAAATAAGTAATTCATAAATAAATTATTTAAAAAAAACTTAAAGATACCGTGAATTACCTGTATAGGACAAAGGTCATATAATTTCATACAATACATTGTACAGTGCGCTAAATCCACTTATTTGTATTACTGAGTATTCTTAACATTAACAGTGCATTTATATGATAAATAATATATCAAACTAGGCCTATACGATACATTTTTTTTAAATATGTATACTTATGGCCTTTAACACCCACTGCAGGCCAAAAATCTCTCACTCACTGAAGGTATCAGTACAGTGCGTATTAAGTAGAAGCTAAAAGGACAAAACTAAACGTATTTACATAATGCACACTAATATAACGATCAGTAAGACAGTGGAATTATATTGTTAGTTTGCAAGTGGAAAATAAGCTAAACAATATAATTCTTGCATCTTGATCACTTTTTTGACAGTTCCAATCCTCCAGATCTTGTTAACGTTAAAGTTGACATTGTTGACAATGTTTACAATCTTCGATGACACTTTTTTCCATACATACACAAATCTAGATATATTTTTCTTAAATTAATTAATCATGGAGCAGCATTCCGACAAAACATATATACACGAGTTAAAATAAAATAAAACAAATGGAATTCAATTGATATTCATTCCCGTCACACCGTACTTAACAGGATCCAGACCCACATTGATCAAACCATTCATTTTGTAACACCCTGTATGTTCAAAATGGCGTCCCGAATCTCCATTGCAAAATACACTAACTTTCCCTCCCTCCATTTCACAAATACATTCAAATAAGTGTTCGAAAAAGTTCGGAAAGTTATCATATCCGGGAAAAACGTTTATGTCTATGACTGCGTGATTTCCTGTAGAGTTGTCTATCACTACATCAAAACCGGCCAGTGTCAAGCCGATCTTTTTTCTTAATACCCTGATTATGTGTTTTATTTTGTCCTCGTTTAGTGTTAGTGTGATGTCGGGTTTATCGTGAGGGTCTAGAATGGAGAGCGTTGATTGGCTATCGGCCTTGCATACCTCACCAGTGCTATAGAATATTGGCGATAGGTCGTCTGACGCGTAAAAGTTTTTGAGGCTCGGCCGTTCGCAGATGTGGTAGCTGGAAAAAAGAGAAGATTTAATAAATATGAATTTAAGTTGAATCTATTTGTTTTATTTTAAGTTAATTTAGTTTGAGTATAACTGCAGGGAAATGTTAGACATTTTAAATATATCCAATATTTAAAATATCAAACATTAGATGTCAAAGAATAAAAGACTGAAAATAAGATGTCGAACAAAATAGGGGTGGTGAATTGCGATACAAAGAATTTACCGAATAATAAACATTAAACTATAAATTAATTATTCATATTATTCGGTTTTGCTAGTGACGTAAATTGACCGACCGTACCTACAGCATTAATTTTACGATTCCATTATTAAGTCGAAGATGACATCAATACGAAAAATATTCAAAAATGATTAAACATACACAACAGTTTCAAGAACATGCGACAAAGCGGAGAAACAGTAAAAACTGATACCTTTGAAAACACAAGGTTAATTGCAATTTGTTTTATACATTAACTACAATCGCATCAGTGCTAAGGTTGAATGAATCAATTAGTCACGATACGATACGACGTATTTTTTAAAGTTTGTTGACAATAATGGTGCACAAAGTATTCAAAATAAAATGTGGTTTGAGTTTCTTATTGGTAAATTATATTGTGTTTATTGCATCATGTTTTGGTCAAATAATAATGGTAACTAAATATATGTCAGGACAAAGACTTTGAGGCATATAATAGAACTAGCAGCGCCCGCGGTTTTACCCGTATTGCCTTTACCTACCTTACCGCTGAATGTGGCTATCTATTACAAAAATAATTATTCAAATCAGTTTGGTAGTTTCTTATAAAAGCGCGTTCAAATAAAAAAAGGAATAAAACTCCTGTTTAATATGTTGGTATAGATAAGAGATTTTAACACTCGTTTAAGGTTTGATCATAGATGATGAATACAATGTAGCTAACTAACCCCATACTTTTTTCTCCAAAATAATGTTAACCTGCATTGACTGCGTAACGTACCTATAACATTATTTTTTGCTGTCAGAAATTAAGAGTTCATATCACCCTTAACCCCCTTTGCTGAAACAAACTCTAGTGCTGCGAAAAATCCCGTAGTCATGTGATAATGAAATTATATCATTGTGTATTCATTAAATATTGCCTTCTTTATTCAATAGAAGATAATTGTGTGCTTGCTTTAGATTATGTTGCGTTTACTTTGGGTTCAAAATCTCTTCGTAGCCTATGTGCAGTAATGTGCACACTTAGAAAGACAGGGGATCCTATACTGTTTTTATAGGTTCATTCATTCCTTCATTTCAAATAGGGTAGTTTCTAACCCTGTTGTCAGGTTTTTAGGCCACCTATAGACCTCCGACATGGTCTTCCGTCATGGTCGATTGAAGACCGACTGCTCAACTATTAGTTCATTTGAGACATATTTAAAAAATATAAAATTCCAGCTAAAATCCGTCAGATACACGTGTCTCTACACCAATATTATTATGTCAGTTAATTTATTGATTTGAAGAATCAAATCGGAAATGTTAAACTTGTTTGCAAAAACTATAAGGTCAATTTGACTGTCCGTCCTCCAGGATATATTTCCGGCTGTTTGTGGCGGTTTCCACCGCGAATGATAAAAGTTGTGGTTTGAATTGATTCTAAATGACCAAAAAAAACGCAATATGACTGTCAATACAAAAATAAAAAGATCAAAGTTCCCGCGTCTATCTGTCCTCGATAAACGAAATAGTCAAAACATAAGCAACGGATTGCATGTGGAATTTAACATGCAATTTACCCGATATACATTGTTTTATAAGGTAGGTTTTGGGCTACGTTCCCACAGGAACGGTTAAAGCAACTTCGATAGCCAACCCTGGTGTCAGAGTTTTAAGACTACCTAATGGCTTCCTACATGAACTGAGTAACAATATTTATACGTGCCCACCGATGCACTATCGGCCACTATCGGCCCGGCTACCCATCCTAGTAGGGGCTGTTCTTCACGTTGCTTACAATCGCGATGAGTAAACCACGCCACGAGCGCTACAGGAACGCAGGAACGAGTAAAACCGTGGAACACTGCTATTATAATTATTTTTGTTTATGTTATACGTCTCTACTGATATATTCGGTGAGATGAGAGGCCTTTGTTCAGCAGTGGGACATTACAGGCTAATACTTACTTATGATATGCAAGTGACCGCGAGGCACGATGAACACGAGACTTGTTAACAAAATCATAACGTTCATTTCCTTTACACTTCGATCGTGATAGAACAATCGTGATCGTGAAAAGACACTTTATAGTTTAACTAAAGTACTTAGACGTACCTATACTTTAAAAGTATATTATTTACTATACCAGCCCCGCGGTTTTAGCCGCGTTGTTACCATGGGAATTTCGGGATGAAAAATAGCCTATAACCTCTGGATAAATAGCCTATAACTTTCTCGTTGGCTGTAGCTATCTATTACAAAAATAATTATTCAAATCAGACTTGTATTCCCGAGATTAGCTTATTAGATAAGCTTACAAACAAACTTATACATTTTACCGCTTTATAATATTAGTAATCTATATAAGATTGGTATTAGAAGCCCCAGTGACATGATTATTAAACGTACTCACGGGTTTTTCGCGGTATAAAGTTTATAAAGCAAGGAAACTTCTACGTACGAGTACGTTTACTATGTGTTCAAATCGCGTAAGTTTAAAAGAGTTTAATTATATTAGTCACTTCACTTAAGTAAGAAACAGCAAAAGTATAGGTAAGTGTGTAATGTCCCAAAGGGCAAAGGCAAAGGCCCTAATCAAATTGAAGATATCAATTTCATCTATATAGATTACTTTGTTGCATCTGTATTGTATTAGCCTGTATTGTGGCAGTGCTCGGCAAAGGCCTCTCATCTCACCGAAGATCAGTACAGGCATACCTAATCACCACGCTTGCCAAATGCGGGTTTGTGATCTCAAACTCGAGCCATGTTTGAAAAGTAGGAAACATGTTTTCACTCAACCCAGGAATTGAACCCGGACCTCAGTCGTTGCATCTAGATAGACTATGTATATTTATTTTACTTAAGGGTATAAAAATTGCTGGCATTTACCCAACAATGAGACCATAAGGGTTGACACTATCAGTGGTATTAGTTATACCATTATAAAATAACATTAAGCCAATTAATATAAATTAAGTTTGATTTCTTTCGCTTACTGAAATTATACATATTAATTGGTCACAGTTAATCACACCAAACGTAATTAACGATGCTTGACTAATGCCTATTAGTCGCTCATAGTTAACTTTAAAATAAACAATTAAACTACTCACCGGTCTCCTATTAGGAATACTTTATGCAACACAGCATTATGGTTGACAAAGCTCTGAACCACGCAAGGCGGCTTGCACACACCAAGTCCCCTTTCGTTAAATATCACTATCATTTCGTGGGCAGACTTCGACCCGTGGGCCACTGTAGGCTTGCAAATGACAGGGAATGTAACGCCTCTTTGCTTCATAATCTCTATGTTCTTCTCTATATTGTTTGTGGTGAACTCTGCGAAGGACGGTGTGAATATACCGTAGTTCTGGAATGTCTGTTCTTCTTGTAGTATCGTGTAGTATTGGTTCCTGAAAAGTAAAGTAAGTTGGAGTAGGTATGAGTGTCAGAGTGTTAAGAACGCCTAAAGGCGACGACATAGTCTAAAAGAGTGTTCAATAGTGAGGTGTTGAGGTCTATACCTACTATTATAATAAGTCATTTGTCACATGCATGATGTTTGCAATCTTTTCAACTTTCCATCAAAACTATGATTGCTATTTTTGGCTCCGTCGAACATATCAAAGGCAACATGACACAGCCTAACTATGGTATTAGTGACTGAAGATAACACGTTTAACGAACTCCTCATTTGGCGACGCCAAAATCCATTAGCATACATCCGTAAAAGCCAAGTATAAAGCATTTCGTGTATGATTACTTGGTTATATTATGTTTTATCCTTTAACTCTTAAAACGTTCACTAAATAGGCGATTTTCGTCCGAACAAAGGCAATGTCTAAGTAAGTTTGTATAGATTGTGTATAGTGAACCCCTGACATGGTCTAACGATACAATCGAGACTAACAATTCAACGTGCACACCGAAGCACGGTAGCGCTCAGATGGAATTGCCACTATAGATCATTAGTCTAAGAAGTGGTCGAGCTGGACGTTGCTTAACAATCGCGATCAATTAACAACGTTAAGTCGAACGTCTATGATCATACTACTCATACTAAGTTTAGTTTAAAAAATAGTGTACAAGGAAAATGTAAAGGTTGTAAGCTTCTATATAAAGACTATCTGCGCCCCGCGGTGTTACCTGCGTTGTACCCGTTCCCGCAGGAATTTCGGGATAAAATGTATCCCATAATGTTATTCTGATGTGTAACCTACATTACTGTAAAGTTTCATCCAAATCCGTTCAGTAGTTTTTGCGTGAAAGAGCAACAAACATCCATCCATACATATCCTCACAAACATTCACATTTATAATATTAGTAGGATAGTAGGATTCTTATTGAACAACACTGCATGGCTCATAGCATGAGTAATCATGGGGTAATCCCTCAAGGGTTATACATAAACAACCATTAAAGTCCATTATAGACTAACCTTACAGAGTTTTTTGTTGTAGCAATGTTTTAGTGTGACACATCGTTCTGTTTCACAAAAAGTTAACTGTCATTTCTTACCATTTTTTTTTCAAGGATATTTTCCTTGTACCTTGGTACGTGTACCACTGGTTTTTAACCATAGATAAATACATCCATTGAGAAAAAGGGTTCAGTAATAGGAACGGAACAACTAGACCTTACTCCTCATTAGGATCTTCGGCTGGAAAATCCACTACATTTGTCCACATTTTAAATCTCGTAAGAAATTACAGAGGTAACATTATAACTGCAATATGTAGAACTCGCAGCGTCCCGTGGTTTTACCCGCGTTGTGCCCGTTCCCGTGGGAATTTCAGGATAAAAATAGCCTATAACCTTTCCGTTTAATGTGGCTATCTAGTACAAAAAGAATTATTCGAATCGAACTGGTAATTCCCGAGATTAGCTCGAACATACAAACAAACAAACTTAAAAAATATACCTCTTTATAATATTAGTATAGAGTATCTCTTACCTATTGAGCAGAATCCTCACGTTGTCGAGGGGATCAATGACGGTTATGTCCGGGTGATTGGACAGGTACTGTTCCACGCGGCTGATGACCGACGACGCCTGCAATGGGACACACGGTGTTATAACCATACTTATCAATACGTAGTACTAGCTATGGGAACTAGTGGCTCTATATGATTTAAAATGTCTTCCTCATTGTATTTATCATTATTACATTATTTTAGTATTTTAATTTAATTTAATTTAATTTTACGAGTCGATGTAAACCGCTATTGTTAATTCTACCAGAGCGAGGGGCGTCTGAAAACCAGCGCTGTACCGAGAACTCGGCTTCCGTACAGCATCAGCTGAGACATCTTTTGCTGCATTATTTTAGTTGTATTTTGTATTTCTTTATCATTCTTGTAATTGTGGCAATAAAAGATTATCTAGACACGCGGCAGCGTGTCAAGCCAAGTTCAAGCAAAGGAACGGCTAGCCAGCGCCGAGTGTAATATTACACGAACCACTTGGTGCCACTTTTGACCCTTCTATAACTCAAAAACTATTTAACGTAAACACATGAAACTACGTGTGTTTAATTATATCCATTAGGACACCTAGAAGCCCAAATTTCATGAAGCTAGCTCAAACGGTTATAAAGATATGAACGTCAGAAAGTCGTAAATTTTAGTATTGACTGACTGACTGACATATAGTACCTAAACCTAACCTACTTCCAGATGACCTAGAAGGCTGAAATTTGGAATCTAGCTCGGTAGTTGTGTGTAAGCGTAAGAAAAAATCTAAAAATAAAAAAAAGTTAAAAAATAGGGGGGGTCCCCATACAAAAAAATATATTTTTTAATTGTAGCGTTGGAACCGTTACAAGCAGATATTTGAAACTATCCCAATCTAAGTATTATCATATTTGCTATTTAACTGCAATATAAACGTAAAGTTATGTAAAAAAATAAGTGGTGCCCCCATACAAAAAAAACTTGTAATTCGCGCTAAACAACCGGCCAACGGTGTGTCGTTGGCGGCGCGCGGTAGGTACTTATGACGCGGTCGGTCCACCGTCGCCCCAGCCAATCAGCGCTATCAATACTTACCTAGTTTTCTTTACAAAAAGTAATGATATCCCACCAAAAACATAAATGTAAAAAAGGAGAGCCAAGTTCAATACAAAAATTATGCTTGGCTATGGGCTTCGCCGCAAAAAGAATGGAGATCTAAATGAGTGCCAAGTTGTAGGCAAAATCTCAATATGTATTTATAGGAACAAAATAACATTATGAACAAGTATTAAACTCTATTTCTTCTCTTTATTGGATACCTATGACAATTGCTGTTATTTAAAAATGTGAGATTTTAAAGTGGGTTAGATTTAACTTGGCCAGTTTTTACCAGAATAAAAAAATATATAGGTACCTATTTTTTGAATAACGTTATAAAATGACTGATGTAATGAAAACTGGTCAAGTCAAATCTAAGCCACTTTAAGATCTCACATTTTTAAATAACAGCAATTGTCATAGGTATCCAATAAAGAGAAGAAATAGAGTTTAATACTTGTTCATAATGTTATTTTGTTCCTATAAATACATATTGAGATTTTGCCTACAACTTGGCACTCATTTAGATCTCCATTCTTTTTGCGGCGAAGCCCATAGCCAAGCATAATTTTTGTATTGAACTTGGCTCTCCTTTTTTACATTTATGTTTTTGGTGGGATTCTATTTTATTTTGACCAGCTGACTTAAAATGCACAACAAAGACAATATCTCTTCTTATCTTTAACTCTTTTCTTCATATAGAAATAGAGCGAGAGATATGTTTTTTTACAGAAGACAGCACCTTTGTTTTGGCTTGTATCTTAGCCCTGCAGCAGTGGCACATAACAGGCGAATATTTTACTATAGTTAGGTGTAAGTCTAATCTTATCTCATTGAGAGTACGTCCGTTGTTAGGGCTGGGCCTCAAACTATGACTGTCTAGTCAATGAAATTATAGCTTCGCTTTTTGAATAATATCTATCTACAACTAAACCTAAATCGAAAATTGCATCAATATTCTTATCGAACGAGCTAACAAAATTGCTTGAAAATCATCCGTATATTATAAATGCTACTATCCTACTAATATTATAAATGCGAAAGTTTGTGAGGATGTATGTATGTTTGTTACTCTTTCACGAAAAAACTGCTGGACGGATTTGGACGAAACTTTACAGTAATATAGGTTATACATCAGAATAACACATAAGATACATTATATCCCGAAATTCCCGCGAGAACGGGTACAACGCGGGTAACACCGCGCGCGGCTATTTAGACCTATATAAAGAGGAGAATAGCCGAATTTCCGTACAGAATAATTACGAAAGAATTTAATTACACGATAAATGAATCTTGATGAATTAAAAAAGCAATTAATTCCGATCAATTAAAAAATCGACAAATGCTATTAAGTAAATTAAATGTATACGACTAATACATACATATCAAAATTATTTATGATGTAATGATAATAGTACAGATAAATAAATCACTTTATTATCACAGACAATTAAGATTAAACCTGCATTAATAACCAACCTATCAGCTATTTGATCCATTATATTGTAATCAAGATACAACAAATTGGTTTAAAAGTACTATTTACTTTCAACTATTAACAAAACAATTAAATGTCAATATATAAAACAACAGATATAACTTTAATTTAAACCACTAATACATTACACTTATTTGAAAAAAATTGTAAACAAAAAAAAGTATTAGCCTGTTATGTCCCACAGCTGGGCAGAGACTTCTCATCTCACTGAAGATATCAGTACTGTCAGGAGAATAAGGCATAATCACCACCCTTGCCAAATGTGGGTTGGTCATCACAAACACGAGCCATGTTCGAAAAGTAGGAAATTTTGAATGGTTGGATCATTAGTTTCTGAGATTAATGTGTACAAACAAACATAAAAACCAACTCTTAAGCTTAAAGAAAGATTCTGTACACTTTATGTTTAACAGTTAACTATAAACTATAGATGATATCATAAACTATCTTGTTGTCATTATTAGTCATCATGATACTAAGTGCCATTAATTTATGACTTCTTAGTTTTAATGTAGTGTGAATACATTACTTAAAGTACATGAGTATTGAATTAAGAATTTAGTAACTAGGTTTTAAGGTAAAGGTTTAATGTAAGTATCAAAACCTCTAAGTACTTAAGTTATTTGTTTTAGTATAAGGGTGAACTGCATAAACATTCTTAAGTTTATTTAGCATCTAAATATGTATAAAAATAAATGATGTTCGTTTTAAATAGTGTCCGATTATATTTTGTGCAAGATAAAGTACAAATTTGTATAAACAACTTTTGTTTTAAAAACATATTTAGCCGCTAAATAAACTTAAGAATGTTTGTGCAATTAACCCTAAGTGTAGAGAAGATGCCCAATTTTCAGAAGAGGATTATATTAAGCATAGCCACCTCATATTAAGCATAGGAACCTTATATTAAGCATAGCAACCTTATATTAAGCATAGCAACCTTATATTATGCATAGCAAACTTACCATTGGGTCCCCGTGATCGGCCCTAGCGATGACATCAGTCAGCTTATGCAGAAACACGTCAATATGACCCTGGTCTTCTAGAGGCTGGTCCAAGTCAAGCTAACAGGAAAATTAAATTAAAATTGTGAAATTTGTAAAGTAAAAAACATTGCACAAATATGATGTGGTAAATTGGTAAATGGTTGATACTAAATTAACTATAAAATATAAAATTAAATATAAATATTTCTATATATTTTTAAATGTAGAAAGTGAGGTCCCTCAGATATAATGAATTACCGGGTAAAACTTCATTATATTTGAAGAGATTTGCATAGTTTTACTAGATTAAATTCATTGTGAATAACTCAAAAATTGATAATGTAGAATACCAAAAATTTAGGCATTACATTTTATTAATTGGATTTTATCTAAGTGCAAACAATAATTCAAGTATTTTTTTGTATTTTAATGCTTGCTTACCTTTATAAAATTGTAGCCGTGTGAACAGCAAGCACTCATTAGCTCCTTCCAATTCAATTTCAAACTTTTCTTATCTGACATCCAAATTCCAATAGTTTTATTATGACCATAAATTCCCTCCATTATTATTGTTTTAAAAACTATTTAATATTCAAAAGTAATAGTGCGAAGGCCGAATAAATTGGAATGTTTTATAAACAAAGTAGTATTATATTCGACGCGATATAGATTAAAAACATATTTTTAAATGGAATTTAATATATTCAAATGTATTTAAACAATATAAAACTTCTACTGAGAATGAGCTACGGTTTGTTAATAAACAAACAAGCTAACGCGACTGAAGATGAATCACAAAACCTCGGAAACTTATAGGTTTTAATGAGGCTCCATGAATGAGACAAGGACACAGCTACCATTCATGCGATCGGTATTTTATTTACCACTTAGTTTTTTAAATTAGCCTGTATGTACGACGTTAACTGAGTTTTTAATTATTTAGTCAAAACTTGGCCACTGAAATTAATAATGCACTCACTCACAGCACTCACTTTTTGTCACATTTTTACTTTTTTTTGTTTGTTGGTTAAATATTGAATTGAAATTGACATTTAAATTTGGCAGCTGTCTATTTAATTAATTGTCATGCGTCAAAATTATAGTTGATCATGAGTTGATCTGTCAGCAAGCAACAAGCAAGCAAACGAGCCTGTACTGTATGCAACAAGCATTGCTTATATAAAATAACCTCTCTTGTCACAAAAAGTAAACAATTTATTATAAAATTTACTATTCTAAAATTCTGCGAATTCTCAACGAAGCTATTAATAAAAGCTTATTATATCAATACTTTAAAATGTCTGAAGACGGCTTTATTAACGCTAAGTACAAGATCTTGGATTTATTTTCAAATTTAGATGAAAATGAGTTAGATTCTATTGAACAGTGGATTTGTAGCAGAGCTTACAAGACTGGTGAGTAGGTTGAAACTATTTCAATAGGCGATAATTTATTCGCTGTAAAACATGTCATGTTCTTTCAGTAATATTGTCCATAAGTATATTTATTTTTTTCTTATGACTCAATAATTAACCTAAAACTTTGGGACGCATTAAAGAAAAAAATTACCAACATTATATGCAAATTATGTGGTTGAAAACCTTCCTTCCCTTCTTACAAGTCATGTTTATCAAATAATATTTTTCATATTCTTATCTTACATCCACATTATGGAATCATAGGAAAACATAATAATTCAATTTAGCAAGTTCGGAAAATTACAATAATTCTTAATTCCTTAAAATATTCTTTATAAGTAGTTATTCTTTCTACATTTTTAGATCTACAACAAAAGAAGTCACTCATAGACAAAGATAAAAAACTCAAAAAAATTGCTAACACCTTGAAAAAGATGGTACCTTTTGAAGCAGAGTTGCCATCGGAAAATATAGTCCACCCAAATGTAGGTAATCAGTCGGACTGTAATGCAGTCAATTCATGCCATATAGATGAGTTTCTGTATGATGAAGATGAAGTCGAAAAACTTGTGGAAAATGGAAAAATAAAACAGCATTTCTGTTTAGATTGTAACTCACGTAACACAAAAGTAAGTACATACAATGCACCCTAGTGAGTTAAGGTATCAGTACATATTGGCAGCGAGCCCCCGGTGGCTTTTTGCTTAGCTAAAGATTAGCTCTTGGGAAAAGGCAATGCATCTTTTTGACCGTAAATAACGTAAATTCCTAAGTCAGAAGAGCTTTAAACCCTGTGTTTAAAACATAAAATGTCGTGTACAATCACCAAATGTCTATAAAGTTAAAATCAATGAGATAATTATTAGAATATCAACCATGTTCAGGTGGAATATGGTAAAAGTTAATAGGAAAGTAAGTATGTATTACATGATGTATATAATATTGTGTTTATTTACAGCCACTGTTCTTTGTATCCCATTCATTATCAAGACGTGCAGTGCAGTACATTTTCAAAGTGCTGTTGCCAAAAGACCTAGAAGACAAACAAGTATTGGATGTTGGGTCTAGAATAGGAGCTGTGCTCTATGGTGTAAGCTATTCAACCTCTTTGATCTGTATTTTATTATTATTGTCAGTGTTGCCAGATTTAATATTTTTTAAATTGTGTTCCAGGCATATTACTATTCAAATGCAGGGACAATAATCGGCATAGAAATGAATAAAGAATGCTGTGAAATCCAAGAGAAAATTGTTGGCCAATATTCAATAGATAATGACAGAGTTAAGATAATACATTCTGATGTACTAGACCGAAGTGATATTGTATCAAATTCCAACATTATTGTCATTAACAATCCAGACTTCTTTGTAGACACAGAAAAACATAAAGCAATGTGGTATTTTTTTAAGAAGTATGTGAAAAAGGGTAGTTATATTGTAAGTTGTAGAAGTATGGCAGACACATTTGAAGGATTGGAAATGTTTGAAGAACTTATGGACTGGCTCAGTGTATGCAAACCAGGCCAACAAGAAAATGAAATATTTTTTGATATTGAAGATTATGCTGAACTATATTTATACACTGTTAATTGAATAAGTTTATAAATGTTTCTTTAAAATATTCCTAGTTTTATTAATTAAATTTCCTAGTAGTAATATAATCGTAGAATGATGCATTGTTTAAAGTATCCAGTTTTTGAAATAAAGCCCTATTCAGATATAACCTGTATAATACAGCTACTGATACAGATACTGGTTATCATGTATCTGAAATACAGGCTGTATTCGATCGATGCCACTCGGTAACAAACCGCTCGAGTTTCTAAGCACTAGAGTATTCGATTTTGCTGTGTGTAGAAATGCATACTTACAGAGGTAGGTTATTACCACCGTATTTGCCCAGTGATATTGAAATCCCGTTTTTATGTTTTATATTACCACATACTTACTTAGTTTGGTCTACTCACAAACGGCAGCAAATACTACGTGAGTTTGAATCATGGATTAAATAATAAAGTACAGTCCTAAGTATAATTTTAATATTTCGAATTAACTTTTTTTTACCTCCATGACTCAGAGTAGTTCGATGATAAAGATTTGACAATGAAGACTATTCAGTATTTCCGTTTGATTGTGGTTTATTTGTATCAATCAAACAAACTGTCACTCAAATCAATTGTCAGTTAGCCAATTTTAATGGACGCTGTTCTTCGCAGTTTTATTTAATTAAAATTCACTTTTGGTAACAAAAACGTGAAAATATTAAGACTTTTGAATAAATGTTAGTTGTAAAAATCATCAATAATGTGGCACGAAGCGAGAAAGCAGGAGAAAATGATCAGAGGGTTGATAGTGGACTATCGACGTAGGGCGGAACGCCGGAAAGATTTCTACGAAAAAATCGTAAGATTGTTTCATTTATATCGCATTTATTTATTAGTTTCATTCGGTTTTAAAAATTCTACTAATGTCGTGTTCTATATGTGGAATTTTTTTCATTTCTGTCACAGAAAGCTGATCCGACGCAATTCCTGCAGCTTCATGGTAGACCTTGTAAAATCCACTTGGATCCGGCAGTAGCGGCCGCAGGCGAAGGCCCGGCTATCATGTATGTTGATATAATTCTAGCAAATAATAATTTACAAGGCTTCTCCATCTTTATTATATACCACCCATCATTTAGTTACATGCTCTAAAACCATGACATTTCCCAGGATGCCATGGCAAGGAGACCTTAACACCATGATAGACCGGTTTGATGTCCGGGCTCATCTGGACTTAATTCCGGATGTGAAAGCTCCAGATATACCCCCAGAAGAACTAAGTACAGAAGAGAGGCAGTGCAACTATGAGAGATACAGGATTCTAGCACAGAATGCCTTTCTCGGGATGAGTATGTATCATTTGTTTCCTTCTTCATTGGGTTTTCTAAAAAATTTTACCAAATAATTAGTGCTCCTGTTTCTTACAGCATAATAATCACTCTGGAAATATGTTGTTGAATCATTGCTGAAGTTTATGTGTAATTTATAATTTGTTTATCTCCTAGTTTTCTTTTTAACAAGTTATGTTTTTGCTGGGATGATAATATTATAGAGGCATCAAACAATAAACCCGTTTTTACTCCTACATCTTTTTACCATTTCACATTGATACTGTTTACTTTGCAAAAACAATTTATACTTTAATTTATGCTCACCAAAGTATTCTATTTTAGGTGAAGACAAATTCCTCCAACAACTAGCCATAGAAGAACAATTTGGAGTTACACTCGAAGAGAAAGAGATGCAAAAGGAAAAGTTAAACGAAAAGAAAGGGATGGGTGTCGCTATAGGATACAATTATAACGATCCCGGAGCACAACCCACCACATCCAACGGTAGATTCAGCTTTTACAAACAAAATAAAACAATTGGGTACCTGCGGGTAGTATAAACATGTAATAAAATGTTCTAGAACATTCTTATGGCATACAGTGTTCATTACAGGCCCGGAAGTAAAGAAAGTGGAACAAAAAGACTCGGACGATGATTCCGACTTGGAAATACTTGATGTAGATCTTAGTATTGATGTTAACAAAATGGAGGCTTCACAGGTTAGTCAATATGAGAACTCATTTTTAAATGTCATCACTACATAGTATAAAATAAAGTCGCGTCTGTTTGTCTGTATGCTTAAATCTTTAAAATTACGCAACGGATTTTGATGCGGTTTTTTGTAATAGGTAGAGTGATTCAAGAGGAAGGTTTTTATGTAAAAAAAATTCCCGAAATTCCCACGGGAACGGGCACAACGCGGGTACAACCGCGGGGCGCTGCTAGTTTTATATGACACTAAAATCTTGAAATATGATGTACTTGTACACTAGTTTCAAAAAAGCTAGTATGCACAACAGATTGCCTTCTATGCATTCAATATAAGTAATACTTTCGCCGTATATATGTCTATACAATAGTAGAACCTGTATTGAAATCATTTATATGGTTAAGGTAAAATAGAATTTAAGTCAGACACACTGAAAGGGCTTAATCATCTGGTGGCCAAAGGGGCAAGTTGATAGGAAAAATGGATTAAAATTAATTGTAGATAAAGTTTTGAGTCTGGGTATTCTAAGGAGGCAGCTGTCACCCTAGCTTAAAGACATTTTTGAGAATCTGAGATCTGAAACATCCTATTGCATACTTCCGATGTTTCTAAAACTTCCTATGTTGTGCAAACTTCAGCAGAAAAACAAACATTCGCTCATGACAAGTGTTTGAACAGAACAGTACCTGAAAACACACTTCAAATGACCATATTAAGTACACTTCTTAAACAACTTTTCCTCGAGTACAGGCGCACTCGCTGAACGCGGTGGGCCCTCAGTTCGGCATGGCGGGCTGCGACCTGTTCTCCTTCCTCACCGGAGACGCTGATGATGCAGAGCATCAGAAGCAACTGCTCAGAGAGGAGAAGGAGAAGGCCATGTTCTCAGGAAGGAAGAGTAGGAGAGAGAGGAGAGCTCATCGGTAAGTGTTTTTTTTTGGCAAGTGTGGCGATAATGCCAAATCTTTCTCACTGTACTGATATCTTCAGTGCCTCTATAGCTTTCTACTAAAAATACATATCTTAACATGTAAACACCATCTATACGCAGATGATACCCAACTGTACTACTCTTTTCTTGGTTTAAATGTTAAAGAAGCCATAAATCAAATTAATACGGATTTAAATAATTTATATAACTGGTCAAAACAAAACGGTCTAAATATAAACCCATCAAAATCTCAGCTGTTAATACTTGGGACCAAAAAACAAATTAGTACGGTTTTAGATTGTGAAGAAAAGATTAAAATAGATAACGTTGAAATAGAGGAAGTGAAATCGGTACGGAATCTAGGACTTATCATGGACGGGGAACAGAAATTTACACAACATATAAATAATAAAATTAAAACAGCTTTTTTCAAGTTAAAAACATTATATAAAATAAGACCTTATGTTAAATGTGAGCTCCGCCATCGTCTAACAGAATCCCTCGTGTTATCCCATTTCACCTATTGTAGCGCAACCTATGGACCCAGATTAAACCAAAACATGGAACACGCCATACAAAGAGTACAAAATGCATGTATCCGTTACTCGTTCGGTATATCTAAAAGAGAATATATAACTCCCCACTTAAATAAACGCGGCATTTTGAACATGAAAGCGAGGAGAGAATTACATTTCGCGTGTACTCTTCAAAAGGTGATTTACAATAAAAAGCCCCAATACTTATTTGAAAAGCTAACTTGGCTAAATTGTAACATGACAAGAAATACACGTTCACTTACAAAAAATTTACTTAAAATACCGTCCCATAAATCAACACGTTATAGAGGTTGTTTCAAGTTCTTAGCAGCCAGTATATGGAACGACCTGCCCCCTCCACTTAGAGACAAAGTCAGCTCATACTTATTTAGAACCCGTTATAAAACAGCCCTGATTAATAGACAACTGGCTGTTGAGAACGTGAAGCCCTCCTATGCTAAGGAACTCAAATTAAAAAGCTTTTTTGCACAACCATAATAACTCTACACTGAATACAAGAATTCTCAAACATACACACCCCTACGCACGCACCCACACCCACGCACCCACACTCACACACAAACACAAACACACACACACACACACACACACACACACACACACACACACACACACACACACACACACACACATTTATGTTAATATTAAGAGTGGATTTTTTATTTATATGTATCATTCATTTCAATTTATTATTGTTGTTTGTATAATTTTAATATTGATAATTTGTAATTAATAATTCTATCATAACTTAATTCCATTTTCTACTATAATTTTTTATTTTTATTTAGCGAGTGATGTTAATCGCTTTTGTTTATTCTACCAGAGCGGGGGGCGTCTGAAAACCAGCGCTGTACCGAGACTTCGGCCTCGGTACAGCATCAGCTGAGACGTCTCCTATTGTAAAAATTATAAAAAAAAAAAAAAAAAAAAAAAAAATAACTTTAATATGAAAATGTTCCTGGATTCCAAACTGTATATAGGCACAACCCCACCAAACTTGAGAATATAATCGTGTTCTAATTTTTTTTCTTGATGCAGGTTGCTATTGATTGAAGGGAACTAGTCCGTCATACAAAAAATAAACAATTTCTTTGCTATCCTGGTTCAAACAGTCTATTATTCTACTATTAATTGAAACGTACGTTAATGTGATTATTATTTGATGGAACGGAGGTTGCTATTGAGGAACAATTAACAGCAACCTCTGTATGTAAGTTCCCGTTTCCTCAAATACTAAGTCTATTATTATTGTATTGGCACTTGAAATGTTGTTTCAGCGACAAGAAGCTGGCGTCGCGCGTGGTGTCGCCCATCTCGTACGCGGCGGCGGAGCGCGTGGCGCGCGCCGCGTCGCCGCGCTCGTCGCGCTCCGCCTCGCCGCCGCCGCAGACCATACAGTTCATCACCTCCTTCGGCGGAGACGACCTGGACGATACTCGTGAGTTTGTATACCACAAACACATACAAAAAAAGTAAAGTAAAGTATTAGCCTGTCATGTCACACTGCTGGGATGTCTCATCTCACTGAAGATATCAGTACAGTGAGGAGGGTTAGGCGTAATCATCACCACGCTTGTCCAATGCGGGTTGGTGATCTCAAACCCGAGCCATGTTTAAAATAAATAAATAAATCTTTATACATCTTTATACTTCATACAAACTTTCTTCTATTACACAATTATACATCTAGAATAAACATTTATAGCTAAGAATAAACTTGAGCCTGAACTAGGTTGAAACCTGTGTTTCAGGCAATTCTGCATGAATATAAAAATACATAAGACTGAGGTCCCATTGCGGTTAAACCGTCGCGATTTTTCCCCTCGTGATTTTCTGATTTCGAGGTAACATATGCAATCGACTATACTAGTGTTTTTGCGGCTGGTAAATGCAATCGACTATACTAGTGTTTTTGCGGCTGGTAATCTATACTAATATTATAAAGCTGAAGAGTTTGTTTTGTTTGTTTGTTTGTTTGTTTGTTTGTTTGTTTGTTTAAACGCGCTAATCTCAGAAAGTACTGAACCGATTTGAATAATTCTTTTTCTAATGGATAACTACATTCAACGGGAAGGTTATAGGCTATTTTTTATCCCGAAATTCCCACGGGAACGGGCACAGCGCGGGTAAAACCGCGGGGCGCCGCTAGTGTATTATATAAAGCCTAAGCTAAGCGATTTTGGTGTAAGGCGCCGGAAAAAAACCATGGCGCTTAATCGCAGTGGGAACCGACGCTTTCATATAATTATGATTAATGCGATCAGTTATTAATATTATAATTTAATCACCAATATCATCATTATGTTACAGCCATACCTTCAAAGCCGTTATACTCTGAAAAGCTGAAACACAATCTGAAAAGAACTGCATTGTATTCGGAAATAGCTCGGAAGAAAGCTAGGTACGTTCATTACGACTACTTACCATACAATGTATTTGAAAAGGATCGATTCGATTTTTTCTCATTTTAATCATAGAAAATAATCATAGTCAAATTATGTTTCGATTAATGGTTTTCGGTGTATTGTTTGAAGAGCTCTTTTTAGGCTTTATATTTGGTGCGACTATAAATTATGATCATTATAGTTTCGTTGTTGATTTTTCAGGTCAACTCCAGAGAAGTATTCCCGCCCAATCGGTCCCAGAGGTCCAAACTCGCGATCTAATTCCCGATCCAAGTCACG